>JAKWBJ010000500.1:0-1200000 GCA_023159175.1 Wohlfahrtia magnifica
TGACATGATACCGCTACAGCCGGGGCAGTGAGCGAATTCAGCTGAGAAGACATTTCAATTTAATTACATACGAGTCGACACAGTCTACATAGATTCTAATAGCCCTTGAGGCCTCGGAACTTAGTTTGCGGATACGACTAGTGACTTTATTTATAGCTAGGGTTGCCAGATTTGAAATCAAAAAAATCAGTACGTGACCAAAAAAAAAAAAAAATCAGTATAATTTATTAAAAAAAATATGTTAAATACATATTATTATATTATTTAGGATAAACAAAACTTATTACACATATATAAAGTTTAAATAATACATTTTAAAGCTACGTGTTAATTAAATAAGTTTAATATATTTATCGTTTTATTGAAATTTAAATTTTTTTAAGCCCAATGTAATTAAAAATTGTAGAAAATCACGAACAATTTTAACCTTCAAGATGTCAATTGTTATTGGTTTATCAGTATAAGCCACTGACTTTATAGAGCACCACAGGAAATAATCAAGAGTCGGCTTTCACTCCACATGCGGCAATTTTGTTTACTAGCAAGCCCGTTAAGCCAAAAATGACCTTCAACGCTGCACATAATATTGTCCTCTAAAGGTTGCTTAAATTGATGACTGATTTTCAAAGAAAATCTGAATAATTTCGTAGCATTGTTCAAGCATTAATCTTTTCATGATGATTTGCCGGAATACCATATGCAATATTAATGTCAATAAGTTTTCAAGATTTTCAACAACAGTTAATTTATCTCTTTTCTTCACTTCTAAACATTAAACTATCAGAATCAAGTTTGAAAACACTCTGATTTTCATATTTATTATCTTCCATCTCAACGTCCTAGTTTATTTAAATCAATGCTGTGCAAAATGAAAAATGTATTTGTGTTGGTGAGAAAATAAGAAATGCACTGTTAAAAGTATTTAACGGGTTAAAAGTAGTATTAATTTCTCCAAGTACTTAATTCAAATTCAAAATATAAAAATGTAAATGTTTTGTGTAAAATTTATAATACGTTGGGGATTACCAAATGCATTAATAATCATAAAAAATTCGTTGCACATTCTTAATAATTTTAATCAGTACATTTAGTAGGAAATAAAAAAAATCCACAAACAGCGACTCCACATATTAATTCAATGACAACTAAAAGCAAATTTCTTCCAGTGCTCTCGAAAAAATAACACAGCCAAAGAAGGATGACTAAGGCCAAGAGCGTAAGAATACATGTGAGTTGAGCTTAAACAGTTGCTCTATGAAATGAACACCATTGATTTATATATAAATTTAATAGTATACAATTTTGTGCGATAAAAAAAATTTTAGTACAAAAATCAGTACAAAAAAAGTAAAAATATGAAAATATCAATACATTTGCGTACTGATTTAGGTGTTATGCATAAATCAGCACATTAAACAAAAATCAGTATATGTACTAATAAAAACAGTACATCTGGCAACCACATCTATAGCATAGATTTCAGGCTGAAAAACAGTGCAATCATCAGGTAGCCTGAGAGAGACCATGAAGTCCAGATCATAAGAGTAAAAACACAAACAAAGACGAAAACGAGGTCTTTGCGCCATCTGTGTTATGTCGAAGGGCAGATCCAGCAGTTCACTCATTTGTAGAAGGTATCCTGTAGTGGTAAATCCTACCGCAGTTCAAAGTAGTTAACGCCCGATCTATTCAATGCGTTAAAATCGGTCCACCCACTTTCTGTAGAATGGTACCGTGTCCATTGCGAACGTGCCTCAGTCCATCCGTCACCCGAAGGCTAAGTGCAGACTTTTGCGCATTCGATAAAAATATCCAGACTAAGAGCGGAACTCATGGCATCGGTGATTGCAAGATAAGCTGGCCTCTGCACCCCATTCAGAATGGCCAGTTGGTCTTCCACCAGACGAGGGCGCCATAGGTGAGCATTGATCTAATGACCGCGATATATATCCAACATGAGATATGAGGTCTAAGACCCCATTTTTTTCCAAAAGCCCTCCCAAAAATGTAGTAGGCACATAATGCCCTTCTCATTCAACTCTCAGTATCACGTTTTCAAGAGAGCTTCGGGTCTTAAATCACGCTCAGGTACTTAGCCACGCCCTAACAAATGTTAAGCGTATATTTGGAACTAAAAATTAAAATAGTCTTAATGCATAAACTTTTTACTGTTTTGAAATATTTTTTAATATTTTTTGGTCCATGTTGTTCCAAGTAAAGAAAAAACCATAAATTGTAACATATATTTGTAACATATATTTATTTATTAAATTTTTTTAATTACATTTCTTTTTTTAGTGGAAATAAAGTTACGGTCACATTTGTCAAATATTTGGCGAAAAAAATGTGACCACTATTTAATAGAAATATTTTTATTTTATTATTTATGTTTTAAATTAAGAAATTTAAAATTCTAAATATTTTTCCGTACTATTATTTGTTTTTAAACTATTTTAGGGAAATGTGGACATAGAAGGAAATCTTTCCATGAAATATACGCTAACATTCTTGCTAAGTAATCGATAGAATTAATATTGCAATTGATCGCCTTTTTACATTCTTTGTTGTACTAATTGCTATTCCATGTTATGTAATGAATTGTTAAGGCGTTTTGATTTAGAAAAACAATGTCCTTTTTTATTAATTACTTTTTTTTTGTTAATTAAATCAAAATCTGACTACCCTACTCCAATACAAACCACGTACTGCTTTTTGTATATCGTAAGAAGGTTTAAAGTGTAAGTTTCTGCATTTTGTCTAAATAACTTCGTAGTCAATACAAATCTTCTGTCAAAAAATAGGGGTGGCATCACCCATACTATACATATAGTACACATATATTTTTTATTACTTGACACCGATAACATGGTGTAGAAGTTTCTAAGTTCGGGTTCAAACAACGTCGTGGACAAGACACAATATTAGTTAACAACTAGGCGAGATCGGATAAGTAGGCGTACCACCTTTCAGTCATACTAAATATGTAATTCTTTATATGTGGTGAACAACAATACAATATTCGATATCTATCTACATCGGACAAAAAGCGGGAAAAATTGGATAAACGGTTATTGAACAAAGCACACCGGCTATAAGCTATACTGTATGTAATAAACAAAAAAAAAAAGGATAAATTTTGTCTTGTGCTTTAGGAAATTATCCCAAACATTCTTCCCTAATAGTGGAAAAACGACTTCTATATAATGTAAAAAAGCTGCGAATTTAATCCTATAGAGAATTTGTGGGTGTATATAGAGTCCCACTAACTACTGAGATGTGATTTATATTTGCACAATGTTTATATTCCATACTTACTGGTATTGATAAGTTTTCATACAATATATCGATGAGGTTTTCCACACACTTTTAATTGAAAAATAAGATGAGCTTAAAGAAAGATTTTTTATATTGATTTATTTTCAGGATTAACAATAAACCAACCCAATAAGGGATTTTTAAATCTTTTTACAAATATTTTTAATGCAGCAAATTTTTGTGCATTTACATAGTCAAGCATTAAGGGCCACCTATAATACAGATACTTTTGCTTTCCCAAACTACTGTCAAAAACTCAGCGAAAAGTCCGTCAACTACTTAATAAATTTTCTGGTGGTTATAATGCACTTTTTGAATATTTGTCTTGGTGAGAACATAAAAATTGCTATCTGAGAGTTGAGTTGAATGGATAATTACCATTATTAGTATCTCAAAGAAATAACTTTTTAGTAAGAATATAAAAATTTTAATATTTTGTATAAACATTTAAGTATTATCAGAAAAAATGCCACAGCTTAAATACAATACACGCAATACACACGTTCAATCGTCGCTGTTTCAGTGACGAATAAAAGTAAGAGCATCCATTGCACAACGTGTTTCTTTTATTATTGTTTTGCATATAACATACATACAGCTGTTTATATAGGTAAAGTACGATTCGGTTCGCTGAAAACGTAAGAAAATAAAACTGAACTAAACATAACGAAAAGTTTGTTAAGTGCAGTATGGTTATACACATTTGATTGTGCACAGTCGCGAAGTCGTTAAAGCTAGCCTACGCATATTATTTCTATGTTTATATAGATTTAAAAACATTTATGATTCTTGATCAGCAAATTAAAATATTTTCTAATATAAATAGCATTTTTTTCTAATAACTTGTCCACTGCTGTCTATGCAAGCCATTAATTGATACCAATTGCCATTACACTCAATGGCATATATAGCATGTATGTATGTAGCTGTTGGAAATATCTCCATATTTAAATTCTTTATTGAGTATCTTTAACCATAAAGTGTTCAATATGAGTTTTTCTTCTGCCTTCTTACTAAACGTGTTTTTTTAATGTCTTAACAAGTTTTAGGTTTTATCCACTTACAAACACACTTAGCCTTCTACACTTAGGGGTGTAATTGTTTGTTGTTTCAGTATGTGTGTTGCCCTTTTTGATTTAGTCCGTGTTAATTACCAAGTTTTGTTTATTGGTACTTGACTTTTTGTTCAAGTTTTCTTTGCATCTCAACTTTCTAAAGGATTCTATCTAAGTGCTTTTTAAGGTTGTAAGTTTTAATTGATGTTCAATATTAAAAAATATATATGGTATTTGTATGTATGTATACATATGTATATATTGAGTGAATTTTAAATAATAAATAAAACGTGCCTAAGATGAGATAAGAATAGTTTCTATATGAAAAAATATTATTTATAGAGATAGAAAATATTTTTGCAATATCAATCTCAACAGTAAATAAAGAAATGTGTTTTTTTGATTTATGTAATATGTAGTAAAGTTATCAACTATTACTATAAATGCTTAGGCTAAGAAGGAGTTCTTTTAAGTAGGTCACTAATAAATTTATGAAACAACACCAACATAATAAAAATACTAAGAGATAAGGTCATAAAAATATTAAGACTGCGTAAAATCCTTTAAAATATAAATACAACATCGGCAGCAACATCTTTTGCTTAAAGAAATATTTTTGGGTCATTTTACTCTAGAGGGTAAGTACTTGAAAGTTGTACACGTTGTCATAGAGGTCCAAAATTTCTGGCAATTTACAATATTTGAAACGAACTTCAACAAAATTCATGACAAAAAGCACAAAAGAGATCAAAATTTTATTTTTTCCCTCAAAGAATAAGGAGTACATTCAAAGTTTCCTTGCAACTCAAAGACATAGATTTGTTAATTTTGAAACAAGTAGTTAGGAAGCAAAATCTTTTTAATTGTTCGTATAACAAGCAAACTACGGTCTTTAATATATGCCAAATTAATGCTCAAAGCCTTATATTTTTGAAAGCTACCATAGGGATATTATATGCATCTTTGAAATCAGGCTTCGCTCCAAAACACAAGACAATGCTTATGAACTAAATTGACACCCCGCTTTTCTTCTCTTTTTTTTTCTTTTCTGGCTTATCATTATTATAAACTTATTGTTAATTCGGAGATACTGCCACTAAGGTGGAAGCTAACGCCGATTAAGTCGTTGTCCTTATCTCTGGCAGGTTTCCGACCGTGCTGAATGAGGTTAAAGGCTGAATGCTTCGGTCTCAGGATGTGGGCTTGATATAAATCCAGACATTACCGAACTGGTACTGTTTACTAAGAGGAGAAAGATTCCTACCTTCAGGCTTCTATGAATATGTGGACGCGAATTGCATATCTCGGATCATGATAAATATCTGGAAGTGATATTGGACTCGAATTTATCCTGAAAGCGCAACATAGATCATCGGGCTCAGAAAACCAAGGTGGCTTTTTAAACCTGTCGCATTATATTCGATTGCCACTGGGGTCTGAGAACTAAGGTTTTTCCTTTTATGTACAGATCTTTAAACAGACATGATGGCATGGTGGCCTGCGACGGGGATGGTAACGGTCAGGAGTAAACTGGGACAGGTGCAGAAATCGGTCTGTATTCTTGTCACGGAGGCGATTTGTACCTCTTCCTCTGCGGCCCTTGATGAAAAGAGCTGCACCTATTGTCAATTGACTCTTTTTTAGAGCTGAGGCTGCTTGTAGTGCGGTAAGATTATCGTCCTCTGGAGTATGTAGGGCTAGGATATATGGTCATGCCAGAATCTTGGATGAACTCCCGGTTAACTGCATTCTACTGCTGCCTACTGCGCTCCAGTTCTTAAGATCGACAGGAGACGCGCCTTCAGTTCTGAATTGAATCGGGACGATGGCTCAAAGATGAGGTGTGTGTGTAGGATCCGAAGTCCTTTCGGTGAAGGTAATTCTGAATCATCATTACAGTCTTACGGATGGCTCGAGAGTCTCTTAAGCTGAGAGATTCACCATCTCGAGACGGTATGTGGGGGCGCGTCTGTATTTGCGTGGACAGTCGGGTGGCTACGCTTGCCATTAGATCACACATTACCATTGGTGAGGGAATGTAGGTGCGACTCTGGCTTGAACTCCGGGTCACCGTGGCTTCTATGGGAACGGGCGGACTGACGAGTAGGCACATGTGGCCGATCCGACCTTGGTGGCATCACCCGTAGAGTCACTGAAGAGGGTTATTTTTGACTTCTATGTGGATCGAGCGGAATGCAAGTGAAAAGCTGTTTTATCCTGTAGGGTCAGCAAGCTGATTTGGCCTGAGTATGATGTTAGGCGAACTCGATTGCTCATTAATCGTGTCTGAAGAGATGTGTCAAGACTGATGGCTGTGGAGAAGGAAAGAGGCTGTTGAGCACTACTATGGAAATGTCTGGCCCTTATGAATCGTCGCCATAAGCAATCGGCTAGTGGTTCTTACAGGATTTTTTTTGCGATATCTGGCATTTGCATACCTCAACCTGACTGAGTGGCTCTGAGGTTTTCTGCCGACGTTGTGCGTTCTTCAAGTGTTTGAAACATTTTTCAAAACGGTATCCGAGGGCACTATTTGACACTCATAGAAGCTACGGGTGGCTACGCAAGCCAACCAACCAACCAATGCCTATTGATAATGAGCAGGTGTTCTTTGAAAAGTGAAAAGTCATGGTTCTCGAATGAAATTAAGGTTTTGATTAATAAGAGTAACAATGCTTACGGATACTGGAAGAGATTCAGAACATCAGAAATGAAACATTTTTTTAAAAATCTCAGGTAATCCTCAGAATTAGAGCCGCTAGTTATATAAAAACACATTTAAGGCACACTTAAATCTGCCTTATCTTTTAAAAGGAAATTAAAAGAAATTCGACAAATATACTATTATTTACAACCTTGTAAATGCCAATCAACTAAGTTTCGAATTCTCCTATACACCAATGCCGACCTCTAACATCAAGTATTATGATTTCACATATACAACAACAACCACTTATTAAAATAACATTGATTTTCAGTTTGCTAGCGTTACTATTGTAGATGTGTGGAAATAATTTTTGAGTATTAAGTCTGAATCCATTGGCTATGATGATGAAGTAAACCCAAAATTTATGATATTTATATGGAATTTAATTATATATATATATATATGTATAATAATTACATCTGCTTAATAAAATTCTGACTACTTCTGAATTTACTTCAAATGTGAAAGTATGCAAACATAATTCTAATACCAAAAGCTTACAAAAGTTACAGACCAAATGCAATATTACCATATTTATTTAAGGCTCTCGAACGCATCGTATATGAGCAGATTAGTAAACACCTGTATAAGGAACTCTCTATTAACAAGCAGACCATCTGGCTTTAGACCTGAACATAAATAGCTATGTAATTGCGTTAAAAGATGGTGCCGAAGAGCTAAGGTCTAAATAGGATAAAAAATAGTTTATTTCTGGTACTTATTGATCACTCAAAAGCTTTCGATACTGTTGTTCATAACATTCTCTGTCACAATATGAAAAATATATTTAACTTCTCACAACTTTTCAGCTGTAAAAATTAATTTATACAGGCTAGTGTGGTAGAAGTCAGGCAGTTCATTTTGGCAATAAAAAATCACCAAATCGCTTAGTTAAGGGAGGTGTGTCGAAAAGGTCGATTCTCGGTCCACTAATACACTCAATGTACTCTACTGACCTATGTTTACAGATTACGCATTATAAAACTTAAATGTCTGCTGATGGCCCAGAACTTTACATTACTTGTCATAAAAATGATGATAGCAATTGCATTATAAAATTGAACCTCGGTCCTGATAATATTTATAAATGGGCTACTGCTAATGGGTTTTGTCTAAATGCAAGAAAGTCAAAAGTTATTATAATTGTAAAAATTGACTATCTATTAAACATACAGCCACAACATGTCATTATTCATCAATAGTAATTGTTCAAAGTACTAGAAATCTTGGTATAGGTAGTTTTGGCAATAATAGCTAGCTTTACCTGAGCTGATCAAATAAATACTGTATGTGGTAAAACATATGTGGAGAACTCACAGATTTGTACTTCTTTGAATATACGTTTGCTCCTGAAAAAACATAGTTAATTCCAAATCTATTTTTATTATAACTTTTTAAAAATTTATGATTTTATAGACTTAAAAAGTTACAACTATTGTTTTAATCTGTAATATCCCCAAAATTTCACAATAGTCATTATTAAATTAAATTACTGAGCTATGTTGCTTCAGCGTGATGGCTTAGAACGAAGCTTAAACGCTAGTGATATGATAGGGCATTTACGGATATTGTGGTTATTTTATAACGATACCATTATTGGGATACATAACTACATGTAGCACTTTGAAGATGGGCAGGAACTTTTATGTCCTTATTCGCAACCATTCTTGGTGGCGAAATATTATAAACCAGATTTGATTTACCGATGGATGGAAGCAGACTGCCGTCGAGATTAGTGATCTATTAAATTCAAGAGGTCGTTACCTATGGGCAAATACCCCTTAATTTTTTCAGGACGAGATCTACTTGGAGTGCCCGAGAAGGAAATCAAAGAGTTTGAGTATCTATATTATAGCAAAGAGTCAAGCAGCCTTAGGGGGTTTTGCCGTCCAGCAAGGTGAGCTGGAAAATTCAGAGGCCTCCCTGAAACGAGAGGCTGACTGTTTGGTGAACAGAGCAAACTGACTCGATTTTTTGTCGTGTCTATGGGATACCCCAAGGGGAGGATTAGCTCTGGGAGTGAGCTACAATTCACTAGGATATCGAACGGTGCCTCTGAACTGAGACGGTGGGCTACTACTGTTCAACATGAGCAAACTTAGGGTACTAGTGGCCTTGATCTGCTACGGTCGGCGTATAAGGCTGAACAACACATCCCACTGAAACATGATGCTTATTACCTTGATCGAATCAATTAATCTAATTAAATCATTATTAATATCGGGTCCGCCATCTAACGTTTTTTTTCAACTAGTGCTTATTTCGTGAATGGTAACACTTAGCTCATGTCTGATGTGACAGATAATTAGTCTTATCCTTCCGCTAAACGAATATGGTTGTGTATACGCTTGAACAACGCTTAGAAATATCGCGACATTACTTTGAAAATTATGGTAATGTTGCAGAATGTGTGTGAAAATTGCGTACGGATTTTGGAAGAAGAGAAGCACCGTCAGCTCCATGTGTAAACAAGCAAAATTTTCGTATTTGGGGCACAGAAAACCTGCACGCATACATTGAAAAGCCGATACAATAGTGCGGATTTTGGTCCAGAGGCATAGTTGGGCCATTTTTCTTCGAAAATGAGCAAGGAGTGGCCGTTGCAGTCAATGGCGATCGTTATCGGGCCATGTTGAACGAATTATTGTTCACAAGAATTGAAGAGGAGGGTATTAGCAACATTTGGTTTCAACAGGACGGCGCTACGTGCTACACAGCCGAAGCCACACTCCATATTTTGCGCCCTGTTTTTGAAGATCGCATTATCAGCCGCAGAGCTGATGTCGTTTGGCCACCTCGGAGCTGCGATTTGACACCGTTGGACTTTTGTGGGGTGCCGTCAACGATAAATGTTACGCCAACAAGCCAGAGACAATTGACGCTTTAAAGGAAAATATTTGTGAAGCCATTGGTGAAATACAGCTGCACACAATCGATAATGTGCTTAAAAATTGGACCGATCGTGTAGGCTACTGCATGGCCAGCCGAGGCAGCCATTTGAATGAAACTATTTTCCATTATTATACGGAAGGATTGTAATTTCAAATAAAAAAAGAAATTTGAGAAAACATTCAGTATAAAAAAATAAATTAAATAAAAGAACTGATTAAAATTTTATATTATTTTTTTCACGAGGGTACACACAAGCACACTCACATATTAGGCATGCGCCGTTTGTGCCGACCGTTGTTATAAAGTAAACTGAATTTTCCTCAAATATTTTCTAAACTTATATCTATATCGTCATGCATAGCTTAATTAGGTTCCTTCTAACCACAACGCAGCCTAAGTATTTCTTACTGGGACTTGAATAAACCTTTGTTGTCCTATAACGAGCTTGATGTTTTCTCTGTAGTCGAGTGTTAGAAAAGAAATGGAAAAGCATTCAAAGCCTTGCCAGAGACTTATTTCTTTTACGGTTGCAATTACATTATTTAACAATCTCATATGAGGGAGACGAGATTTCTAGTTGCATTATAAGCAATGCAGCTAATAGCGCAAGTATGTTTAAGATAGTACATAAACATCAAGATACTGTAGCCCTTTTTTGGAACTGGACGCAATTTTTTTTTTAAAGCTCGTGGTAAATTTAATTTTATGTCTCAAAATAGTAAGTAAGCTATCTGTTGGATCAGAAAAAATAAGGTACCAAAAGAAGTTCAAATATTTTCTTTGACAAAGTCAAATCGAAGACAGTATTAGGCTATAAGAAAGAAATCAGCTACGCTTACTTTGGTTAACGTCCCATTCTGGGACAGTTGGTAACGAATGAGCTAAAAAAAAATCGCTTCCAAAGGGACAGAACTTTTTGAGTCTTATTTGAACAATGCAAGTCCTCTGAAGGCGGTAAAACGATGCTCATTTTGATGGGACACTAAGGACTGAGAGCTATATAGGATGTGCTGTGTTGAATCTAATGTATGTAAAACATGCATTGAGGATGTTGAGACCTTCCAACTCTTCAAATATATTGTGGAACAACAACAATCAGCATTTAGTTTTCTTTGATGTACGTAAGAATAATAACTATTAACAATAATTATTTTAATTCTTGCCTGATATGACTTTAAACTATATAGTCAATGTTGGTAATAGCTTTATTTGGCCTTTGTATCTTGTGCCATCTTTTTTTGTGTAAATTTGTGTAACCACAAATGCTCGACAATAATAAAATTTTGCATACTTGAATAAATTCAAATACATACTCATACATTTCACATACAGTCTTATAAAAAACGTGCATTTGTGTTATTGTTTTTGAATTTTTGGTTGTTCTTTTGGTTGTTGTTTATGTTTTATTTTGTATTCATTTTATTTATAAATTTTTTCTTTGGTTTTTGGTAAAATGAACAATTTTAATAGACCAACACCTCTTTGTCATGTAATAAAGTTTAATGGACATGTTCATAATAAAATTTCATTTAATTTTTCTTTCGACCCAAGAAGAAGAGAGTTCCTTTTATTCTGCTATGATCAAAAGAAAGAATATAAGATTACATATATGTATGTATGTATTGATATAAAGTTTTATTTTTGCATACACAATAACACCGGATATTAGTGTGGAAAAATTATTTTTTTTCATTTTGTGGTCTACATAAGAGTTTAATTTTAAAGGGATATTCTACAAAATCGAAGTAAATTAAGAAAATAAGTGACTATCTTTTGAAAGGTATGTTTGATAAAAGGTGTCATACGTAAAAATTTTTCAAATAAATAGTAAGGTAGTAATTTTTATATTATTTATTTATTTATGAAATTTTAAGATACAATTAAATTTTAAGATACAATTAGTCTAACTTAAATTGAGTGGCCATAGCATCTGAGGCCCTCAGCCACAATAATATGTTACATTATGCTAATATGTATGTAAATTATTTATTATTTATATTATTTAATCGTTCCCAAGATAACAAAAATATAAAACTTATTATGTATGGGGGTGCCACGCCCACCCAACCAATGCCACATACATTCTGTTTACTGATGTATGTTAACACGAACTTATTTGAATGATGTTACGATCAATATATATCCGTTTCCGCTAATGGTGTTTTGAGAATGGATTTTATATTGATAAATGTATTATTTAATGTCGGTAATTATGTATGGAATACAATATCAGATAAATGCCCGCCTCAAATGCGAGCGCTTTGGAGCATATTTTTCATTACATTCTCACTCATTTCACGCGGTATTTCATAAATTCCATCACGAATATTATGTTTGAGTTGCTCCAGCGTTTCTGGTTTGTTTGCGTAATACTTGCTTTTTAAATATCCCCACAAAAAGATGTCCGGAGCAGTCAAATCAGACGACCGTGGAGGTCAATCAACATTACCATTCCTTGAAATATTTTGTTGTGGAAAGAGGTTTTGCAGTAATTCTATTGAAATCCTAGCATGCCGTTGTGACATTAAAAAGTTTTCAATCATATTAAGATATCGCTCCAGACTGTCACTTTTAATGGATGCAAAGGTGACTGATGAATAATTTAAGGGTTTTCCATTGCCCAAAACCGACTATTCTGTTTATTCACATAACCATTCAAATGAAATAGTTCCTCGTCACTTATTATGATCTTTTCTTGAAAATCGATGATTGATTTTGATAAAATGTTTTAACAATTAAAACACGTTGGCTTACTGAATATTTTTCCATAATAAATTTTCCACGTCTCTACTTTACGACTGCCAAATATGAACTGTTAAGACCAATGTTTACTAAAATGGCGGCAAAACAAAGTAGTATACTTTCCCTGCGGACACCCTGTATTTAGTCAACATTTTAGTAGAAACTTAAATCATTCAGAAAATCAAGCATAAAGATATTATATAAAAAAGTATTTTGCATTTTGGCGAATAGATTAAAACTTGATAGTTTATTAACTGAAACTCGGCGTGCTTCGCTACCCCCACTTTAATTATTATCTTATCTGTTAACTTAGTTATAATTTTTTACATTTTTACCCAATTTTATTCCCTTGCGATCCAAGTCCCAACATTTAGTTCCTTTCAGAAAAACACTGTAAAAATTTTACATATAATTAGTTTTGCTTTTTAGCTATATACACATATATATATATAGACAGATTTTACACGGTGTGCTTTGTGCAATACCTATTTATCTTCTGCGTTTTGGTTGATGTGGATATACCATCAACTTAATTCGTAATCTCTTAAAACAGGCTTAGAACAGCTTGATAAGACAAAATCCAAAAATTTATATTCATAAACCACAAACAGTGTTATAAAGCTCTTATAAACCATTTACATATAAATTGCAAATTTTTTTTTGCAGCTTTGTAACTACTTTAAACCTTTAATCATTTTTTTTTCTACTCGTTTTATTTTTTATTTTTTATAAATGAAATATATTTTTTTAATTTTTATTCATTTGCGATCGCAAATAAAATAATAATAAATTAGAATAATAAAATAAAATAAATTAGAATAAATGTACCACTGTTTCTATCTGCTCTACATTCTCGTACAACCTTCGAAATCCTGCGAGCGATTGTCTCATCTACTTATCATCCCCCAGTAATTATGTCCACTTCGAGCTTTAGACCTTACTGATACATACCCGAAAGAACCTTGGCAATCTCAAGTTAGACCACGATGTGCTAGAGAGTTGACAGTCAAATATCTTCTCCTATTTAATATTCGTCCTGTCCATAGCCTATTCCCTCATGGCCCTAAGTTAAATCCTAGCGGAAGCAGTACGACTGAAGAAAATGCATAAAGAAATGGCCAACCATCTCAAACAAAAACTACTGGAAAAATTAAAATGCAGCAACAAGAAGCCATTTAGAGAAATTAGAAACTTCTTTTAATCTGCTTATATTCTACATGAGTATAAATTCCAAAACTGGTGGATCGAGTGAGGATACTAACAACCACGTACAGAGCACGGCTGACTTTTGGTTGTTTAATACCAATTAAGAATTCCTCTTCAACGCACAAGGCTGGCGATTTGAACAGAAAAATCATAAATCTACTCTCCAATATGGTTACTAGACGCAACGCTGCCTTTTGAGACATGCAGGTGATCCAAGATTTTACAAGATGTTACGAATATTCTGGCATAGATTGTTGTGGAGTTGCCGGCCTTAGAAATAATCCAATTAACAACCCATTACCATGGAAACAAAAAGAAGTAAATGGCCTCACTTTAAGAAGGGGACACGTTGGCACAGATCAGATATATTCAATAGAATTATTTATATATACTTATGTTTGTATGTACATATATATATTTATTACATACGTATAAGTATGAAACGTAGCCTACTTTATTCCTTTAATAGAATGTCTATACATAATTTGTTTATAAAAAGAATTGTTTTATGAAAAAACGTTGGGTACTTAATTACTTTTTTGATTCAGTAAAAAAATGGTTTAAAAGCCTATTGTGTTAAAATTTTCTGTTTTTTTAAGTTAATTTTTCTACCAATGCGTAATATTATTTGATTGATACCGAGTTTATTAGCAATTTCATTATTATTTCACTAATTTTATGAATTTCTAAAAAGTACTTATGGTTTTTTTTTATCATGACAAAGCCGAAAGTGACAAATTAAATAACACGGTGTTGCTAGCAGAACAATAAAAAAATTAATAGTTAATTAGCTTTTATTAAATATTTATGAATAAGAATTTCTATTTTGGGTTTATAAGACAAAAAGTGATTAATAACTAATGTATACTTAAAACCTAAAATAGGGATTTATTACGAATGCGACCGTATATGTATAACGAAGCTTTAACTGTTACTGTTTTCAACATTTACAAAATTCCATTACACTTATCCAATCTTTCCCAGTTGATGACTGATGATGTGTATTGTCTACGAAGTTGTTTGAACCAAATTTTGAAATTTATACTTTATCCGTTATCCGTTTCCGCTCACATTTGGCTGATGATTCGCGTTGACTACGAAACCATTTGAACCAAATTTTTAGACTCTTACTGTTACTATTTTGATGATATAAACAAAAAAATATATACTTGTTTTCAAAACCCGGTACTTTTACGAGTATTTTATTGGGAATAAAATATGTATTTACCAATCGATTTTCATGAATTATGGTTATGAATAAATAGTGAAACTTGGAGATATTTGCTGCCTTCTATTTTTTTGTGAATTTTTAGAAATCAAAAATATTATTTCGAAAAATAAAGAATAAATACATAAACTGTTTCTCAATATCTACAAAAATATTGGTTGTATTAAAAAGTGTTTTTAAAAAGAATGGGTCATTTTATAGTTATCATAGGATATGTCAAGCAGCCTCTTCAAGAATCTCACATTAAAAAAAAAAAAACTTTATAGAATCTGAAATGCTGATGAATTTTAAAGTTAGGCGACCATAACGCATCAAAAAATATAGTGGTTATCCAAAGTATATTTGCTTGTTGCATAGTGTAATTAATGACTGCCGCAGAGGCGGGATTTTACCCCATCAGACACTAATGGAGAGTTTTCAAAATAAGTATTGTTATTACTCCTGAAGTGTGAACTAGTGTTGGCCATAGACACAAGCATTGGGACAGTTGAGTGTATTACCGTATGTATTTAGACTGAACAGATCGTAATTATTTTATATATAAAAACAATTAATTCATTTATTTAAATGCGCTTTTCATATTTTATGTTCAGTAGTTTGTTTCTCAAAAACCATCATGTACATATGTAACATAATAGCGATATTTAATAATGATCTTTATAATCGAAACACTAAACAAAAATTATCATAAAAGTCATGTTAAGATAAATGCTGGATATACGGGCCTGCCCTTTTCTTATATTGTGGTTATCTTGACGAGGTTTTATTAATACTTGACCCCAATTTTTATATAAGCTTTAGGTTATAAGTTTCCTTTACTGCTCTTAGCAGGTTTATGTACAGTATGAAATAGTCGAGCAAATATGACCTATAAGAAATTCTCAAATTTTTTAAACACATACATACATATGTATGTATTCATATCTGTGAATGTATGTGCATGTGTATGTACAAACATTTTCAAAAAGACTGTTTGTTTGTATATGTTTAGATAAGCACGCATACTAACAAAACTTATTTAGGGGCTTTTCTTCGTTTATTCCGTATTTCATTAAAAGAGTTTAATATAAGAATATAAAAATGTTTTAACAAAAAATATGTTAAGACTTTATATCTGCCAATTTGTTCATACACATATACGACTTACGTTTGCATCCATATGTATGAGTGTAAATGAATGAATGAATATGCAAAAAGTTTATATAATTCAATTATGTGTTCATTTTTGCGTGTGTATGTAGAGTATGTACATATGTATATGGACATGTGTGTAAGTATTTCTGTTAATGTACGGTCATGTCTATAAAGAAAATCCATACAAATATTCGAATATGTGTCTGTCTGTCTTAATGTTTTTGCCCTACAGTATCTGTAACTCTGTGCTTGTGGATGTTGTATTCAAGGCTGTGTGGCATCTTTATATGTCTTCTGATCATTAAAATTCTTTGGTTGTTTAAGAATTTCTGCCCGAGCAAATTGAATAAATTTTTATTGTTACAAAATGTATTCAGACAATGGGGCTTTATGTTATTTGATTGTAACAGTTTTATTTTACAAAAGAAAAAGAACCAAAAAAATAAAAAAAAATTTTAAATATTTTTGCAAAAAAATTTGATACATTTGCAAAAGCAAATGGAAGTAAAAAAGGAATATAAACTTCAAGGGAAGTATCATCCTGTGGTCAATTTGTTTTGTGGTAGACGGTGATAATAAAATTAATTTCTTGTTTAATTACTGAGGTTTCCATAGTGAATGTAACTTCTTTAAATGGAAACTAATTGTATGCTTGGGCATTAGTATATTTTAAAATTTTATTTGATTAAATTTTAAAATTCTTTTACAATAAATTATTATTACAATTTACTATTTAGATAATTGATATTAAATATAAAATATTTAATTCTTTAAGCAGTGCTAAAAAAAATTATTGCTGCTTCTAAATCCATATTATTCTATGGCGCCCAAATTTGGGGATTTTTAAAGTATGATGAAGTGGAGATGCTTTTCAGATCATTTATCAAGAAAATTTCACGTCTTCCTAAAAATACTCCAAACTACATGGTCTATTTGGAAACCGGTCTAAATACTCTATTTTCAGATACTCTGAAACTACATTTTAAACACATAAATATAATTCTAGGTTTGTCAATGTATGATTGCCACATATAATAGCTGATAAAATAGTTTCTAGTAAAACGTATTGGTCGGATCTAAGCTGTGTAATATAATTGACGTTAACCCTGATTACGCTGGTCCTTTATGTCAACATTGGAAACATATAGTGCAACTGGTGATTGAAAAAGAAAAAAACGGTTTTATATTTGATGCAAGAGCCTCGCAGTTTCATGATCTCTACTCTACTCCGCTATTTTTTAAATATTCGTCTCGTGCTACAAGCATGATAATCAAGGCACATGGCGTGTTATTTGACCTGTATTCTAGACCCTTTAGACATGCCTCAGTTGGATTGAGTACACTCTGCAATCTAGACGCAGCTGAAAATACTATACATTTCATATTTATACAAGGGTCCTCGTCTAAAGTGTTTTGGCAAATCTATTCTAAGCTCCAACGACCTTGAATATAGCTACGATACGCTACTCGAATACTTGGAGGTTTCTCTGAAAATAAAAAGATTGATTACTAATGAATTCACTTGATTTTAATTTAAATTGTTGTCGACTAAAGATAAATACTAAAAAAATTATATGAATACACTTAATTATCTTAATTTTCTATTGCCAATCGGGCTTACAACTTTTATGTTTTGCCTTTTATAGATATGTATGTATATATATTTTATTTTATTTTATAAAAATTGAATATATTCATTATTAAATTCACTATTAAATAAATAATAAATACACTGTGATTCAACAGGATAGAACCACTTTATTTTTCTGGTGATGAATAGCAATTAATTTAAGTGATAAATTAAACTCAAAAATGAAAATCAGGCTCATTGTATTGGTATTTTTTTTAATCTTTTTAGTCAAGCACCGTTGCTATAATCTTTTATAAAAACTGAATAAAATTACAGTTAAAGTAAGTGACTACAGTTTACTAAATTAAAACGGGTAGAAAAAGACATAAAGTTACTCGGAAATGGTAAAAATTATTGTTAACAATTTTGAAGGATATTCTTAAATTTAGAAAAATCGCTAAAAAAAAAGTCAGATGGAGCCATAATGTGGTAATGAATTATCTAAAAAATCGTGAAACCTATAAACAAAATTCCAAAAGAGGTTGATATCTATACAGTTTTAATAGCACAAGACAAACAAAAATTAGAAGAACTGCTTCAAATTCAACTCAATTCAATCCCTTAAATGAAGCATTTAGCTGGAGTAACTGCAAGTAAGTCAAATTTTTGATGTGCTATTTTAATAAGTGGATATCTACAGTTACGAAAACTAAGTTATTTGTTTACATCTTCAAGATGGTAACAGTAAGAGTCTCTTAATTTGGTCCAAATAGTTTCAGAGTCAATAAGAAGATGGAATTGGACAAGTGGTCATGGTAACATACCTACCATTCCAACTAAAAATTGATTTTTGTATATATTAAAAACGGTTAAAGCTAGAATTTCTAAATTAGGTCTGAATAACTTCATAGTCAGTACAAATCATTAGTCAAAAAGTTGGCACAATTGGATAAGTAGGCATGTTACATCTCATACAAACTAAAGTTTTGTCTACTATATATGACTAAGATAATAGTATGATAATAATTAAGATTATTGCTTCGGTAGAACATTTATTAAAATGGTGAAGCGTTCCACATTTTTTATCTACACCTATGTGTGCAAATTGTAATGGCCCACACAAATCAACGTACGACCAATGCTCAAGTAAGATAAATTATCTAAATATTAAGCAACGTGCCAAACCGACACAGAGGAAACTAGTCCTTGCTAATGCAGATGATCTTTCTACAAGAAGTTATAGTAACAGTTTTCAGAAAACACTGCGCCAAAGTGTTTCGACTACTGCTAATATTTGGCGAGCTTAAAGAGACATTATAAGCAACAGGAGTATTAATAATAATAATAATAGTAACAGCTCTAATAATGTATGCTCTCTTGAAGAAATGAAGAATTTAACATTAGACTTAATTACAAACCTGGCATGCAATTCTTATCATAATGCAGAACAATATAATTAAAATAATAACTTGGAATGCAAGAGGCATTCGCAATAAATACCTAGAACTATTTGAGTTTTTGCCGTAGTACACATATCTCCGAAACTGGTCTTAACTCAAACTTATCTATTAAGAATAATGAATATAAAGTTTATAGAAACGATAGGAAAAATGCTCGAGGAGGAGGTGTAGCAATAATTATTAGCAGAACATTTTTCTCATCACTTATTAACTATTGTTAACACATTTGTTATTGAGAAACACGGGGACTCCTCTCAGTCAATGAGTTGCACCCGATTCTATTTTTAGACTCATTGAAAGGGACCTACAGTTTAAAACCGGCTCCGAACGGCAAATGCATTTAGAGAATTTTTCAATAGTAGTAATACTCATAACCAGTTACTAGCTAAGGTTATGAGGTTTCACCGCTGTTGAAAAAAGTTTTCTTTTGCATGATAACACCCGACTTCATGTAGCAAAAGTTTCAAAATAATTATTAGAAACGATCAACTACCGCATCCGCCGGATTCTCCGAACATTGCTCCGTTGGCTGTTGGTGCGGATATAATATAATCACACCTCTCTATACGGGCTTTCTTTACATGGCATTTCGCCATAACGATATGTTTATATTATGGAAGACATTCGCTTTAAGCGCAATTTACTTCGTTCTACGGTAAAAAAAAACGTAGATTCTCCGTTTTTTTTAGTGTAAGGGAAGCAAACGCAACATATATTCATCTCGTTTAAAGGCATTTCGATTTACGGCCTACATTTTCAGAAACTATCTAGGGCGTATAAGGAGATATGAGTATATCTGTTAATATGTCATCAAATCGTTTCCTTTTAAGAAATACAAAACCAGCTTCAAAGTTGCAGCACCTTAAAAGACGAGATTTTGTTTTGAGCCGTGAACTGATGAATTTGTTATTTCATTATTTGTTTGAGGTTAAAAACGGAACAATTAAATTTGTAGTCCCAATACGTAAATTGAACCTATTTTTGTTGTAAATAAACTACGAAAACCTTTAAATAAAAAAAACCCACTCGGGGGATATGTCGATATGTCGATTTATATCTGACATACATAGGCTCAGTAGTGACGAAAGGTACCTATTAGGTAGTGATTTTAAAAGTAGACACCGGTATTGGAGTTGTTTAAGGGCAATATTTTATATTAAAAATTAGGATCATACAATATTGAGATTATATATCCTTGTGATAATACTCACATATCTTCATGCGCTAATAGACAGGGTTCTACTCTGTACGTCTTTCTGATTAATGATTCGCTTATAATGTCCGCGGCGGAGGTTATAAACGATTTGAGTTCAGATCATTTGCCAGTGAAAATTTAATTAGAAATTAATGTCAATAATACCATTTTTGTCATATATGATTTTCACAATACTAATTGGAACAAATTGTTCAGATTCCTTAATTCTACCTAATATTGACAATATTCATGATTATGAAAGTACAACTAAGAGTATTAAAAACTTCGAGAATATTTTAAATGATGCTACCGTCTGTAGTGTACCTAAGATATACCCTCACTAAGAGGAAAAACTTTGCCTTTTATTAAAATTAAAATATAATCGTAGGAATCTCAACGATTTTTTTTTTTAGATGAAGATATTTAATCAGAGAATTCGTGAGGAAATGGATTTATTGAAAAATAAATCTCGAGATTCTCTATTGTAGACACTTGATAAAGGCTCCCCACCTTCTTGGAATTTGACGAAAATTTAAAAAAGAAGGCTTACACTATTCCAATTTTAAGACAAAACGGTGCTCGGTACACCACCAATCAGGAAAAGATTGAATTTTTAGCACAGACACTTGCTTCTAATTATTCCGTTCCATACCATCTAAGCGACCCAACTACGAATTACTAATTAACTACGGAGTTAATTCATCGGATGTCTGTTTAATATACAGCTCCCAGATTTCTGATGTATTGAGAACCTTGAAAAATACGAAGGCTAATGGCATCGAAGGTATTAATAATAGATATATCAAAGCACTTCCTAACAGGGGCATTAAATTTTTGACAATCGTTATTAATTCCTGTCTAAAGCTCTGTTCTTTCCTCAACAGTTTAAGGAAGCTAAAGTTATCCCAATTAAAAAACTTGGTAAACAAGCTGATTGTTCTCGTTCGTATCGTCCCTAGTGTTTAAGTTTTGGAAAAAGTTAACAAAATTAAACTGATTAAGTTTATGGAAGCAATAGTATCATTCCACCTCAACAATTTGGTTTTTGCAGGCAACATAACACAATGCATCCTTTAAAAAGAATTAGGAATCTACTGAGCGCACACTTTGACTACCAAAAATCAACTGTTATGGTCTTATTGGATGTAAAAGCTGCCTTTGATTCAGTCTGGTACGAATAGATTATTTTCAAGATGATAAATTTAAATTTGTCATTAGTAATGGCAAAGATAGTTGATAGTTTCGTCACATATCGGTCATTTAGATTTCACATTGGCTCACACCGTTCTGAACGTGATACTATAACTGCAGGCTGTCCCCAAGGGTGATGTTTATCCCCTATCCTTTATAATATATATACATCTGGTTTTTCTAAATTAGACTATTGCACTGTGTCAATTTTTGCTGATGGCACAGCAATACTTGGCTCTGAAATTATGACTGTTGATATATTAGCTAATCTACATAGGGCATTATCTGATATTTCTTCGCATTTCAATAAAAGGAGAACCATGGTAAACTATGATAAAACAAAGGCTATATATTTTACTAGCAATCGGAAAGACTGCTATATACCACCGACTAATATTATGTTGAATAATAATTCGATACTATGGGAACAGAATGTTAAATATCTTGGTGTTATGCTTGATCCGAAAATGAAGTTTAAGGATCACATACTTACCTTATGTAATAAACAAAGTTAACATATTAACCCGTAGGAAATCTAGCCGTAATATTGACTAAAAAAACTAATTTTAAAGCTCGATTTTCATGCTGTATTATTGTAAGCAGTCACCGTTTGGTCTACTAGCTCATATTGCTATTATTAAAAAACTGCATAGCTCAAAATAAGTTACTAAAACTTTTTTATAATCTATTTATAATCTATAACTAAACGCCTTCATGATATTGCGGGTCCATAATCAGTTTCAGACAAGGACAGTAGACTTACACAAAATTTTAATACCAAATGTATTAATACTAATTTCATCCATACTAATGAACTAGTATCATCCTAGGTTTTTATCTAGTCCGCAGTTAAGTAGTACAAGTAGTTTTAAGTAAAAATCGTATAGGTTTTTGCCAACTTTTCTCCTCCAAAAAAATATTGTATATGTAGATCTATTATTAAGCTGAAAAGGAAAAATCTAGAGCTCTTAAATATGTAATGAATAAATAAATGAATTGAATTGAATTGATAATAATTAAGATAGGGGTAGCGAAGCATGCCGGGTTTTAGCTAGTTTGAATTTAAAAAAATAGACATTACAATTCTAGAAAAGACTGAAACACTTTTAAGGAGTTGATTTTGTATCAGATTTGGTTTCAAACAACAAAAGCTTTGATTGATGATTTTTCATTTATTTTATTCCCCTAAAAGACATGGGGCTTCATTCCGTTCTATCGTTGCAATATGTTTTATTTCCTTCTCATGTCATATTTAGTTTTCTAGCTTTTGTACTGTTTGTCAACACGTGTTTGCTAGCCTAGCACGTTTCATGCTGAGTTGTCAACTTTATATGATGTCAACTTTATATGATCAAAACGCGCAATTCTACTCAAAAGGCGCTAAAAAGCGCTAAATTAATATATATATATATATATATATATATATATATATATATATATACATACATACATATATATATATACATATATATATATCAAAAACATATATATATATGGGAATCAACGCTAATACCACATCGATTTTTCGAATTGAAAACATAAATTTGGATATTTTTGCCATCTCGGCAGCATCTTGACGACGTCCGGTGATTCCAGTGCCTGACATTGAAAACAGATTAAGCCTAGGCAGTCAATCTTTTGGCCGCCTCTCCATAAACGAAAAATCTCATCTTTGACTCGTGTGTGAAATCAATTTTTATATTTATATATTGAGTTATTCTTCTTCTTCTTCTTAAGTCCTTCAGCTCCATGTTGAGCATACAATTATTCGCAACATTCTTCTCAGGTATCACTGGAAGCACCACCATCTGTCAAGGTTACACTACCAAGGTTGCTGAAAGACCCGACATTTTCTATTATGGTATATGGTCCCGACTTTAAAATTTTCGTCAGGGTCAAAAAAATTTATCTTCAGACCTTAGGTTTCCCGGAGTTAATCGTTAAACCAACTGTACGCGATTTGGTAATAATGTAGCCGTGTCCTGATTATAATAGACATATGTCATCGGTATATGCAAGATTTTCCAGGTGATGTTTGTAGTTTCATCACATTTCATGGTTTTCACCATTATCAATTGCCCAACGTTAGGATATCATTCAGAACTATCAGAAGCAATAAGGCCGATTTCAATTCCATTCACGCTTTTATAAATCGCAGTCTAGTTTATACGAATTAATGTGTTTATTGAATTTAACGGCATTCTACTTATTTAAAAAAATAAAAAATAAAAAAGCTCTAACCTAGCGCGTTTTTTACAAAAGAGAAAAAATTCGATTTTTCAATAGTTGAAACGCGCTAAATATAGCGCGAAAAGCATAAATTGACAGCACTGGCATTACGGATTCAAGTCCAGAGGTGTGGTGCGAAGTGTTTGACCACCAAAACGTTGGCATTGGCAAGCGACAAATCTATAACTAAAAATTATACATATTAAATATCACAGTTTGCACTAACGCGTCTTTATGTGGGGGATCTTTCAAACAGGAATTTGGCACAAATAGGTCTAAATATTTTTACATGTAAAATAAGAGAAAAATATTTTTTACGGAAAGCAAACAGTAGTGTAAGGAATTACACTAGTACAGTCTTGCTTGACCGACTAAAATATATTTTTAATCGAATTAAAAGTGTCGATTCTCTTTAATGACTCTGGACTTATTGTTTTTTTCATTAAAGTTTTATTTATGGATTCTTCTCGAAATGAAAGCTTTGCCACTTTGCACACATTCTACTGCAATCATAAAGTTTTTCACAAAGTCTTATTGCATTAAATTTCTATATAAAAAACTAAAAATCTATATGTACTTAATACTGAAGTTGGGGATTCTTCTTTAGAAAATTATTATATTCTTCTTTAGAAAATTATTATATTATAAAATTATAGGCAGTATAATTTACGGTTAGATAACAGTAGAGATAATCCAAACGAACCAAACGAAACCATGAGACCCCAAATACCAAAGCAGCCAATATGATGTCCATCATTAGAAATGCCATACAGCATGGACACATTATCTTACACCCAGTTTTGGCAAACGACCATCAACGATTCTAATGGAGACTATTCTTCGTTAGTGGTGTGGCATTTTAACTATTGAACAAAGATTTATTGTAATGCCACAGTGTCCAAGTCGAAATAAATCAAATATTTTTTCATGTGGAAAATGTAAAAGAGAAACATTTTCTTATTGTTTCTGTTGTTGTTTCTTTTTTTAGTTTTGCTTTTTTTACATTTTTATGGATGTACTCGTATAGAAATTATTTAAAATGACCTTTTCGTAGCATATGTATTATGTACACATGTGTGTGTGTAATTAATGAGCATTATGTTAATTTTATAGAATTTTAAAATGAAAAAAAGGGGAAGAGTTTTGTAACCAATATTTGGATTACAAATTACGTGCACTACTGCTTGATGGTATTTGTAAAACAAAAAAATAAAGCAAAAAAGAAAATGTGTTAAATGAAAGAATTTAAATGCCCTCGTATAATTTTTGCTCATTAAATAATATATTAAGAGTACGACTATGTAAGAATTTACATACATACATACATACGTATGCATGTATATGAATGTAATGGCTAAATGGCGGTCGTTTGCTGGTTATTTTCGCCATTATGGTTCCAATAGAAACCAATACCACCATGCATATGCATGTTGCAATCTTTTTGCGCTTTTTTACTTTTCTTTTATTCCATTTTTTTTTATTCGAAATTTCATGAAAACCAAAATTCATGGCACTCTTTCATTTAGTAACTGTCATTGTATGAAAATTACTGAAATGCAAACCGTTTGGAGACACACTTAAAAAATAAAAATATAAATAAAAAATAATATTCAGATCAAATATCAAATGTTTGATTTCAATAGGATGGTGCAACTTCCCACACACAATTAATTTACTCAAAGAAACTTTATGAAAGAGTAATTTCACAAACCTATCAAATTAATTGGCCATCAAGATTGTGTGATTTGGTTTATTTTATCTGGGGTTATTAGGATTAAAATTAAACGCCTGAAAGTAAACAATTTCAGAGTTATTGGCGAATTTCGACACATATGCTCCGAAAAGTTTGTGAAAGTTGGAGTTCCAAATTTTTATCCAACAAAGCCATTCATTTAATTGATATTAAGGATATATTTCTTTGTTTTATTATTATTAAAATTTGTATAGCTGTAAAGAAACACCCGATGCAAATATTATAAAGGCAAAAACTTAGAAAGTTTTAAAGACGGATAAAGCATTTACATTTATGTATGTATCGGGTGGGCCATTTATCGACTTTAATTTGAGCCAGCGGTTATTTCGAATCTGGCAATACTTATGTCATTCTATTCTGTCGCAAAATCCAGTATATTATCTCCACTGAACGAAATGAATCGATTTACGCTTGAGCAACGTTAGGATTTATTGGAAATTTATTTCTAAAACAAAGGCAATTGGTCGGAAATTGCACGAAAATATCGTACAAAATTTGAAGCCGCATGACCATCCGCTTCGTTTTCGCTTCACTAGATGGGCCAATGAGAAACTAACTGCACTATGATGCCGATTTTGCCAAAAAAAATCATTTTCTCGAATAAAGCTCATTTTCATCTTGGTGGGTACGTTAATAAGTAAAATTGCCGTGTTTGGTGCTCAGAAAACCCAAACATTGTCTTAAAGAATCCAATGTACCCATTACAAGGGACTTTTCGGTGCGGCTTGTGGAGCGGAGGCATCATTGGGCCATCTTTGTTTGATGGTTCTTCATGGTGATGATGCAACTTGCCACACATCTCATGTCACAATCGATTTATTGCGTCAAACGTTTGATGGTCATTTAATTAGCCGAAATGGTGATTTCAGTTGGACTATTTTTTGTGGGGTACCTTTAAAGACATATGTTGTTCCGATAAACCAGAGACTATTAAGCATTTGATGGCCAACATTCGTGATCGCATTGCCGAGTTATCGAAAATTCGGCCAACAGAATGGGGTACTCTGAGTCCAGCCGCGGCATCCATATGAATGAAATAATATTTCATTTCTAACCGAAACAATTGTACTTTTTAACAAAAAAATAAATTTGCCAAAATTTCTAACCGTTTGTTGCAATTTTAAATTTAAACTTTTATATTGCTCACCCTATAGAATGACAAAACAAATTTTGTTAAATGTTTATGCGAAAAAAACTTTTCCCCGTTACTTCTCTTGGGCGCATAGACCTTGCATAAAGCATATCCATCTTAAATGGTTTATTGCCGTTGTCTTTGCTTCTTATCATGTAGGTAATATTGTTTAGGTGCCAGGTGTTTCTTGGTCGATCGCAGTTCCTTGAGCCTTGAGGATTCCACTCAAGTACCATCCTTGTAATACTATGCGAATTTTTCTTTAAGATATAGCCGTTCCACCTCCAATTCCTTCGTCTTATCTGTTTCATTTGTCCAATTCCGTTGTTCTTGTTGCCAATAGCGTTAGACCATAATATCTTGCATATGATTCTACGGCACTTGTTAGTAAATATCTGTAGCTATTGCGTGATAGTGTTTGACATAAGCCAGGTTTCATTGACGTACATGAGTTGAATATTCTGACTTGGTTTGCCTGGATAGTTATAAGCTCTTCCACACTGAATGTAGTCAACCGAATGCCGCCTTGCTTTGTTGAGCCTGTTCTTAATGTCATACTCAATTGGTTGGCCATACAACATGATCATTTCTGTGCTCTTTGTTAATTTTCATGGCTTTGGTTTCCTTTATATAAATCTCAAGTTCAACACTGCGAGCCAGTCTTTCCAGGTCTTCTAATTTTGACTGCATGTTTGAAATCTTGTGCAAGAGTAAACAAATTCGATCTGCGTAATCCATGTCCTCGAGTTGTCGTGAGAGACTCCATGTTATACCTCTTCGCTGTGAACAAAACTCGCTCATGACATCATCCATTACGATGATGAATAGTAGAGGTTAAAGTTCACTTCCTTGCTTTACTCCAGCGTTAGTATGGAATGGTCGACCAATGATCTCCTTGTGAGGAGCAGAGATATCTGCATCATCGTACATTGCTCTTATTGGATGGGATGCTCCTTTTCTTCTCAATATTTCCTTATGGCATTCCTTTTGATGGTATCGAAGACTTTCTTGAACTAGACGAACAAAAAAAGCTGTCAGTTCGTCTCGCAATATGTTCTCTATTTTGCTCTGAAGCTCTTCAGTGTGTATCGATTAAAAGAACTGTAACGCATATTTACATATATATATATATATGTATATATAGTTATATATATATGTATATATGTATGTATATCTCATATGTATATATATCTGATCAAGACTTTTCCTGTATTAGTAATTCCTATCCAATTAGTGCAATCTTTCAAGTCGCCACTTTTTGGTAGCTTCATAATGATGCCTTTCCTCCAAGTTGAAGGCAGCCATGCTGATGTGATATGAGGCCGCAGTAATTCAGCTGCGGTTGTGATGTCAGCTCATAAGTTTTCCGCCAGTAAACCAACCTCCACTGACGCTTTATTATTATCAGTGCCTTATTCCATTTCATTCAGACTGGAAGAGCTATAGGCATATTAGATGAAAAATTGAATGTACAGTAGTCATTCTCTCAACAGTCGCGGATGATCTGTCTCAGTACTTGTTAGATTGCTAATAAATAAGAGTGAAACAACACAACTATTGGCTAAGTAATATGCATACGTAGTTGCAGGTTTTTCTTATTGAACTCTAAACTAAAACGGAAATACCATAAATTTGTTCTAATCCGGCTCAAGATAATTAATTTTGGTTTCATCTGATTACATTAGCTTTGCCTAGTCTTTACAGTGTACGAAGTAAAAAGTAATCTGAACTTCTTTTTGGTCCTCTGACTGTAATTTTCAATAACTCCATTCAATTTGGAAAAAATCACTCACAAATTGAAAGCAAACTTAACGTTGAGAATTATCGGGATGTCGCCAAGTTGAATGCAATTCCAAAACATTTAGAAAAAAATTTAACCGACAGTGTTTGTCACCAAGTTTCATCACCTTTATCTTCATGTCAACATGGAACTTAAACTAGTATAAATGATGGTTTCATTTGTTCTGAGCAGCAGATGATTTGAATAAGGCCTTTGATAAAGTTAACTATGACATTTTAGTTTTTAAGCTTTCATGCATGGGATTTAGCAATAATACAATTCGCTGCCTTAATTCTTTTAACAGAACTCAACAAGTCAAATTCAAAAATGCCGTTTTCCTTCTGGAGGGCAGTCACTTGAGCTCTGTATTGTTTACATTACTTATCAACGATTCTGCATCTGTTATTTATTATGTATGCGGATGACGTCAAACTTTTTAACTCCTTTAATTATATTTCTTGTCAATCGTCTTTGCAAACTGACATTGAATATTTTTCTCAATTGATATCACAATTTATTAGACTTGAATATCAGAAAACGTAATCTATAGTTCACAAAACCTCGATACCTCTTATCATTACAAAGGAACAAATCTGGAAAGGGTATCTTTTATTTATGATCTTGGAAATTGGTTGTATCATAAACTAGCATTTTGTGACTGCAATTTTGTGATGGTTAATAAAGCTAATGGAGTGTTGGTTAAAGAAATTTCCGATACTACGAAGCAATTATATACATCTTTGGTTCGACCGATTCTTGAATACGAGTCTATTATATGCAATCCTTACTTTTACATTTATTGTAACATTATTGAATGAGTGCTGAAAGAGTATCTTCTAGTTAGTTTGAGAGGACTTGGATAGAACTCATATGTACTTCCTTCATATAAAAGCAGACTCACTCTAATTAAGATACCTACTTTGAAAAGCCAGAGAAAAATGTTGTGTTTTATTTTTACTAAGTTTAATACGTAGTGAAGTTGATTTTGAATTTTTTATAAACAAATTTGTTTTCAATACTCCAGTTAGGTCTTCTCGCTACTTCAAATCACCACCAGGCTTACGTAAAAAGATCTAAGCGAAAATGGTTATAATGTTCTTGATTGGCAACCCAATTCATCTGCCTTAAGACCCAACGACTCTTAAGAAATATTTTTAAAAAAAGAGATGGTGGTTTGGTAAACATTTCTCTGATAAAGCATTCGAAAACGACTACTGGAAGCGAAACGAAAAAGAACTCATTCATCGCTGTTTCAGTGACGACTTAAAGCAAAAGCATAAGAAATTGGGAAGGAAAAAAGTCTTATGGAATGAATAGCAATGGTCTAAGTTCTTTCAAGGATTTTTGTTCGGCAAAGAGAAATATTTTTGTTTCGAAAATTCTTCACTAATAGCGAACAATCGCTGATTGCGAATCATAGGTTAAGCGGGAAGTTATTTAATTGAAAAGTTTAAACACTTCGTCAGTTTCCAACAGATTTCTAAATCTTACGTCTTATTTTATTTACAACTAAGCATATTTCCTTAATTAATTAATAATGTTTATATAACATAGTGAGCAAAAACATTTCTACTTTTGAAAAACGTTGACAAAAATTTACGTAAAATGTGTTTGCTTAAGAAATATAAGCACATTACTTAGGGCTACTTAAACGATTTATACATATACATGTTAAAAAGACATCGCTCAAATAACATAAGTAATTGGTTCCGTGTTACTCGAAATGGTGTTTTTCGATACTAATAAATATACTTTGGTTGGTTCACGTGGCTGTAGTCTCTACGAGTGTCAAGTAGTGTCCTAGGGCACCGTTTCGAGAAATGCCACAAGCGCCTTAAAAACAGCACGAATTTGCAATAACTCACACATACTCCGTCAGCTTTATATATTTGAGGAGATCACATGGTCTAGTACATGATACAGAGGAGATGATATGCGAAGACCACTATCCGAAAAGGCCTTCTAGTGACTGTTCATAAGGGCCGACATTGGTTGTTGTACTGCAACTCCATCCTGTGGGCATGGTTTTATAGCTTATAAAGGTGCGAAAAAAGGGCTTTTTACGCGTACCAATCAGAAAATGTTATAACTTTTTAGGTATTTGAAATTCGTTCTTTTTTATCGCACCGTATTACCATCCAGTTAAACCATGATTTTGTTCAACTGAAAAAGTACGAACATTTTTGTCAGTGTTTCAAACAATGTTTTCCTTTGCGATTTTTTTCCTTTTTTCTCGATTCATGTGTTTGTAATTACAACCAAAACAAAGTGGAATATTTTTTAGCCAAGATGTATTTTAGGTGTTCAAGTTTCTCCTCTTTTTTTGCAGTTAGTAAACTTTTGTTTTTCTTGTTTGCTATTGGTTTTCTCTTTCAACCATGTTTACTAAAAATTAACAAGCAATATGTGTCGTTACTTATGGTTATAAAACGAATTTAAAAAGCGCTTTAATTAGGATGATCTTAATGAAATAGAAAAAAGTATAATTAAACAAACTAACAAGTAGGCAAAACAGCGAAGAAAGAGCATAAAAAATTATATAATATTTTCCTATATTTGTTTTAAAATTTGTATTTTTGTAACACACACAAAATACAGGGCATTTTGTTCCCCTTTTTAAATCTCAGAAGCCATTTATTATGGTAAGAAAATCTGTTAGGAAGTCCGGCCTGCCATACTTTAAAACTTCAGAGCTACGCTTAAATTCCGAATTCATTGTCGCTCTAAAGTGGCGAAGTCCGCTCTAAGCATTCCAGTCTTCCAAGCATCTGGCAATTTTCCAATACTTGATTAGATTGAGAACGGCAGGAAGTGGCGCCGCACAGTTAGGTTCCAGACCAATATAGGGTGTCACAGAACCTTTCCTAGTATCCAGGTACTCAAAACGACTGGATCTTATTCCTAAACGAAAGCCTTTGAATGTATCGTAGCAATAGTTGATCACACTAGATGTCATACGGTTCGAGTCAAGTGCTCCAGGTTGCGCACGTTACTAACAAGGAAATGCTGTTGAGATCTCTATCCATTATTAAATACAAAGTCTCAGCTAAATCCGAAAAATAAGATTATTATATACGAGACCGTTATCAGGACCATTATATTGCTCTACGAGTATTTAGTTTGAGGTAAAGTAACGAAAACGCATATCAGTAGAATCCAAGTGGTACAAAACAACGCACTGCAAATAATCCAAATATTTTCCCGTTTACATTGAACTAAATTTTTTACATGAAATTTAGAGATGAAACAATTCCGATTATGATCGAATTATAACACTATCTGACGACACCACAAACTATTGGCTAAACTTAATTGCCTTTTATTATCATTATCAAAGAAAGGCCAAGAAGAAAAAAATTTCACCTCTTTATGCAAATGACTCTTAATTATAAAGCACAACACAAATGCAATAGATTTTCGTGTCCATTTTTGCTTCTTATTTTCGCAATCTTTTTAATTAGAGTGAAAAACAAAATATATAATTGCAATTGCATACTTTACACGCGTGTAATATACTTTAAGTCTGTGAATTAAAGTTGGAAAAATTTTATTACAATTTTAAATATTTTACTATAAATTTATTCGAAAATTGTGTCACTATTAATAGGTTTATAATAAACCATTGTGTTTAATAAATTTGTTCATTACTTCTTAGATAACATAAATCAACTAAAGCTTTGTCATTTTATAATAATTCAATAGTTGCTTTCCATAGCCTACTATAATATTGATAATGAGATTATAATGAGATTATGATGATGCTTGTATGCCTGTCAGATACTTTTGTCATTCTCCCCAAATTTATGAAAAAAATTTCTTCAAAATATCCCCAGTATGGGAAGATTTCAAGCTATCAAAATGCTAAAATAAATACCAAATTAGGTCCTAAAGCCCATTTAAGAAAATTACTTTAAAAGCGTTGAAAATTAATTTGTTAAATGATATAAAATTTTTGTATTGAAAGCTGATCAATTTACCTTTAAATTGCTTTGGATCTTCGCTTAAAATCTTTGAGGATTACAGAGATGACTGAATTTGAAGTTCGATATGGCAATTGGAACAAGGGGTATTTCTTTCAATCAATGAGCTGCACCCGGTTCTACTTTTTAGGCTCATTGAAAGGGACCTACAGTTCACTCAGTTTAACCGTTTGGAGCTGGCATATGCATTAATTAGAACGGGTTTTCATAACGTAGATACTCAGTCGCTAGCAGTGTTATAAGGTAATACCGCTGTTGAAATTTATCAGATAGTCTGCCCATGTATTGAATCCAAAACTTCTTGTTTGGTGGGCGAGTGTCTTACCAACCATACTGTAGCGGCACACAACCCTGCCCCCGCGAGTCCGTCAGCAAAGCACGACCCCGTTAGCCGCACCAAGTTGTTGAAGATAGTTAAGGCACTCTTCGACTAATCGCGATTTCAGTGCTGGCTGACTATCCAAAAATATGATAATGTGGGCGTCGGCCACACGAAGCACTCCTCATATCACTCTTATTCATAAATATGTGCAGGGGCATAAAACCCAAACCCAAATATACGCTTTGGTTACATTATTTGAAACGGCAACCATAATTACAACAAAAAACATATGTGTGAGACACAAATTTTATTCAGTAGCTTGTTAGCCGTGAACGAGGAAGTGGTGTAACGCATGTTTTTATGTTTTTTTTTTTTTTAATTTCAAAGAGATTTTGAAGAGAGCTAAAATATTGCTTCCTACACCGAGAAGTGTAAATAATAAGCTACATAAACTTATGCATGTTTATACAATACATTGTATGAATATCTATTTTTACAGTATTTTAACTCCAGTGTATTTATCATTTTAAGTCTTTCGATCTTTGTGCTCACCCCTGTTGTATGCATACAAATAATTATCAAGAAGTCGATTTTGATAACGCTGAAACAGTTTGTCCGTCACTCGTAATTAGATTGCATTTCCTTCTTCAGTTGGGAAAATGAATACATTATTTCCAATTTGTAAGTATATTCGCTCCAAAAGGCACACGAATTAGAGATTTAAGGCTAGTTTCTCATTTTCGGAAGTAGTTATTGGCAACCATGTGATAACTTTAAAAGAAAAGCAATGAAAAAATGTTTTTATAATCGATTCACATCTGGTCCTAGCTCGCACCAAAGCCATGCATATTACTCGTATAAATTTAGTTTTTAGGTAGTGTTAGAAATAAAGTTAGACAACAGCCTATTGAATTTAATTAAGGTCAATGTATATTTGATACTAGTTTTTATATAAACTCTCGTTAAAAAATTTATCCTGTAGATGATAAAGAAATGTAAATTGTAGAAATTTTCTTTAACAATTCCAACCTAAAGTATTAGGGATAACCACACGACTAATTCAACACATCAAAACAGTAAAGGAGAAAGTATAGGGTCCGCCAAATAATTTTTATTTTTTTGAAAACAGGGCGCAAAATATCGAGTGTAGCTTCGGCTGTGTGGCACGTAACGCCGTCCTGTTGAAACTAAATGTTGCTAATATCCTCCTCTTCAATTTTTGTGAACAAAAATTCGTTCAACGTGGCCCGATAACGATCGCCATTGACTGTAACGGCCACTCCTGGCTCATTTTCGAAGAAAAATGGCCCAATTATGCCTTTGGACTAAAATCCGAACCAAACAGTGACTCGTCTTGGGTGTATCGGCTTTTCAATGTATGCGTGCGGGTTTTCTGTGAACCAAATGCGACAATTTTGCTTGTTTACATACCCGCCAAGATCAAAATGAGCTTCATCTGAAAAGATGATTTTTTTTGGTAAAATCGGCATTTTCTGTAAGTCGATGGCAGGCCCACTTAGCGAAGCGAAGTTCAAGCGTATACACAAACATGTTCGTTCAGCGGAAGGATAAAACTAATTATCTGTCAAATCAGACATGAGCTAAGTGTTACCATTCACGAAATAAGCACTAGTTGAAAAAAAACGTTAGATGGCGGACCCGATATTAAGATAATTTTGTGAAAACTTCGGTGATAAACCTGTATCCGTCAGTACATATTTTCAATGACTATGAGACTTAATTGAGGTTCAATGCCGTTAGTGTGCCGAATTGTCTAATTCTTTAGCTTTTGAATTGTTCTTGGCTTATTGACGTACATTTTTCTTTTAAATATCCCCAAAAAAAAGTCTAATGGTGTCAAATCACTTAGATAAAGCGACCATTGATTTTGTTGCGTAAAAGAGCCATTGTTCAGTTGACCATGTGGCCAGTGGCATCACCGTGTTGCAACCACTATCATCCAAGTCCATATCCTCAATTTCTGGCAACAACAAGTCCGTTATCATTTCGCGATTGCTTGACGGCTATTCTGCCACACTATCGAGAACAAAGCAATGTTTTCCGCATAACGAACTGGTCGAGCATGCACAGGTGTTTCTACATTTCCTACAGATCCGGTTTACTGAAATTTGCGCACAATTCTCCCGATTGCGGACACATTTGGTCGATTATGCTGACAAAAAAATTCACGAAGTGCACGATTTGCACCATTTTCGTAAATGACCTCAATAATCTTAAGGCGTTGCTCAATTGTGTGCTTCTCCATCGGTGAATTTATCAAACACTGAAACGAAGATATATTAAATTACGTTGGGCAACAAATTTGACAATAAGTTGTGACTCACAATTAACATCGTGAATTATGGTTGGACCACTCTTTGTATACAGTTAGTCATTAAAGTAAGTAAACAACTATTCAGTCTATTTATTACTTTTTAATAAAAGTCTATAAGATAATAAAAAAAAAAAAAATAATAAAAGTTAGAGAGTTAACTCTACAAAAATATGGTCGTTGTGTCATATTAGTTTGTTGCTGCATGGCGGCATCTAGAGTAGTAAGATTAGTTTTTGTTTCTGGAGCTATGGATAAGTATTTGTACCTGAATATTCTAAAGCAATAATTTGAAAGCAAGTACGACACAGTTATATCCTTTAAACACATAGTAGCTGGCTACACGACTACAAATGCTGCTAACGGCAATTGTTGTTACAAATGCTGCTAACGGCAATTGTAGTCGTGTTGTCGTGTAGCTTTCGTCGTCTATGTCTTTGAAGCATTAAGTTTAAATGACACCTTTATATTTCAACAGATTAATAATCCGAAATATAGGCCTCTTATCGTCAAGGAATGGCTACTGTATTACACTGTACAGATGAAAAATAGTTTTAAGTCACCTGATCTAAAGCTAATAGAGCATCTTTGATATCAACTAGGCCGCCAAATACGAAAACAGAGAGTGAGAGGAAAAACAGAACTGAAAAATTTTATAGTGGAAAAATGATTAAAAATTTCCAGTTCTGTGATTCAAGCCATAACATCGTATGTGACCTACTGTATAATTACTTTTGTAATGTTAATTTAGTTCATTTTGTTGTTTTCCTTGCACCAATTGAACAAATACAAGAATATTGTTAATTGCGTTTATTAATATTGTTAACTGCCTTTAATTCTACCAAACTAAAACACAATTTCATTCTTTGAATTTACTTATAGACTTTTATTAAAAAGAAATATATAGATTGAAAAGTTGTGTACTTACTTTAGTGATTAACTGTAACTGATCGTATTAAGGTGGCATCAAATCATATGAAACATTTTGGAAATAATCCATAATCTTGTTCATATAAATGTGTATAACGGATTAAATATAAAATAAAAATACAATTATAGGTCTGTTTGGGTACTTTTCCTGTAAAGTCTAGTAAAAATAACCCAGTAATAAATTTACAGAAAGTAAGACAAAATGTATTCTCAAAAACAAATAAGTTGAGTAAGAATTAGTAAGATAGTGAAAACAGGTAGTTGATAGGTAAAAAATTAATAAACAAATAAGTTTAAATAATTAATAAGTAATATTAATAGCTAAATAATAAACAATAATAAGTAAATAAGTAAAAAATAAAAAATGGCAAAAATGTATCCAGTAAATGGCAAAAATGTATCCAGTAAAAACCAGTAAGTTTTCTTGCATCGAAATTTCATTTTACTCTCTTACTTTCCTCTCTCCTTACTGAGTATTTGTGCAAACAAACATAGTCCAGTAAAAACTTTTAAAATTTTTTACAAGTTTTTAAAAATGTTTGAGTACGCAAACAGACCTTATGTGAGCATATCTAAAACTATAAGTTTAAAATTAAAATAGTTCAGTGTCTACTTATTGCCAAACGAATGAATATATTTTTTATCTGATGTTTGTTTTATTTATATGACAGGCGATTGTACAAAACACAGCATGTGAATGTTTTTACGTAACTTTTTAGTTACGAAATTTTGTAAATATTTTTGTCTATAATTAGTATATATATTTTTTTCAAATTAATTTTAATTTTATAATTATAAATTAGATTAAAGAGAGACAAAGTATAACCTAACAAGAAATTTGTTTCTTTGTTTCTTTGTTTCTTTCTAGTAACAAAATACTTCTGCAGTCAAAATTTTACCCGAATAAAGCAATATATGAAATACATATTTACATACATATAACTTTAAGGAGAATAAATATAATATAATAAGCTATTTAAAAATTTAAAAAATTCAAGCAATAAAATACACTTAATTTAAGTATTTGTTATAATTAATTAAGAATTTTGAGTTAATTTGTTTTACTAAAATCATAAATAAAAATTCAAATGTATTCGGAATTGACTGTTACTAACATATAATAAAATGTAAACACATAGTAAGAAAGATGACTATACAAGTCAAAAATTATAAATATTGTACTTAAACTTATAAATACTTTCGGCTTTATTCATAAAAAAATTTAATTTTGAGTTTTAAATACAAATAAGTTTAAATACAAATTAGAGTTACAAACTCTTATTCAGAATTAGCATCTTAACTAAGGTATACTGTAAGGTTTTTTCGTATTCGAAACTGGCAATACTATATTATTTTATTTGTCATTTATAATATGAAACTTACAAAACGAGAGTATTGCTTGCTGCATTTCTTATAAACAACACCAGATCTGAAACTACAATGGTGGATATGTCACCCATTGAAACCATATGTCTATCTAAGCATTTAAGTCTATCAAGAACTATACATTCACACAATATTTGTTCCTCTGTCTCTGATGCATGAGAGCACAGTCTAAAAACATGCACATCTCTGACCGCCATCCTCTCCATATGTGTTTCATGTGATTTTGTCCTGTTGGAACCACATGTCAGCAAGATTAATGCAGGCTTATTAAGGTATACCATTATCATTGACACAAACATTCTGGCCGTCATCGTTTTTAAGACATATGGACCAATGATTTCGCCAGCCCAAAAAGCGCACCAACCAGTAGTTTTCTGTGGATGTATGGTGATCCGACAAAAGCTTGTGGATTATCCTCACTCCAAATGTGAGAATTCTGCTTATCTACGAATCCATTCAACCAAAAATGAGCTTCATCGGAGAACAGAAATTTTAATGGAAATTCAATAACAATATTAATTTGTGCTGCAGCCCATTCACCGAATTGGCGGCATTGTAAATCTATCCATAATGAAATGATACAGCAAACTAAACGAAAAGCAACTATCAGCTTTTAAATCGGTTGTCAAAGAAAGCAGTGTTGCCAGTTCAAAGTTATGAGCCTTTAAAGATCACCCGATATTTGTTAGTTACAACTTAGTTTTAAGTTAATTTCAAGTAACGTATATCCCAGGTATATAACATATCCCTACATGAAACTATAATTTTCAAATCTGACAGAGTTTGTATATCTTTTTTATTCATTCGCTTAATTACCATTAAAATTACTTTGATTATCAATACTTTAAAATAATTGTAGCAATAAAGTTTGATTTGTTTGCAAAATGTATTCGATTTCAATTTCACTAGTTTTCGGCCTTATCATATAATTTATAGATGTACATATTTATATAAATTTGTCTTCTCAATGTATAGTATATCATAAAATTTTTAAAAAAGTACTTACAAAACTGTTATTGATAACAAACTATGTATTCATAAACAAAATAAAAACCATTTCATATCTATTTTAAGCAAAGTTCACTGAAGTATTATTCATAAAGGAACTTTAGCTTAATTCATATTTTAAATCAATTTTAAATAAACACATTTTTTTTATATGTTCGACTGTATTTTAAAGATTTTTAAGAATATTATTGTGAAAAGAAAACGCATAAAATCCAATGTTTAAGCAAATTTTTAGAATAATGGACACGCTTTATAGATCAAAATAATTGGTCAGAACAATTTTAAAATGAAATAATATATATATATATATATATATATATATATATATATATATATATATATACAATTTCAAAATGAAATAATATAAATGTATAAATATATATATATATATATATATATATATATATATATATATATATATATATATATTCATATATATATATTTTAATTCAATTATTTTTGTGAATTAAACTTCAATAAGATTTTAAATATAAATATAAAATATTTTTTAATTTAAACTCTAAATTTCATAATTAAATGTTTAAATTAAAAAAGAAAAAAGAAAAATAATAGTATCAGAGCCAAGTTCAAATCAAATGACGAGTATTTAAAGATTTCCCATTGTTTTCGGTATAATAGTTTATGTCATTGTACGATAACTATACTAATTCTACTATTTAGCTAATTAGGTTTAGCCAGCGCGGGAAGATATATTATTGGTTCATGAAATTAATTAGACATTGTTCGCATTCTTCTTTGTATCAGGTCCACCGTGACCCTTTTACTCAATCGGATGTGGCTAGTATTATTTAAGTTTATACGGGATATTGGGTTCCGATATTGGCTTCTTTACATTCGTCTCAGTATACCTCGCAGTTTCTTATATGCCCATGGGCAGATATTTAACATAATTTGCTTGGGGAATACAGTGGCACATATTCGTATAAATCACTTTTAATTTTAATTTTCTTCCTTCACTCTATTTAATCAGCGTAGTTAAAAAAAAAATTCTATTTCATATTGTTCATTGAAATAAAGGTAACTTCCATTGAGTGCAAGTCCCGCCTTAAATGAGTTAAAAAATATGTATGGAATTTTGCGATGAAGCTTTCGTTTCGTGTTTGACAATTGGCCTCTTTCCTTTTGTCAGCGTGAATGTAAGATACTGTGCCTTGCTGCAGTTGATCTTTATTTTTATATAGTGGACCAGTTATGATAAGTGGAAAGGTTGGGGTGCACTATTGATGATGCCTCTGTGTTGGTATAACTGACGAAAAGAATATATCCACGCTAATATATTTTAGTGTGTGGGAAGATCCGAGATCCAAATCGTAATATAATATAAGGCCAAGAACACTACTCTGCAGTACCCAGAACTAATTTTTGCGAAAAGATTTTCTACATTAAAATTTAATCCAATAGACTTAATTTTTTATTTTAATGTTTCTCTGCTTAAGACTGATCTCTATTTAATTCTCAGTTAAGTATTTTTACGTTTACGTTGTCCATAAATAATCTATTATTGTTTTAAGTTTAATTTGAAATTCCTTCTTTAAATTTGTGTAATTTGCAGTATCTTGTAGATCAATAGTGGTGTACAGTATTAAATAAGCCGGTTTAACTGTCTCTAATTTTTTAACATAATCTTAAATGCCTATAAAAGAAAAGTATTTCTAATATTAAAAGGCTTATCTTTAGTAAAAAAAAGTTTTTTATTGATGTTTTTTGAATGTTCATTTTTTATTTAAGTATGTACATATGCATATCCATAGATTGCATAGATTGTTCATAGATTGCACATATTTTTCATTAAACTCATTTTGTTTTTCTAAGCTGCTAACTAAATACATCTGTCAAGTCGTATAAAATAAATTGAATGAATATTTCATATCATATCTATAAAATAAATCATAAATATTTAAAAATTTAATTAAATTTTTACTCATAAATAGTGATGCTATATGGGCCCAAATAAAAAAAAAAATACGAATACTACGTGAAAAATCATAAAGGCACATATTTACTTATGGAAATAGCAAACAAGAATAGAACGAAAATCACCTACAAAAAAATTTAAAATGTAAATAATATTGAGAGTAAATCTAATGCCAACATATGAAAATTCAATTTTACCTACAAAATGATTCATATATTTTATGCACAATATTTGCATTTTTTTCTTTTTTTCTTGTTTGGCTTTAACTAAAACATTTAAATGGACATTTGTCAAATGTTTTGTTTTATGGCTTTTATTTTATTTTATTTTTTATTGTGGTATTTCTTTTTGCTTTATACGGTTCAGTTAGATGTGGAGATGCTGACATGAAAATGTCATATGCAATGAATTTTTATTATTATTCAAAAACGATTTTTTTTCGTTTGATAAAAATTTGGCTTTTAACTTAAAAACACTTGAATATCTGACAACAAATACATTAAAAACAAAGGAGCGGGTAAGAGAGCGGTACTCCTATATATGCCTTTGACCATTATGCGAAAAACATGGTAGAAAACTTTTATGGGCAGTTGTGAGTAAAACAGGGTTTAATAAATTTATTGAAAATAATTAGAGGATTAGAAAGAAGTAACACTAAACCCTTAACCTGCAAGTATATTTCAATTAAATTCATGTTCTATAAAAATTGATTATGGTTTAAAGCAACTCAACTAGGATACTGTTATTAATATTCGTAGGAGGCCTATTTATACATTCCTTTAACACATATTATAGGTGTTTATTATTTCTCCTTTTTTAAATAAAAAAGCGTACCACACGGATTTAACAATAAAAAAATATACAGAAGGCGTAGTATCGCACAATATTGATAGAAAGAATCTAGTCAATTCCGTAAAAATTATGATCAAAATTACGTTTAAAAAAGTATATGGTTTCATGAGATTTGTCTCTTTTGGGACTAAAAATTTGTTAGGTATACAGTGATAATGTATACAATTCAATGTAATGCCAGCTCCAACCACATTTAAAAATTAAATTACTGATTGACATTTAAAACAAATTTTATATATAACTGAAATATATAACCTGGAGCGTAATATTGTCCATGGTGATTAACCAAACCGTATTACAAATCAACGTAAATATTTACTACAGTTTAGAGTTAGACATTTAGTAGATTATATGTCAAACTAAGTTTGAATTACTTCATAGGTGTGCACAGTCTCCAACAAATTGAAAGAACCCAGATACAAATAAGTAGATAAGAAAAAAGTTTAAATAGTTATCTAATTATAAAAGTATAAAAAATAGTAAAGTTACATTACAGGGATGTCAGGCACATAATTCAAACGGCTCAGGTTCGAATTCCAGCAGGGGTAATGACGAAAAAAATTTAAATGCGATTTTGAGTGTTTAATAAAGAGACTCAACCGCCCTCCAGACAAATCTATCTAAGAAAGCCCCCTTTATCATCCAGATTACCTCTGTTGATGATGACAAACAAACATCAGACGAACGATCAGGGGAAAATGTCACCTCTGGTAAAAAAATTACAGTACAAAGTAAGGATCACCACCACCACCACTTGGGAAGGATCTTCACCACTATACATAATCATATGGAGGGGAGCTACAGTAGATTAATCATCTACTTAGCTTGAAAATCAACTTGATTACTCAAACTGAAAGAAAGTAATGGATGCTTTGTGGAAAGCCAAAATTCTTCCTAGAGGAGGGACGGAGAAAAAAGTTACATTTTTAGGCAGGGAAACCAGAAATATGCTCTTAAAAGAGTGTTTTATGCGCATAAAATCTGGACTAAAAATCCGAAAATATGATCCAAAATTTAAAATATTGTTACGACAATAAGGTTGCGCACCCCAGCGTTTATTACATCGTTAAAATAAATAAACAAAAGCTGCAAGAACAATTATACATTAGCAGAGATAAAGTAATTAAAAATAACACGGCAACAACAATAATGGAATCTACCTGAAATATCGAGAGGTTCGAGAATTTTCGATGTATTGTTTACTCAGCCATATAAAAAAGCACATCGATGCGAACAGCAATCAGTTTATATATCGTAAACTCAGGAGTGCAGTTTAAGTAAAGTAAACCCAGCGAGTGCAGTTTGTGTGAAGAGAGTTTATAAGGAGTAAGCTCGTCTAGTGAATCGTGAAGTAAAAAACCAGTTTAGTTGGAGCTAACTCAGTAAAGAGAGTTAAGTGTGGATAACCTCTGGTTGAAAAGGTTGTGATCGAAATTAAGTTATAACTATGATCAGGTTGGAAATTCTTAAAGTAGAAAGATCTGTCGAGTAATTGTTGTTGTTTACAAGATTCTAAACAGACGGAGTAATTAATGATAGAAAATTGTTATAGGTTAGAAGCAGTGGTACACAAAACTGTGTTGAATAAAGGATATTAATTAAAAACCAAGCACAAAATTTATTTTATTTTAACTATAATCTACGAACTCATAAATACACGTTTTCAAAAGGTAAAAACGTAACAATATGATGTAAAAAAATGCCTGCTTTGTTAACGGGCAATAGGTTTATTCAACAATTCGATATCATTTGAATATTTCTATGTATCTATATACAATATATAAAATAAGATATAAAAAATTAACAATACAAAAAATAATATAACAGAATAACAACTAGAATTGCATTTCAATTGCTAAGAAGATCTGAAAACATTACTTAATTATTTTTTTGGTAAAATAAGCCGGGTTTTTGTTATTTTTAGACGAAATTCTACAACAACAAAACATTAAGTTCAATTTTCAAATATAAAGCGTTGTCTGTAGCATTTGAACCTACTTCTCAACTAATATGGTTTGGTTTGTTGAAATGTTCAATGTAACAGAAGTTTGAAGCCATAAAAATAAATTCATTTTCTGTATATATAGTTTTTATTTTAACTATTGTTGTTTAATGTGTAGAGTCTAAACAGTAGAGTTTCAAGCAATATTTAATGCACTAAGTACTTTTAAGATCTTTTCATAATTGTAAACGTAGTAAAATATGGCCGCAATCCAAGTTCTCCGAATAAGTTATAACTAATTCTGGCGGCAATGCAAGGTTTAAATACACCCAATTTTTTTTACACGATAGATAAGTTCCAGAAAAAACCGTGTAAAAGAAGACATATAGTACGTAGTAAAGAAGATACCATATCCTTCGACCCTTTATAAAATACACTGAAAAAAAAAACTCATACAGTAAGTGGTTCCGGTTTTCAAACTCAGATATCTGTAATCGTTTAAGATATTAAGCTAAAACTAAAAGCATTTTAAAGAAAAATTAGTCAGGTAAAATTATACTTAATTTAGCAAATTCATTTTAATATTAAAAAAAGCCCAACTCAAAATGACTTAATTTTTCATAGCAAAACAAAAAGTTGTACACTTACTATTCCTCTTAAAGTTTCTGTTTTAAATTGGCCCCAGATCAAATTTTATCACTTATTTTAGTCAGCTTTAAATTTTTTTCTCATAGAATGAACTAGTTATTTGGTGATATTGAGTGGTATATTTGCCCATATATCCTAATTTGGCGCTAACTTAAATTAGAGTCCATATACACCCATAAATGTTTTATAGGATTAAGGCCATAGCTCTGTAGAGAATGTAAAAACACTTTTTACATTATATAGAAGTCATTATTCTACTATTTGGGAGGAATATTCCGGCTCATTGACCCGAAGCAAGCAATAGTCCCAATTTAAATTTGAATTTGAGGGGTATTGTGCAAAATTACTCATTAGTATCTTTAAACATCCCTTCTTTAGAATCTTTAACGAATCGTCAGAAATGTGTGCAAATATGAGGTGATTAGTTTAATCCAAAACAACTGTATTAATTAAATATTTGTGGCTTGATAAATCTTTGTCATAATTTAGAACACCAACAATAAAATTCGTGACATTGTTTACAATGACAACATTGGTTTCATCTATTAAAATCCATAAAATCAATCTTTTATGAATTTGAGGGCTATATGTCACCTAAGCGTTTTGGTAAATATTTTGACATACAAACATATTTCGAACGCTAATTTTTTAACTGCTAACTGATAATAAACTTAATTGAGATCTAACTGATGCAATAAATTTCAATTTAAAACAAAAAATTTGTTTACGCTATAAAATTATTTAGAGCGCAAAAAACATAAATACATCTCTAAAACGTTTAAAAAATGTCGAAAATATTCTCTTAAAACTGAAATATGTACAAAAATCGGTTAATAGCCAGCTGAGATTAGCTTATAAGTGCATGAATGTACCAAAAACTAGTCTTTTAACTGTAACTCAAGACAGCGCCTATCAGAAAATAGTTCTCACCGTATCATTTAAGCATTTAAGATACATTGCAAAGTATTTATCATTGTCAGACAACTTTTATTCTTTACTGTGGGTAAAATGTTTTAAAATTTATTTATATTCCATGTCACTACGCCAGAAACACACAAAACTTGCATTTTGATTATACAGATGGATGCGGCAATAAAATTTCATTTATTCTGCGTTCTATACCTATTCGAATTTGAATACATTTGAAAAAAAAAATTATTTTGATTTTTGTTATTTTATTTATTTATTTATTTTTTTCTAGTTGGTACTGTTGAAGTGAAAATATCAAAATCAAATTTAGCAGTTAAATGAATGAAATGCAATTTATTGTTCAATGTTAGTTTGACCACATCAACAAAACCAAATACAATTGTTTCTTTTACACATACAATCTGCACCAGCAGGTACTGGCACTTGCATGGAAAATTATATTTGTACAAATAAAATAAATGGTGTTTATATATGACCACCTTTATGAGATTAAAAAAGTGCAAGTAATATATATAAGCAGCAGCAGGCTACACTAATTCACGGAAGAGAATGCTGTTGACTGAAATTGCCGCCGTAGTCGTAATTATTTTCAAAAAGATAGCAGCAAATGAGCAAATTGATAAACAGTTGTTGTTGTTGTATTTAAGTGGTATAACACTCATGATTTTAACATTAAAAAAATTACTTGTTTAAAATATACTTGCGTATGTATTGTTAATATTAATATTAATGAAATATAATATTATAATTTTTTAATATTCTTTTCAGTTAAATAAAAAATAAGTATTTTTAAACACTTACTTAAGAATTTCATATGGTATTGACATCGCAACTCGATCTTAATTACTACCTTCATTATAATTTTTTATTCTTTTCCTACATTTCATCTCCTATAAGGTGCAAATACTATAAGGTTTAGCTTTTTAGCTGTATATAGACTTCAAAACCAACATACGCACATAAATACATTCAAAACCACATTCATTTTTACATGTGTGTATGCAACTTTTACCTAGTGTTCTTCTCTATCCCTTAATAAAAACATAATACGCACTTATCCTACCTCCCCCGTATTTTATCTGATGTGGATAGAGAACGAAGCTTGAACTGCTACTTACAAACACAAAATTACATATTTTGTATGAATGAGAGGTACCTATTTATCCAATTCAGCCCACTTCTAAACTGACGATTTGTTGTGACTACCAAGTCATTTTTACCAAATTTAGAAACTTTCTTTTCAACAGTTCTTAAGATATACAAAAATCAATATTTGCTTTGTATCGACGACACCACGCCCACTTGTTCAATCACGACAATTTCTTAACTATTGACTACAAACCTATTTGGATCAAACTTAGAGATTCTCAGTTGAGAGGTACTCGAGTTACGAGGACAACTTAATTTAAAAAAACGCTAAATTAGCAGCATAAGAATCAGGTAGAGAGAGATAATTTTTGTGTTGTTGGCGTTGTAATATTTAAAAGTTGTGACGTCTCTTTGTCTTTAACAGGTACAGTAAAGGAGAGTGTGCAAAAAAAGTAAATATGCGACAAGAGTGGCCCGACAACAAGAGTAATAAACTGCACTAATAAGATATGCTTTTTAGATGATGAATGCTAATTTAAAATTTCTTTATCGACTACATGAATTTATAACCGTAGACGAGCAACCTTTTGGATATCGATATAGAGCACGTTTCACGCAGTATATACCACTTATACCCACTTCTAGGGCAAATATACTCTGGAAAATACTAATCAAACTTGGCGTGTAGTAGGAGGGTTAGTAGGCATGTAAAAAAAAAGCTTTCGCATTGTTTTTAACCTTTTGGCCTGATTCATAATACATGAAGAAAATATAGTTGAAAAATTTGTAAGGCAATCGCAGCAGAAGCAATTTCTTGAGAGCCTTGGTATACCAATTAGAAGATTTTTAATAAGGTCAGCCATAGAATACATCTTATGCAACAAAAAGTTTAAAAAGTAAAAAGAATTAAGAAGAATATACAATAGGTATACTTTTTAGTAGAATCAGTTTGCGCTGCGATTCAGGATGCCGATTTTGAAACCGATACAGCTCCAGAAAGGAATGTAACTGGGCGTATAAATATGAAAGGCAAGCGTTATATTTACTACCCAAGAAATAGAGCTGCAAAACAATCGATAATAAATACTATTGGTAGTATAGATGGTTTTGTTTTTGACTGACCATCGATAGATTTTTTTACTATCGATACTATCGTCAAATTCTATGAATAAATACGGAGGCCACTAAATGTAGTCAAAGTTACATTTGCAAAAATTTGTTCGACGCAGGTTGTCAGCCGTATAGTTACATAGGGACACAGTTTAACAGTCTCTTAAATTTTTATTTACTAAACTGAAATAAAGTATGAATTGTAACTAAAATATGTTCGTACATTTTACATTTAACCGAAACAAATTAATCGTCATTTCGTCTGACCATAGCATGTTGTTCTACCTACACGGTGCAGGTACATGTTGAGGACTTTTATACATAAGTCTAGCTTCCATAAGTTTTTTTCTTATTGTGCGACTTAAAACAGGAGAATTTTAGGGATTAATCTTTGAAGTTCGAATTAAAAGCTTATCAAAACTGACAGTTGTTTCGATTCTTCGCATAGTCTGTACAGTTTTCTTCACTGCACCTCATTAATTACTTTAGTTTTAGAGCACTTGATAGTCTGAACAATTTTCGCTATATATAAGGATTACTCTTCCATCAAAAAACTTCATTCTGTATTGTGCATTCATTACGAACGGTTGTGTTACGGAATTTTTTTGCTTTGAGCGTATTTTTCAATACGAATGAAGTTATTTGAACAAAGTGTGTGGGTTTTACCTACGCTAGCTGAGACAGAAAACACATAGGGGTTGTTCTTGTGTATTGCTGTGATTGAAGAACTGACGTGTACATAAACACGTCGAAATTTATTTCACAAGGAGAGTAAGCGGTGACGTGTTCGTATTCTACTGATAAGAATACAACGCGAATATAATGGCCGACAGGGATGCGACCTGCCCTAAAAGAAGGCCGCGAGTGATAACTGCGGAGGAGCTACTCCGTACGTTAAAGCTGAAGGAGAAGGAGGTGAATTCACTGAGACACGAGGAAGACCATGGAATAGATGATGGCGTGATTCAATAGGAAATTTGGCGATGAGAGTGGTGAAGAGGAATCCACTGACGAGGAGAGTGAGGAGATGATCACCGAGGAGGTGAATATTCCATGTAAAGACGTGCCTGACAAGGGGATTGCTGTGGGCAGTGAACACGACAAGAGTGGAGGCTCTAAGCCTTCGAAGGAGGCCGTAAAACCCAAGGCTGTAGACGATGCAGGGCAGAACTTAAAGACAGCAAGTAGGCGCGTGAAGGTCCCGGTGCTTACAATGTATAATATTAACGTAAATGCTGACTGGTGACCTCAACAAACTTTTGGAGCACAAGGAGTACACACCGAAGGACCAGATGCTTTACTCAGTGATGCTGAAGGGCCTATCGGGCACCTTTGAGGCAGATGAGGTCGCCGGGTACCTAAGTGGTCTGGACATTAGGGTGAAGATTTTGAGTCTCCGGAAGCTGAAGGGGGACAAGTGGATCCTTAGTCTAAGCAGAGACTCGGACCTGAAGGCGATCCAAGGCATCAGATACATTCTGCACTGTAGAGTGTATATTGAAAATCCGAAGAGGAAGGGGCAGACGCAGTGCTACAACGGTCAGCGATATGGGCATGTGTCGACCAACTGTAACATGCCATATAGGTGCGTTAAATGCGGAGGTTCCCACGGACCGGGGAAATGCAAGCTCCCACCCAAGGGAGAGAATAGTGCGGAGAAGGCAGTGACTGATCCTACCACAGGTCAGGCTGTGAGAAGGGTTGGACTGCCGGTAAGGTGCGCCAACTGTAATGTTAAAGGACACGCGACAAGCTCTGCTGGGTGCCCGAGACGCCAAGAACTTTTGAGGAAGGCTGCTGAGAGAAAGCCAGCTGCCAAAAATAGCAACGTTACGGCTGCGAAAAACTCTGCTCGTACGGGTGTATCGTACGCTGCTGTGGCTGGTGGTCTTGGAGTGCCCCAGAGGCCCCTTCAGGCTCCGGCTAGCGGCCTTACACTGAAAGCGGCAAGAGAAAATTTTAATCTCATCGATGGAGATTGTAGAAGGTTTTTTGGAGGTGGTTTATTGCACTGCTTGAGCAAGATAGGAGGTTTTGCTCTTGAATACGGCAGACTTAGAACTGATGAGGATAGATCCCAGGCACTCCTGGGAATGCTGTTGAGTCTTCGGAATGGTTCGCACAATTAAGTGTATTTTTGTGAATGTCAATTCGATAGTGTCCAGGCATAAGAAACACTATCTAAAATTGTTCGTGGAGGTACATGGACCGGATTTTTGAGATGAGAGGATACACGACCTTAAGGCAAAATTGTGTGAATGGACGGGGTGGCGGTACTGCTGTACTTGTTCGCCAAAGTCTGGTTCCGTTGGATATGGGAAGTGAAAAGTTTACGGCGGTGACGATTCGTCGTTCTGGTGGGGTGGCATTGACTATTGTGTCAATGTATCTACGACCCAGGGACACTCTTTGCCTATCAGATTTGGATCCCCTGGTTGGATTGTCAGCGGCGGGATCGCACCTGGTTAGAGGGGATCTGAACGCGAAGCACGAGTACTGGGGTGTGAATGTCTGCAACCGCAGTGGCGACTGCCTCAGGGAATTCCTGAGGATGTGTCCTGAGCTGGAGATACGTCGCACGGAGTGCCCGACATGTTTCCATGTGGGAAACCCATCGTTTATCGACGTAGTCATGACATAATCTGATGTTATACCGGTGCCGGAAAGTGCTGATGGGCTTAAAACCCTGCACTATGAGTCTGATCACAGGGCTGTGGAGTTAATCTTGCAGATGGATGGACTTTGCGGTAGAGAGCAGAGATATCTCTTTGACTTCAATAGGATGAATACGAGGGCTTTCAACTCGATACTGTCTCGTTATTTGCCTGACTTCATGCTTCCGACGGTTCGGAATGTGAGCTCCCGCGAAATGGATGACTGCATCGAGTCTATGACTGGCGTCATTAGAACTTCGATGGAGGAATCGGTTCCAAGACTACCAGTGCGTCATGCCGGCGTGCTAAGACTCCCCGACAACATCCTCGGCTTCATATCGGAGAAGAGGCGGCTTCGGAGGATACTGAGGAGAACGGGTGATGTCTAAAGAATTCCCATATTGAGGTCTGAGATAAGGAACCTGGATAGGATAATCCAGGGGGCAATTGCTGTGTTTGAGCAGAATTATTGGACGGATTATCTATGGAGTATTAAGGTGGAAAACAGGTGTACGGCGAAGGTTGGCGGTTGCTGTCATAATGAGGGATGATGGAGTACTCATTACGGATGACGGTGCCAAGGCGAATTTTTTGGCTAAACGTTTCTGCGGTGTGCAGAGAGCTGCTGTGAATCTTCAGTCCTCCACTATCGAAGGGAGGTTTGGAGGAGGTATCGGGGCTGAGGAATCAGGCCCCAATAATTGAATTTAGCCCGGATATTACGGCGGATGGTGTTCGAGGTGAGGATTTTGCTGGAGGAGGTTTTTCTTTGCTGACTCCCTCTGATATTGGCAGGGCATTGTCCAGTAGCCCTAACAAGAGATCCAGCGGGCCGGATGGCATACTGGACCTTATCCTGAGGAAGACGGACGCCAACACAAAGAGGTGCTTGCCGTTGATGCTTAACCACTGCTTCAACATTGGTTACTTCCCGAGGGCATGAAAGGGTGCGATCATTGTGCCTATACCCAAGCCGGAATCTGACCCTGGAGGTGCTGGTAACTACACACCCATATCTCTGCTCTCTAGCCTGGGTAAGCTTATGGGGTGGTTTATTTTGTAGCGTATAAGAAGGTTCATGGACGATAACGAGTTATTGCTGGATTGACAATTTGGATTTAAGAGTGGACACTCTACGTCCAATGCACTGAACGCACTTGCTGAGCAAGGGGACTGAATAGGAGATGTCCGATAATTGCTGTGAGCCTAGACTTCGCAAAAGCTTTTAACAAGCAGGCAGGAGGCAGGAGGGAATAATTCATAAGATGATGTCGTTTGATTTCGACAGGCATCTCGGCGGAATTGTTGCGGAATTCCTGAGGGATCGCTCCCTCAGAGTGAGAGTGACTGATACACTCTCTGATGAAAGAAATGTCGTTGCTGGAGTGCCGCAAGGGTCACTACTGGGACCTGTCCTATTCAACATATTCATGTCGGATATACCTCGGCCACCTGACGGAGATTTACTCCTTCTGTATGCGGACGATGTGTTGGTTGCGGCATCTGGCCCCAGAGCGGCAAGGGTGAATGAGAGACTCAACGGATACCTGGGTAGACTGCACGGATACTTCTGCAAATGGGGTCTCTGCCTGAATATGGAAAAAACGGATTGCGTAATATTTAAGGGAAGGCGTGGACGGCTGTATCCCAACGCAAGGAAGTTCGTACCAGTGCTGAGGGTAGGCGGTGAAATTGTAAGAGTCTCCGACAGGATTAAGTATTTGGAGTGATTTTCCACAAAAGCTTTGAGTTTTATCGACATGTGGATTCTGTTTGGAGGTTACTGCGCCTGAGAGAAGGTTTGCGTAGGGAGGTAAAGCTGCTTATATACAGGCAGATCATCAAACCTCTGATGTCTTAAGCTTCCCTGTCTGGCTTTGGATTTCGTCCCATCAGATGAAGAGGCTTAGGGTCTGGGAGAGGCGTATTTTGTCGGCTTGCCTTGGATTAAGGGCTCGCCAGTTCCCCGAGGATTCGTTCCGGAGACCGTCTTGTCGGGTCATTTATGACCATTCGGGTTTCGAGAGGATCAATGTTTTTCTTATGAGGACTGCGCTAACATTTTTGGAACGATCGTCCGCCCTAGTGAATGGGATGGTGACCGGCTGCTTCGAAAGGAGGAGTGATATGGAGAGCCTAAGGGTGCACGGATACCTGTTGCCTGTGGATCTCCTAACGTTGAGGGACGAGGGGCGGCTCTATTTCGACGAGGGCCTGCTATTTTATCATAGGAGGGTTAATACGCTGGATTTGGACAGCCTGGTGTATAACACTGCACAGTGAAGTGGATGTCTGTGCCCTGTTGTTGTTAATTAGTTGTAAGTAGTGTTTTAAGTTAGTTTTAAGTATATGAGTGTTTCCGCTTTTCCATTTTTTGCGGAATATAGTATAAGAGTTGATTTGTTTTGGTGATGGATTGCGGCTATTCTGCAGTATTTTAAGTTTTAGTTGATAAGTCTATGATAAGTATCATTTACGCATAGAATAAGTATCTACATGATTAATTAATTAAAGGTAAACTATGTAAGAACAGAATATTTGGATAAATAAAGTAGAGTATAAAGTAAGTAAAGTCAAAAGACTGCAATACATCAAATTTTATGACATACTTGAATTATAATATTGCTGAGTTAGTGAAAACATATCGTGTACTTGGGGATCAGCTGAGAAATTCTCTACATAACCAAAGCACGTTGCTGCTTACGTTTTTATTGTCACGTAGAAAGTCCACAGAATTTTAATTTTTACGTTGCAAATGTCAACTTTGGCATTACTTTAACAATAAATGGCTGACTGGCTGCTGCGATACGTTTTCACTAACTAACATCACTAACTAACGAGTTGGACAATAGTGCAAAATCTTACTTTGTACGTTGCTTTCACTAACTCAGCCTTTAAAAGCATTTTTTTAAAACTATCGAATGGGTCGACTATCGCTAGTTTTGCAGCTCTACCAAGAAAGCAAAGAAAAAAACACACGCCCGTTGTGCGTTACATCAAAAATCCAATTTGCTCTGAACACAGCATCTGTCAAACGAAATGTGACAAAAGCCACCAAGCCCTGTCATCACAATTGAATAGAGTTATTAAAAAATATGTTACATAGCATTTTTACTAATTTATAGAAATGAAAAAAATTAATAGATAAAAAAATATTTTTGTACCATCAGGGAATTAGTAAACCTTTAAGAAAAATTGAAAAAAGTTAAAAAAAAATGTCCTAAAGTATTCAAAATTGTAACATATTTTTAAAAAATTCTAAAGAACTTAAAAATTTGTTCAGATCGAAGCAAAATTAAAAAAGTTATTAAACCAACAAAAAATCGTAATGGTCATCCGGGTGGGTTTTGGCAAAGCGAAGGTTAAAAGCATCAAGTGGAGCCTAAACTAGAATAACTCTTATATATACATACTCACGAACAAATAATCAGAGTGATGATTTTCCAAGTTCTTATTCCGTTAAATGACATAAAAACTCTTTAATTCGTGTTTCTTGTTTTACTTTATTTTTGTAAGTTTCTCTTCTTTTTTTAAATACAAAATTTAGTAAAATTACAATATTTTCAGTTTTGTTTCTTTTGATTGATTCATAATTTTGTCGTAAAGAAAAAATTAACAATATAATTTCTTCTTGGATCAAACTAAAACTAGTCAACGAATTTGTTATAGGAAGCAATGGTGTAAAGATGTATCAATTCTTATAAATAAAAAAATAAAAACATATACAAAAAATTAAAAAATAAATAAATAAAAGTAATATGCAAAAAATAGTATCTATGAATATATGTAGGTATGTATGTATGTATGTATGTATGTATGTATGTATGTATGTATGTATGTATGTATGCATGTAGTATGTATGTAAATAATGCAAGTCGCGTGTATTTAATTAATACAATAAACCAGATACCATTCTAAAAATGAAATATTTTACAATAAAAGAATTAAAGAAAGAATTTTTATGATGCTTTGTGCGATTCTTTGTTTTATGTACACACAGATACGATAAGTAAAAGTCAGTGAAAAAAGCAGCTGATTTGATTAAAAGTTCATGGCGGTGCGTATTTGTAAAATACAGTAGACCAACGAAGTGACAGTGACAAATCTTTGCAGTTACGGAGGGATGCCTCTCAATAATTTTTCTTTCTTATATTTTCTTTAGGCTTTTATTGCGATTTTCCTCTTTATTTCTTGAGGAAATTTTTTAAACAGCTGTAATCATATGGCTGTCGTCTTCATTGCTTTTGTTTAACAATTTTTTATTTTTCTCATAAGAAGACTGATCGGATTTGCCTTTAAAATCAATGATTCTTTGTTCTCCTTTTACATCACCTGTATTTGCGTCTTCTTCATTTTCATCAGCATCATCCGCATTATTAACGTCATTATCATTATCATCATCTTCGTTGATATTATTGCTATTCTGAAGATTATTATTATTCATTTGCTGTTGATCTGTATAGATAGAATTTTGTGTGGGTGGCGGTGATTCGCGTTCTTCGTTTTCTTCGTAAATAACATCGCAGTTGGTTGGTATGGTTTTTGGTGGTGGCTTTTTAATTTGTTTCGATTTTTTGTTATTTTTATTGTTCATGGAATTGCACTCTACACCATTCTGTTGCATATGGTTCATTTGTATTTGCATTTCTCTTAAACGATCGGTTAGCAAATACAAGTCACGTTCCTGAGATTCACAGCGTGCTCTAAGTTCAGCTATTTCTCTAAGGTCCTCAGGTCTAGGATCCCTTCTTTCATAGCGCATACGCATCTCATCGAAGAGATTGGTAAGGCAGCGGCATTTTCTATGTAACTGTTCGATTTCGTTGGCGTTACTAATGTCCCGTTTATCAAGAGCAGCTTTTTCAGCATCGTAGGCAGCTTTAAGATCTTTAAGATCGTTTTTGTGGCGCTGTTCTATATCCTTGATTTTCTCATCCACAATTGCCAATTTCTTGTGGTGTTTATCGCTTAAGGCCTGCAAAGCTTCGTCCTTTTCAGCAATTAATTTTGCTTTAAGTTTTTCCAATTCCTTTTGATGTTCCTCTTTTAACTCTTGCGCATTTATTTGCAATTCTTTGGCAAATTCATCTTTGACTTGACCTAAACGTTCATGGAATTTCTCTTCCATTTCCTGCTTTTCACGTTTAAATTCTTCTCTAAGGGAATTCTCTAAAGCTTCTCTACGTTCTTCTTCTTGGCACATAGCCTTTTGGTATTCACGATCTGCCCGATCCAAGTGCATGCGTGTTTGTAAAAGAGCATTATCTGACCTTTCACGCAATTCAATAAATTCTTGGGATTTTTGCTCTAACAGCTGCTGTGCTTCAGTCAATTCACTGCGCAACTCTTCTTCATTATCGGTATAACGATTTGTCAAAGCCTTAATTTCTTCCACATGTTCGGCTTGCAGTTTATCTAAGGCTTCACGTCTTTCGTCTATATATACGGATTCCAGCTCATTTTTCAGTCTTGTCATCTCTGTGTAGAGTTTGTCCTCCCAAAAGGAGGCTGCCTCATTGCGTACCTCATCGATACGATAAATCATTTGACGCTCTTTATCGTAGAGAGCATTATTACAATGATATTTGATTTTGGCCACAGCTTCAATTTGTTCGGCTAAATTCTCATTGGCTAAAGCAAGATCACTTTTTAATTGCTCGATCTGAGAAACAAGATTCTGTATGGAGCGTTCTTGTTCGCTTACTACACCTCTCAGTGAAGTCATTTGGGCCTGATAGATTTTCAAATCATCTATTTCCTTACATCTTTCCTCCAGTTCTTCCTCTAGTAATTCAACTTTATCGACGGCTTCCTTACGGCCACTCTCTGCCTTGTCAATTTTTTCCTTGCAAGTCTTCTGCATTTGGCGTAACTGCCATTCGCAATCGGTCATAATGGATTCTTCGCGATCTTTTTTTTTATATAAAAATAATTAGAAAGGGTCATAATAAATAAATAATGAATTCATACCCATATTATGAGTCCTTAGCATTTCAAATTCTCTCTGCCATTTGTCTTCGCATATTTTTCTTTCATTTTCGGAATTTTCTAGAGCATTTTTTAGTACAGTTATCTGTTCTTCCAACTCTGAGCGTATCTTTTCCACTTCCTCTTTCCACTCCTCGGCCTCAGTTTGTGCCTTAGCCAGTTGCGTATGCAAATTACTAGCCAAACTTTGGGTTTGTTTATATTTCTCTTGTAATTCATTGTACTGCATTTCAAGGTCGTCTTAAAAATATTGAAAAATTGTTAAGAAACAACAAACAGTTAATTGTCTTCTATGACAACCCACCATATTTCCTTTTGAGTTCATCTTCGTTTTCATCATAACGATTACGTAGAATTGTTTTTTCTTCTTCTAGCAGTTTGAGTTTTTTACGTACATATTCATCATCCTTCTGAGCTGCATTTAATTCACCCTGTAATCCTGTAAATAAATTTACATTTTACTCTTAAAATGTTTTCATTCTTCTTTTTTTATAAGGTGTGTACACTTACTTTCAACGTTCCAGGTTTTCGCCGATAATTCCTGTTCTAATTTTTCAATTTTCATTTGCATTTCACTGATTTTCGTTTGTAAACTGTTCACATTTTTTTGTGCATCTTCAAGTTGTACATTAAATTGTGTTTTTTGTTCCAATAATTCAGCTCTAAAAAAAAAATAAAAATAAAATGAAAGAAAAGAGATTAATAAATATTTGAAAATCTATAAAAATATTTTTTTTTAATTTAAATGCCTTAAATTGCCTTTTAATTGATATGCTGCTTCTTTTAATAGAAATGTAAATATTTGAACTGTTTTTTGATTTTTTTGTTTTTTTTTTCTTTTTGTTATAATGAATTCATTTAGCCGGTATCAACAATCAATGTTCTACAAAATATTCATTTTCCTCGACCTTGTCAGATGATGCGCCATTGGCCTCTACATTGTTTATAAGAGCATAAAAAAGATTTATACATATATTTTTAATTTAAAAAATATTTGTATTTATTTTCTTAAAAGCCCTAATGCAAATATTGGCGACAACAATTTGAGAACTTAAAAAGAAAATTTGGTTCATTGAAAACTATTTCTAGAGTCCAAAGGTTAACGTAAATTTTTTATGAAATTAAAAAAAAAAATTTTTGATTCTTTACAATTAATCCTCCGTGGCAAAAAATTCATACTTTTTTGCATGGGTGTTAGTTTAAAAGCTTTAAATATATCATTAACGGTATCATTCTGATGACTTGATAGATTGTCCATGTGACTTGATAGATTGTAATAGTGGAGGAACATTACGCTTCTTAATTCAGTATATAATATCATGGCAACCCGTAAAGAGTAACCGTTTCGTGACAAGTAGCCACGATTTCGGCCACACCGTAGTCGAGTTTTCCAGGCCAATCGAGCAAATCTTTGAATGAAGCTATAAATAAATACCAGGTATGTAGTATTTATAAACTCCGGAAAAACTTTCGACACCGTAAGGCGTCGAACAAAAATAAGCAATATTATCACGGCAATGTACGACAACATAACTTTACAAAATTTCCATAATGGAAAATATAGCGAGCCCTTTACTACTAACACACGAGTCAGGCAAGTATGCCCATTATCTCCGTCTTTGCAGTTTTACTCATTGAAATCATGTTATAGATTGACAAAACCAAACAGCTGGAGGATCCCAATTTTGCAGACGTAATCGGCCCGGCTTCGTACGCGCACAGGAAATCAATGATCTGGTTACTCTTTACAAATGCAGCAGTCCTGAGTTAGGCATACAGAAGAACAAGGTTATCAAAATAAACTATAACAACAGTAACAACTTAAAAGTGGAAGATCAGAAAATATAATTTATGGAAAGGTTTTGCTATCTGAGATGTAATATGTAAGTGCACGATACACATTTGGTCGCCTTAATAAGATTGGCCGCTTCACACAACTGTCCTTGCGTGCCAAATTCGAATATTTAACGCCTGCGTAAAACCAGTTTTACTGTATGGAAATGAGACCTGTCTCATAACAAAAACAATAACCCAAAATATTTTCGTATCATATGTCAGACCTTTTGACCAAATACTATTAGAAACGCTGAGCTTTGGAAGAGAGCCAATGAAATTGAAGAGCCATACCCTTCAGAAGCCACATCAGAGCCTCACAAGATACGGTCTAGAATGAAACCCACAAGACGGCTATAAATATGGACGGCTAAAAAATAATTGTCTACGAAAGAAATTAAAGTAATCTGTTACGATAGAGTAGTGGAATAATCTTACAGAAAACCTTTACATACTTACAAGCAGAATAAATACAGAAAAATGTTGGACAAATCTAAAGTAAAAGTTAAAAAAAAAAATATAAAATAAATTAAATAACTTTTAATACAATATATTGGGATTAGATTCATCTGGTAAACGTCTGGTATCTGCAGTAAAATTAATGCTCCGATTCTAAGCATCTATATACATATATATAAATGGATTGTTATTTGTGCGATTGCCTAAAACTTGAAAACGACTGGACCAAATTGGAGACTTCATTCTGCGATTTTGTTTATAATTGCTGTGCGAAGGTTTAAGAAGGAAGAAAAGTGAAAAAATTTTCAACAGGTTGTGGGGTTGGCGCTCATTACTTTGCCTCTGCTCCTATTAAATGTAAAGTAAGGATATGACTTCGTACGTCGAGTTCATATATCCTTAGTTTTAGCAAATACAAAGGTAATTGGGCAAATGGGCATGGTACCTCCAATACAAAGTAAATATTGATTTTTCTACATGTTGAGAACGGCTAACTTGAAAGTTTTTGAATTTGGTATAAGTGACTTTGTTCTTAATACAAATCAGCCAATAAGTGGGCGGAATCGCCCTCCCTCCCATACAAATAAATGATGATTTTTCATTTCTCGGGAATGTTAAAAGCGGAAGTTACTGAATTGGGTCTAAATGACTTGGCAGTAAATACAAATCATCAGTTTAAAAGTGGGCGGAACTGGATACGTGTGCGTGGCATCTCTGGAACATAGTCAGAAGTCGTCATTTAAATAAATATAATGACTCTGACACAATATACAGACAATTGTTGTCCGTAAATATCTGGCTACAACTCTACATATGTATATAGAATCCCAGACAAAGCCAGATGGGTACAGCTAGTTTTATTTATAAATTGTATTTAAACAAATTTTGTCCACTTTGTTATTCTTGCTAGAATTCAAAGTGTACTCACAGTTTACATTAATTTCCTTACAGGGAAATAAAAACTTAGGTTGCTTAATATTCTCGATATGGTGAATATTTGTAATAAATTAGAAATTAAAATAAAAATTTTACGTCAAAATACAATCAGGTTACGAAATAGTATAGATATACTAACTGGCTCAAAAACTTTTGAACAAGTTTTTTATAGGATTTCGAAGGAATGGATGTATGCAGTAGCTAAAAAAGCGAATATTCCGATCAGAACAAATAAAGCAATGAAAGAACCGTTACTTATAAAATTCCTTAATATGTAATATATAAAATACTTACCACGTCTTTAGTTTAAAGCGAAAGATTATGGGTTCAATATTAAAGTTAGAAAAATTTTATAAAAAATTTATTGGAAAAATTTTACAATACCCAAATGTCTCTTTGGCAGCTATCCGAAGGATAACGGAAATATCTCGAGTAACTGCTCGGAACCTTAAGTTTTTTGATCTTAATACTGCATAGCAATCATGGAAGAAGGTGTAATCAAAATATTTTAATATAAAAGGGTGGATAAATTAAAAAAATCCTTGTCTGGCAAGCAATTTGCAGTCGTGAGCAATTCATCTACCCATTTCACTTAATAGGAATAAATGGCAAATATATAGAAAAGAGTGCTTAGAAAAACGTTTGTTACCGTTGTACAAGCTTTACTCTACGCCTTAAATATTCTGGCCTAATTCATCAACAATCCATTACTACTACTATGAAACAGGAAAATAAACGTAAGATTTGTTGGAAAATAGTAATTCATCAAACGGTCTCGAAGTTCATTCGATGGAAAAATTTTGTACTAAAATAAAATTAAGGCTTTGAAAAACTTCAAATGTAGCCAAAACTGTAAAATAATTGTGGTCAGGTGCAATCAGGCAGTGAAAAAAATTGGTGAAAAAGGTGTCCAAAAATGTAAGTGTGGCTTAAAGTGTAAAATAACTACATACGTCTTATCTCGAAAAGACATATAATTGTTTTAATTGTTTTAAAACCTTTGGAGAAATACCTTTAATTTATGGTATTAATTTGATTTTTAAATGTAATGTTAAATTTTTTTGTTAACATGCTTTAAGTATTGAAATGTAAGAAAGGCAATAATATAAGAGAATCTCATTTGCTCAGTTTTACAATTTTCGCTTAAATAAAGAGCAGCTTTTTATTTTTGTAACTCTTTGAGTTGTTTTAGGCATACTCTCTACAAGATTACCAAATATTGTTAGAGAAATTTGTATCCATTTGTCTTATATCCGTTGCTATAGTTCCAATATGCTCCCCTAATCCCTTTGGTATTTTCTTAGCCGTTTTTAAAATATGGAATAAAAATTATCATCTGGTTTGGAATAAGGGCTTATGCTGACCAATAACTCACCTAACAATTATGTTGTTACATCTAGTTTTTAATTATTTATTTATCCTGGTATTACTGGAGGATGTTTCTTGTTTAGGTAAGGGATAAATTGGATTGGATAAGTAAAGAAAAAAGGGTCCTTGCAAATTTCAACGTTAACAAGTCTTCTGGTCTGGATGGCATACCAGCACTGGTCCTGAAGCAGTGCTCTTCGACGCTAGCGCGTCTATTAGCTCACCTTTTCAGTGCGTCATATCGCGCTGGTATTTTTCCATCTTTCTGTAAGGTTGCTAATGTAACGCCAATCCCCAAAAAGGGCGTTGTTCCGCACTCTCCAAGGTTATGGAGAGTATGATTAATCACCACCTTGTGAGATATCTGGATTCTAACGACTTAGCGATCGTCAGTACGATTTACGAAAGGGCTTGGAACAAGTCCATTCTGTTTTGGCGAGAGTAAGGTTGTGGCTCTGGATATCTCAAAGGTGTTTGACAGAGTTTGGCACGAGCCTCGTATATCGAATATTTTTCTAATATTTTTTAACGGCATTCTTCTTTTCATTTCTAAACCTATCTACTCTTTTGCGGATGACAGCAACATTTGTCACTCATATTCCTTTGATCGTAGACCTAGCCTTTTCGAGGTTAGGGCGAAAAGGATGAACATGAACGACACACCCACAAGTGACCTGGTAAAGGTCTCCGAGCAGGGTCGTGCGAACAGGGTCGATTTTAATGCACGCAGGACTCAATGTGTTTTCTTAACACACAGACGTGATGGTGTGCTGTCATCTGTATCAATGGGTAATGAGGATATTGGGGAATCAGATGCTCTTGATGTTCTGGGCATGAGAATTCACTATGACGTTCGTTTGAATGATGCAAAAAATACTCCATCCGATTTTAATATTTACAAGACCTATTTCCGACACAAAATGGAATACAACTCTCGCGTATGTTTAAAAGTCTATTTTGGAGATTCTCGACCGCATATAGGAGAGGGCAAAGATGCTCATCAATGACGGTAGGGTAGCCAACATTATTGATTCATTGGAGTACCGTCGCAATGTGGTGTGTGTTTCATTGTTCTATCGGTACCATAACGGAATGTGTTCTAACGAAATTAAGGAATTTTTTCCTAAGAATCGTATATTTTTACGTAGTACTGGTATTTCTGGTAGAGTGCATCCCTTTGTAGTTGATTGTCCATTAAATCGCACAATGCATTATAGGGAGAACTCATTCTTGGGATGCGCTGTTCGGTTGTGGAATAGTCTTCCAACGAAAGTATTTCCTGCTATTTACGACATAAGTAAATTTAAATCTAACGTCCATAAACACTATTCCCTCTGTCCTCCTTCTCATAACCTATTTCCCTAGTACCAGCACAATGCACTGCTTAAGTAGGGTGCTGGTCTTATATAAAAAAGTAGGTGGTGAAATCCCATCAAACCAGAAATCGACATTGCAAATATATACAGTGTTTTACTTTATTTTAAATATGTTATGTTTAATCTGCGTTCCAATATCTTATTATTCATTAAATTATAAATTTAAATTCAATAAAAATCTCAAAAAGTATTAGACCTGATGTTTGGTTTTTCAATAAATGAAAACACAGTCAATTTTCGATGTATATGAAAAACATTTTTTTTATTTAATTTTTATAGTTATACTATTATATCCGATTTCCTTTGAAAAACAAGAGGAGATTAATGAAAATTAGTCACATCATTAACAAATAACGTCATTAAGGAAATAATCTATTAATTAATTTTTTTAACCAACGATATAAATATTGATTTTTGATTTTTTGGATCGAAATATACATATATCCGACATGGCCACGACTGAAACATATACTCGTACACATCAATTTCTCATAAATTATTAAAAATAAACAAAATAATGAATAATTTTCTACAGATATGTTAAAAAAAAAATAAATAAACAGGTGTACGGTTAGGTCGTCTACCCTTTACAACAGTTTATTCACCAACGACTCCATTGCATGTACATAGACTTCGGTAATGATAATTGATAAGGAGTGTTTATATTTTTTCTGACAAATTTTTTGCTTTTCTGAACTACTAAGTTACGTACGACGATTGAAAATGGTGAATTTAGCGCGGTAAAGTCCCACCCAACACCAATCCGTAAATATATATTATAAATCTGGTATTATAGGCTATAATTTTTTCAAAATTGGAACTGGGTGAAGCAAAAATCGGGAGAAAGTAGACAAAATTAGATCATATCAGTTTTGAATACTTCTTAATTTCTTCATATTGAAAACACAGATATATCAAGCTAATGAAAGTGCAACTTATACAAAATTGGTCTTAGGAAAGGTTAAAATTAAGCAGGTAAACTAAGTGACTCTTCTTCTAAAATAACATATTTCTTTTCTTTTCAAAATAAATATTATGTTTACTAACATTGCTATTTTGATAAACACAGCTGGATCTAGCGAACGAAATTGTTAAAGGGTGAGAAACATATCAAATTAGTTCATATGGGAAATAATTTCGTAAGCGACGGCATTAATTTTGTTGAAATTTGGAGCCCGGATATATTGATCCAGCTAAGGAAAAATTGCATCCCGAAAACGTTAAAATCAGGTGAAAATGATCAATATTATTGACATTTCTTTTGAGCTAATAAGCGGAAAGAAAATTTTGTACCTATGAACCACTGAACTATAAAATATCTTTTAAACTATTCACTTGCTATTCTATCATAAAGTTGCACATTATGATAACAAATTGACTTCACAAGAAGAAAAAGTAATAAAATTCGCACATCTCAATAAATATATTAGCGAGAGACGCTATAATTGTTTTAAAAATATATAGGTAGGTGGCAACAAGACATGTAGGAAAATGCATTTGCCGTTCGGAGTCGGCGTTAAATTATAGGTCCATTTCAATGAGCTTAAAAGTAGAATCGGATGCAGCTCATTGACTGAGAGAAGTCCCTATGTTCCTTCATGCAATGTTATGAGAATTATTATAACATATTAGAACTAATTTAATTATGGAATATGATGTCGAATAAATGTCCATCTCTAGCACGTCGGTAGACGTCCGCTTTGTTAAAAAAATTTTAAACCACATTTTCAACAAAATCATCTTTAGTGATGACGCCCATTTTCAGTTAGGTGGTTATGTAAACAAACAAAATTGTCGCATATGGGTGTCATAAAATGCAGTTCTCGAAAAACCATTACATCTAAAGACCGTATAGTGCGGTTTGTGGCTAGGCGGTATCATCGGCCCGTATTTTATCGAGAATGAGCAAGGAAACGCCGTCACCGTGAATTCTCTGCGCTAGCAAACCATGATAACCAATTTTTTGTGGCCACAATTGGCTAATGTTGACATCAGTTACCTTTGGTCTCAGCACGACGGCGGCACAAGCCACACAGCCAGCCAAACAATTCAGTTATTGTACGAGAAATTTCCCAGTCGCGTAGTTTCTCGATTTGGCGATGTCAATTGGTCGCCTCGTTCTTGTTATTTAACGCCGCTGGGTTATTTTCTCTGGGGCCATTTGAAAGACCGGATTTACGTGCACAAACCACAAACGTGCTAGTGGTGGACATTTGCCCGACATTATATTCCATGATTAATTCCAATATTTCTATGAATAAAACTGAATTTGTCAAAAAAATGTGTTTTTAAGCCAATTTACTTCCTAACCTCAAATTTGCCCACCCTTTATATATACATATCTGGTTAATGCCGAATGGGTAAAACTAGTTTTTAAAATGTAAAATGTTTTGGCTTCCTGTTACTTGAGACCCTCTAATTAGCACCGTTTAAGGATAATCACAAATATTGATCCTTCTTTACTCAATTCGATATGGTAAAACATATTTTTTTAGATATTTTTGATCTAAATTTAAGGATTTGGTTAACTCTTTTATGAATTTTGTTGTTTGTACACAACAAAACCATTTAAGAGCACTTTTCTCATATTTATTTTTAAACTAAATAATATTAAACGAAATTATATGCCTCTTGATTACTTTTGCTTCTAATTTAGCTGAAGTAACAAATTATTTCGTTTCAAATAATCATTTTTTTGTAGTTGACAAAAAAAAAAAGTTAACAAAAAAAAAAAAATGTTGAAAACTTAAGTTCTAATATTAATCTTGAAGTAATTTCTTTTACGAAATATCCGAAAACATGAACCAATTTGTATTAACATCAATAAAATTTCGATTGTTAGTGTTAAAAGCAGAAATTTGCAATAGTGAATCGATAAAATTAAATGTGGGTGTCAATTTTTCAATACTTATTAATTTTATGCCTTCCAAACATAATATTATAAGAATATTCAGACACAACAAGTTCCAATTTAATTTATTTAAATATTTTCATCACATATATACATTCATATGTATGTCGAGCTAATTAAATAAAACTGTCAGCTTTAAAGGCATAAATGTTCGAAAATTGTTATTATTTCTTGTAGTAATAAATATATTTTAAAACAAATTTAAAACTTTTGTATGTATAAACAATACTTATTAATAGCACGTAAAATAAATTTTCTTATTACATCTGTTTTCTCAAATAAAATCAAATTTATAAATAACGACCTTCTCAATGTGAAGCCTTCAAATTACTCCAATAAAATATAAATTTCAATTCATACGAATACAAAATAATTTTTCTGATATAAAACATGGTACTGATTGAATTTTTTTTCCTTTAAATATTTTTTTGATGTGTATGTACTGACGTTCAATTGAGATCATATCGGGTGATTTTTTTAACAACTTTCGTTTTGGTAACACTGGCAGCTCAGCTGTTTTGGTGTAGTATGTTATGTCAAACATTTTCAATCTGGTCTATAATTATACCATGAATCGTCTTCAAAACGAACAAAGCTTGCAGATTATTGAATTTTATTATAAAAATTTATGCTCTGTTAAGAAATTATCCTGCACTTGCAATTGTGCAATTGTGTTCAGCGTTGAAGCTCACTTCTGGTTGAATGGATACGTAAACAAGCAAAATTTTCTTATTTGGTGTGAAAAACCATTGCAAGAACTGTCGATGCACTGTTTGATGTGGATTATGAGCCGAATGCAGGAAAGTTACTGTAAATGGCGAGCGCTACCTTGTAAAGATTACACATTTTGTTTGCCAAAAATGGAAGAGCTGGACTTGGTTGACATGCGGTTTCTAAAAGACAGTGCCACATGCCCACAATACACGAAACAATGGTCCAATTGAGAAACGAATTCGGTGAACAATTTATTTTATGTTTGGGGCCGCTTAACTGGCTGCCTAGATCGCACGATTTAACTATGTTTTGTGTGGCTTTGTTCAGGCCCATGTCTATAGGGACAAGTCCGCACCGGTTGACGCACTGTAAGCCAATATTAAAGAATTTATTAGTGAGATGCCGGCCTATATGTTAGAGAGAATATATCAAAATTGGACCTCGCGTATGAACCATTGAAGGCGTAGACGCGCTCACCATTTACATGAAATCATTTTTAAACATAGAAATATATGGATCATTCTATCGACTCAAATAAAGATTCATACATTTCTTTAAATTTGATGTGTTTCTTTTTGATCAAATCCGAAAGCTCTTAAAAAATCACCCAATATTAACAGAAACAATTGAATACTTAACACTTTATACAAAGGCCAAAAACTGCTACAGCAAAAAGAAAAATTTTGCCAAAAAGTTAATATTTTACTACTTTGCGTGTTTGTTTAAGAAAAAACAGAAAATAGAATAAATATTACTTTGAAACATTATAAAAATTTAATTTAAATTGATTTTTTAAATAAAAAGAGAAACATTTCACGCATATGTGCTATTTAGTTAAAAAGAGGATTTATAGATCTTACTATACACAGCTGAAACCAGACGTGCTTCGCTACTCCTATATAAGTTATTATATTAACTATTATTTTAGTAATAATTTTTTACTCTTTATCACCATTTTATTCCCTTTCGGTTCAAATCAAAAAATTTAAGAGACACTGTAGAATCTAGTGTTTAGCTGTATAAACTTCAAATAAACACACATTCATTTTTATATAGTGTATAATATACACTTTAGCTTCGGTCATACATTTAGACACCATGGTGGCACTTTAAATGGGTCAAAGTGGGATTTTTCAAAATTTGACCTTTGGGTCAAAATAAGGAACATCAGAATCCATTTTCGAGGTATGCTTCCTTTGGCAAAGTTTCTTATTTTGATCCATAGAATAAGGTTTTCCTTGTCACTTGGGCGATTTTTTTGCATCCCTACGAATCGACCCGCCCTAGTGTAGCTATCCTAGCCTTAGCTATCTGGTGTGCTTTGTTCAATGCACAATCTTTCCTGTCAATTTCTACTAGTTTTTTGTCTCATAATTGAGAAATTTATACTTTAAATATTCTTAGGATCAATATTTATGCAGTTCGTACGGGAGGTAATATACCTACCTAACCAATTCCGTCCACTATTTAACTGATAATTTGTAATTACTACGAAGTACCTTAGACGCAATTAAAAAACTTCCACTTTAACTGTTCTCAAGATGCATAAAGATCAATATTTCGTTTGTATGGGAGGTACCATGCCCACTTGTCCGATTCCATAGATTCACATAGATATTACTTGCGGCCACGCCATAGGTAATTCATTCGCATACTCTTTTCCACATTTCTGCCGCAATGTTGTTTTCCAGGGCAGAAATTTCAGCTGTCTTGTCCCTGTTCCTTGTTCCTTACCCCGACAAAAATAGTCTAATCGGATGATCGGAGGTTGAGTATGACAAACATTTTTCACACAACTCAAATTTTGATAATAAATTCAATTCAATGATTTACAAGCGTTGTTCGTTTGTTAATCTATTCATGGTGTAAAGGCAAGCTTGGTAGAGCACTTTTGATACTTTCGCATGTCATGAATCTTGCCAATTAGCTAAGAAATCGTCAGATCGTGAAATCCATTAACGCCGGCCCCCGAAACCTACTACTAATATGTATGTATTAAAACACTTCGATTTACGTCAACTATGTCTGAGGCATACATTTTTCTGCCTACTTGTAAATTGGTTGTAAATTAGTTCAATTAAAATTTTGATTTAAAATGTGCCTTTATTGCTACTTATATTGTAATACGATACTATATTTGGCAACATTTTTAACTAATGTTTCGGGAATCCCTTTGTGGTCTTTATTTACATTTACTGTTTATGAAGCAACACTTAAAACTAATATTTTTAAAAAATTTCCCAGTAATTTTTAATACTTTTCAATCTTTGATCAATTGCGGGCTGTAAAGAATAATTCTTTTTTTAGGGTGGACATATGAATCGAAAAATGGTATTGAGAACGAAGGACAATATTATATATAGAGCCTTCTACATCAAAATGAACATATGGAAAAGGAACTTTAAAGTAAAAACTTCACTAATATGTTGTAAGGAATTTAAAAAAAGAAAAGTAAATATAGGGATACAACCATAAAGTTGATAATATTAAAATATCACTGGAAATTGACGTACCTAGAATGACGGTTAAGGGTCATTTGACCCAAATAATTTTAAACTAATTATAAAAGCAAAAAGTTTAGTTTATAAATTAAAGAATAAAATTTAGTTTAAAAATATTTTAGAAATTAACTAAAAATAACTTGGCAAGGAAATAAGCCTTCTACAATGTTGCGTTCCAAAACTTTGCTCTCAAGCATATGCTCTGCTATTTTCAATGATGTGCTTGATGTTATCATTCGCAATGCTACAAAAATTAAAATTAAATAAAAAATTAAATGCCTCTTAGCATACAGCTATCGTTACATGTCTGCTAAACTTAAATCTCTGAAGAGTGAAGCTACAGAGTCTGGATTAGGGCTTAACATTGATAGATATAAGGTAATACGTTGCAGCACCTCTAACAACACAAAATTCAGGATAGGTAATATCGAATTGGAAGAGTTCATTGACTTGACAGCATTCTAACAAAGACTCATAGCTGTAACGATGATGTTATGTTTGGGACTTCCAAAGGTAATCAATATTTCGGTCATTTACGATCTGTGTGGAAATTGACTGCCATCACGAAATGAATTAAAATCAACATATTTAAATCTACATAAATTCAGCCTTCCTTTACGGATGTAAGTCCTGCAATATAACATTACGAAATGCCAACGCTATCCAGGCATTTATCAATTATTGTCTTCGAAGGATATTGCACCGTCTCGAGTACTGATTTGTGGGAACAATCGAACCAATGTCCAACTCACATGTAGATTCTCGATCGCAAATGGCACTGCATTTATCACACTTTTCTAAGTCTTTCTGTCTACATGACTACATGAAGACTTAGCAAGAACCGCCATAGACCGAAGCCCACAGGGAAAAACACGCGAAGTGGTCGCTAACTCGAAATTAACTAAGCCAATCGAAGTTAAAAAACAAACATACAGATCCAAGAACCGAAGGAAACGAGTTTTTGTTGCCTTTTTTTCTCCTAGGAACCATAAGACGTGATATATACCTTCTCACAAACACAGCTTCTGAATATGACGATTTGACATCAATTTAAAGATTTTCGTAACGAAAGAGATACAGAAATGACACTAACGAATATAATATTGGCAAAAAATATGCAAATGACCTCTATCCTACGAAATAGGAGAGCTCCTAAATTAAATTTGATTACATTTTAATAAAAGTCACGAAATATCAATTAAAAAAAACGAATCTGTAATAAAAACACAATAGCAGTCAAATATAAGTTTGAGTCAAATGACTCCAGCGCGCCTTTGTAGTGATATAACGCCTAAAAGCCCTAGTTCTGTTTCTGTGAAATGAGACTTGAGATATCTCTTACATAAATTGAGATATCTCTTTTCAAAACGTTACATTGTTATATACATATGTATGCAGTATTTTATAAACTGACTTGACCGATGAGAGCTTTCTTTTAGGTTTGCACTTTGGCGTAAAGTTAGATATGAATTGTGTAATGATATACTATAATAATAAACAAACAAATTATGAAAGAAAATATTTAAATATACATACATATGTATATAAGTATGTTATAAAGCACTGTTTTTAATTAGATTTCCGCTCCTTGAAAAATTTTGTTACTTAAATAGCAAAGTATTCATTAAATTGAATAAAACGTATATATGGTATATATATTTCCTTTTCTTTTTAAATTATTTTCAGAAATTTAGAAAGTGATTTTATGTCTCTATTATATATTAAATTATTCATCTGTTCCATTTTTATATACATAATTTTGTTATGTAATATAATATCATTTTGTATTTGCCCCTGCAAATTCAATTTGCAAGTAAATCCAAGTATAAATATTTTGAATTTCATTTTTGTTTTTTTAAATTTTACAAATATTACTGCATGTTCTACTTTTTACCGGCAAAATTTAGAGCAATTGATATACAAAAATATAAGAATTTTCTTGTTTTAATATTTTTTTTAGGATTTAAAATACAATTTGTTTGCATTTTTCTACATACATATATACGAGTATGTATGTGTGAATGCATATTTGTTTATTCAAAAATATTTGCAAAAAGAAATAGATGAAAATAAGAAAAAAAAAGAAAATATTGAAATATATTACACACACGCGTGGGAATGAAAATTGAGTATCACAAAACAGATATGTTCTGGTCTGTCCGTCTAACAATTTGACTTGTTTTCATATATTTTTGGTTTTTATGTGCAAATCTCAAATCTTAGAATAAAAACGAGCATAAAATAGGTATAATTTCGACAAAATAAATATTTAACCCTAGTCGAACGAAAGTTTAAACTTGGTAGAGGTACAAATTCTTGAATATTCTTATTGTATTTAGTGTATAGAAAGGCAAAAATAAGCAATTTGTGAAATGTTGATTCATTACTTGTAAGACGTGCGCCAATGTCTCGTGATTGATTTAAAATGATGCTGAGATCTATTCGATTTAACAATGAGAACACATGTGCAGATGGTACGAAAACAGATAAATTTGTACCAATTCGAGAAATTAGGGAAATCATATAAGCTATATGAATGCATCACCATCAATAAGCAACTGTTTCATTTAGAGCCCATACCAAGCATACAGAATACATTCCCCCTATACCAGCTAAGTATGGCATACAGATTTTCTAAGTTTGTGTTTCAATAAAATATTACCCGTAATAAGGTCGCATTTAACTGGTGAAAGAACTATTGTTGACATACATAGATAAAGGTTCTTTAAGAAACGTAATGACAGATATCTCTATGACGCCCTTCGAATTGGATAAGAAATGTAATTTTTTGAATAGGACAATTGTTAGTATGGTGACAAAAAATGCAACCTACACAGCAAAATGCAACCTACAAGGGTAACAGTAATGCCACAATATGCTTATATGTTCAGAAGAAGAAAAAAGCAATCATTCTACTGTCAACTATGCATACGACGGAGAAGTTGATAAATTGAAAATTGACATAATAAAACTAAAGGCTCAACTATAATATGCTTCGGCAGGTTAAGCTACTGTGGGGATGCACACAATCAAATGTGTATAACTATAATGTAGTCTAGAAGTAACATAGACGGGACATAAAAGTAACGTGATCAAAACGTCAAGTGTGGTTAACTGGTGAAGTAAAAACGTGTCAGCTGTTTTCAACTGTGTGTGTGTGTGTGTGTGTGTGTGTGTGTAAATTTATAAATTAATTCATGCTCTTGCATCAACAATATTAATTTTTCATCATCATTGAACATTCCTATCGGATGTATGCAGATTTTAAAAATTTTGATATAAACTGTATTATTTTTCTGATAATACTTAAACTTTTACACAAAATATTAAAATTTGTATATGTAGATACGAATAATGCTAATTACCCATTCGATTCAACTCTTAGATAGCAATTGTTATGTTTTCAATAACACAACTATTCAAAAACTACATTATAGCCGCGAAAAATTTGACAGTAGCTTAAGTTATCAAAAGTATATTATAAGTAGCTGGGCCTTAAAGCTGAAATTGATATAATGAAAAAAATGTTGTGGAGTATACAGTAAAGCGAGGAACATTGCGCTAGCCCCTTGCATTTTTCTATTACTTAATTGACCTTGCGTAATAAATAGAGAGCATCATTTAGGGTGCAAGAAAAATGATCAGCGATGAAAGTTTTTAAAATATCTTTCCAAACAGTTTGCATAAGATGTTACAAATTTGATTTATTTTTGTATCTATTTTGTATTCTTTTCAGTCAACTATGCCTTAATACATATGTAGGTAAGATATTGATAATTAACCCGAACAAATTTAATCGTAATCAAAAATTCGAAGATGTCGTATAAACACAGACATCTATTGAAAAAAAAAGTTATTGCAATTTAAAAACGATAAAGGTACCTATTGTACCCATTCCGTCCGACTAAGGTTAAATAAAAAAATTATATACGAAGAGTTGCTATTAAATTTGGCACATTCCATTAAAATAAAAAAGAGAGGAAAATATTGAAAAAAAAAATGACAAAATTTTTATTTTTGTAAATATATTCAATAAAAAATAAACATATAATTATTATATGTATTTTTTGTTGTTCAAAATTCATTTAATTTAATAATAAAAATTTTCATATAAAAATGATTCATGATTGATTTGCAAATAATTGGCTTTTGGATTCTGTTTTTTCTATGTAAACAAAAAATATGTATATATTTTTCGACAATATAAAATAATTATGAACTTGTACACGTCTCTACCTCATAACAGAAAGCAATTTTAAACAATTTTTATATGAAGTCCAATGTTTTTTTTTATCAATTACATCATCATTTGAAGTAATTTTGTTTTCGTCTTCTATTTCATTAAGGAAGAATAAATATAAAATAGTCTTTGATATGATAAAATAGATTAGATTCCGTATATTTTATAGTAATTAAAACTTAATTTAATAAAATTTTAAATTACCAATTAAAAATTCTTTGAAGCCCAATTAACACAACAAATTTAAAATATTTAAGCAAACAATTTATTATAATAAATATTAATTATTGTCCATATGATGTGTTTGGCTGTGGTATGGTAGGTAAGAGATCCGACTACTAACAAAGAGTTCCCCGGTTTAATACCAGGCTCTCTGACTATTTTCAATAGCGATATCACCTCATAACATTGCTAGCGACTGGTTATGAGTATTTACGCTATTGAAAACTTTTTCTAACTAATACATCTGCCGTTCTTACCCGTCGTTAAACTATAGGTCCCTTTCAATGAGTCTATAAGTAAAATCTGATGCAGCTTATTGATTAAGAGAAGACCCCCTTTTGCCACTTATGATGTCGAGGGAATTATGTATGTATGAAATTAAATTTTTTGATGAAATTATTTAATTATATTAATAAAAGCGTAAATTGGAACCGATATGAAAATAATTTAATATAATATAACATGATAATATTTTAGTATTTGATTTCGGAGATCTTCTATACAAACATATTTACAATCGGAAAAGAAGATTTTTTATTATCTGATACATCAAATATTATATTGTATTTGTATTTAGCTTAACCCATTATTTCCTGGTACCAGAAAACGTTAATAATTTTTAATGCAACTTTGTACGTATTGGATTTTAGGTCTAACTAAGTTGGAAGAAAATGGAACAATTGGATTTTGAGATCTGAGATTGTATGGTAAGCTTACTTACCGGAAGACAGATATACATATATGTTAACTGTTATACACATATTTGTAGTCAACAATAAAATTCATATTTTCGTAAAAGTATTTATTGAAAAGTGCAAAATTTATAAAAATTGTTTTAAAAGAAACATATGTACATTTACCATACGAATAAAAGTTGTATACTTTTATATATATTGTTGAAATAAACGCACGCTGTATACTTTGCATGCATATTCTAGTGCATTAGTATTGCAAATTACAGAGCGTTTCAGGTCTCCAAGGCGTCTCGAAACAAATGAATGAATTATTTTGTGTACAACTTCCAATTGCGACGGATTGTCTCTTGATAGTAAAAGTTGTTTACTTCTCGGGTGTCTTATACAGGTCAGCTGCTCATTTCCAACAGCTGCACGATATAGTACTTGCGACAACGGTTTGATTCCCTCTTTTGTTGAAGCCAGCACATGAAGTTTCCATGTAAAATTATAAACAATGTCCACCACCACAGTTTGAATCATGCAACATTTCTATAGCTATGCTTATTGATACGATGAGAAGTTGTCAAAATATATACATACATAGTATGATTAGATGAACGATTTACAACTTTCAACAACTGAGTGTATAGTATCAGCTTTTAATCTCATAGTTTCACCACAGAGTTTAAGTCCGCAAAGATATCAATTTGATGAAACTAATGTGTTTTCCTTTAATAAACATTTTACTAGAATGTTTATTAGAATGTTTATCATTGGATAACTTGTGAGCAAATACTCAAAACTTTATTAGACGTTTGTTGCATAAGTCTACCAATGTTCTCTTTTTAGCAAATTTATCTGCAGGATAAATATTGTTACTGTCAGATCAATAATCACATCGCTTCATCACTTCGCCACGATTCTTCCTGTAAAAGCGTTAGAAGTAATTGCAACGGCAAAGATGGGTTACTTGGCCAACAGAGTTAAGATTATGGTAAAATATCATAGCCAATGAAGAAAAGAAAGCCAATAAAGCGCTTTATGTCATGCGGCTCAACAATAGACGATACATTGCTCTGAAAGGCATATACTACTTTGATGACAAAGTTTCCGGAATAACCCCCGTGTGGCAGTCCAATAGTTTCGATTTGAGTTTTTTTTTTTGTTGTTGATACATCTGTTGTTGATATTTTCGCTAAATCTTAGCATCATAGCTTGAAATTTGCAAAAGCTACGTAGCTAAGACTGTTTGCGATTTTTTACCATTTTGACCGTGTTGAGGTCACAAAAGACATGATTTGCGTGGCTGAAGCCGATCCAACATCCATCAAAAGTATCATTACTGGAGACGAGACGTGGGTTTATAAGTACGACACGCAATCCAGACATTAGGCAAGTGAATGGCGTTCACCAAATGAGCCGAGAAAAAGAACACCACGTCGTTGTCAGTCAAAAAAGATGACAATGTTCACGGTTTTCATGAATTACAACGGTGTAGTGCATCATGAATTTTTGCCAGAAGGCCAGACAGTAAACAAAGAGTATTATTTGGGCGTTATGAGACGTTTGCATGAAGCAATTCACCGAAAGAGACCAGAATTGTGGGCAGAAGACTCTTGGATTTTGCACCATGAAAATCCACCTTCGCACAGTGTCATCAATATTCGAAAATTTTGGACGAAAAATTCAACAAATACCATCCAACAGCCACCGAATTCACCTAATTTGGCTCCCTGTGAACTCTTTCTGTTCAATCGAGATAAAAAACCATTACTGGGAACGCGTTTCAGCAGCCGAGAGGAAATAATGGCAAAATCGCAGAAAGCATTGACATACCGAAATCCGAGTATAAAAAATGCAAATTTCAAGCTATGACGCTGAAATTTAGCGGAAATGTTAACAACAGATGTACCAATATAACAAAAAAAACTCAAATTGGAACGATGTGACCGCCACGCGGGATATTCCGGAAACTTTTTGATCAAGGTAGTATATTAGTTTGGTTACAAATAATGTTAAACTGTTCATCATCAAAAAAGAGACAAATTAGATCAATTGGAAACTTTCAGTTTAGCACGACATTAATGATGACTTTATTAATTTACGAAAACTTGCTTTATTTGCTACACATTTCTAGCCATGGGTAAGCAAAATTACTATAAGGATGGATGGTTTTCAAGCATTTAGTCAAACTAATGTATATTGTTTTTTATAGATAATGAAATAATGAGAATTATTGCTTAGAAATAGTGGACTATTAGCCAATTTAATTTTTTGTATAATTTTTATACTTATTTGAAAATATTTCCATTCTTTGGAGGTTTACGAAAGCGTTTGCCACATAGGCACATAAATAAAAAATATATATATCTTCCAAATTGCTTTTGCAAACACTCAGTTAAAGCGTAATTGAAAAAAATCACTTTTTTATATATTACTAGGTTTAGAGCTGTTTCAAGTGTTGGTAAGTGAAATTACCGAGTGGGTTAAGCTTTTTTTACACATTTTTATAATTATACCTTATTTGGTGTATTTAGGGAATTATTTAACGGTATAAATAAATAAATAAATAATTTCAGTGATACGTAGTCGAGCAAAGTTTAACAAAAAAAAGTTTATCTATACCATAGCTGTAGCTTATCTTAGACTAGACTGAATGTTGTTGTATTTACACAGTTGCAAGAATGCATCTGGAATTTATTGAAATTTATTTATTTTCGAACTCATCAATTTAAAGCAGAAAACAAAACATTTTTTTTTAATATTTCATGACGAGATATTTAAAAAGTTACACTATTTAATGTGTTTCTATGCTTATGTAAGTATTTTCTATATATTGTGCATTGTAATCAGCCGTTTTGTCATCAAGTAACTATGTTTTTCATATTCTGACGAGCATTCACTTGATTTTCCTGTCATGGTTTTTATGACACAGTTTGCTCCAAAACTTCATACAATTAGAAAATAAAGAAAAATTGGGTTATCCAGTTGATGACTCAGCTAAAAAAAATCACGGTGAGCGTGTAGATTTGGATTCACAATATATTTAACAGGAAACTATTTTTCTTCATCTTATGAAATTGGTCAAGGACCAACAGTAGTTTTTGTAATAAGTAAAAATAAAATACGAGTAAATATCGCACCAATACTTTAAGACTGTCGCTGTTCAAATGGACATTTGCATTTACCGAAAACACAACCCTTGTATTATTTTTTTACTCAGTTTTTGACTTATGCAAGGGTCAATAAGTCTTTCCTTTTGGCCGAAACATTGTTAAGAGATATACATTATGGCGCAATGTAGATTGTTCGGCAGAATATTATCAGGCCCAGATGATTAAAATGGGAAAAAGCTATCCAGCGTCCATGATAGGGACATACTTTGTCTATTGAGAAGTCTACTTTAGTGCTTAAAAGTTAGTTTTGTATTTAAATGTCCACATCCTTAATAGTTTTCGTGAAAAATTTTTTTCATGAGTTGCTCCACTAATAAGCTTAATAGCTCTGTCAAGTTTAAATGAATTTCTAAAACTAATTTTATTCGCAATATATCGGGCTATAAAAAAAACTACTGAATATTTTCTCAAATTTCTTTTTTTATTTGAAAGTAAAATCCTTCCGGTTAATAATGGAAAATAATTTCATTAAAATGGCTGCCTCGGCTGGCCATGCAGTAGCCTACACGATCGGTCCAATTTTTAAGCACATTATCGATTGTGTGCAGCTGTATTTCACCAATTGCTGCACGAATATTGTCCTGTAAGCGTCACTTGTCTCTGGCTTGTTGGCGTAACACTTATCTTTGACGGCACCTCACAAATAATAGTCCAACGTTGTCAAATCGCAGCTCCGAGGTGGCCAAACGACATCAGCTCTGCGGCTGATAATGCGATCTTCAAAAACAGGACGCAAAACATCGAGTGTAGCTTCGGCTGTGTGGCACGTAGCGCCGTCATGTTAAAACCAAATGTTGCTAATATCCTCCTCTTCAATTTTTGTGAACAAAAATTCGTTCAACATGGCCAGATAACGATCGCCATTGACTGTAACGGCCACTCCTTGGTCATTTTCGAAAAAAATGGCCCAATTATGCTTCTGGACCAAAATCCACACCAAATAGTGACTCGTGTTGGGTGTATCGGCTTTTCAATGTATGCGTGCGGGTTTTCTGTGCTCCAAATGCGACATATTTGCTTGTTTACATACCTGCCAAGATCAAAATGAGCTTCATCTGAAAAGATGATTTTTGATTCTGCAACATTACCATGATTTTCAAAGTAATGTCGCAATATTTCCCAGCGTTGTTCAAGCGTATACACAACCATATTAATTCAGCGTAAGAATAAAACTAATTATTTGTCAAATCAGACATGAGCTAAGTGTTACCATTCACGAAATAAGCACTAGTTGAAAAAAAAACGTTAGATGGTGGACTCTTTATAAATATTTTTTCAGTAACTTCATAAATAATACAGTGACCCTATAAAATGTTATGTAGGAACATCTTTAAAATCATAAATTTTGGAAAATGAATAAAAAAGTGTGTTTCCTGGAGAAATACTCAGATTTACATAAATAATATAATTATATGCATATAATTCAAGAGGCCTATTTCTCTTCTATCCAAATTTATTTAAAAGCTTAAAATTGGTTAATATTCAACTAAGTTATCAGCTTATAACAGCATTAAAGTACGAATAACGTAACTCAAGATATTTAAGGTATTTCGAAAATTTCGAAAAGGGATTTTGATTCTAATCGATATCGACAGTCAGAGAAATAGTATCACTTCCCATGTATTTTTCTTCTAATGTTTTTTGGTGTCTTACAGTAAATTTCAACCTAATAATGACTTAGTGGAAAACCAATTCCAGTGTTTTTTGCATTCTTTTTCCAAATTATTTTTAAACCAATTCAATGCACAAACTAACCTGCTAAGTGCTATAAAGTAGTTTCTATTGAAGAGATTATTTTGAAAATAGCAGTGGATTAATTTATTCACGAAAACTTATTTCCGAAACTGAACTTATTTACGAAAAAATACAATTAAATTAAATATATTTATTACCTTAGTTTCTCTGCAACAATATCACCATTATTCCATGCTGATCTTGTATTCGAAGGCGTTTGTTGCAGTTCGGTGGCATCTTCAATAATTTCTATTGTCGCACGACTACTGCCAACTAGACTATCGTCTACACTCTGTTTGCGAGGCGATGAGCGACCACTACCACCACCACTGCCGCCTCCTCCACTACTACTATTACCTTCTACATGTATGGGTATAAAATGGACACTATTTATGGTGGCCCCAGTGGCGCCATTTATATTAATAAAATCACGTTCTGAAGCACCTGCATTGGATAATGATGATGACAAGAACGGCGATGATGATGATGATGATAATGTGGCAGCATTATTATTATTTGTACTTGTTGTGGCACTATTGCTATTTGAGTTCGTTGACTCTACCACAACATCTGGTAAACTTATGCTTTCAATACACACCAAACGTTCTGAGGCGCATGGGTCTAAATAATCTGGTGATTCGGTAAAATCTAAAAGTAATTCATCGCATTGCGTTAAAGTTTCATCACAATCGGTAGAATTACCATCGCGTACAAAAGGTATGTGTGTATGTTGCTGATGTGCTGTGTAATTGTGTTGTTGCTGTTGTTGTTTCATAGTTGTTGTATCAGCATCACAATCCAAATCGTGGCTATTTATATAAGTTTGACTATTTGTGGCTGTCGATGCCAGAGATTCTCCCATGCCTGAATCGGGAAAACTGGCACTTAAATTGCAATCACTATTACTGTTACTGCAGCCAGTGTTGATATTTATATGCATACTTTTTGGGTGTTGTTGATGTAGTTGTTGTCTTTCTGGACTGCGTGATTGAGAGTGTTGAAATTCATTGCCAAGGTTGCTGTTTCTATTATTTCTAGACGTCTCTCTGTTGGCATGCTCTGCTACTTCGTCGTCTTCATCGTCATCGCCGTCGTCGTTCTCTATTTGTGCATACTCATCTTCCTCCTCTTCTTGATCGACTTCCTCGTCTTCTTCTTCAACATCTTCTAGTTTCATGTAATTATAACGTGAGTACATTGACGTCGGTGACACAGTGCGTGGTTTACCATAAGTGGAGTTGTGTTTTTGCTGCATGGCATCGCCATTATGATTGTCACTGAACTCGTTGTGTTGGTACGACATTTGCTGTTCTTCATTTTCGAAATCATAATATTCATCTTTGTCAGTTTTATTGCTGTCATAACTTTTAGCAGTTTGTTGACTGTTGCTGCCAGACGCATTGCTACAGTCGACAACTGTTATTGTGGGTACATGAATACTAGGCGATTGACCGCGCGTTTGATTGTTATTTCCGGCATAACCTTCGTGGGCAGACACCGACACCGAAGAAGATGGCGCTTGCGATGACGACGCTAACGGTACCGATGACTCGCGAAATGCTCGTACACTGGGCGAAGGCGATGGTGAGGTAGAGGAGGAAGTGTTCGAATGATCACCTTTAGTATTTTTTTGTCCCATGGCGTTTGGACTATCAACGATATCACGTTTATCTAAATTTTCTGTTAATAAACGATCACGTTCACATTCCGTTAAATCATCGAAATGGCCGTTATTTAATTTACCGTTAGGCGTTGTACTACTATTATTATCTGTTTTACTAAGGCGTTCGTTTATATTATCCGTTACTTGCGCGATCACACTAACGTTTTGCTCGATGACCGGAGAACGATTAATTTTATAAACATGCTCATATTGCTCTTTGCTAGTGCCATTATTCAGCTGGTCATCCTCAAAGTTTTGCTGAAGAGAAATAGAGTCTAAATTTGCTGAATTACTGTAAGTTTCGAAAAGAGCATCATTATTAACATCAACACCAACATCATTATTAAGTTGCTCATATGATAAATTGTCGAGATCATCGTTGTCATTCGTCTCATTCTGGTTAAAATTCTCCGAGCTATTATTAGACATAGTCATTTGATAAGTTGTATTTGTAGTGGAGGATTTGGCGGGGTCGGCGTTTTTCTCAAGGTGTGTTTTTATAGATTCTCTACTTTCTATACCAGCACCACTATTGGTGTCTAAATTATTTGCATTTTCATAATTATTATAATTACTTTTTTTGTTTTTGTTATTGATGTCTTTATTAATGTTTTTATTGTAAATATGGCCGTAACTTTCAGATATTGTAGAGGGCGAGGTAGTGTTGCTAGTGTGTTTATTTGTTTTTTGTCTGTTGCAGTTGCTCGTTTGTTTATTAATGTTGGCAACAGGTGCATTTGTTAGGGTGTTTTTTGTGGTAGTGGCGTATGTATTTGTTGGCTGTCGTTGTACGGACACCTTTTTTGCCAAGATCTGTGTTTGCTGCTGTTGATGAAGTGGAAAATTTTTTGCTATTTGCTGCGTATTTTGTAGCTGCTGATTACGTCCGCGCTTTTGATTACGTCCACGCGCCATATATACATTTAATTATTTTATAATAATTACTTCCTGGCAATAATTATTATTATTTGCCATCAATTTAATCAAAAGAAAAATAAAAGATAAATAGCGTTTTACTTTTCGTACTTTTTTTTCTAAACGACTTTTCAATGCCTTGCCAATTTTTGTTGTTGTTTTATTTTTTAATTTTGAAAAGTTTACATTTAGATTTATTCTTTGAAAAACTTAAATAAATTTTTATATCATTTCACTTTTATTTGTATTAATAATTTTATTTGTATACTATTATTTCATTATATTTTTAAAGGCAAATACAAAGCCTTAAGAAAAGTATTTCATTTTTCTTCGTTCTTTATACTTTATCCACTTGACTGCAATCCGTATTACCTAAATAGCTCTAAACGACTGCACTACTCAATAACATTCATAGAAAGAATTATCTGTGAAATTTGTGGTTTTTTTTATAAAAATTTCTCTTTAATTTTCATTTTATTATTAATTGATTATTTATTCGTTGTTTTTCTTTTACTGTGCTTTACTTAAATTTTTCTTTCGTTTAAATTGTTATTTTACTTTATTTTTTTTAGCTTATTTTATTCTTTTTTATCTAAAATAATTTATCGATTGATCGATTCTTTATCGTTGCCAAATTCGTTTTCATATTGGTGAATACATTTTTTATAAATTAATAAAAAATCGTTTAGATATTTTGATTATTTTTTCTATAAATTTATATATGTATATATCTATATATATTTTATTATTCGCCAATCGCTTTAGTGAGAAGACAAATTAATTAAAAAAAAAATTAATGTCTGTGCCACTACCACTCACTCAGCCTGTTCGTTTCGACTACACTATTTGTTTTAATGTCTTAAAGAAAATGTTGTCAGCATTCAAAATATTTTTTATTCTAAATATTGGGTAGTAAGAGCCCAATACCCAGCAAACCGATTGAAATTTTGACTTAAGATTGATTATGATTTATGGGTTTTCGAGAGAAATAAAAATAATTAGAATTTTTTTGTGTTTTTTTTCGTTTTGTTTTGTTCTCAGAAAGATAAAATAAAATTTGAGAATTTATAATTATTGTATTGTATCTTTGATTTACTGAATATTTACTGAGACACCTGGTATATAACTTTGGTTTATCTCTTCGCCTTAAACCAATTGCTTTTATTCGTCAGAAATTTACAATAAATAATTGTTTGGGAGAAATTGTTATTTGGTTTTATAATCAAATTAATGCGAATTATTAAAAGAAGAAAACAATGAATAATCAATATCCAGCCATAGCCGCCTAGAAGTCATTAGCGCCATGATTATTTCGGTATTTTGATAAACATAGATAGTTCTCGATCAGTCGCACTCTTTCAAAAAATTTCATAATCAAATCGTACAATTCTGATTTTATATATCATTTTCTATATCATATATCACGACGCAAAGCGCTTTGTCCCATAGACAAAAATTAAAAAGTCATTTATCACGGATTTCGATAACATATTTATTTTTTGAAAGATAATAATCCGTTGAAAAAAAAACCGTACATTTTTTCGGCAATTTTCATATATTGGGCAGAAGGGCGCTTAACTCAATGAACTTATAATATGTAAAAAAATATATTTTAGGTTGAGAAAACTAGTTGTAAAAACTATATTTGTTAAAGAAATTTTTAGATGTTTGGTTTTTTAATTATTTCACAATATTATAAACAAAATAGAAAAAAGTTTTAAATATTGTTTCTTGTTTTTATTATGAATTAGACATTGTTAGCCTACCCCGGATGCCTGTGGTATCAAGGGGTTAGGCTCACTATTGCTATTATTACGGCCTACTTTGCATAAATTAGTACTTAGTACTTCATTGATAATTATTTAAAAATTTTCCTATAATATTCGCAGTCTTCAGAAGCACTGCTTTTTGTATCTGGCTATGGATTAGAAGAATCCATATATTCAGCTTTTCTAGATATTTCGAAAAATTTCTAGTAGTAATACCTGTGGCTGATATCATTAACGGTATAATTTCAATATTCTATTGATTCCATAGTTCTTTCGTTTCTATCGCAGACGGGGTATATTTAGAAATTTTTTCATGCTCCTTCTGATGTGTATTTGTGTTATTTGGGATTGGGATTGAAATGTCTATCAGTTGCGTAGTTACTTTTTCTGTATCTATAAATATGTTATATCGGGTCTATTACATTGAATGGTTCTGTCTGTTAAAATAGTTCAATCCCAATATAATTTGAAAAGTTCGTTCTCAATTACATTTTGGGGTGTATATTTATAATATGGTAGATCGTCTTTAATCTTTAGTCTATTGCTCGCTTGCATGCATCTTCTACAATTATCATTATCAACGTTGTCCTTTACGATGGATCTTCTATAATCTCTTGTCGCTACTACCTGGTCTCGATTGACTTTGATAAAACCCTCCGTTTCGAGAAAGAGGTAACCGTCTTTGAGCCATGCATATGTTAATTCCTTATCGACTCGTGGATCTGCGACTAAATTGTAGTGTTGACCATGTAATGGTTTTCGCCTCCATCTTTCCTTAAGTTCGGCATTTTTATTAGGATGGTGTTGTGATTAAGTTGCCGTAAGTATGAGGTTGAGTGGTGTATATTCGTTATCATATGCGACAATTGCCTTCCATTCTTCCTTGCCTTGTATTCTTCTCACTAAAGTATTGAATGAGATTGAATAATTGACTCCCATGCATCTGTAGGATGCCCACCAAGCCTCTTCCTCCTTCATGTTTCTTTAAATTCACCCTTTCGATGGAAGAATTTATGTGCAGATATTGAAACTTAGTTAGCTGCGTATGATTCAATCTATTCGGTTCTGTCAAATCAGTCTGTGACCACTTTAGAATACCAAATGTGTAGGTTGATAGGAGAATAGAATATGTATTAATGGCCTTAAAAAGATTTATCGAATTGAGTTTGGATCATAGTATATATCCTGTTTTAGCTTAGTATGATCTACTCGTCTATTCTGATATATTCCAAGGTATTTGTAGACCTATTGATGCATGTTTTCTATTTCATGGTTTGATATTGTTTCCGGGTTTTCAGGAGTGATAGTTTTTCCTTTTTCCAGGTGAAGCATTTTGCATTTATTCATTACGAATTCCATGCATTATATGCAAAATCGCCTTTCAATGTCTCTAGACTTCAATTCATATGGAACCAAATTTCCTTGCTTTGACTAAATTCCAATACTTTTAAACGTAGGTAAATGGTTTGTTGTGTGTCTCCCAATGATAATGCCAGTTCTTCTTGGGTTTGACAACAATCTTCGTCGAGTAATGCTTCCAATTCGTCATCTTCAAACTTTTTTCGGCTGAGCAGGCTTCTCCTTGTCTTCTGTGTCTGAATCACCACTTTTGAATCGCGCAAACAATCGTTCACAATTTTTTTGAGTTGGTGCATGTTGACCGTAAGCTTCTACAAGCAGTCCATAACTTTCAGCAGCCGTTTTCTTCAAATAAAAGAAGGTTATCACAAAGAAGGATTTTCAGACACGAATTTCGACATTATTATAGCGATTAAAAAAATGTGTGCTTACACTTTGGAGTCTATCAAGTACTGAATTATAATGACATATATTTACCCTATAAAATACCACATTTGTTATTCTTGACACAAACCATATGTGACAGTTATGCCATATACCTGTAACTTAATTGCTGTATATTAATATTGAAACTACAAACTGTGGCTAATATTAGTTAAGCGATATTGCGTGTTGAAGACATAATATGAGCTGAAAGAAATTATAGCGAAAAACGAAGAACTTGACGTAGTAAAATTTATATGCCAACATTTTACAAAAGATCCTACCGCATCTTTTTCAAACCAAGTCTTAAAATATAATCTTTAAGGTTTTCTATCCTTTATGCCTCCATTACAAAAGTAAATGCTGGAAGGAAATTTAAAATATATAAAAGTTAGCCTACGCGTAATAGACAACGCTTTTTTATATTTGAAAATTTAAATCAATGCCTTGTTGTTTGTTGCAACAATAAAATTTTTTTTTTGTTTCTTACTTTTAATATATCGTCATATGAAAACCAAAACGCACAAAGTTTCAAAAAAAGAGATGATAAAAACTTTCTAGAATTAAAAAAAAGAAAAACATTTAGGTAAAGCTTGTAATATTGTTGACAAGAACGTTGTATTCCAAAAGGGCGCATCATAATCAATCAAAAAGTCGATATTGGACTACAGAATAAAACATTTTGTCTATTAACAAAGAAGATATTTTTCTTCTTTAGAGCATATTTTTGAAGTTTTTGATCATATATTTGGATGTTTAGTGTGTATGTTATGCACATAAGAGCATATTTCTGGTTTCCCTGTTTGTAATAATATTGCATATTAAATTGCAGTAAATCTGCATAACTTGCTAACAAGGCTGAAATTGTTATAAAGATTGTTATATGCTCAATTTAGCTTAAAATTTGATTGTGAACCGATTGATTGTGCTATATTAAGTTCAATATAGATGGGTTTATTTGTATTTTAATTATCATGTTTATTATGCTTCATAAGTGAATACTCAAAAAAATTCTATTGAAAAAAATGTCTTGAAAAATTATTGCCAAGCATTCAAAAATAATAAATATTATATTAATTTAGGTTTACCGATCCGGCTTCAATAAGAAGTATGCAAAAGTCATATGACGAAATTTGGCTACACATTTTAACCTTTTCGCAGACGATTCCTTTTTGCCTTAGTTTTATCCTTAGTTTTTCGGATACAAAAGTATATGCTGATCTGCCCCTAAATTTTTTTTACTAAATCTAACGTCATTTGCCGTTCTGTCTCTTCGAAATGATTAACATCTTCAATATCAAATTTGAAAAAAGGAACTCCCTAGATAGCTAGGGAATCGACAAGATCGGTTCAGTCGTCAAACAAATGAACAGATAAACAAACTTACAAAGAAATTTATAAAATATGAACATATATGGTGGTAATATAATCCACAATACCCTCTAACTATTCCACTAGGACAATCCATTTAATATATTGAATATATTATTTCTAAAAGGTGTTTTTTTGTTGTTATTAGCTATCTTACCTATAACTGCATCAAAATTAATCATTGATACTTCATTCATTATAATATATTTTGTAATTGCAAAACCCGTTCTAAGTAATAATGATTTAGTGTTTGTTTTATTAAAAATTTTAACACTAGTGTTGCCAATATTCGACACAACACAAAAACTGGTTTTCGTATTTTTTAAAAACCGTCAATTTTTAAAATTCGTTGTTCCTTTTTTTTACTTAAAACCCGCTTTTTCGTCTTCTTTTTTCTATTAATAAAAATATAAGGGCAGACGTAAATTTTGCAGACGTAGCAAGCCTAGCATATCTGCTAAATTTTGTAACTTCACAAGAACAAATTACATAAAAGTGAGATTCCCTACACTTATGCATATTTGCTACACAAAACAGTGTTGTAAGTTTGTTATACTTATACTGCCATGTCTTTTATTTTGTTTATATATCCAAAACACTTAATCCTGTTTTTACACGGTAAACAAATTCCAAACGGTACCGTGTAAAAAAAATCATGTAAAGACAGGGTTAGGTGTAAAAAAAAATTTGAAAAATATTTAAATATTTTTTTTTTTGACAAAATTTTGAAAAAATATTTATTATTTATTTGTTTTAATATATTTAATTTGCTAAAGGTTCCATAAAAGAAATTCACTCTCGGTTGCTGAAATTCAGAGCACATGTAATATATTGCAAATTTACTACATATATATATATATATATATATATATATATATATATATATATATATATATTTTATTTTTGCTTTTATTACATTAAACTGGAAAAAATTTAAAATTTAAAACATTATAGAAAGACGTATTTATATCTCGCAAGTGCAATTTCTACTCTTTTTCATAGATAATTTAAATGTTTTCACACATCATTTGTAGTGGTTGGTTTAATATTAGCTGCAAGTTCAACTTCCATTGGATGAAGTACTAAGTTCTACACACTTATTAAAGACATCAGTTTCATAGTTATCACCTGATTTCAATTCGACGTTAACAGATTCTGATTAGTTCTTGTCAATTTTTGGCTTTCTTAAAGCATAAACGGGAAAATCAATCTATACCAACGCATTGCAACCATATTTCAGCAGTTGTTTTGATTTTGGTGACATGTGAGGAAAACAGTTCGTGTAATTACTGCTTTCGATGTGAAAGTATTATATTCAGCTTCAATTTGTATCTTATGAATATTTTTTAAACGATTTATGAAGAGTGAAGGTCAAGATTCTTTACATGAAACTATTTTAGGATATTTTCACTTCTCAACCACTTTTTTTAAATATCACTAAGCAATATTATTTTGTACACAAGCTAATAATGTCGATTTAGACATCATATGGCTTGTGTCAATAATAACAAACACGGTATTTTGGAGAGCAAATATCTGACATTATAGTTCAGTATTCGATATACGCCAAAGTGTAAGCACACATTTTTTTCAATCGCTATAATGTCGAATTTTGTGGCTAAAAAATATGTTTTGCGGGGAAATCTGATAAGCTTCTTTCATTTGAAGAAAACGGCTGCTAAAAGCTGCGAAAAACTTATGGACGATGGTTTGCGCAATTCAAAAGTGGTGATTTCGACACAGGAGACAAAGGGAAACCTGGTCAGCCGAAAAATTTTGAAGATGAGGACTTGGAAGCATTACTAGACGAAGTTTGTTGTCAAGCGCAAGAAGAACTTGTACTATAATTTGGAGTCACACAAACAGTCATTTCCCTACGTAGAAAAGCATTGGGATTCATTCAAAAGCTAGGAAATTGGGTCCCATATGAATTGAAGCCGAGAGATGTTGAAAGGCGATCTTGCATGTCGGAAATAATGCTTGAACGCTAAAAAAGAAGTCATTCTGGCATCGTTACTCGTATCGTACTGGTGATGAAAAATGAATACATTACGATAACCCCAAGTGAAGAAAGTTATATGTAAAGCCCGACCAACCAGGAAAGTCAACGCCGAAGCCGAATATCCACGACGCCAAGGTAATGCTCTATATTTGTTGGGATCAGAAGAGTATTTTGTATTATGAGCTGTTGAAATCGGGTCAGATAACCAAACACAATTGATTCGTTTGAAGAGAGCAATCACCGCAAAACGACCAGAATATTCCACCAGACACGAGGCCATAATCTTCCATAATGACAACGCTCGGCCACATGTTACAAGACCGGTTAAAAACCTTTTGGAAAACAGTGGATTGGAAGGTTTGGCATACCCACATTATAAGCCAGACCTTTCCCTTTTTGACTATCTTTAATTTCGATCGGTGCACAACGCCCTTACTGGAATACGCTTCACTTCAGAACAGGATATCAGAAATTTTCTTGATTTATTTTTCACCTCAAAACCGGAGCAGTTCTTTTCTCGCGGAATCTAGATGCTACCAGAAAGGTGGGAGAAATAGTAGCTAACGAAGGACAATACTTTGAATGGTGTATCAATTCATTTTGTTATTATAATAAATGCATTTTTCAAGCAAAAATCAACATTATTAACTTGTATACCCAATAAAAAAATAGCACTTGTTTGTAAATTAACTGTTTGCAAATTCTTCTTTTAGTTGTATATCATAAACGCTTGTACCTATTTTAGGCAAAGCACAAATTCTTCCTAAAGCAGATCAAGTCCAAATTAGATTTCAATAGTACCCAAACAAACATGCACTAGCCGTTGAAAGAATGTTTGGTGAAGATTTTCGTCAGGTGTTCCCCATTGTCAGACAAGTCAATAGAACAACCATTGTTGAAGATATAGTCAAAACTAAAAAAATGTTTTTATGCTAAAATTCATAAGGATACTCAAAACATGAGATTTGGTCTTCTTTTTTTGATCCTTCCTTTCCTGAATGGCTGCTAAACTTGTGTAGCGCCGTTTTAAAAATTCAAACATTTGACAATAGCGAACCAATCCAAATCCAAATGATTAACTCTGTAGATATGATTCAATTATTACCACCATTTTTAACGTCAGAGAAGTTAATGAAAAAATATATAGTTAAGGTAAAATTTGTGTTTCAAAACACAATGCTTTTACAAAAATTAATCTTCTGAAAAAACTAGATTTATGCCCCAAATTATCTTTACACTGCTGAACCAACTGTGCGATTCCGGATGACTAGAAAACGATTTCCTATAAAAGTTGCTTTCCATATGACTATTTATAAAACACAAAGTTAGACATTTCAAAAGGCAGGATTGTTTTTACCAGAGTCTGTATTTTATTTACCTGTACCTGTAGTTATAAGTGGCGTTTTCACGTCATAACCTCCATCATTGTTTTTTAAGAAGATGTATAAGATTTTTAGAGAAAAACAATAAAATATTAAAATGTGTTATAAGTTATGAGTTCAAACAAAATTTACATTCAAAAATGCTTTATTACCATTTTCCAATATGTACTGTAAGGTATTGTACTATCACTAAGGAAGTCTTATATGGGAAAATTTAGAGATAAAATTTGTTAGATTTACTGTTATGATCAGCAATCTAAGCTCAGTTTTAAGATTGTACAATGGTGTGTTTGTAATAGAGGATGGAAATCCCGGGAAATTCGACTAATTTCATTTTCCTCTTTCCCAGGATTTTTATGCGGGAAACATGGGAATTTTTTTTTATAATAAAGCTGAAAATATTTATATACATATGTAAAGCATTTTGTTTAATTATATAAATTATATATAATAAAAACTAGCTTAACAGTAAAAGTATTAAACATTTTAACTAATTAACTTCGAAGCTAAGAAAAACATAACAATTATTTTAGATAAATTGATTTCTTAATATACAAAGACAACAAAAACTTAAAAAAATATGAAAATGCACTCCACAGTGAAAGTGAACCAGTAACAGCAAATATACATACCTTATACTTGATTTAATATTTTATTGGTATTCGAGGAAGTGTTTGATCTCCACTGTAGAACATCGAGAAGTTGTTTTGGTGACTTTATGGCATGTTTTCTGATATTTTGGTCATGATGGACCCATTCATTTTCAATAATATTTACTTTCAGAGATTGTACTAGAACTGGGAAAAGGAACGAAGCTGTTTGGGAACGTTTTATGATAAGCCCTATTTACTATGCTTGCTGTATATTTTGGGTTATTTCCTTGTTGAAAGCGCCAGCTTCCAAAATGACCCATTGCGTTCACTGATTGCTCTGAAGTATCTTCGAATAGGTTTAAATATGTGAAACAATCTAAATTTGTTTCGATAAAAACTTAAATGACAACCCCTGCAGCCCATGTTTAACGTCTAAACATTTCTAAACTGCCTGTATACACTTTTTATCATTGGTATCAAGTTTTGATATTTATTATTATTCAAAATTGAGTCGGAGTGGCCTAAATGGTCATGGCACTGGCACATAAAAATATCTATTGTGCGAAAACACTCTTCGATCATATCCGCCAGCTTAAGGCCGACGGAGATAGAAGACTCATCGAGTCAATACCTCCGGGTGGATGACTGTCCGATCAGTCCGGAAGAGCTAATCGGAGCAGTTTCCAGAATAATACCCTCTACCACGAGTATGAAACGACAATGTCTCCAATGGGTAGTCGTCAGACTTTTTCGGTACGATTTTAGAGTCACGAAACCAGTGGACGAGCACCGCCTTGACTCAAATAAACAACAACATTATGCACAACACAAAGTTATTCCGAAATTCGTATATAAAATATAAAAACTTGATACTTAAGATAAAGTATATGAGCATAATTGTAGCGAGATTCCCGGGAAAAGAATTTTTTGCCCGTTTCCTCGGGAATGAAAAAAGTGCACGAAAAAAAGGCCCTAGTTTGTAATTTTATAACTGAACTTTTTTAAATTTATTAATATACAAAAAATATTCTGTAAATGTTAACTGGGTTATTCATTAAACACTAATATTTTTATGTGGTTTATGTGTCTGCTGAATTAGTTGAGATTTAAATATTTTTTGTTTATTTGTTTTTTATGCTCATTTAATTTAAATTTTATTTCTTGTTTGTTTATCATATGCTAAAACTATATATTTCCCATTTCCATCTTTTTAATGCTTGTCTCTTTGCGTCAGTCTGTTCGTGTGTAAAGAAGATATTTTGTTTTGTGTCATACGTACAGAAGTAAGTGCTCTAAAACACTATAAATCGTAAATGTTTCCCTTCTTGCGTTCTTATTGCTATTTTGTTAAAGCATCAACACCCTTGGAAAGGCAAACTTCTCCCTGTGAAAATAGTCTGTAATAAACATACATATGTATGTAAAGTGTGTTTGAAAGTCTGAGTATTTATGGCATAAAATAGTGCCACTTAATTCAAAGATGTTCTCATTATGCGATCAAGAGAAATTAATTACTTGTAAAAAATTCAATATTTAAATGATTTTATTTACTTGGGGATCAAAATCATGTACAGAATACTAATGATGATAATTCTGTCTCTCTCTCTCTCTCTTTCTCTCTATTATATTTTGTTTAATACTTTTCCTGTTAAGATTTAAATATTAAAGAGTATTATGAGCAACTAATTACTTATTATTGGGCTGAATTTTTATATATTTTTAAATAGTCTCTGAATCTCTCGCTCTCTGTGCTATTTTTAGCTTTTATTATAATTTTACTTTTTGGAAAAAATTACTTATTTTCTGTTTGTTTTTATTTCATTGGTTTCTAAATATGTTTTCTTTTTTTGCAAACCAAACATTTTAAACTGAAAAACTGTTTATAATAATTTTAGCTCAAATAAATAAATGCATGCATAAATCTCTCCCATAAATTTATTTTAATTTTTTTTAATTGATCGTCTTTTTTTATTTATATGGTGGTGGTATTCTTCTGTTCTTAATTCAGCGGATTTTTCATTGTTGTTGCTATTGTTCTTCACTTGACGTATACGATTTTTAAAATAATTAAATATTTGTGTATATGTGTAATTAATTTTATAGATACTCTATATTGTTAAATACGCATATTATATCTTAAAAGTAATTACAGCCTTGTTCAACTAAATAGATACATTTACAAATATTTTATGTTGCAGTCAGCTTAAGTATAAGCCTTTTAAAGTCAGAAGTCTATATGATCATAACAGTTCGAATATTTTATGTCATAGTTAGTTAGAAAAGGGAGTATATTTAATTTTTTAATACGAATGTTTTTTAATATGTAAAGTTCTAAAGCCACTTTAGAACATATCCATACAGACATATCTTTTATTATCTATATATGTAAATATTTTTATAAAAATACTGATAAAAATATTGAAGATGTGCATATAAATTAAACGTACATATCCACAGGAGGACAAAAGTCACCGTCAATTCATCTTTGGAAGGTTTGAAGTACTGTCTCGCTATAAATAAGTATAACTGAAACACGAAGTTTTGTAATTTCATATTTTCTAATAGAAATATTTGATTAAATTAAAGCCGTTTTACCACTCTAAGCAATTTTTTCAATTAAGTCATATAGGGAATGATCTGTGAAGACTTAATAACGGTTCTTGCTTTAAAAAAATTGCTAACGCAGCGTGTGTATTATAGATTAGTAAAAAAAAGGAAAGAAGCGATAATTGCAAAAAGAAAAATTAATTATATAAAATTTTCCGGAAAACCCAAAGTGCGTATATTAACAGAGAAGTGGCCGACCGCAGGCACTTTCTTCACGACCAAAACTCCTCCATCAGAAATTACTGCAATGGTGAAGGAAAGTACTGCTTTGGTTTTTTTTCTCATGCTGCACGCAGAGCTAAATAGTGCTGGTTATAATGCCTGTGTTTGCAAAAAAAAAAAAAAAACAGATTAGCAAGGTGAACGAAATGAAGTTATTTGCCTTTGCAAAAAAGCACATAAGCAGGGATAAGCAGTTTGGAGAGAAAATTTTTTTTGCCGATGAAAGTAAATTTTGCTTTTACAAGTCGTGTATGTCGGCGGCTGGTGTCGTGGAGCTCTTGTTTATCGGAGAAATAATGGACAAAATTATATCTTTAAGCGTAATTTAAAGAAAAGTGCTCTAAAAATGAGAATTAAGTCCCACTACGACTTACAACATGACAATGACCCCAAGAACAGGCCAGAATTAGTTCGTTCCCCATTCCCCCATACTCTAAAAACTCCGCTATAGTCAACGTACCTCAACCTGATCAAACATTTATAGGACCATTTGGGTCGACGGATTCGAGAGCACCTTATTACTTCTTAAGGTATGCTTTAACAAATACTTCTTGAGAAATGGCAACAAATTGGACCTTATATTACGAAATTTCGCTACATTTGTTGCATAAAAATTTACAAGATTAAAAAAAACACACTTCTTGTTAATGTTTTTTGAGATATTTTAATAAAAAATATTTTTAACTGACAGTGACTTTTGTTTATAAAACATTTGATATATGAAAGTTTAATATTCGTAAAATACGCTAAGAAAAAGCCGGTTTTAACTAAAATAGAATTAAAATAAATTATTGCTTTTGTTTCAATTATTATCCCAGTATGGCAGTTCTAAAAGTGAAATGACGACGACTTTTGTCCATCTGTGTACTTCTCTCATTATGTATATGAGTACCATATAAAAAATTTATTATACAATAACACAAGTTTACAAATTTCGGTCAACTTTTGGATCAGAGCCGATTAGAACAAATCTTAAGGTTATTTAAACCGCTGAACTCGAATCCGTTTTTCCTTTTTTACGGATCATCGGTTCTTATTGGATTATGCCAAAGGATTTTCATTATTATGTGGAGAAGTTTGTTAATTTGTTTATTACAACTCTAGTAATGTGCTAGGTCTCGCTACCGTAGAGAATTTCTGCTTTCACACATGCATTGAAATCACGTAGTTTTATGTAAACCAAGAAGTCATCTCTATAGCAAAGTTACGACTTTTTTTTCTGAAAAAAAGAATAAATAAATAAATAAAATGTTCGCCTCTTTGGATCTTTGTAATACGACGTCAAAAGTTTAGAAATATAGAATATTTTTAAGTCAAAATTTTTTGAGACAAACAGAGCACCGCTTCTTTGTATTAATTTTTCTAAAAAAGGAACCCAAACAAAGAAGGGCAACAAAGTGCAACATTTTATTTCAGAAGAGAAAACGCCATTAGGTTAGCAAATGAACTTCTGGCTTTGCCCAGCTTATACTGTACATCATGCTACAGTTTCTCCTGTAAGTATAATCAGCTCATTGATTTTGCTCTGAATGTCTTTGAATCAGCGTCGACAAGGTCTTCTAGTTCGGGGACCACAATGGATCACACGTTTTTTCTTTGCTATTACCCCTATAATCTCATCCAAAACAATCGCAAATAATGGAGGAGCTCTAAGAAGAGTATTACAAACATAAGTTTCTCTCTATTTAGGCGAAAAGTGCAAAACTGTGGAAATGTGGCTTCTTATATATGTATAATTGCCTCAGTTAAATTTCAAAACATGCACTCAGTTGTGTTTCCCACTATACCATATATATACATACATACGAGTATAAGAGTATATTGCAATTATATTACATCATGATTAATGACATATGCATATAAATTTATTGCATTTTTCAGAGATATCGTGCATTGAATTAGACGCTTATTTTAAAAACTAAAAAAAGTAAAAATTAAAACACTGATTTAAGTGTTATTATCCCATATTCTTAGTCACAAACTAAAGTCGACTCTTGCTAGAGGAAGTCTTTAAATTAAAACCTTTTTCTATCTTTTTTATATTCATAATCGAAAACAAAGTAAAGTTTAAGCTAAACTGGCTTTAAATGGGTGTAAACTACAATTTGCTTAATGTTTATATATAATATCTTATCAATTACTTGAAAGTGGCAACTCTGAACCGGTGGTTCTAATTTTTTCAAAACTAATTTTTTTACACTACAATGACGAGCAGGACTTATTTGATCTATTTGTATATCTGACCACTAATATTTTTTTGATCAATAATTTTTCCGAGTTGGTAATTCGTGTTTTTTATTAGAGTTGCATCGAATTTATGTTAAAAGCATTTCTATTTCTTTTAAGTGCTCCAAAAGCAAATAAATAGCACAAATGCCAAAAAAAGGGATAATGGTAATTTGACCCATTTGATAGCCAATATTTTTTCATCAATTATTCTCCGTCATATCTGGTAACTTACATACCGCGATCGAGAATTTCCATGTGAATCAGAAGTTAGTTCGGTAATTCCCACAGGTTGCTATTCGAGCAGTAACCCGATTCAGTAACTTTTTTTACGATAATCGTATTGTTTTTAGGAGTAAATAACAAAATTGTCGATTTTGCTATTTAATGACTTTTATTTACAATATTCAATATAAGTTTGTCATAAGCTAACGACAAAAATGTTGGTGTTGTGTATTTAATCGAAAAATCGTAAAATTTATCATAAAGTTGACTTTGTTCTTCGGCTGTGGCACTGCTTTTTGGAAGCAGTGGTAGCCGTAATGAATAAAAGAAATTTTAGACATAAATAAACATTTTATTCAACATATCTTGTACACAATTGCTGAAACATGCTTCTATACCTTAAAATTAATTTTTTTCAATTCTTTTTTGTGTTTATCGCTTTTTTTGACAGAGTTGCCATTCGAAATAAAGAGTTGTCAACCATCGCTAAAGTGTACGTAGTGAATCAAATGTTTGTTACTGTAAACGACAAAAATATCGGCTTCTTTTGTTATTGTCGTACTACTGATGTTTGGCTAAAATACCCTTACCCTTGGCATTGCGTTTTATTTATTTGTTATTGTTATATTCTAGGACTTACATCCATACAGAATAGCTGATTTTATTTTTGAATATGTTTATTTAGTCCATTTTGAGATAGCAGGCAGTCCTTTCAGGTCAGTTACAGAAAGACAGATTGGCTTTAAAGATTTAAAACATCATAACGTCACTACAGCCACCAGTCCTTACTAGAAGGCTGCCAAGGTAACAGAAGGAACTAAACTTTTCCAGCTCGATATTACGTATCTTGAATTTTGTGTTGATATGTTACATCTTTCAATGTGGAGCTTTAGTTCAGTCGTTGCAACTTTACTCGCCAGAGATTTATGTTTCACAAACATGTAAGGATAACTGTGTGCTAAAGGGCAAATATCATCATCCAATTCCATAGTCTTGGTTAAGTTCTCATTTTATGCCTATATTGACTGTTGTAACAGTACATCAAAACGACATCAAAAGCTATATTCTATAGAAGCGGGGATAATATGCATCCCTGTTGCTTTTTATGATAGAAAAGGAAAAGAATTTGTGGTATACAATAGACAAAGCTATTCTTTGTAACTCGAAAAAAATTCATCGTCATTTAGGTCAAAATTATTAAACCTTCTTATACATATATTTTAGGCTTCTGTTCATCACAATAATCAATAATAGCAAGTTCACTTCTAATCAAACTTTATTTTAATAATTTTTCATTTCAATTTTTTTTTATTATTAAAAAACCTTTTCAGCTCTTTTAATATTTAGAGTCGACTCTAACACTAAAACTATACTTTAAGCAGGGGCATTATCGGCACTTCAAGATAAAAAATGGACATTATTATTATCCTTTTATTAACAAAAACCAACAAAACAGAACATTAACCAATGTTTATAAAATGTAAACCAATATAAAAATAAAAAATAAAAAAATAATATAAAATAAACAAAATACAAACAAACTGCATTTTATTGTTAGTACTATGGTCACATTCCTATTCGAAAGGAAAATGCAAAGTAAAGTGCAGAGAAATTGAGTACCGCAAACAAACAAATTTTATCAAGATAATGATCCCAAACACATGTCAGATGTCACAGAACTTTCGTTGATCCGTAACCATTCCAAATTTTAAGAAATATCTTCAATATCTTAATTTGTTAGTACAATTACTATGTTTTATTATATATAATGAATTTTGCACTCTTGACAGAACATAGAGGGCGTTATGTACTACGAGCTGCTAAAACCACGATACACACTGCAATTACTTCGTTTGAGATGTAAATTATAAAAAAATGGCCGGAATATAAGGACAAACTTGATAAAATTATTACCTCGTGTGACATCGCAAAATTTGCCAAAAACAATTTTAGGAACGATCAAATGCGATATTTTTTCTGGCCCTCCCTATTCTCCGTACATTGCTTCTTCTTCTACTTGCTACTTCGACGTATGCAACAAGATTTGGGAGGCCATCGCTTTACTTTTTTCGAAAAAAATTGAAAATTGGCTTACAAATTGGATCGCCTCAAAAGGCGAGAAGTTTTTTTCGGAACGAGACTCGAAAATTATCTGAGAGGTGGGGAGAAGTTGTTAGTTATAACGGGCCATACTTTGATATACTTGTTAATTCGTTATCTTTTAAAATAAGGTAATTTTTTTGAGCTAAAACAAAGAACCGAATTAACTTGTACTCCTAATAGATAAATTACACGGTGTGGCAAAAAAAAAGAAAAAGAATGGCAGAAGAAGGATCTGCTTTTGAAATTTTCGAAACAGCTCCAAAATCTCGAGTTACGGATAAAAAACCGGCTTTTCAGACCTTAAGGCACTTATAAGCTCATATATTAGCATATATATCATATGTTAGCTGAATATTACTCGGTTTAAAGAATCTTTTCGGATTTGTAAACAAACAAACAAACAGCAGACAGATTTTTCATCCAATTTTTCCACATTTTTCAAGTTTATATGCTTTTTTGCGAAAATACTATTAAGTTATGAATAAAACGAGACATACAATTAAGAAATCCGTTGGAAATTGACGGAGTTATTACGATATAGCTGAGTTATTAACAGTTGTCTCTGTTTAACATAGCAAATATTTAATTTAGATTTTCTCGAAAAATCGCCATTTTTGGAGCAAAAATCGGCAAATCGGCATTTTGGTAATTTTAAGGCAAAAAATCGGCAAATAGGACAGGTCTGACTTTAAGTTGTTTTTGAATGAGTTAGAGTCGACTTTTGTTCTCTTCGAGTATCCTTCGACTTTGACTATAAATGTGCGTCATTAACATTTAGCAAATTATTATGAAATTAATAAACAAAATGTTCTAGAATGGGAATAGTTTTGATGAAAACGATTTTCTTCTTCTAAATAAAATACAAATAATTAAGCGTAAAACTTATTTCCGTCTCTCAGTTTATTTGTTACAAAAGCTTTTAAAAAAGCTAATGTTTTGCAATATATGAGTAAACAAAAAGAAAGAGCAAACAAAATAATTTAATTAAAATGAAAACCCAGCAAGCAATACGGTGTGATGTGTATATTTATAAAAAAAAATCAAAAGCTTTTAATTAAATAGTTTTCGCTCGAGTGCAGAGCAGAAGTTAGTTGAAGTGAACATTTTTTATATTTAATTATTATTTTTCGTTGGACTATTTGTCTTTATTAAAAGTGGGTAGAGCTAATATTGTAAAATCTCTAAAGAGATGACAGTTATTTAATATTCTTTACGCTAATAATGGTTTTTAAGAACTAATGGATTTACCTGTCTTTGAATTTTCCTTAACAAATTTGTATGCGAAAAGAGAAAAAAACTGTAATTGAAATGAACAGAATCCCCTCCGTCTATTTGCACTCAAACATATATTCCAAGAAAAATATTAAAAGCGGTTGCTTTTCTTTTTGTTTTGGTAGTGTTTTTGAAAGAAGAAATCTTATTTATAAAAATACAGCATCAAGGATGCAAGGATATATGAAAAAATAACAAAAATGAAAATATTAAAGAACTTAAAAAGAAGTATACTTTATGACATTTAATATTACAAATTTGTTTTCTTATCTGCATTTCATTTACATTCCTAGCCAACAACAAATGCAGAAAACATTACCGGAAAAAAAGCAAACGGCTATAAATGAAAAGGGGAAAAATGAAAAGAAAATCCTATTCTTTTTTTAAATACCAAGAACATCTACGTAAAAGAGAATATTTGTTATTTTCTTTTGAAACTAAGAAAGTCTTATTATTTTTATTTCACCACAAAATAGTAACACAAAACAAACCAAAACAAAAATTTAATTCTCATGTAATTGAAAATAAAGGACAGAATTATAATTTGTAGAAAATATTTTTAAATCAACAACATAAGAAATAACAATTTATTTATTTATTTGTTCACTTTTATTGTATAAAGAAAAAAAAGAAAATCTATGTAAATGAAAGAAATGGCCAAAACACAAAATGTTACAATAAAAAATTTTAAATAAAATAACAATTTACGCTTGCTTCCTCTGTAATTCTCAGTGTAAATTAAAAAAATAATTTTTTATTTTTAAACGTTTAAAGAATCGAAAACAAAAGTGTTGAATAAAATAAATTAAATACTTTCTAAAAGACAAAAGCCAGCAGCACTGTGTTCAACATGTGGAAAAAATATTCAATTAAATTTTAAATATTATTTTTTAAATTTTATGAAAATATATACTTAACACTACAAAGGCTATGAGGGGTCAAATGACATGTTTTCTTATTTGAATGCCAATATTTTTTTTAATTATTTAATTTTAATTTTCTGAATCAATATTTTGTGACTTTTATTAAAATCTGATAAAATTTATCTCAAAAGCATTCCTATTTTGTTGAAGTGTTCTAAACGCAAATAAATAGCACAGCTACCTGCCGTAGATAATAAGTATTTTAGTTACCAGTTACATTTCTGAATTTTTTTCGTTACAAAAATCGCAAAATTGACGATAATCGTCTTGTTCGGTAGCTCTGCCTGTGTCTTGTCCTATGATTCTGAGAAGTAACAAAGGGTTGAAACAAACTCATCTCATTTGGTACTGCTTGGAGCACTATATTAATTTTTTTATTTTTAGAACTTCGACCGGTTTTGTTAGTTTCGAGTTCAGTTTGTCGCCTCCAAGTATGCAGTGGCCGATCACTTTGCCCGTTTTTCCTTGTGGACTCCGATGTGTGGCAGTTATTACTACGTCTTCATGTGGCCTTCAAATCGTGTGACAAACCCAGCGCCATTAGCGATCGAGAATCAACGTCTGAATTGGACGTTGGCTCGACTATTTCTAATCGAGATATTTAACCAAAATAATTTTAGTATCCTTCAAATTTAATGATTTATGAATACCTCAATAGCATTGCGTTATGTTACGTTCCAGGACTTACATCCATAGAGGATGGCTGATTTTACGTAGGAGCTGTGTATGTTGATCATAGTCCATTTCATGATATTAGTAAATTTTTACACAGGTCGTGAAATATCGAAAGATTTATTAGCTTTGGAGATAAGAAGTATTACATCATCGCTACAGCCATGACTCTTTGTTAGAACGCTGCTAAGATAGCAGAAATCAAAAACCTCTTCAAACTCGATATTACGTATCCAGAAATTTGTGTTTATTTGATGTCCCTAGTCCCGCAATTATAGCTTTCCAGAGATTTAGGTACAGTACACATGTAACGATAACAGTGTGCTAAGAGATTATTGATGTATTGAAACTTTTCTAAGTGGTGAGTAATTCCCTAGTCGGACGGACTAGGTACACGTGTACTTTTTCGTTCTTAAATTGCAATAAATTTTTTTAATAAATAACACTGCTCAACACAAGTTTTTTTTATTTATATTTTTTGTGTTATTAGGTATTTCTATGGCTCTAATTTCTACTGAACACTATCAAATGATCATTTATAAGATTTCTCTAAATGAATGGTTTTAGGTAAATCTCGTTGCAAACTCCACCAGTAGTCTGCCATCATACGTGAGTCCCACATTCTCTGATAACGCTCTTGCATTGTCCATATATAGATTCACCCAGATTTTATTGAAATTGGTCTAAATGTGAGTACAGGAAGTTCATTTTTATATTCATATTGCACCCTTGCTCTTGCAAATTCGAAATCATGTATTCAAGAAACTCGACATAGTCGTAAGATTCCTTTCTGCCTATGAAATTATTCATAACCAAAACGAATGAGCTCCAAGCCATGGATTGGAATTCAGTAATTGATTTGACAAAATTATGATCTTTCAAGAGCTGCCTAATCTGTGGTCCATCAAAAGTATCCGTTGCTTCTACGGATTACGCAATTTTATTTTAAAGTATTGATATTGCGCAGTTTTCACAAAGTCGGATATAAGTTTTTGACATTTTTCAAATATATAAGAAAAAAACAAAAGCTTTTAGAGAAAACTTGTTGCCATATTTGAAAAATCCGCGTTAATTTGATACAGAAACACAAAAAAAGGCAGAAAACAAACAAGTTTTTTTGTTTTGTTTTGCAGTGTAATATATGCTTATGGCTCTGTGACATGTTTATTAAGGCCTATTTGGCTTGGTACTTTTAAAAGACTGACAAGGTACAATTGTGTATTCATATATTTTTTAGAAAGAAACAACAATAAATCAAATTTATTTATTTATTTATTCTACGCTTTACCGTATACTGTCCAATATTTTGGTCATAATATCAATTTCACCTTTAGTTTTGTTTTTCGATATTATGGATTGGCTTATTGTATTTTCTCAACTTTCCCTGCCGTATGTATAATTAACAGTGGAACGACGGTCCTTTGTAGGTTTCAGGGTCTTTTTATTTTTGCTTACCATACCAACTAATTGCATATTCCAAAAATTTAATTTCTTGACCAATTTAAAGGACTTAAAGAAATTATCTGTCACTATATTTCCTCCAGAACCTTTATACACTTCAGTTAGATCAATTAGAGTTCTTTCACCAATATTCGTTTGTAGTGGAACGTTTTTTATCTTTCCATTATAAATGTGACCTTGCAGAAAGTGAAATGTTTTTGTATCACAAGCCCAGAAAATCTTTTGACGGTTTAGAGAGAACAGGTTGTGTAAACTTGGTATGGTCTCTAAATGGTAACAGTTGTTCATGATAGTGATTCATTCGTATGGTTTGTATGATTTCCCTAAATTTTTGTACACCTTGTATAGATGCCCCGAATTGTTCCACATTTATATGTTTTCATATCATCGCCACATGTATTCTCATTGTCAAATCGAGTAAACCTGAATCAGATTGGTTCTATTACTTCTCTGTACACCAGGTGCAATAAGAATAACGGAAAATGTATAAAATTTAGTTGAAAAGTCCAATTTATAATGAAAGTTATACATATGTAGGCAAAATTGCATCTTTACCATTATTTACCATTGTAAAACTCTGCCGTACGGGTTAAGAATTATATTAAAAAGAGCTGGGATAATATGCATCTTAGTCGGACTGCAGTTGTCGCACAAAAGCTATTATCATCATAACTGACTTAGCATTTTTTTGTAAGATTGTACACAATTTAGTTATAAGATATCCCGATTTTACCTAAAATAAATAGACATGATTTATCTTCTTGCCCGATTCAAAGTGGTTTCACACAATACGTAACTTCTATGAAACGTATCTGCCACATTGTGAAAGGTGTCTTCACGATACAATTTATTTTAATTAATTTTTGTAATATTTTTAACTGAATAAGCAATTTTTAAATTCAAATAAATAATTTTTAATTTTCAAACGACCACTTATCGTCTTTATCGTACATAAAACATTTTTCTAGTCTTTCTAGTGCTAAATATTTTTATTTTAAAAATTTGTTTACTACTAAATATAATGTTGTTTTCTTTGCTCAAAAAAATGTTGCACTTTGTTTCCTTCTCTTTTTTTTGTGTTCCTTTTTTAAAAAAATGTAATACAAAAAAGGGTGCTGTGTTAATCTCTAAAAATGTTACCTGTACATAATTTTGATATTTTATAATTTTTGACCACGGTTTATGACAAAGAACAAACAGAAAAGAAAACGCCATAAGTAACAGTGTTAGGAATATTTGTGTTGTATGTATACATACACGTGTATATCATATATATAAAGGATAGCGACGAAAACGCCTTTCTTACTTATTTCGGAATCTTGCAAAACTTATATGGAAATCAAAAATGTTCTAATCTATACAGTCCGATCCGTCAAATCGTGGATATAGAGCCAAAAACTTGACGCCCTTGAATGGCCACCTCGCTTGCCCGGCCTAAATATAATCAAAAACAACACAAAAATGGAATTAATGGAAGGACTCATACACACATGGTCCACCGTTTCGTTGAATTATATTGAAAAACTTTATAATTCAATTCCCAATCGAATTTTTGAGGATATTTCAAGCAAAGGCAGTTCCACGCATTACTAATTATTCTTAATAATATTTAAAATATAGTATTTAAGAATTAAAATGCTATATAGTTGCATCAAATACTAATTTGATTGAAATTAAAGCTGATGGCGCTATTCTGACGACCAGATAATATTTAACAGTAACCGTCAGTAAAAGGGAGACGCTATCCCGATGTCGCGCAGTGTATATTCAAAATTTCTGACGATGCTACACGAAGAAATGTTTAAATTAAATTCATTTAACAGTTTTTATAATAAATACCTAACTGACATATGTACTCGTATAAATAATATTTTATAATATTATAATTTATAAACTGTTATTTTCAAAACTGTAAGGCAGGTAATATGAAAAAATTTATCTGGATGCAATTATTAATTCAGATTATTCCTTACGAAGCGCAGCGGTATATCTGAAAAGACCCACATTAAGCAGACCTTTATTTCGAAAGTGGAAAAAAGACTTAGCAAGAGATAGTCTTGAAAAGAGGAATTTATTTGAGGAAAATTTGAAGATAGACAGCGTTGTAGAATTGCTGCCCCTAGTACCATGGTTAAGTGTATCCTGATTGTTGAGATTTGAGATGAAAGACTATGAAAGAGTTATCAGCGATCTATACCCCCAAAAATCAGCAAAAACAGATTATGCGGCTGGCCCATTTGGCGAGAAGAATAATTCTTCTAATATTCAATAATATTTTGCGCCTACACTATTTTCCTGTGCATAGAAAATTTTACTTAATTCCATGATCACCAAACCTGGAAAGTATTACAAGGGGAAGCCATATAGGCCAACATCCCTACACTATAATATATCCAAGCTGTTTGAGGAACTTGTAAATAAAAGCTTAATTCCGATAACAAGTATTTCCGGTAGCGATTGTATTTTAAATAATTTATGTGGGCTTAGAAGCAAGTACAACACAAAGAGACACATAGACTTGTAAGTGCCAACAGAAGGACTTTCGAGGAAAGAAATTATTGTTTCGGTCTTTTTATAGTCGTTTCTCAGACGTTGGATAAAATTTGGCATAAAGACTTGATATATAAGTTGAGACAAAATTCACCAACAAACATCTGTGCCATATTACGAAAATACCTAACCGAATGAAAGTTTAAGGTGAAAGATTATGTAAGCGAATCGCGAATCGGAAGTATTAGTTTTGTCATATACCTGTACCATGAAGAATTTATGAAAGCCCGGAAGAAAATTGAAAATTGCAAGACCATATAATGCAGCTTGAAAGGTCTGATTAAAGCAATGGAGAATAAAGGTGAACCAACTAAAGAGTACACACGTAACATTCACATTGCTCTGAACAGGTGGGCATGGTTCGAATAAGCAACCTAATAATTCCACAGAGTTCTGAAGTTAAGTATTTGACAAATATTTTTACCGCGGGCTTACAGGGAAGAGGAGCATAGATACCAAGTTGGCCAAAATGAAATTGAAAGCGACACAGATAAGCTTCAAACATTGAATGAACTCAAAGGAGCCAAGTTAAAATTTTACAACTAATCACAAACTTCCCATGGTTTAAAAAGCTTACGTCGGCTAAAAATATACATCAGTTGGAGTCGACTATAGCACTGAATAAGAATAGAAAAAATATGAGTTAAATAGTTACCCCATATTAATAAAACCTAAAATGAACTTGAAATGTTTACTTACAAACATACATAATCCCCTTAAAATCACAACTGGAACAAGAGGACTTTACTTAATCAATAAGCTGCACCCTTTTCTATTTTTAGATTTATTGAGAGGCATTCAATTTACAATTTTCAATACAAAATTTTCTTAAAAAAATCTCAGAAATCCATATTTTATTTTTTTTGTGTCATACATTAATTTGTAGACGAAGAACACTGATGAGATTTTCGCAGTTGAGTCGAAAACATGTTCAAGTCTGTTGGTGTTGAATATTCCTTATCGGATATAATTTCTACACTTTTTTAATCACTAACAAATTATCATACAAAGCAAGTAATAAAATAGCAGACTAGAAAGTGGGCATATTTGTTTAACAACTTGTGTTAAACATTAATCGTAGCATTTGTATAATTTAAGTTAATTATGTCGATGAGATAGTCCATTTGTAAGCTGGAACCTAGCCAAAATAGGCCCGTTGTCCGCTCCTACGCTACGGATAAATCATTCCTTTGTGGATGTGCATGTTCGGTATTAGGGCGGCACACTTCGTGCAAAAGCAGAGCATGTGTAAAGTGAGTGTTCAAAAGTACAGACCTGCATGCCCTAGAGTTATTTGATTCAACCCAGAGTGTTTCTTCAAAATGCACTCACTCTTTGAAACTTGGACCGACTCAATCTGAGCGGTTTACACGACCTGTTCACATCTGAGTTTGCCTATGGAGACCTTGTGGTCCGGCTTACTGTATCATTTTGTATCATTTTGGAAAAATAGCTACATGAGTCCACTTAGGCAATTATCTCAATTCGGTTTTTGTCCCCTCCAGCACTGTTCACATTCAACAAAACAAGATTTCCCCCTCTGTTAGCAACATCGTCCGCACGTTCATAACCCATTATCTCAGAGTGGCCTGGCAGCAAGATAATGCATATCAGTGTCCCAACGCACTGCAGATTCATTGACAGTTCCACTACTATTCTTGTAGCATTGGCTTGATCTAAGCCATTTCTATGTGCACGAAAAATGGTCATACCATAATTAGTGACCTCACACACGTTAGTTTCCGAAGTAGAAGTAATTAGGCTTTTTTATACTCGGATAATAGGAGTATTTTCAATCAATGTTTCCAATAGCGTGTTGCTCTACAACACCTTTTAAGGGAATACACATTTTTTAAACTTTGTTAAGACACTGTCATACTGTTCATTAATGTTTTTCGAATTTATTTATTTATTTATTTATTTATTTTATTTTTTTCAACCAAGGTTTGTATTTTTTTGTTGTATCCTTTTGTATATACACACATACATATACATACATATTGTATTTATTTCGTTTTAGTGTTGATGGTGGTAAAAGTACCTGGCATTCTTAATGCTGTACTTCCGTTATGTTGATCACACTTTATAGAGCAGCTGTTGCGAATGTCGAGTCTACCTGGAACTGTAGCAGATGTTTGAATCCAATGGCCATTATAAACGTGGTTAATGGACACGGCCAACAAAAAACTGTGCAGAATAAGTAGAATTTAACAACAGCAGAAGCAACTACAGTTGCATAATTCTCATCTATTCATAAACACACATAGAACAACAATAACTTTTTAATTTAAACAAAAAAAAAAAAAAGAAAAAAAATTAAATCTGAAAAGAAAAAACAAAAAGAGAGAAAACTTGTAATATCCACATTTTCATATTGTGATATAATTTCTTTTTTCTTATTTAGCTTTGCCATTACAGTCTTAGTTTTTTCGCTAGTTTCTATTTGTATTCTTCATATATTAGAAAAAAGTTCACAGCAAATGACGCCGGTACTGCATATTGTACTTATAATATGCTTAAGTTGCTGTTGTTCTCCCTCAGAAAAAGTTTTTTAAGAAAATTTCTTTGATATATACAATAGTTTTTAATTTTTTTTTCTTATTAAAGTTTTTAACTAAAAACTCTCTTCTCTAAGCACTGCAAATATGAGTTTCATGCACATAAACCTTTATTGTAAGACAAAGTAGATTTGTTTCTAAGTTTATCTAAAATTTCCGTTGCAATGCTGTTGGAAAATGAAATGCATGGAGAATATCGTTTCCTTTTCTTTTTAGGAGGCATTATTTTAATTTGTGCTGCTTTTCGTATTGTGAGAATATTTTTCTGAATATTGTATCATATGGTAAAATTAATACAGGGTGTTTTTTAAGGTATGTATAAATCATGTAAACATAGGCTTCATACGAGGATGTTCAAGCGAGTTGTCAATAAATTACCTTTATTTGACTAATTCAGAACGGACCAAAGTTTGTAAGTTCTACAGTAAACCAATACAAAAGTCAGTGAATGGTTCAGACCAAAATACAGTATTTGTTTATTTTGTTCTACATGTGTACTTGTTTTGATTGATTTTTTTAAAGAAAAGTTTGATTCGTATTAGACATATTTGTTTTCAATAGAAGTAATCTACATATTCTTTTACAATATTTTTATTATTATTTATCAGGGTGGGAGACGCTCAGCTGGCAATGGCACAGCGATCTAAAAAGATCTGTTGTCTCAGATAACCCTGCCGAAAAAAAAGCCGATTTAATTCATCCATATCTAAGGTTAGATTGTCTCAAGAAGAACACCTTTTACTTTACGTATGAAGACCACAATATCCCCTATGCGTAGTAAACGAACCTGCTCAGGACCAATAAAAGGTTCCATAAACGCTCGCCTCTGAATGTCTGCTAAAGCAATACATTCGCAAAGCATATGCTCCGTCGTCTTCCGTCCACATCCTGCTAGTTTGTTCCCCATAATACCAGTTTGTCCAGAGACCAAACAAAGTGTAAATATATCTCCCAATCGACATATGTACCATATAGCACACGCGCACTAGTCTCGAGTTTATATAATATGCAGAAAAGACCATCAGTGCTGCTTAACTAACAGAATATACATTTATAGAAGCGCCCCTAATTCCACGCTCTATATTTATCCGCCAACAGATAAGCGATTCAAATGTAAAGACTTTGCACACTAGTTAGATGTGCTAGATGTTAATTTTTACATTTGAAAGATGTGTTAAGATTACCGTACGTTAATTTGTTCTAAAAATTTACTGCTTAGGTTAAAGCAGCATACAGTAAGGGTGCTGTCAAAGTAAAAAGACGAAATTTCCTCAACATTTTTATTTTCAATTTGAAGACTTGCTGTTATTAGATTAATTCGTTACTAGAATAATTTGCTTATTTTTTTTTTGTTTTTTGCCGATGTTTTTTGCAGCTCGAGATCTGTTTGCTTTGGTCATCATAAAATTCAACTTCATTTGCATGTCACAATGCATTGTGTCTGCGTATTCAAGGTCTATCAGTCTTGCTTTAAATCAGTGATGTGCAAAAGTAAAAATGTAGTTGTGGTAGTGCGAACACGGAAATTACTCTCTCAAAGAGAGTAAAGTTCATATTTTAAAAAAATTAAAAAAAAAATCAACTTACTACCAAAAAAGCAAATCTTAAGAAGTTTTTAAATTATTTTCTGTGCCTAAAAAAATATGCGTACCATCTTTGCACATATGCTTTCGTCGGTGCCGCATTGACGATTAAAAGCAAGAGCGTTAGAATACATATAAAATGAGAAGGGATATTTGTCACATGAAATAAATATTAATGCTTTAAATACCCAGTATTAGATAGGCTTTGTGAAGAGAAAGCACATTCTTAAGTATCTCTGCAGGCCAAATAGCTAAATATCATAGACGTAAAAACTCAGCTAGTGAGCAGAATTTCATTTGGTTCGCTCGTTTTATGACTCGTGCTAGTGAGTTTTATTTTTAATTCGTGAGCCACGAATCATAATAATAATTAAAAGTACCCAAAAAAAAAAATCAAAAACAAGTAATTAATTTCTGTTTTCTGTGTAAGATTAAAGCAATAATCGATTGTTCGCTATTAGCAAAGAATTATGGAAACAAAATTATTTATTTTTGTCGAACAAAAATGCTTCACACGGCATAGAACATTGCTATTCATTTCATAAGACTTTTGTTCCTTCTGAATTCACAGGCCTAACTAGAGCATTAAAAGTAATTTTGTTTAGAAAAAAATTGGAACCAATATCACCACTTATTAAATTGAATAAAAAGAAAACACTTAGCATTATTCTCCGGCTTTTTAAAGTACGTAGGTTAATTTGAGCGAGTCTGCTTTCATATGAAGGAAGTACATATGAGTTCCATCCGAGTCCTCTCAGACAAAATAGGTAAATATTTCTGTACTGATTCAATAATTTAGAATAAGAGTGAAAGTAAGGATTCCAAATAATAGATGCGTATTCAAGGATCGGTCGAACCAAAGTTGTATATAACTATATCGTTATATATGGATCGTAAAATTCCTTCGACCAACGCTTTATAAATCCTAATACTCCATTAGCTTCATTAACCCTCATAAAAATATGATCACAGAATGTTGGTTTATGATCCAACAAAATTCCAAGATAATTTGTAATAGAAACCATTTCCATAGTTGTTACCTTAAAGTGATAGGAAGTATCAAACTTTTGTGAACCATAAAACGACAGCGGTATCACCTCATAACATTCGCTAGTAACTAGTTATGAGTATAAATACTATCTAAACTTCTCTAAATGCCTTTGCCGTTCAGAGCCGGCGTTAAACTGTAGGGCTCTTTTAATGAGTTTAAAAATAGAATCGGGTGCAGTTCATTGACTGATAGAAGTCCTCATGTTCCTTCATGGAATGTCATGGGAATTAATTGAGAAAAATATTCGATGTCTTTTCGAAGAGATGATTGACCAGAATTATTATCAAAGGAGTTAAAAATTTTTACGTCATCCATATACATAAGAACAATTGAACTGCATATTACAGACGGTAGGTCGTTGTTAAATAATGTAAGCACTACAGGACCTAAATCATTACCCTGTGGCACTCCAGAAGGGACATAAATAACCTTAGAAACAGCATTTTTACATTTTACTTGTTGAGTTCTGCCAGAAAGATATGAATTTACGCAGCAAATTGAATTGTTGCTAAACCCCATGCATGAGAGCTTAAAAAGTAAAATGTCATATTTAACTTTATCAAAGGCCTTACTAAAATCAGTGTGGATAACATCAGTTTACTTAGAATTAATAAAACCGTCATTTGTAAATGGTCCGCCAAATAATTTTTTATTTTTTTTTTTTTTGAAAATGCTATAAAAAAAAAATGCTAAATATTGTCTTAAATTTCTTTTTTTATTTGAAAGTAAAAACCTTCCGCTTAATAATGGAAAATAATTTCATTCAAATGACTGCCACGGCAGTAACCTACACGATCGGTCCAATCTTATGCACATTATAGATTGTGTGCAGCTGTGTTTCACCAATGGCTTCATGAATATTGTCCTTTAAAGCGTCAATTGTCTCTGGCGTAACACTTATCTTTGACGGGACCCCACAAATAATAGTCCAACGGTGTCAAATCGCAGCTCCGAGGTGGCCAAACGACATCAGCTCTGCGGCTGATAATGCGATCTTCAAAAACAGGGCGCAAAACATCGAGTGTAGCTTCGGCTGTGTGCCACGTAGCGCCGTCCTGTTGAAACCAAATGTTGCTAATATCCTCCTCTTCAATTTTTGTGAACAAAAATTTGTTCAACATGGCCCGATAACGATCGCTATTGACTGTAACGGCCACTCCTTGCTCATTTTCGAAGAAAAATGGTCCAATTATGCCTCTGGACCAAAATCCGCACCAAACAGTGACTTGTCTTGGGGTATCGGCTTTTCAATGTATGCGTGAGGGTTTTCTGTGCCCCAAATGCGACAATTTTGCTTGTTTGCATACCCACCAAGATCAAAATGAGCTTCATCTGAAAATGAGCTTCCACGAAGCGAAAACGCATTGGACACAACCATATTCGTTCAGTTGAGGGATAAAAGTAATTATCTGTCAACTCAGACATGAGCTACGTGTTACCATTCACGAAATAAAAACTAGTTGAAAAAAAACGTTAGATGGCGGACCCTTTATTAGTTGTAAGTTCCGATATATTAGTAGCTGTAGATCGCGATTTTCGGAAACCATGTTGACATGAAGATAAAAGAGATGAAACTTGATGACAAACATTTTCGGTTAAAATCTTTTCTAAAAGTTTAGGTATTGTATTCAACCTGACGATTCCTCAATAATTCTTAACTTCATTTTTAAATAAAGGTATTATGAATGATCTATTCCAAACTGAAGGTAAGTATCCCATTTCAAGGGACTTATTGAAAATTACAGTCAAAAGAACACAAAGAAGGATACGTAAAAGTAGACAAATTTAAAAGATTTATATCCGAAGGGTAGTTAACAAGTACTAAATCCAGAAGTTTGCCGAATGTATTGGTAATGTAATTAATTTGGAAAAGAACACCGGGCATATACAGACATTCTTCTATTTTTGTTTCTGTTTTCTTGTTTCTTTAAAGCAGCGTTCAGCAAACCAATCTTATTGCATTTCACAATGTGGTAGTAATTTGAGAGTCTCTCACTCAGGCAACTTTGTACTGTATTTTTCAACTTGTTTTCTCTTTACCTCTCTTTGTTTATTTTTTGCATATTTTCTTCCATACATGTGAAAACAGAAGAATAGAATAGATGCTATTTGCGTGAATCTGCTTTAAAGAAACAAGTAAACTTTTCTCGTTTTTAGCATTGAGCTACGAAAAAAATACAAAAGCAAAAATAACGGTAAAAACAGAAGAGAGCAAAACAAATTTATTCGCTTTAGATAAAAGGTCGATAAAGGTATACTGTTGATATTACAGGCAAACGTTTGAGATCGGAAGATTTACTGTCACAAACTGAGAGACGGGTGAACTCCATAAGTTCTTTTTCGATGCGCTTCCAATAGTCGTTTTCGATTGTTTTATCAGAGAAATATTTTGCAAACGTTCAAACGTGATGCCATTATCGAATGTCGTGATCAAGCTTTACCATGCTTTCCTATGTGTATATGTATGTATATTTCGTTTGCAGCGACCAATAAGTATCACATACATGCATGTTTTATATTACACAAACAACATTTACTAAAAGAATTGCTCGTTATCAACTCGTTTTGATGCTTTTCGACTCGGTTTGCGTTTCGAATGGTTGTCGAGTCATAGTCACTTTTCGACATTAAAAAAAAGAGATTACACAAAGAAATATTTTGCTAGTTTTCTCTAATATAGAACAAAACTGTCGAAATATGACAAAAATACGATAACCATATGAAGAACATAACACAAACAACCAATACCTATTTAATCTGAACCACTTTTTATAGCTTCATAGATATTTCACTAATTCTTTCAAAGAATATAAGCAAATGATATACGATTTTATGCGCCGAAAAAGATTTTAAAGATAAAAATCAGCACAAGAAATTACAAACATTAAAAAAGCGGTGCATTTGCACACTGTTATGCAGAAATCAGCGCAGTCAACAAAAATCAGTATATGTACTAAAAAATTACAGTACGTCTGGCAACCCTATCTACACATAACTTGTGCATTTTTGCTGCATCACACACAATAAAAAGCCTCAGATATACGTTTATTTAAATTTGATTTGTTTATTTAGATTTGATCGATGGCTTTATCAGTGAAGTACATAAGAATTATTTCTAAGCACTTATGGGGCGGCTAAGTTATTGTGGCCCTCTTTTGGTGCGAAAAACACTATGCAAGTTATCATCGTAATAGCCGGGACATATCGAGGCTCGTGGCAGCAATAACTGAACTTTGGGCATATGTGTGCTCGGCCCTTAAATGACTATTGTCGTTGCAACTTCTTTCCAAACGCTACACACAGAAAAAATCACTGTAAAATCCATTAAAGCAAGATTGATTCAACATTTTTTAATAATGACATTGCTTTATTATCATTTCATGTTGATTCAACATGATTTTACAATAAAACAAAAATTAAATTTTAATTGTAATATAACTGGAAATCATCTTAAATCATTTTATATTTCTAATAAATCAAAGTGATAATCAGTTTGAAATAATGTGAGATCGCTATAGATTCAATGTTGTGAAATTTTAGAATAACATGAATTTTATGTTGAATTATTTACGAAATCAGTTTAAATTAGATGATGGTCTTACTCAGTTAGGGTAGCCAGATATTTAGTTGACAAAAAAGTACATTGAGAAAAATAAGCAGTGCAATGAAAAAAATAAAAGTACATTGATTTTTCAAATGAAAACGCCTTAAAAATTCGCTAAATATAATGAAATAACAACAAAGAATATAAAAATATGATCATTCTGCAATAGAAATTCTATCAAATACTTAGCCAAAATATAAACGTTGATCACAATGAAACAAATATTGGACGATAAATGCGAACCACTATTTTATACGAACATTTTATGCAAATAAAAAGGAAACTTCTATGTCAACATCTCATAAAAAAATTGTTTAAAAGCAAATATGTAAGTATGTAAATAAAGAATTTTATTATATTTTAATAAATTGAAAAATAAATAATAAAAACAAACATTTCTATAAAAAAGTTACTACGTTTTTTTCGTCATGTATTTATTTTTCTCAAGTGCAGCTAGCTAGTGCGTTTAGTTCTTCTAGTGAGTTACTTCGTTCATTTACAACAAAAAACGAAAAAAGTAGAAACTATAAACACGACCCCACTAGGAGATTTTAGCCAGGTCGCTGTGAATGTAACGTTCATATTCCGCCTTTTCGCCCCAATCTACAAGACACTCGGCCTACGAACAAAAGAATATGAATGACAAATGTTGCTGTCAACTGCAAAAGTGTAGAAAGAATTGGAAGTAAGAAGAAATTCGTTAAGAAATATTAGAAAAAGAGTTTCTGAAAAAACAGACCCTTGCGGTACACACGAGTTTATCATGAACTCGTAGGATCCCATCTATAACCACTCTTATAGAGCGATTTCTGAGAAAACTCAACATAAATCCAGAGAAGTGTCTACCGACACCAAAAGCAATAAGTCTCCACATTAGAGCCTTGTGCCAGACTCTATCAAACGCCTTGGAGATATCCAGAGCTACAACCAAAACCGAAAAGCAACGCCAGCAGAGCCAGTAGCGCGGCCCTTGCGGAAGCCATACTGATGATCACCTAGCAAATCGTTGGACTCTAAATACCTCAGAAGGTGGTAATTAATCATGTTCTCCATATCTTTAGAGAGTGCGGAAAAAACTGCTATTGGACGATAGTTCTCAGGGTTACTAGCCTCGACCTTTTCAGGGATTAGCGTTACATTAGCATCCTTCTAGCAAGATGGAATACCATCTGGCCTATATGACTTGTTAACGTTGATTTTACAAGAACCTTTTCTATAGCACGGGCTCGAAAGCATATACTAGGCGTAGTTACTGATGCTCTTTCAAGTTCGGGCAGTGGCTGAACGCTCTAAGGCAAGTATGAATTACTAGCAAACATTTCAGCCAAAAGGTTTGCCTTTTCAACCGAGTTTGTGAATGCTTGGTCATTCTTTATAAGGGCAAGAACCAAACTAGCGCTGTTCCTGTCGTGAATCAATTTATGATATTTAATCATAATAAAAATATAATAAATTCTATAAGTATCGTGTGTTTTTTTAGAGGTTCATAACTTTGATCTGTTAAACCAGCTGTTAAGTAAAAGAATAAATAAATAAACTAAAATGTGTTTTTTTTACTTTTTATTATAAAATTTCTTTGTAATTCAAACAGTTTGCAAGGTTATATTGACTTTAATTTCTGTAATTTCAAGTTTATCACTTTTACTCTGTAAGTCAGATATTTCAGTTTGTAGGGCTTTGGATAAAAATAATGAATATGAAAACAATGCGACAAATTTCATTAGAAAATAAAGAAGATTGAGCACCAATCGGTGATGAAGGGAGTAAAAATATTTAATTTGTCTCCGTTACAACCGTCTCGTAAGAACTTCAGGCGAGAATATCATCTCCGCATATCCGGGTTTCCAACACTATAAAATTAATAATATTATTATTAAGCAAAATGGTTTGTTACATGCACATTTCAATTATCTTATTTCCGAGAAATAATGAGCAAAGGTAATTTTTACGTGATTTCTAGTGTTCTTCGCTTGGAACAGACTATGGCCAGAAGGTAGAGACAAAACAGTAATAAGTTTTTTTCTTTTTCAGATAATTGGGATCTCTGGGAAGTATATCTTTCAATGTTTTACAACTGATAGGAAGATGTTACTATTGATCAACAGTTGGTGGCTTTTTGAGGTCGTTGTTTTTTCAAAGAACAAAAGCCCTCAAAATATGCAAAGTATGGACTAACATTTTGTCTGACTGTGTATTCCAAATTTGGATATGTGCGAAAAATCTAAGCATACCTTCGAAAACCAAAAAATTATTAGCATTAGGAGGAGGGAATAGTTAGCATCCCACTGAAAGCTTATTTTTCATCTTTTGAATTAGAAGCGGAAGCTGACATACAGTTCGAAAAAATAAAACATTTATTTTTTTTAATATGGTTATTTTCAAAAATTTCGTTTTATGAGCTGCATCTGCGAGCGGTATACCAATAGTATAATCTGTTATATCTGTATAATCTGTTACGCGCGATATGTCTGCCAGTCTAAATGCGGTAGTAAGTGCATCATATACTGGTGGCCATAACTAAAGCAACTGATGTTACACAGCGACGTTCTGGCCTTAGAAACAACTTAGACGGAAAATTTTTCTGTTTTCATTTTTTTATCATTTACTTTTATAACAGATATTGTGTTATCGAAATAATGAAACAACTCTAAAATATGTCTGGTCTGAACTAAAGCAAAATAAAATTAATAGTCGTAGCGTAACCTTTATTTTTAATGATATCAGCACACCTGTGAGTCATTCCATAAATAAATACCTCAACTTGAGTTTTAGAAATGGTGTACCATACCTCCTGTTCATATAAGAATCCATGTTTTTCTAGCGCTCTATGATGGTCCCTGGATTTCCAATAGTGTTAAGGTCAAACAATTGAGCTGGCTAACCGAAAACTCTTACGTGTGAATAAACTAACCATTCTTTGCTAAGTTTTGAAGTTTTTAGCGTCATTATCATGTTGGAAAACCTAAACCTGACGCATATTTTCTTGTGTTGTTATGCGTGCGCTCTAACATCTAATATCTATACATCATAGAACACTAAATATTCATAGAAATAAAATGAAAAAACACCACTTGAGCTAACGTTTTAAGTTGATATGTTGAACCGTTCCTCACTTAAAGCAAAACGAAAAAGAAATTTCACCAAAATGATCGAAACGTAACAGCAGGGTTAATACTGTTTTACTTGACTTACAGCTAATAGTTGCTTGTTGTTTACTTTGGTTTGTTATTTCTTTATGGATAGACTTACACCAGAGCAACACTTTCAAATTGTCGAAAGTTTTTATTAAAATAATGGTTCTGCTAGTCAAATTTACAAATTTTGTTTTCCGATGAAGCCCATTTTTGGTTGAATGTGTACGTAAATATGCAGAATTGTCATACTAGGAGATGGAATAATCCACAAGATTATTACAAGATATGTTACTGGCAATGCTGATCGGTATATGGACATAACAACTGCATACTTCTGGTATGACAATGTTCCGCAACATAATAGTCAGCAATAATTATTAATGAACTTAATTTCAATTAATCAGCAATAAAAACAGTTCACAAAATTATTAAGTTTAACGAACTGCATACTTCTGATATGACAATGTTTCGCAACATAATAGTCAGCAATAATTATTAATAAACATAAGTTTATAAATATTGTTATTATTTTTAAGTTCTTTAGTCTTAATTTGGAGTTGAATAAAGAAAAGTAAAACAGAAAAAACAATTTATTTTGTTTTTTTATTTTTTCAAAAAAGCTCGGACTCGTAAGTAGCGCGCTACACTTAATTTACCCAAAGAAACATTTGATGAAAGAGTAATTCCAGGTAATAATCTACTTAATTGGACACCAAGATCGTGTGATTGAGCGCCTAGAAATAAATATTTGAAGAGTTATTGAGGAAATAGGGCAGCATATGCTGCGAAAAGTTTGTGAAAATTGGCGTTCCAGAATGCGCTTTATACGCGCCAGCCGTAGCGGCCACATGGCTGAAATCATATTTAAACATTAATTTCTTAAAATTTTCTATCCAATAAAGCCCGTTTCATTGATACTTAAAAACATATTATTTTGTTTTATTTTGATTTTAATTTGTGTAACTGTTGAAAAAACACTCGATATATATACCTCGGTACTACATATTGGCCTGTTATATGTATGTGATAATTTATTTTTACAAAGTAATGATACACACACATAGTTCTTAGTAATCAGTTTACATTTTTTCAATATTGTACGCATTGTGTATTTTTGTATATCAAAAAAATATTAAGGATTTCTAAATAATACAATTTTAAAGGTCAAAATTGCTACTGAAGCTATATATGCATTTTTATAGGGGTTCAAATTTGTTTTGTATTTGAAAAACTACAAATTAATTAAAGAATAATTCAACAACATACTTCAATAGTAAAAATAATTTTTTTTATCATAATTTTTATAGCAAATGACCCGAATAGAATTTTCTAGTTCTGTTTAATTATTCGCGCTTAAACAACAACTTTGCACTAAAAAAGTGAAAAAATGAATCTGAATAATAATAAAAAACTTCTATATAGTAAAACGAACACAGACATGTTGAAAAGTGAAAGGTTTTTAATGCATGATTTATTGCAATTTTCACAAAATGCGAACAAAAAAAGTAAAAAAAAGTTGTTTCTTTTTTCTGTTCGGACCAACAGCACAGATATTTAAATACCCAGGAGAAATAAAAGTTCTCGTGTTGCCGTGTAATTAATCTTTAAATGTTTTATTATGCTGGAAACACCCCATTGCATTTTTTAAAAAGGATACACTACTTCTACTACCATAACTACTTTTGCTGAACAATTGGTACAGTTGCAACCACAGATATAGTAGGAGAGGCCGAAATTAATTTTCAAAACAAAAATGTGCCAATGGATGTGGTCCGAAAAGAGAGCTTCCGAGATCTTGATTTTTTTTCTAGTCACGAGAATTGTGAATCATTTTTTATAATTTATTTTCATTTATTTCTAAAATATTATACTCAACTGTTAGCTTGTTCCAGTATGTACTCCAGTGTGTACTCGTATTGTTGTTAAATTCTTGTTAATTCAATATGCGAAAAGATTTCAATCCCCGTTAACCGTTGTATTTTATATGTTATTATATAAAAAAAACTAAAATAAAAAATATAATTTAAAGCAGTACAAGTACTGTAATACACTCATTCATTAATTAAATGTACAGAATGTGACTTAATAATATTCACTGCTACAATAGTAATCGCTACGTTTCTTTTAATTAAACGAAGTATATTATTAATTCTCATAACATTCCATTAAAGCAACATGGGGACTTCTCACAGTCAATGAGCTGCACCCGATTCTGAACGGCAAATGCATTTAAAAAAGTTTTCAATAGTAGTCATACTCATAACTAGTTACTAGCTAATGTTATGTGGTGATACCGCTGTCGAAAAACTTTTTTTTTCTTTAAGATGGTCTGGCCTAGTATTGAACCGACGACCTTCTGGTTGGTAGGCGGGCGTCTTCTTACCATACACCACAGCGGCAAAATGAACTATTCTGTTAGAAATCTTATTCAAAATTATATATCGGTAAAAAGTATATATGTATGCAGGGTTTTTTGAAGGTCTTCTTCCTATCAAGAAATTCGCCTTTTCACTTGCTAAATTGTAATTTCTTTAATTCTATCTTCACATGTAACACTATTAGCGACAAAAAGATCTTTATCAACAAATTTCGGCTGATTATATGAGCCGCATAATTTGAAAGTGTGGCAAGTCCATTTATGAAAGAATGAAGATAATGGTATTTATAGATAAAACTTTTTATGACCTTTCTGTGTGGAAACAATTCATAGTAAACAAAAATTCAGATTCTATGCGCGCTGTTTCGAAGGTCTAACTTTCAGCTCTTAACATTATGATTATTTTGAAAGTGGTTCAAGTCTACATTAGATTGAAATTATTATTCAGTCGAATATTATTATATTCAAATTTTAACTTCCTTATAAGAATGAAAATTCAGGCCACTGACAATTTAAAAAAATTCATTGCGCAGAGATTTTTATTTTCAGGACATTAACGAGCGATCGTGATGCTGGAGTACTAGAAGTGGTAATCCGGGAAAAGAGTTCCTTATATATTCCCCAGGATTATTATAAAATAATTTTAGATTGTCGCAAATGTAATAAATTTTTAATACATCAGATGACACTCAACAATTTTTTTGAAACTCAACCTGTGGATAATGCGTGTTTGAAAAAAAAAAAAAACAACTGATGAAGAATCAGTTTTGTAAGCGGTGCGGCTGATAAAATGTTGAATTAACTCATTGCCTTTTACAAACATTTTAAAAAACCTCCAAAAATGGATGCAATTTCATGTAAGTATAAAAATTATATAAAAACAAAGAAATTGGCTATCAATTAATTATAATTACTTATGTAAAAAAAAACAATTAAAATTAGTTTAACTTAGCGCTTGAAATCTATCACCTATCCTTGTGGTAATTTTACTTGCCAATAATTAAAACCATCATTGTTTGATAGAACCCCAGGAAATTTTAAAACAAGACCGAATTCGTGATGCTGTGGGAAAGCTAATCGAAAGTCCCAAGTTGAACTTTTATATCTCTCTTTTGACGATAAACAGTTTCATATTATTGGTGACTAAGCTAACATACGAGGGCGGATTGATATTGAAGCTACCTAGGAAAAAAACTTTTTTTTTCAAAAACCATTAATTTCTCAACATAGTCTCCTTTTAGCTCAATACACTTCGTAAGACGATTTTTCAACATTTTGTACCATATGAATAATACGATTTTGGTAACTCCTCAAAATACGTATTAGTTTCGGTAATCACTTCTTTGTTTGAGATGAATCTTTTTCCTGCGGGCCTTTTTTTCAAGTTCGGTAACAGGAAAAAGTCACTAGGGGCTAAATCTGGACTATAAGGTGGATGATCAACCAATTCGAAGTGGATTCTCGTAGTTTTAGCATCGTATCTAATGCTGTGTGAACCGGTGCGTTGCCTTGAAGACAGAGCACTTTTTTCTTGTTTAAGTGTGGTAGTTTTTCCTTGATTGCATCAACCAATTGATCTAATAATGCACGATAATACTCCCCTGTGATTGTGGATCCCTTTTCAAAATAATCGATTAGCAATATTCCGTGTGCATTCCAAAATACAGTGGCCATAACCTTGCCAGCCGATTTCGCTGTCTTCGCCTTCTTCGGAGCACTTACTCCAGCTTCCACCATTGCTTCGACTGATTTTTGGTTTCAGGTGTGTAGATGTGGACCCACGTTTCATCAACAGTTATTAAATCTACGCCAAAAATCAGCATGATTATACTTTATCATGTCCAAACACCGCTGTGAAGTGATCTGTCGAACTCGTTTTTGTTCAATACTGAGCAAACGCGGCACCCATCTTGCCGATAGCTTTTTCATATGCAAATGTTCATGAAAAATGTTGAATATATGTTCATATGATATGTTTACCATTTCAGCAATCTCACGGATTTTGACCCAGCGATCATTCATAACGATATCGAGGATTCTCTTGATATTTTCTTCAGTAACCACCTCTTTTGGCCTTCCTGTTGATGGTATTATTGCAGTGCTTGTTCGGCCCCATTTAAATTCACCAATGCAATATTTTACCATACAATCTGACGGAGCATATTCGCCGTAATGTTTATCAAGCTTTTCTTTTGTCTCTTTCGCCGTTTTGCCTTTCAAATAATAGTGTTTAATCACTACACGAAATTCACTTTTTTCCATTTTCCAAGAAACACAAAAGTTGCTTACTTCAAACGACTACAACAAATAAACTAATCGATGAAAAACGGTGTTCGGAAGCCATAAAAAACAAAGTTTATTAGACAAAGTGCTGAAAAATTATTAAGTTTCGAAGAGCTACTGAAGGAGCTAATTTTGTTTTTGTTGTATTACTTGGTAGATAATGAAGGGTTTGTTATTATAGTGATAATTTAGGTGCCTAAGATAACAAACATTAAATATTTTACTTTCAATAAATCTATTGGTAATATACGAGTCCTTAATTGCCTCGACAAGAAAATTTGCTTCGATTTCGAGCAGCGATATCACCTCACAACGTTACTAGCGATTGGTTATGTGTATTTACGCTATGAAAAACTTCACTAACTAATATATCTGACGTTTGGAACCGACATTTGTGAGTTTGTGGGCTTTCAATGAGTCTGGCTGATCATTATCCATATTTAAAAATCAATATTTAATTACAGAAGATGAGAAAAGGTTATTTTTGCTCAAGAGTGCATATCTTTTTCGATCTACCTTGGCTTTCACGTTCTCTATGAGACGTTCAAGGTTGCCATATATAGAAAAATAAATAAATTTATACAAACAGTTAAACCATGAGCATATTTTCAACAAAAAAATATACAAACGTATAAAAATTATACTTATTTAAATTAACTGGTTATTCGTGTTAAATTAACCGGTTTATTCGGTATTCGAAAAATGAAGATTTTGAAAAAACCGACAAAACCAAACACCCGGTTAAAAGCGGTCGAATAATAACCATCCGACCTCCCTAGTAAATATTCAAGACTGTATTTTATAGTTCCCGAGACATATAACTACTTGTTTCGTAGAAATTTACTATTAACCAAAAATATTTCTTTTAACCCTTACTAGTCGCTCAGCTTGCAACAAAATGTACTTTCGTAAAAACAAAAAACTTAGTTTTAACTCCTTCGGTCGTTTTGGTAAAATACGTCCCAGAAAATATTTAAATGATCCTAATTGTTCGCCAAAGTAAAGAAAATAGTATTTTAAAATATCCCAGCTGCTCTTTTGAGTTTGAGGTTATGAAGTAATAGTACCCAATTGTAATCTAATCGGATTGTAATAAAAATTTGACTACTTGTTTGGAACAACTTGCTTTATCATTTGTATGTAAAAAACTTTTTTCGTCTTTGTAAGTACAGTTTTTTTTATTTGTTGTTGACTTGGGATATATTGTCCAATTCGGGTTCACATGAGACTTAACTGTTCCATTCGTATTACTTTGAGGAAAATTTGTGCAAATATGAGACATATTGCCATATTTATATTAAAAGTCCGGTTGGGACAGGTTTCTGACAAAGTATTCTAGGATAGATAATTCATGGACTTTCAAAAAACACTGAAAATGCTAAAAATCATAAATTTGTATTTTGACAGCAGATATCTTATGTTCATTGTTGTTTAGCAAATAGAAAAAATCATACCGAAAGGGTTAAGAAGATGAAATAAATGAACAAAAGTGAATAATTTTGTCCGTTTTCCTCCGATATTAGCATCTTCCAGTTACAATTTTAAAAAAGCATACCCTGCTGTACTTCCATTAGCCGATCTATTTGTTTTTCAAATTCAAAAAAATCTATTCAGTCGCTTACACGTGATTGATAGACGAACAAAGAAATTTATATGTATGTATATGGAGGGCCAACTTAAAAACTAATTTTGAACAAATTCGGCGCATAGATAAAGGCTGCTAAATCATTTTTTTTCGATAAAGGTAATTTTTTAATAATAGCCATACTTAACGTATGGCTACATTGTGGCAAATATTTGTGAAAGAAAACGTAACAATTATTATATAGAAATATATTTTTATATTTACCTTTTAAATTGAATTATTAAAAATCTTATTATTTTTTCATACTAGTATTCTTTCCAATAATTTTTTAAGCAATATTTCGTTTCCAATATTGGTTTCCAATAATTTTTTAAGCAATATTTAAAATAAAATGTGTCTATAAGAATATTTATTTATGATCAAGTAGGAGTCCTGACATAGAGGACAAAATAAGTCTACGCTTGCTATCAAAAAATATTAATTTGTTAAAATTGTAATTGCCTTGGCTTTAGACGAATTTCACAATGCTCCTAACATCCAGTTTAAATTGTTTTGAGTTTCATACAAACCGTTTTTTATTACTGAGTTGAAAATATCATATTTTTTATAATTACGAAATGGTAGATCTCAGAAGTCATATCTGCTAAGTTTTTGTTATTTCGTCTGTGACATTTAATAATATTAGTAACATAGGCTATATATCCAAGTATCTTTCACCATGTGTTCTTATAACCTCTTTAATTATGGGAATTCAAAGGTCGTTGTGAAAAGCTGTAGTCTGACACTTGATAGTTAGTTTTTGGTTGGTGTTTTTGAATTATTTTTTCAAATAGGAGGTTTTTCGCAGTTCGCTCCAATAAAATGAACTGTTTTTATTATTATGAATACTGACTGTATTTATACATTGTTAGTATGTCCTAGTTATTATTAACAAACTATAATTATAAGCATTTGTTTGCGAATGCGGATACATACTACATAATTTTTTTTTAATTCTTCTTAAATATGCTTGTAAACGTACTCACTCATACTGGAATCTAAATGTGCATGTTATTTCTTAAAAGAATACTAAAGTATTTAAAATAAATGCAAATAAATGTTATTTTCATTAATTTCTTAATGGTATTACAAGTGGAAATACTGATCTACTTATACACAACTATCCAAATATATATGTTGTGACAACAGTTAGCCAAATATTTTCAGAAATCTCAGCTTTACATGTTCGGATAGCAATATATCGTTTTAGAATGCCGCACAGTAGGGTATTAAAGGGGGATTTAATTCGAGGAGCCTTTATCGAAACCTAAATTCAATGGATTTCGATCTATTTTAGTTAGAAGTGTATAAATAAGCATACTTTAGTGGCAATTTTTAGTTTCCTTCTCTTTTTTATTTTTATTTTCTCAATACTTTTATTTTTCTCATAAAAAAAATAATCATAGTATATGAAAATGACTTTATTCAGTATCAGAGGACTTATGGCTATCATTGCAATCAACATCATCAGCATCATTATTGTTATGGTCGTCATCATCATCATTATTGTCATCATAATTATCGTCGCCATCATCATCACTATATTGAAGATTTTCTGGATTTTATGAATATATTAATAAACTCAGCGCTGCTTGTTTAAGATTATTACCTTTTTTCTTTTAACTTTCTCATAATTTAAATAATATGATCGGAAGTCACAACTTTAAAAATATATCCTCATTGGATTTTAAGCTTGAACATTTTCGCGAAATATTCTCTCTAAAATTTTGTAGGTCTCTATTTCGAGCATCATGGGCCTCTTCTGACAACTGCCCTAACGCTAATAAAGAATGATTCATTATTTCTGGTCCATTAATTAATTATTTGTGAATAGATGAAGACGTATTATACTAATGATACATTTTCACAAAATATTTAGCGGTTCAAGGGAAAGCTCTTGAAAAATGTCAATATTCATTTGAAAACCACTTGAAACTTTTACCATTGTTACGTGCATTCGCATTATTAAATTGACGTCAAGATTTGTTATTTGTGCTGAAATGTCTTAATTTTGGAAAATACGTTTTTCAGTGTAGCCGTCATTGGAATTTCCAAATCCGGGTTTAGGATGATCAATAATTAAACCCATTTGACGCCTAAATTCACTTCAGATTTTCTTTTCTTTTTCAGTACTAACGTTGTTGGAAGTTTAAACGATAAATGAAGAAGCCATTCGAAGAATCGAATTCACCCTTGAAGAATTGGAAGACCGGATTTTTACTGACTTATAATAATATTATAGTTATAATACATACATATGTATTTCATGTATCTATAACAGTTGTTGTTACAAAAAAAATCATAGTGCATCCACCACACATGTGAACTTTTCGCTACTTCAGTGACAACTAAAAGCAAGAGCGTAAACAACTTTCTTAAATTATTTGTCTGTGCCTTTAAAAAAATTGCGCACATTCACCGTACATGTGCGCAGTCTCATTGACGACTAAAGCAAGAGCGTAAGAATATGTGTGAGTTGATCGGGGACAAAAGTCCCATGAAAAGCTCATGACTGATCTTTAAACATAAATCAATTTATTTTTAAAAGGAGCAAATATGAGCAAGATTTTTTTTCCACAGTAGTTGGGGGAATGTTTGTATTTTTAGGAAAAGTAAAAACTTCGCCTAACTTTGCTTAACTCACTACTCTACACATTTTTCTCAAAAAAAGCAGATTTTTTTTTTAGCCTCTATTTCAAACAACATAAAAAATTTGTAAATGGACTAAAAATAAAAATTAGAACGCAAACGTAATCTCACAAGCCTGAAGTTATTAGTTCCATTACTACTTTTTACATTATCCTTAAAAAGGTTATAGAAATTTCACTTCGAAAAGTAAAATAAACTGTATTCTTACATTTATTTAAAAAAAAAAAAAAAAACATAAAGAAACTCTTACTTTGGAAGACCTTATCAGCAAACGGAATATGATATTTTTATGCCTAGTGATGTAGAATATTATCCATTTTAACGTTATAATTTTTTTACTGTGCCAATGAGTGCCGTAGTGTTTCACAAGTCGACGTAAAACACCTTAAATAGTTACAGAAGGTATGTGTACATTAATCGCAGTCGAAGATTTTTGTAGTTTTTTTTTTCTCTAATTTGAATACAATTTGTTTAGTCTAACCTAACGGGCCTAGAATAAGAAAATTTAACAAATCTATATGATAATACTTTAACGATTTTTTGCCATTACATTATTCTGTAGATTGTAATTAAAATATGTTTCAACACCGACGTATTAAGTTAAACTGTACCAGTACATATCAAATTTTGTCTATCGTTTTTTATTGTCCTACCATATTTAAATTATATTTAAAATGCTTTGATGGTGCAACAACTGTAAATGATATAAAAGTCAAATATTTTTATTGTATGTGAGTTTTTTCTCCTTTTTATATTTGATTCTGTTAAATACCCGCAATCCTTTTTGTAATCCTTTTGTTAAGTGATTGAAATGTGATAACATCGTGACTACAATACAGTAAAAAAATTAACAAAAAAAAGAAGAAAACAACAAATAAAATAAGTAAAAAATCTCATTAAATTGAAATGCCTGTTAACAAGTTTTTTAACAACAACAAGTACAAGCATCCTATTAATGAGGTCGTCCCAAAAATAAGAATGCAGACTGACTGATATTTACTTACACTGCAAGTGAAAGAAAGACAGTTTCATACCCTTCAACAAAGATGCGTAATGAAATAATCTTCTGGAACAAAAATGAATACTTAAATTTGGGACAAAAACGAAATCATATGTAAACAGTCTGTCTAGATGAGTTAAGAATTTATTTTGAAGCTTTATAAGGGTACAAATTTAGCAAGAGAGTGAAAGATATAAAGTCAATTGTTATTGCATACCACACTTATACCCTTAAAGTAAGTCAACTCAAAATTTATAAATTTTAACATTTTGCAAGAAAACGATATACTTACAGTGGTCATATCGATCGACAATAAAAATCTTAGACCATTTTCTCTAGTCTTTCACCAAAAATATACAGTTGTTTAGTTCTCTATTCCATAAGAAAACAGTTTTAAACATTTTTATGCCTCTACACACAATTTGAATTTCCAATTGACTCACTTTAGTGGTACAAATACGATATATAGAAATAAAGAAAACTCTAAATGTTACTCAAAACTTGTTAAATTTAATCAATTTGTAGCTTTATATAGAAAATAAGGTTACCTTTCGAACATGTTTATTTAAGCCTTTTTTTCATTTTCTATATGTGCGGAAATATTTGGTCGCGGACTATGACGATCGTATTAAATGAGAGCAATCGTGCTTAACTCAGGTTATAGAATGTAGTGGAAGATTTTAAAGGCAAATGGCGAACGTTATCAAGGCATTCCAGAATGTTAAAGAAAAACAATGTTCACCATGTGGCAGAGGGCACCCAATCACATTGATGCGCAAATAAATTTTTTAATTGTTATGACTTAATTAAAATAGCAAGTTTAGTGAAAACATTACATATATATATTTATGAACCACAAAAAAGGGAATAAAAAAAAGGTTTTCAAAATTGCCATATGCTTGAAAAAACGTGTGACTAGAATAACATAATATCGCCGACTTGTAACATTTACTGTGCTTTACTACCATTAAATTAATTAAATAAGAATACCGTTCTCAACAAATTCTGAAATCAATATTTACTTATATTTACGCCTACTTTTTGACCGATTTATTAGCATTAAAGTTGTTGATTTGTCTCCTTGTGACTTCTTTCTGTTCAATCGAGTTAAAAAACCATTACGGGGAAGGCGTTTCAGCTGACGTTTCTAAAAATGTAAAAAATCGCCAACGCATATAGAGATAGATATACCCTTGGCTACGTAGTTTCTTTAAATGTCAAGCTATGACGGTATGATTTAGCAGAAATATCTACAAGAGATGTACCAACTTCGCAAAAAAAAAATAAACTCAAATCGGAACGATGGGACCGCCACACGGGGGCTATTCCGAAAATTTTTTGATAAAGGTAGTATGAATATGTACATACATAGTTGAGGCAGTCGTGTCAATACGAGGAATTTGATCATTACAATTTCGTTGCCAATAGCTTTGCCAAGTGTGCAGATTTATCTGTATTTTGCAGTTTTTTAAACATTCAGCGGTTTTTAAGTTTTATGTTTTAAAAATAAGTTTTTCTGTAAATTGTGCAGATTTTGCAGTATTTGCTTTTCAAATTTTTGACTTTTTGATTTTAATTTTGTTATATTATTTATAATTTCTGAAGTAAGAATCTCGGTTCATTAGCTGTTGTGATGTTTACTCATACCTTAGTTAATGCGACAATGTAATTATCCATTTTTTTATCACTGCTATTCACATTTAGGTCTAAGAAAGTTGCGTTTTTCTGCGCAGTCATTTTAAAATATAATTTTGGCAAAAGAGCACTACGTAGATGCTTCAATAATAAAGTATGAAATATTAAAAAAGTTCCAGCCTTTAATTGAACTGTTTTTGAGTTGTACTCGTATATACTGTGCAATCTATCCACTTTCGAAATAACTGTACATTTTGATAACAAATGCTAACCCAAAAAAAGTGGTTTACACCACTAGATTCAGCGTACTTGAATCTGGTTTACACGCTGGGTGTCAATTATCATTTATATCTATATATATATCACATTTAATTTGTTGTGCTATGTTTGAATAAAAAGTACACTATGAAATAAATTATCCGGAATGTTCTCTAAACCGTAAATTGCAATCGAATGAAACTTTAAATTGCTTTTTATTGATATTTTTCACTAATTCACTTCAACTTTTTTATTATCAAAAGTTTAAAATATTTGGCGTATGTGTATATTTTTGAATATTCTAAGTATGTGCAGTTTTTCACATGAAAATTAGTTTTTCTCTTCTAAATTTTCAGTTTTTCTTAAAAAAAGCACAATAAAAATTGTGTGCAATTAGTGTTTTTTCGGCAAAATACTGTACAAATTGCGCAAATGAAATCAAAGGACGAAAATCACTTGGACTGTTTTATAAGTTTCAAACATCAACCGCACATTTCTAGAACACAAAAAAAGCTGCCTACTTTTTTATTTATATTCGTAGAAGCTAAATAAACAATAATCTTCAAAATATACATATACAAACAATAGTTAACCAGGTGTTTAAAAAATTAATTCTGATGTGTATTCAATTAGAAAAAGGTATTTGCTGAACTCAATGTACATTTTATGGAGTGCATCATTGTTTGCATAATTAGAACGAATATTTTTCAGCCTCTATCTATCTTGTCGGTAGAGTAAGAATTATAAAACCCAACTTTCCAATCAGAACCTCAAAATTTATGGTACTAGCTGTCAAATTGTGGACGAAAAAAATATTTAAAAATTTTCGTTTGCTCATAATAGTGGGAAATTTATTATGTGCAACGCGGTATTCTTACATTGGTAAATCCATATTTTGATTTCAGTGAAGATAGCAAAGTCAGAAAAGGAGAAACTGTATCTGAACTGATTAAATTTTAGTTGTTTGAACCATATATTGGATATCCTCGATACTCTAGAATTGACTTGATTGGAGAAATAAGCAACTGCTTTAAAAAATAGAGGTCAATAAAATAGTTTCTTCTCCTAAGACTTCTGTAGCCTTATTAAGAGTTTATGAAATGTGTTGGTTAAAGATTAGTTTTCCATCAAGTAAGACGATAAAATCATGAATTGTATTAACTTTTCTAATAAAATATGTAGCAAATTTATAACTTTACGTGACTATCTCTGTTGAATAGCATATATTTCAATTGTTTTCAAACTTAATTCCATTAAATGTTCTTTACGTCATTTATAAAAATTACATAAGTCCTCTTGGAGCAAGCTGTAGTAACCAAAGTTGGTTAGATGAAGAATAAGCGTTACGTCATCAGCATATATTAAACTTTTGAAAAATCTGAAACATCATAAAAGTATATAAGAAATTATACTGGACCTGGGAAATCAGATGGAACAGATATAAATTTTAATTAATGACTTCTAAATGCACTGTATAACTGCCGTTTAAGAAGAACAGGTAAATTATAAACAAGTAGGTCTTTATTGACCATGTCGAATGCTTTAAAATGCTTTATGAAATCCATATACATATAGCATCAGTTTGCATGACTACCTAGTGTACCGGTATGAAATGAGCATTATTTTGTGAACTAATTTTAAATTGGAAAGTAAAATATATTCTGTTAAAAGTATTGGTCAATGCTGGCTACACATTTTTCCCACCTTTCAGGCAATTTGTTGATTGCACGCCAATAATAGTGTTCGTCGCTTGAAGCAAACCAATTAGTCACCCAATTTTCGAATTCCTTGTAGAAATAGAAGTGTTAGTCAGCCAATGTGTGTCCAAACGATGAAAATAAATAGTTGTCGGAAGGAGCCCAGTTTGGTAAAAACAGATCCCAGCCTAATGCTTTGATAATTTCCTGAACCGGTTTTTCTTTCTGTGAAGGTCAATTGTCATGTTGCAAATTTACCTTGCTGTGTCTTGTGAACCATTCTGGTCGATTTTCGATCAATGCATGGTTCAAATTGATCATTTGTTGTCGCCAGCGATCTGTATTAACGGTTTCACTATGTTTTAAAAGCTCGTGGTACACCACACCTTTCTGGTCACACCAGAAAGACAGGATTGCTTTCTTATCGATTTGGTTTTGCAGCCGAAGTTGACGGTTGTCCCGGATTAACCCATGATATTTTGGCTTAAGATTCTGAAAAGAAATCCTCGACAAGCATTGGATACGACTCTGCAGCACAATGAAAACAAAGAATTAATGCTTTCCTCTGATCATCATTTACTGGTACAAGATTCCCTATTTTAAACACCATGAAAAAATATGATACTGTTGTTCACTGATCTGATGTATACTGAATATGTATGACAAATGGCATTGCCAACACAAAAAAAATTTAAGTTCGTTCACAATAAATGTTCCCTATGGAGAAGTTTTTATTTTGTCGCTCACTTCATATTGGTAAACCTAATAAAAGTGTTTATAACATATGCTGAGAATTTTTATTTGAAATCTATATTGAGAGAGCGTTAAAAATGACGATATTTGATGCGACAGACTTTCAGTTACTATTTGCTCTAAAAGTTTACGAATAGTACTTAATTTAGCTATATCTTTGTAGTTTGAAATATCGGAACTGCCGTTAGATTTAAACAAAGGAACAATAAGTGACCTTTTTCAAACGAACTAAATAAATCTTTAAAAAAGTAAAAAAACGACCAGATCCTATATCAATTTGGAAATATAATTTTTATTATTAACTCCACTGTAAATTAAGCAAAGAAGAAATTAAAAAGAATCATTATGGTAAAGATGTATGTAAACCCACAAAGGAATATTACGCCACTATATTAAAAAAATACGAGTTTTGTTGTGCCAAACGCATAAAAGCACACAAAAAATGTCGCTACTGTGATAACAACTTCATGGTTATATTGGAAGAGATTAAATTCATTTTTTTTAATATTTTTACCGCCACTGATACTACGTCTAACACTTAGTTTGGTTGTTGACGGTGTTAGTGAAGGTAAGCGCTGGATTTTAAAAGACAATGGAAAATAACATTTTTACGCACCGTTTATAACATGAATATAAATAAAATTAGACTTTAGAATAGAGCAAGATTTTTTCCGGCAAATGGTATGAGTCTTTAAAGTTTTAAACTTTATAAGTCGACATGATGGCATATTGTCGTCTGGCAACTGGGGATCAATTGTGTTTTAAACGTATGGAAGACATTGGCATGAACTTCAGCTAATGCAAACAATTGCGATTTCAAACAACTCAACAAGGAATATTATTCCCTTTTAAACATCAAAAACAAGAGAAGAAAGAAAGTGGAAATACATTTTTTCATTCTTTCCTTATTTTTTAACATTCATCTAGACTTACGTACATACATATATACTCTGATTCGTTGTCGAATGAAACGCTTCACTTATTTCAATTATTTTTCATTGTTGCCTGTGTTTTAAATATTTATCAATCACAAGAGTTTGTTAACTTTATGCCCCACCATCTTAATTTGACTCCAGTCACCCCAGGTTGATGTAAAACAAAAGCAAATTAAAAAAAAATTACAAGATATTTCCCCTTTAAATGGATGTTTTAACTTGTTAGACATTATTTTTTTATGATTTACCTTATGGCATACATTTGTTGCCCTTTGTTGTTATTGGCATACTTGCAACATATTTAAAAATTAGTTTCCTTTGTTTTCATTATTGAATAGGGTCTCGACTTGGTTGCTACAGATAAACAAACATGGCAAGTTATTTAAAAGATTTAATTTTTCGTTCCTTCTGTTGATTTTTTCCTTGTTTTACTGTATGAAATATATATTTTAAATATATTATATAATGAGTATTATTTATAATGAACATTTTTTGTTTCACAAATGGTTTAAGTAATATGTATACATAAGGGCGGATCGATTTGTAGGGACGCAAAAAAATCGCACAAGTGACAAGCAAAATCGTATTCTAGAGATCAAAAGAAACTTTGCGAAGGGAACCGTAACTAAAAAATTAATTCTGATGTTCCTTATTTTGACCCAAAGTCAAATTTTGAAAAATCCCACTTTGATCCATTCAAAGTGCTCTAATCGAGTCTAAATGTATGACCGACCGCCACATTCAGGCAAAAAAGAACTTGGTATTTCAAAAGACTCAACATAAATATAAAGAAGTGAAGTGGAAAAGCATAAAACAGAACAATAAAGAAAAAGAAAAAAAAAGTTATTAAAAAATGCTAAAAAACATTAAAAAAAATAACATTCCAACACATTTTAAATATATATTTAACAAATTTTTTAACATCTTTTGTTGTGCTGGTGTTTAGAATATTTCCAAGGTAAGTGTGCCAATTAAAAAATTCTTAAAACTCTTGATTATGGTCTTTGGTTCAAGCTATACTTAATTTTAAGTATTGTTGTTTTATTTTTTGGCGAAATTAATCAACCATCCTCTACACCAACAACTATCGAAAACCCAATGATTCATAACCCATGCATCTTTTTGGTGCGTGTTCTGATTTGACTGATCTTAATTTACCAACCGAGCTGAATATCTTGAGATATTATTTTCACTTGAGTGAACGTGCTAAAAAATAGCAAAAATATTTCCTACAAATCATTCATTACTCAAGTAGCGAATAAGTTGATTGGAATTTGGGAAAAACTTGGTATGGAAATAATGCCGAAAAATAGTGTATTGATTAAATTGAATAGATTGCTCAACAAATATCAAGCTGAGGGCAAGCAAAGATATTATAACCCATTTCCAGAGTTTGTAAAATCTCTGAAAAAAATCCTTTTCGTTGGAAAATGTAAATGCGGTTCTGGTTGAATTTATAATTAATTGTTATGTATCAATGTACTTCAGTATCAAGTATTATAGCTCCGTCGTGTACGGTAGTGTTTTATTTTTCAAGTTCATTAGTTGGTCACGGTTTCTACAACCTCCTTTATGCAGTATTGTCAATCAAGTTATTTAAGATAATTTATATTATGAGCATTCGGAAAATATCTTCCTATCAATGTTGTTTGATGATAGCATAGAAAAGCTAGACTGTGCTATAAAGAAAATTCTACGCTATCGAACCGATGTTGAAGATCCAATGGAACGGAACGGAGTTTATAAAAAACTAGATATAAACTTTCATAGCACAAATTACACGGAAATGATTAATTTGTTTTAAATAACGTTTATGAACCACCATTCACTCGAAGCATTCCGTACGATACATTGAAAGAATATTTAAATCAAGATGATCCACAGCTTAGTGATCCGTCAAATATATAATGACCGAAACGACATGTTCAATTACTAGCTAGCGCTACCAAACTAGTTGTACCAGAAAATGTAGACGCTGTTATGGCGACGACATCAGAGAGCCCTGCGAAATTTCCCAGATTTTAGAGCATGAAAGATTTCAAATAATAATTTTTTTAGTTTCTTTTCTATTAATAAGTTGTATTAAACAAAATAAATTCTAAAACAAAACAAGCATAGCCATTTCGCTAATTGTTTCATGTAAAGTGCCAAAAATGGTGATTTTTTGAAATTTTTGTATGGAACCCCCAGACAGGTTCCAGAGGGTGTGCCACTAACATGGATGGGTCGGCTCTCCAAAGTTAGTGGAGGTCGGGATTTTTTAAAATTGACCTTTGGGTCAAAATAAAGAACGTCAGAATTCATTTTATAGGCAAAGTTTCTTATTTTGATCCCTAGAATATGATTTTCCTTGTCACTTGGGCGATTTTTTAATTGAGCCGCCCTAGTATACATATTACTCTGCTCCTTATAAAATGTAATATAAAAATGAAAGAATGTAAAACTTATAATTTGAATAATAGTTAAAACTGTAATTGTCTACATTGTTGTGTGCTTCTGTTGATATTGAACCTCCATATACATCGGCTGCAAAATATTCAGTTTAACCGAGGCAATTGGAACAATTGTAGTCGCTTCCATTCCGAAAGTCTCAAGAACTATACCGCTTTAGCCAGTCCGTCAGCAAAGAATTTCCGACGATATCTCTGTGCCCTAGAACCCATGTAAAAATTACTTCTTAATGATTAAAATTCTGCTAAAGAGTCTCCGGTATTCGTGGACGAAGATAGGCGTCTAGAAGACACCAATTTGGGACTTAATTGCAGCCTAGCTGCCCGAACAGATCAGATGGTTTTACAAAAAATTCTACCACTCAATTTTAGAGTCGTCGGTATATACCTCAAGGGCAATGATAGCAACCACTGTTCTGTTAGATCAGAAGCCTTAATTGGAATATAAGTCAAATTTTCTATGAACCCGATTACACCATAAATCAGAGTAGGTTCCACCAAGGCTCGATAGAGCCAATGGGTGATGGCAGATCTGAGTCCCAAGTCCTGCCTATAGTTGTTAAGTGCTATGGTCGCCTTCTTCATCCTGTCCATTACGTTCTCCCTCCGGGAGAGCTTGGAGTCCATAATAACACCCAGATACTTCACATTCGTGGATAAGGGAAGTTAAACGTTGGCAAGGCTTAGAAAACCAAAGGCCGCTATCTTGTCTTGTGAGGATTGATGCCAGTACCACGCTACAAGTACCAGTTTGTGACAAGTCTAAAGCCCTGATTAAATTTTGAGATATATGCGAATCAGCTACTACTTATTGTAAAATTAAATGTTGTTAGCATGTGTAGCAAATAAAAATTATGTTTCTAAGTATAGTACATAGCAAGTGAAAATGTATGTACATATGTATACATTTTATTGCTAAATGGTGTCACAAAATTAACGCAAGACTTGAATTGTTTTATTTTTATTGAGTCATAAATACTTAGGATAACGCAGCATTTTTACTAACCCTAAACTGTCATCCGTCAATTGCTTTTAGGATTACCAACACTTTACTGAACAAATTCATATATTGCGTTCATTTTAGGACACCCTCTATATAGCAAAATTTGCAAATACTACGATGCAAGACCATTCCGCTTCTTCTTCTGCAACTTCTACCTTTTTCTCCAAATGTTTCCAAAAAATCTAATAAGAAAAACACATACTGGTAATGCTTTTAAAATTGTTTATGGCTTGTATATGTACATACGCGTATGTATGTACTCGCTGGCTCGCGTATGTATCGTAGTTAAACACTGTCCTGATCTCCAAGCAATGAAATACAATGTCCGGTAACAGATAAAATCGCTCTTGTCGTGAAAAAAATTTCACGTGAAATCTGTCGCCTTCTCACAAAATTCTGATCGGTAATTTTAAATATTATAGAATGTTCACTCTTTTTTTGCCCATTACAAAAATTCACAAGAAAATGTTCTTCGTCTTTTTTCACAATAAGGGTTGTTTTTATTTTTATATTTTATATTAACAAATTTTACTTTATTTTGTTTCTGTTTACTTTTATTTTTTAATTTTTTTTTTGTAGTTTTCTTTAATACTTAATACAAAGTTGTATTTATCCTTGAACAAATTAGCAGTATTTTAAAAGGAAATTAAAATTTTTTTTGAGATTTACGATCTGGAAGCACTTGACAGACGTAAGTACGAACGAATGAAAGCTTTCGAAATAGAGAAATCCAATATTATTCGAATTCGAGTGACTTGCTTTTGTTCGCTTAGATTTTCGTTCGATATCGTGACATAGGCTAAAAAGGTGGAGATAGAGAAACAAAAAAGTGTTTTCTTTCGCTTAGGGAGCGAACGAAAGCATTCTTTTGATATCGTGAAACAGGCCGTTAAAGACATACAGCAAAACCGAAAGGTCCTCCAATAAAGAATGAAATGGAAATATTTAGAAAGTAATACCATTTTCTTGAAGGTTCTATCGAGAGCAAGTAGGGTCTTAACTCAATTTATAACCGATTGTAAAACACGAATTATAATTTTATTCATAATTAAGCATTTTTTTTTTAATTTAACTATAAGTTGTGCGATTCTTATATAGAATAGCATGTAAAAGCATCTCTAAACTTGAAATACATTGGATGAAAAATGCATTTGTTTAAGAAAAGCACACAGATTTCTAAAGTTTACTTAAATAAAGAAATGGCTTCTGGCATCCGGCTTAACAGGTTTCTATTAATTGATGAAATTATGGATAAGTATTTGTACCTGAATGTTCTGAAACTATTATTTAAAAGAAAAAGCCATTTAGTTAGTGTTAGATGACACCTTTATATTTTAACTGATTAACATATGGTTCTTACGTCATAGAATTGCTACTATATTACACTATGCAACTGAAAGTTTCTTATTAGTCACCTGATCAAAAAATATTATAGTGGAGGAAGGGTTAAAAATATCAAGCACTGTGATGCAAGACTTGGTGGATTTCGTGCATTTACAGCTTCAAAAAGTTACAACAAATAGAGTTTAATGTTTTAAATAAAAAATTTACCAAACTTTTCTAATTTTTTTATAAAAAACCATAATAATTTTCCTACTGTGTACTTACTTTTGTGGTATTAATTTAAATACAAGAATGCTGTTAATTTTTTAATTAATATATATAAGTGCCATTAAATCTACAAAAAGAAAACATTTTTTTTTTGTTTTAATTAATATCTTTATTTTTTTTACGCAACAGGTAAAGATCTGATTTTGTTGTTAGCGTTGTTATGTGTGGGCCTATTTTAACAGATATGACGTCTCGCAGTCCTTAAATAAATAGTAGTCCTTAAGTAAATAAACATGTTAAGAACTTGTTGTTGGAACTCTCAAATGAAAATAAGATTTTCACTTTTTACTTTGAATATCCTTTTCTCTACAAACCGTACTTACTATAATATCATGAATTTCTTTTTAAGTTTATAAGTTTGTTTGTTTCTTTTTTTATCATTCAATCAGGCGTAAATGACTGAAGAGATTTTGTTGAAATGTGGAACACAGATATTCCTATAGATCCAGCTAGCAAAGGTACAATATAGTATGTTTTTCAACTCCAATAACATGTTTTCTTCTTAAAGCAAAGTTTTTTGTTTGCTAACACTCATCATCCACTAAAATGTGTTTTATAAATGTAGTGATGTGCATTCAATCTCGAAGGCCCAACTTTTAACCCAAGAATGGTAAACCTATTTTCTAGTTCTTTAATAATAAATTTCTCTGTGAGGCGATTTTTATAAAAACCGCACATTTTAGCGTTAAAAAAACAACATTTTATTGAAACGGCAGAAATACTCAACTTACGACCGCAAGTTAACAGCTGTTTACCAGGCTACCTGTCATTTTCGCAACGCAATAGAGGGATGACCCTCTTACGTCATAACCGACCATCGCCCATTGATTTTTTGCTTTTAAGCAAAAGATGGAAAAAGCTTCACTGCGAAGGTTAAGGCAATTCGACTACATCAGTCAGCTAACAACTGATAGTCGTCACACAACTGCAATACAAAATGCAACAGCCGATGCGCTCTCTCGAATACTGGCATTAAGCAACAACAGCAAACCAGTCTCAATGCAAATAAATCTTAATGACCTCGCAAAGGCACAGAGAGACGGCAAAGAGTTGCAGAACTTCATCAATACTCAAGGTACTTTTTAATGTTATAGGTTGTGATCAAGAAATTGTGTGCGACATATCTACCCCACGAGTTCGACCTTTCGATCATAAAAATTTTCGACGCCGAATCCTAGACTCGTTACATAATCTAACGCACCCAGGAACGCATGCTACAACGCTACTAGTGACCTCAAGGTTTTTAGGGCCTTGTATGAAAAGACATCGCGGAATTTGTCAGGTCATGTCTACCATGCCAGCGTTCAAAAATTCATCGTCACACTGAAACTTTACCCGATAAGTACGAATCTCCTTACGAGCGTTTTTCGCATATATATATAGACGTTGTTGGACCATGATAGGTTTACACGATGGCCAGAGGCTGTTCCTATTCCGGACATGGCAACTGAGACAGTTGCAAAAGCCCTAATGACTCATTGGATTGCTAGATTTGTTGTACCTCAACGAATAACATCTGATAAATGCAAGCAGTTTGAGTCCTCAGTATTCTCCGAACTCATACAAACGATAGAAGCCACCCATTTGCGGACCGCACCTTACCACTCTCAAGCGAATGGTCTACGGTCTGCTTTTTAAACCAGATATTAACGCATCGCCCGCTGAACTTGTTTATGTTACTACCTTAGAAATCCCAGGCGATTTTTTTATAAAAGCAAGTGTACGGAAGCCTCGAACGATTTTATAACGGAATTCAGAGCCTCAATGCTGAAACTTAAGCCTACAGGAACTTCATATCATTCGCATTTATATCGAGAGATTTGCAGTCAACATCACATGTTTTTGTGCGAAACGACTCTATTCGTCCCTCGCTTACGCGTCCATCTTAATCTTGAGACGTTTTGCGAAATATTTAACGATAAATAAAAATGGACGAAAGACGAATATCAGTGTTGACCGTTTACAACCATATTTTTTACCTGCGTCGGAGTTTTCAAGCCAAACCTGATCAGAGACCGTTATTCCTGCTCCAGACAAACCCATGGCTACCACGCGAAACAGTGTCGAAAATATTCCTGAATTTTTTTCAACATCGGAACCTTTGCCACACATGCATCCAGTTCATCAAACGACAATGAACGTGAAGCGGCCGTTAAAACTACGAGAGGTAGGCAAATTTTAGATTCCGGTGACCTTGTTCCAGCGAGGGGAGTAATGTGGCACCCTGTCAAGTTACATTCGTGCTATTTTGGTCGTTATCACCTGTTGAGGGTATTTGATTACTTTTTCTTAGCGAATATAGAAGATGTCGGAACATCCTTTATGATTCTTCCTCTTTTGTTTTGTCTGCCGAACAATCAAGAGGCATCTCACAAGATTACAGCCACCGGAGTGATAAGAATATTAAAAATCATTTTAAATCGCTTAATATTGTTTGCTTTAAGTTTAATTAAATTACATTTTTATAACTAAATTTGACATAATAGAAACCTAATACCAAATATATAATTGATTTTTACTCATTCCGGTATTTGAATTTGATACGATTTTTTAATGATTTTTTTAAGACTCAACAATGAATAGATGTGTGATGTTTTGCTATATTTGATTACGCATTTACTATATGATATATTTTTACAAGTTTTTTCAGTTCATTTTATAAAGATGTGCTCACTTCCCGAGCAACCCCGATTAGCCTTTCATAATTATTTGTTTCCCAGAACCGATAAATTAAAAAAAGAAAAAATAAGTAGGTAATCTAAAAGCAATTAAAAAATAAGTTAGTTTTAGATAACTAACTCTTTTCTATTGATTTTAGTCAACGCATACTTGTCTATTTATTTTTTATCGTCGAGCTTAACAAACGATTATTCTCATATTTGTTTATTGTATCTATTCATTACCTCCACTTTTCCATCTCTTCTCTATTTTATTGAATCTATTTTACCTTTGACCCTCAACAGAAAAGTGAAAACTTAATTTTCTCCTCATTAATTTATTTATGTGGTTGAGCAGTAGTATGTACTCTTAGTAAGATGCAGCAGGCATAGTGTGTTGTTACATTATCAAGTGGAATGAAATATTAGCTGTTGCCTTGTCCCAGGCAAAAAAAAAAGAAAAAGTGAAATGCATAACTTAAGGGCAAATTCTATAGAAATACAGTGAGTATTTGAAATACTTTTGCCACTTCAAGTATTTGCCATGCCTGTCTATTTGAGCGTACTTAGTACGAATAACTTTCTTTTCATCAATTCCTTTTTTTTCATACCCTGTCGCCTTTTTACTTATTTTGGGGTTACGAAAAAAACAAAAAACGGTAAAAGTATTTGAAAATGTTACGTGTTTGTTATGGGGTTGTAAGTAGTAACAAATTTGTTATACTATAGATATATCAATTTTGTTATACTATGTACAGATAAGTAGTTTGATAAGGGGTTTGCATTTTATTTAGACATTTCTTAGATATTTCTTTATTAAAAATTTAAAAGGTATTTGATGGTAATAAAGCATAAGATAAAGGCTTGACTTATAGCCAAATGCAAAAATATTTAGTTTTTTAAAATATAGGATAATAAGTAAAAAAGACCTTAAAGCAGTATAGACAACAACTAGACCTTCAATTGATAACAATACTGATCAGCAGGGAAACCAGAAATATAATCTTTAAATACCGCTTAATGCGAATAAAATATGCAGTAAAAGTCCGAAAATATGATTTAAAAATTTTAAAGTATGCTTCAAAAAACACTATTTTTTCTTTGTTAATAGAAAAAAATTTAAGATTGTAAGATACGTTATGTATAAACAATTAGCAATACAAAAACAATACAACAGAATAAAAACAAATATATATTGTACTTCAATTTCTAGGAAGATCTGAATACAGAACTTAAACCTTGTGATAAAATATAGCTGCATTTTTTTATTGATATGTGTGTTTGTTATTGCAATAAGTAACAAGACATTGACCTTAGTTTTCAAATATAAAGCCTTAACTGTTACATCTGAGCAAACTTTTATGAATTACTTTTATATATGGTGGTCATAGCAAAACGCACGAAGATAACTGTAAGTAAAACAAAATGTTTTCAAAAAATTTTCCTAATATTTCTTGTCATGATAGAAGAACTTATGCCAATTATGTGTGAAACAAAATTTCGGCCAAATGCTTGCCACGGCTTCGGTGGAATACTTCCATCCGTCAATCCATTTTCTCAATGACTTTGAGACATAATTGAGGTTCAATGTAGTTAATTTAGTTATTTCATCCTCCAGCTCTTGGATTGATATTGGCTTATAGACGTACACTTTTTGTTTAAAATATCTCCAAAAAAAGAAGTCCAATGATGTCAAATTACATAATCGTGGCAGACAATTAAAATCGCCACGACATGAGATAACACGGTCATTGAATTTATCGCGCAAAAGAGCCATTGTTTCGTTGTCTGTTTGGCAAGAGGCACCATTCTATTGGAACCACATATCGTCCAGGTCCATATCTTTAATTTCTGACCACAAGAAGTTTGTTATCAACTCGCAATAGCGAACATCATTCACAGTAACTGCTTGGCCGACCTCATTTTCGAAGGAATACGGCCCAATGATGCCGCCAGCCCATAAACCGCACGAAACACACTGGGCGAGCATGCACAGGTATGTCCATTTTCCCTACATACCCGGATTATGGACACATTTGGTTGATTATGCTGACCAAAAAAATTACAAATTTCAAATTGAATTTTTCAAAAACTGAAACAAAGAATTAAATTTCTATTGACAGGTAATTCAAAATGCCAAGTCTTGGTCAGAGCACAAAATATCCAAATATGCGCCAAAAAGGTTCAAAATGTTCCTTAAATACGAAAAAAAATGTCGAAAACATGCTCCTAAAACTGAAAAAAATGAAAAAAATGCTATTATGAGCAAAATATGCAAAAAGTACATTAACAAATCAATGCCAGTATTGAAAAAAAAAAATCGCCAAATGGATAAATATTTTACGTCTGAGTTGATTGGTTGCATGTTTCTGATTTCCCTGCTGATCAAAATAGAATTTAGTATTACTTTCAAATCAAAAATTTCCATTTTGAAATGGAAAACCCTAATTTCGCTTCGTTGTAGTCTTATTTGTTGCCTGTTGCTTGTAGTTTTATTTTTTTATGATGGAATGCAAAAATTCTTTGAACTGCCTAAGAACATCCTGTTTGATGAGAAAACCCTCTGGGAAAATTGAAAAGGGATTGTTTTCCTTTTTTTGGTTTTTCTTCATTATTTCGTTGATGGTTTTTGTTACTGTTGCTTTTTTGTCTTGACTATTTTATACCAGATATGTATTTGTGTGTGAGTATGTTTGGCAATCAAAAGCTTGTTAACAATGAATTTTCAGTTGTTCGTTGTTGTAGAAAAGAAACAACAAAAGATAATAGAGTCAGTAAATTTAGTAAAATATTTGCTTATGTTGTGTTGGGGTACCTGTAAAAGCCGTTTATCAAATGTTGAAAGGCCTCAAAAATACTACACACACACAAACACAAAAAAAATTAATACACGTCTTTAGCTTCATACATATGTATATACGGTAAACAACAGGAAAACATTTGAGTATTTTGAAAAATATTTTTTTGGGAAAAATATTTTCTCCAAAAAAGGACTTTGTTTTGTAGTTGGCTTTAATATGCAGAGCATTGTTTTATAAAAGTATCTGTGTGTGTGTGTAGTTGTTGTTTGCAAGTAATGCCTCTTAACTATTTATTTGTACACAAAGAACTTAAGCAGGAAATACGGAAGGAAGTTCAGGTGATTTGGCCATAATAGTACAGATATTTAAAATTACTTTCAGTTTTTAATGTTTTCTTTACCTTCAACTTTGTTCAAAAAGATACAAGTCTTTATTTTTATAACAAGGAAATTGTGTTCATATTATTTTAATTCAATTTTTTTCCTATAACAACTATTGCAATATTTGTATAATGTTGTATATTTGGAATAGTTGTAGTAGAAAGTACTAGCAAATTTAATTTTTGTTATTTAGCCAAAAGTATGAAGTTGTAATAAATTATCCTTAAAAAATTATTATTTGCTGTTTGATTTTTTTATCTGCAATGCAAGCCAAAAGTTACTGCCATCAATATAAATCTTATAAGAGTTACAGCACAATGACAACAGCTAAGTTTAGTATAAAAATATTACTGAAAAGTATTATATAAGCGAAGTTAATGAGTAATTGTTTCATAGAAAACAATTATCCTTAAGCAATAAATTTATTTAGAAATTTTAGTTATTTAACTCTGCTGTTAAATTTGGACTAATTTGGTCATTTTTTTTTTTTTATTTACGGAACGTCTTAATATGTCAATTTAAAACTTTAGCTCCGGTGGTATTTTTATATTTTGTATTTCTACGTAATTTGTAGTGTTTTATGATGTAAAGGAAGATTACAGATTAAAAAGTTAAAAATTTAAGGTGTGGGACCATTTCTGACCATATTTTTTTAAATTAATCTTACAAAACAAGTGAAAAATTCAAGTTGTCTCAGTACAAATTATTTTATGTTGTATTTTGAGTATAGTTTTGCTGCATATGATGCACTTATTATGCAACGGATATATGTAAATGCTGCACAATGAAACCAGTGCAGAGGTTTCGTGAAAATAAGCAATTTTAGAAGAGTAAATGTTTTATTTTTTCGTACAATACCGACGTATGTCAATATCCTTTCCACATGCTTTTTCCCTAATTCGAGTAATCAAAAAAAGAATTATTTGCGGTGGTATTTTGACTTTTCAAGCCTTCAGTGTGTCCTTCTTCCCCTAATTTTTTTATGACTATTCATTTCATGATTTTCCAAGTTATGATTGGAATTTAAAAATATTTGCTGATTTGGTATCAACAGCCAGTCAAAATGTGTGGTATTTCGCAGGTTTTGAAGCCACATATTTCCTAAAAGAACAGTGACCTCGCAAAGTCGCCAACTGTTCATGAATCATCACATTTTCGTGACAATTGTTATTGAGAGATGAACTTTCCAGAAATCCAAAAAATTTTGATCAATTTAAAATGTTATCATCTTTGTGCTCTGCCGAACGCCATGGATAAAAGAGCACCTCCAATGTTTAATTGTAATTGCGAGGAAAATTATAGGGCAAAGACGAAGAAACTAAGATAATATCTATATTAAAAACAAATTAATGAGATTAAGTAGAGTCAAAAAAGTTGCAATTCACAAATCATTGAAGAATTATTACTAGAAAAATCTCTAAAATATTCAACATGATCTAAAAACGTGTTGGGGATTTCTAAATGAAAGTATGGTAAGAGAGAGTAGAACGAGAATAAATATAAAAGATTCAAATGGTGAACAAATTATGAATAATAACGAAATTTGGTAGCGTCTCAACCATTATTTTTTGCAAATTCATAAATCTATTAAAGAACAAATTGACTATTCTTCCACTTATTCTTGTAACTTTAAACTATTGTAATAATACTTTTATTACAAGAAATATAAAGCTCTTGTACATGATTGTTTACCTCCGAAACTATTTGTTAATTTGGCGTAGAGATATCGCCATATTTGTTAAATATTTTCAGTAATATTGTCTTAACAGCAGAATATCCACATATATTGGAAATTGCAAAGATTGTTCCAATACCAAAATACGTTAATGCTAATAGTGAAGCTATGTACAGACCCATAGCTTTATTGCCTGCTAACGATAAAATATTTGAGAAAATAATACACCAACTTTCTACTTATTAGGAAATAAATAATATATTGCAAAACGGTCAATACGGTTTCAGAAGAGGTAGAGGTACTTAAATGCTGCAGTAAATGTGGTGAATTTCATATTCCAAGATTTAGATCAAGGCTATAATGGTGTCGCTGTATTTTTTTATGACTTTTCAAAAGCTTTCGATCTTGTAGATTATGAAATAATGTTTGAAAAACTCAAAATGGTATTCAAAATGCGGAATTAAATTTATTTAAAAGCTATTCAACAAACCGGAAACAATATATTGAAATTAATAACAATAAAAGTTATGTGGGAAATATTGAACATGGGATTCCTCAGGGCAGTGTATGGGGTCCACTTTTATTAACAATTTATTTAAGTGACATTGTGATTCTAAATTTTTATGGAAGGATCTATTTATATGCAGATGACATTTCCCTATTTTACCTTACAAGCATGAAACAGTATTGAAAGCTTATATGCAGAAAGATGCCGATATTATATACGAATAGGTAAGGATAAACAGATTAGTCATTAATGCAACAAAGACTTAACTTATGAGACTTAAGCCGTCTTCGAATAATAATAATTATGGAAGCTTTAGTATTTTTGTAAATGGTGAAGAAATTTTCGAATCTACCTCCGTAAGATATTTGGAAGTAATTTTGCAAAGTAACTTGAGATGGAATCTACATATAGAAGAGTTAAAATCAAAAATATCTCAGTAATTGCGATTCCATACAAATTTAAATATAAATTTTATAAAAACACGAAACTAATACTTTATAAAGCTTTAATTCAAAGACACTTAAACTACCTTATAATGGCATACGATTGCAAAAACAGTGTTGAACTAAAATCACTTCAAATAATATAAAACAAGGCATTAAAAACCGTATATAACCTACCTCTGGGTTACCAAACAATTACACTTTAGAGAGAAGTACGTATAAATATTCGAACTGTAAATGGAATGTATCAAATGCAATTACTTTTGTTTTTATTTAAAAATCTCAACACTATTGGTCACAACACGATAGCCCCTTCAAGGGATCAGACAATATTTAGTACATGAAATAGTTATAATTTCAGAACTGCGGCATGCAGACTTGAAGCCACGAAACACAGAGTTGAGTATATTGGATAAAAAATTAACCTGCCTTTATGGGTTATTTTACTTTCAACATATCTGGCTTTCATTAAAATGCTTAAAATGTAAAATTTATATTCTAAGAATTTTTTTATAACTTTTTGGAAATAAAAGGAAAAAAGATTCCATTAATTTTGCAAAAAAAACATTTGTTCGCTAATTTTGGTCAAAGTGAGGTGGTACCTGCATTTAATTTTGAATAGATCAGCAACAGTCAACCGATTTTCATAATTTATAGCTTAATTTATTTTCAGTATTTTCAGCTTTAATTTAATTTTTATTCTGAAAATTTTTTTATGACTTTAATTTAAAAAGTCAAAATTATAATTTTATTTTATTTTATTTAATTTTTTTTTAAATTTTTTTCTCAAATAAGTTACGCATAACTCTGAAACTGTTGAAAACACAAAAAAAACTTATACCATTTATTTATAGAAAATTTTGTTCCTAAACACTTGATGGTAATTGCATTACAATCGGTCAAGTCGTTTTCAAGTTATGATGAAATATATTGACATAAAAAATGGAAAACGAATTGGATTCAACGCATGAAAATCTTTTTATTCCATATAGATACGAGGACGGATTGACATTGAAGCTACCTAGCGCTAGATGGCAGCACAAACAAAAACACTTTTTCTTTCTTAGAAATTACGATCCGTCAAACGTCAGCTGTTGAAATTTTGGCCAAATTCATCGATTAGTTTATTTGTTGTAGTCGTTTGAAGTAAGCAACTTTTGTGTTTCTTGGAAAATGAAAAAAGTGAATTTCGTGTAGTGATTAAACACTATTATTTGAAAGGCAAAACGGCGAAAGAGACAAAAAAAAAAGATTGATAAACATTACAGCAAATCTGCTCCGTCAGATAATATGGTAAAATATTGAATTGCTGAATTTAAACGGGGCCGAACAAGCACTGCAACAAAACCATCAACAGGAAGGCCAAAAGAGGTGGTTACTAAAGAAAATATCAAGAAAATCCTCAATATTGTTATGAATGATCGCCGGGTCAAAATACGTGAGATTACTGAAATGGTAAACATATCATGTGAACGTGTGTTCAACATTTTTGCATGGGTGCCGCGCTTGCTCAGTGTTGAACAAAAACGAATTCGACAGATCGCTTCACAGCGGTGTTTGGACATGATAAAGCATAATCATGCTGATTTTTGGCGTAGATTAATAACTGTTGATGAAGCGTGGAAGCAATGGGTGGAAGCTGGTGGAAGTGCTCCGAAGAAGGCGAAGACAGCGAAATCGGCTGGCAAGGTTATGGCCACTGTATTTTGGGATCCACATGGAATATTGCTCATCGACTATCTTGAAAAGGGATCCACAATCACAGGAGAGTATTATCGTGCATTATTGGATCAATTGGTTGATGCAATCAAGGAAAAAGACCACATTTAAACAATAAAAAAGTGATTTTTCTTCAAAACAACGCACCGGTTCACACAGCATTAGTTACGATGCTAAAACTACGAGAAATCCACTTCGAATTGGTTGATAATCCACCTTATAGTCCAGATTTAGCCCCTAGTCGCAGGAAAAAGATTCATCTCAAACGAAGAAGTGATTACCGAAACTAATGCGTATTTTGAGGAGTTTCCAAAATCGTATTATTCAGATGGTATAAAAAAGTTGGAAAATCGTCTTACTAAGTGTATTGAGCTAAAAGGAGACTATGTTGAGAAATGAATGGTTTTTGAAAAAAGTTTTTTCCTACTTAGGTAGCTTCAATATCAATCCGCCCTCGTAGTTTTATTAAAAGGCCTGAATTTTTATTTTTTTTTTGCAGACGAGTGTATTAGACTTTACATAAATTTTATTTTTAATAAAGTTACTGGTATGGTAAAATTACTTTTATTTTGCTTTCAGTTAAAGTTATTTTTATTTATATGTCAGTTATATGTAGAAATAATGCCAACTAGCCTCAATGATGTCATATGGATGTTGAGGCAAGTGAATTGTAAGATTAATACTTGCAAATAAAATTATTAAATAAAATAAAAAAATAAAAATAAAAGAAATTAATATAATTTTAGACAATAGAACATTTTCAACATCAATTTATTTGATTTATTTGATCCAGAACTTAAACTGAGGGCTCAGAGTGTGAATTGATATATTTTTTTATATACTACTGAGTACCAAATCCTCAAAAGTCATCAGCAGTATATTTTGGCTTACACATCAAAGGAATATTACAATATTCGGGGCTTGCCAGCCATTTAAAATTTATGTCAAAAAGAAAATTTGACTAGATTGGACAAATTTTACGTCCGGACGGTGCTTACATTTGCAAAAGAGTCCTAACGTATAAGCTTTGTGATTCAGGAGGACAAGGAAGATTAAAATACGCCTGGAACTATTCCACCTTGGATAAAACCAACAATTTGCCAAATCACACAGACAGATAGATTGGTAATATAGTGGAACTGTGGAGACTGCGTATGGACGCTCCAGATGGATATGTCTTTTGTAGACGCTGATAATGAAGTAGCTTGAGAAATTTTTAAGCACGACTTATTATTAAGAGCTCACTTTTGGATTTAAGGAATTTTTAAGCTTTAAGTAAAAAAAAATATGTTAAAAAAGACACAGAAAACACAAAATGTGTTAAACAGAATATTCAAAAGATTTAAAATCAAATGCTTGTAGGCCGATTTACTACGTTCTTTTAGAGTTGCGTTCAAAATTTATAACACCGAACGCATATTTAGTTTTGAATATAAGCGTTCAGTAGTTAAATATGAATTTAAAATTCTACTGAACGAAATAAGTGTGCTCCTCTAAATGTGAATTAAACTTTTTTTATATTATTTTTATGGTTTTTCTAACCTTTGTCTGAACTGCCACTCAGAAAAACAGAATGAAATATTTAGTCAATTTTTTCATAGAAAATGTTAAATGTTCATTTAAAAAACCTGAACGCTATATCATACAAATAATTTTTATTACATTTAACCATTTTTTTAACACAGTAACATACAGTTCAAAGGTTACCCAAAAAACAATTTTACAAATGCTTTAATCAGAACTAATATATGGATTTACATAAACATACATACATAACACTTTTTTCTTCAAGCAAAAGCTATATGCGAAAAAAGAAAAGGTATGCAAAAGATTTTAAAAATCTGAAAATATTGTGTAAACTATTAGGTGCAGTTTTAAACATCGCTAAAAAGTAGATTAGTGTCGATAATTCCTGGACTGAGAAATTAGCTTAGGAGCCAATACAAATATAAAATTGACATAAACAATTTTAATTTAATTGGATAAACAGATTTTATTGCTTATTTTTCGCATAAATCTGCAAAACGATTTGTTTGCTTTAAAGTATAAAAGAACATTTCATATTGCAAAAAAAATACAAAATTAAATTTGTCGTTTTACTTTTCGTGATTAGTGATACCAACCTCCAGATGAAACACAGTTATTGCTTTGTTCTAAAGAGGAGAGAAATAATTACATATTGTACATATATGGTGCATATATATATAGACAAACAATAATTTCGATTTCTATCAGGACACTGTTTTTGTTAGAAAAATGTTTATTGGGTATATCATAATTTTTTATGTATGAATAACATACATAATTATTTTTATGTTTTCAAAGCAGCAAAATATTGACATTGACCCTTTAAGAACCAAGCCACAAAATATCTCTATCATCTTTTGTTAATATATTTTTAAGCGATTTTAATGCGTTTTGAACAAAAAAAGAAAAAAAATATTAAAAATATATTTCTTAGATAATGTCTCATTAGAAAAAATTCCTACATTTTGGCAAATATAAAACATCTGTCCGATTTTCCCTACGTTCCTATTTGAGCATCGGAAAACCTACATATAGGCTTATGCTGGGTAAGGTTAAGAGATTTGTCTTTTGATAAAATTCAGTGGAATTGCACCTGAAGTAGTCATGTAGATATTCAAAGCAAGTCCCGACGAAGCTATCACGCCCGCCCATTTATTACCATAGTGGTCTAAAAACGCAGGGATCAAGGCTATAACAATGTCTGACAGACGACCCAGTCTTTGGGCTTAAATTAAACGTATTGTAATATACATATTTATACACAAAATACAAAATATGCTTTAAAATTTTAAGATTAACTTTCTTTAGAAGATGTAGTTGTGTTCTATTTTTCAAAATATATAAATCCAAGTTCAACAACTCGTTAAGAAACTTGACTATTTGGACAGAGTTTTGAAAGAGAAAGAAAATCAGCTTTGGAAGCTTTAGATATAATTTATGGATTCCTAGTCAACAAAAAGATGATAGGAATGCTCAGTTGGTGACAGATTTAATAGTTTATGGTAATGTTCCACATTTTTGGTAGCCGGCGTAATTTTAGAATATATGTCACCCAAAAGCGAAATCATCTGATTTCAATTTTAAATACGTATATAAATTCTTTTTTGGAAAAAAATCCTAATTTTACACTTACACTTTTTGTAAGTATGTGTTTCAAATGTTCGACAACAAATTTGACAATTCTAAATTCACATGACTTGTTTGCCAGTGTAGTATATTAATTTTCTTTGGTCCACCTATGCAGGTACTTCACTCATTTTTCACTAAAGTAATGAACGGCTCGAATATGGCAGTTTATTCGGGTATTATTTTTTGGAAAGTGTTTTCTCTATTAAACATTCTTCATTGCACCCAAAAACTTAGAAAGTTCTTCTGTTTCGTGAAGCAGCCGCTTGTATACGCATTTAAAGCGAAACATTTTTCTCCTGATTTAACCATAACTTCGTCGATGTTATCTTGACTTAAACCTTCAACCAAACAGGTTTTTAGTATTTCAAGCAGTACAGCAAACCTCAGACATATAAATGTGGCATATTTGAGTATAATTGTGCCTGAAAATATGTACAACTAACTTCTATACCAACATGTCCCATGATGAATTAAGTCATATTGAAGATTACTTCTCCGTTCTGGAGTTTTAACAAAACATCAGCACGAACTTGTTACGAGGACCAGATAATTCCTTAAACAACACATGGTATCTGCAAAGAACTGATTCTAATGGCACACTCTCAAACAAGGTATCCTATGTAAAAATGGCATTGTTTTTTTTGGGCGATGTACTTAGTGAAGATTCTTAAACTGCTACCCCGCATAGTAGAACTGCTTTCCAAGAAATTAGTAAACGACGACTTTAGCGTGGTGCATTCATATTATGCATAATTCTTGCCAGACGGTTAGCCACATCAGCGGGCTTCTTACACTCATAGTCCCCGTATTTAAACAAAAACTAAGACAGCGACCAATCGTAATCATGAGTTACCTTATGGTTTCTTATGGTGTAACTTCTATCGATCCTTATTTGGAGGAATGATTTAGAGTTTAGATGTCCAATTTTCTTCTGCAGTTTATATACACGAGCCCTGTTGTTTTCTGCCATTTAAACTTTTATTGTTAAGTACGTATTGTCCTCATTTCACTATCTAATGAAAATATTATTTTAAAATTGTTAGTGAAAAAATTTACGGCATTCGAACGAAGATTAAACGCTTAAAAATGCAAATTGTCTTGTCACAAAAACTAACTGTGTGTACAAAATTATGCAAAGTTTTTTTTTTCTTATTAAATTTTATAACCTTAGTATTAAGATTTCAAAACAAAAGTGTCTTCATGAATACTTACAATAACCTACAATATTTCTTATTTGTTATCTTAATGCAAAATTTCATTAATCCTTTTCTCCGCTACCATTTCATTTTTAGTTGCCAATACTTGAATAATGTTATTCCCCAATTCAATTATCTTAAAAGGTGTTCTTTATTTTTTGGATTACTCATACCCTGTGTATACACTATTGGCAGTCGGTTAAAGGTGTGCCATAATATTTCTCCATATTATTGCCATGCGATAAATGTCTCCCTTGTATGTCTGCACTCAGTATTTATGTGCATAGATCGATTGTTTTGCAAAATTGTCACAGTATACTCGTATGTCTTGTTGCTTATTTTTCTTTTCTTTGGGGTTGCTTCAATTTAACTTCACTTTAAGTATTCTGTACGCCACCTTCATTTAAAACTGTTGCATATGCCACTTATTTTAAGTGATTTATTGGAAACGACACCTTGGCAAGCACATACACGTTTAGATAATAAAAATTTAGTGCCATGGTATTTGCAACATAAAACTTTTTGCTATTAATCGAAGTAGTTTAAAATGGCGCATATAATTTTATTTTATTTGGAAATATAATATATTTTTTATTATTAGTTAGACATGAAAGTAATTTTTGTAATGTAATAAAGAAAACACAACATTATTAGCAATTCATGAAAAGAAAACTTCATATAAGTCTTTCTTAAATTGATTGGTTAAAACTATCGAAAGATCTGCTTAGAATTAGCTGGTAGTACTTCGAACAGAGTGTCCAATTTTGTATGACTCATCAAATACCTCCAACGTTTACCAAAATTTTACATTCAAACTTGTCTAAAGTAGTTGCTTTGTAAGCACAGATTTTCGACTTTACATTACCCTGGAGAAAAGATGATGAATATACAAAGTTGCATTATAGTGACGGAGTGTTAAAATCGCTAAGGAGTGTTAAGTGTAATGGGTTCTTTAACGTTATTTCGGAAGAAATAACATTCGATGATGCCGCCATATTGGAGTTTGGTACTCTAAGTAATTTTGGAATGCGTGTGATCCAAGAAAGATTGATGAATTATGGGAAACTTTAGTATAAAAAAATATCTTTTGTTTTTCATGTTCTACTTCCTGACTGTTTGTGTTGCAGCTCTAGTATTTAAGAAATAAATTTTTCAATGATATAATGCAGTCGTTGAGATGTTTAATTTAAGTCAGCTAAATTATCTTGTAGCATATAAAAAGCCGCTCTTGTAATAACAATAAGTTCATAAATTTTATTAATTTTAAATTAATTTTTTTGCCTACTTTGGGATAATCATAAAAGAATATTTTAAAGTGACCTATTGTAGTAGTTAAATTGCCCGTACACAACACAACTGGCTCATGTGGGAACACCCAGCAGAGCACATGACGAAAAAAATTTAATTGTGGTTTCGAGTATTTAATAAAGAGAATTCATAAACCCACCAACAGACAAGTCCATCCAAAGTAACCCTCTGACATTTCACCTTACCTCGGCGATGAGGGCAAAGATCATACGAGTTAACTCTAGAAAATGCCATCTACTGGAGAAAAATGCCAATGCTAAGTTAGAATCATTACCACCATTTAGCAAGGATCTTCACCACTACAATCACAGTGCAGAGCTACAGTAGCTACTACTTAAATTGAAAATTAACTCATTCGAAAAGAAGTGACGGTGAAGGAAATAATATTCCGGGTCATTTTTTTATCACTATCTGTTCCATTTTTAGAGCTATTTACACCATGTGACGCATCTCAATTATTTTTCACGCTTACGTTTTTTCGTACCTACCTTTCGCTAATACTTTATCGAAGAGGAAAAACCCTTTAAATATTTCGTTTTATTACTTTTGATGGATATGAGTGTATTTCTTACGCCATTTTTTCACATTTCGAAAGCATATTCGATTAATCAATTCGATTATCCAAGACTTTTGATATTGTTTGGAATGAGATGCTCATATTATTCATGGGATCTCATCCAAAAAGTTAAAAGTTCTGTTTTTTTTCGTTTATTTTTCGAATTTAGAAAGAAGCATTTGAGTGCATCAGTAAAATACTACACATCATCTAATCTTCTTAATATATACAACACAATATCCAAAATAAAATGGAATACAACTCCCACGTACAGAATTAAAAGTCTATTTTTGAGCTTCTCGACTGCGTTCGAAAAAGAGCTAAGATGTTCATTAATGACGGTAGAGTATCCAACTCAATCGAAATTCATTGGCGTGAGCTTCAATAGTCTATCTTTACTATAACGGAGTATGTTCTGAAGAAATAAGGAAATTTTTTTCTAATAATCGGGTATTTTTTTCTAGCGCTCGTATTTTCCATAGTTTGTAGTTAATCGTCGAGTGAATCTGACAAAGAGTTCGTTTGTGGAATGTTCTTTTTTCTAAAGTTTTTCTCTCACAACATAAATTCACATCAAGCATCTGTTACCATTAATGCGTTGCATGAGTAGGGGTAAGAAAAAGCTTTATACTGAGTCCATCGATATGGTAAATTGTATAATAGCAATTTTTAACAATATAACAGAATCTGTAATAACATTGTGTGATCAAGCTAACACGTTTTTAAGCTAAATTTTAAAAGTAATTGAGATTAAATTTTTTCTGTTCATTTCTGTTACATCACTCTTTTAATAGAACGCAATTCAGAAGATAATTTTTGATTTTTTTCACAGACTTAAACGTTTTTTTACACGTTTGCCATAGTGATTTACCTCTTTATTTCAGATGCATATCTTTTTGAGATAGAACAAGGATTTTAAGATAAAGAGGCAAAATTTATTTGGTTTTTATGAAATGCTAGCTCTTGCCCAAAACATACATACCTATATTCACATTAATATTTATTTTGCAAAATTTTTAATATATTTGCTTATATCGGGTGGGCCATTTATTGGTTTAAACTTGAATCAGCGGTTACTTCGAATCTGGCAATACCTATGCCATTCTATTCTATCAAAGCGTGCAGTATGTTATCTCCACTGAACGAAATAAATCGATTTACGCTTGAGCAACGTTGGGATTTGTTGGGAATTTACCATCATTTAAAATCATCTTCTCGGATGAAGTTAATTTTCATCTTAGTGGGTACGTTAATAAGCAAAATTGCGGTATTTGTGGTGCAGAAAACCCAAACGTGATCTAACGGATGCCAATGCACTCATTACAAGTAACTGTTTGTTGCGGGTTGTGGAGCGGAGGCACGATTGGCCTTTATTTCTTTGAAAATAACGACGGCGCAACTTAGACACCTATCGCTCCATGATAACCAATTTTTCTTGTGCCCGCTCTTCATGGTATTGATGTGAACGATGTTTGGTTTCAATAGAATGGTGCATTTTGCCACACATCTCATGCCTCAAACGATTTATTGTGTCAAACATTTAGTGGCCGTTTAATTAGCCGCAATGATGATGTCAGTTGTCAGCCAAGAAACTTTTTGCAAGCTTTTAAACTATTTTTGTTTTATTGCATTCTTAAATTTAAACTTTTAAATGGCCCACCGTATATTTTCTAGTTTTACATTTTTGATATCTGGTGTTTTTTTTTAGAGATTTACAACTCTGAGTTGGCATCACTGCTTTATTTTAAAACCCTATTTTACTGCTGATAGTTGCTTTTGGTTTAATTTTGTTTGACATTTCATTATGGATAAACTTACACCAAAGCAGCGCCCGCAAATTGTTGAAATTTTTTATCAAAATAATGGCCTATTCATCAAACTTCCAAATTCAAAATTTGTTCTCCGACGAACGGCATTTTTGGTTGAAGGGATAATACACCGCTTAATAGGCTAGCGGAATGTTACTGACAATGGTGGACCGTATAGGGACATAATTAGAATTTTTTGTACCTCGACTAGCTCGCATTTATCTCGCTGACGTGTGGTTCAATCCTGTTAGAACACAGCACGCGCTACAATTGATTTACTCAAAGAAGCTCTGAAAGAGAGACTTCACGTAATGGTCCAATTAATTGGCCACAAAGATCGTATGATTTAACAACATTAGATTATTTTCTTTAGGGTTACGTAAAGACGCTTGTCTAGGTCGATAAACCAGAGACTATTGAACCCCTGTAAATGAAAATTCGAAGAGTTATTGACGAAAAATGGCCGCATATGCTGCGAAAAGTTTGTGAATATAGGTGTTCCAGATTGCGCCTTGTAAGCGCCAGCGTTAGCGGTTATATGAACTAAATCGTATTTAAATTTTAATGTCATACAGTTTTCTATCCAAACAAAGCCAATTTAATTGATATTGGAAATATATTTCGCTGTTTTATTATGATTTGAAGTGAGTAACTGGAAAAAAAACACAATGTATATATATGGTATATGGTATATGGTATATGGTATATGGTATATGGTATATGGTATATGGTATATGGTATATGGTATATGGTATATGGTATATGGTATATGGTATATGGTATATGGTATATGGTATATGGTATATGGTATATGGTATATGGTATATGGTATATGGTATATGGTATATGGTATATGGTATATGGTATATGGTATATGGTATATGGTATATGGTATATAACACAATATAATAATAGAAGCACATATTTTGTTGCAATAACTTAACAACAGCTGAGTAGTTATTTTCAACATTAATATCCTGTAAACTTAAAATTTACTTAAATTTTTTTCCTATTCTGGTTATTTATACCTCAATTAATAATTGTAAAGTTTAATAAATAAATAAACAACAATAAAGCTTGATTATTGTTAAAAAAAATTGTTTGCGTTGGAGTAAAGTTGCTTATTCAGTTTTTTCTTTTTAATTCTCTCAATTTCGGTATGATTTCAAGAAAAGTTGTTGTTGTTGTTTTAATCGTACTAAGACTATAATTTGTTGCAGCTTTTATTTCAATTTCCGTAGTAGACATTCAGCTCTGATGGTTGCTATTCTGTGGAAAGGTTAAAACGAGTTCTTTGGTCTTTGGATTTCAATTATTTGTTACTTTAGTTCTTTGAGCGAAAAGCTACAGTGAATATTATCAAGCATAGACAGTTATTAAAAATAAAATTTTTTAAAATGTACCCCACGAATTATTTTTATTAACTAATTATTAGAATGTGTTTATATAACATATTTTATAACTTTAAAAATTTCGTTAAATTAATGAAATAAGTTGCTTACTCATAAAATGGACTTAGAAATATAGAAATTTAAATTCTATTTTTATTTTCTCAATACTGATAGAATGCTTTACTCATATCTATTCCAGTATTGTACGATTTGGCTCCTTTTTTTCGATAATATTATAGCAAAATATCAATTATTGTCTCAAAGGATGTAAATTCATTATCATTTTTTAATCCAAAAAATGTTATGTTTAAAAGCCTCTGAGCCCACTGTATGTTGTTTTATATGTATCATAAATATTTTAAAGTAACTTTTTTATTTTCATTCAGATGCTTTCATTAAAAAGTCGAAACACACAAATGTTTATGATTCTTGGCGGATGGTTTTCCTAAGCGAATAACAACAACAGCAAAAAAAAAAAATCATTTCAAATAAACACTATAAAATCCTTTTGGTTTTGCTTGAGAAGTAAAAAAAATCTAATTTTTTTCTTCACAATATTTTAGTTCAATTCAATACAATTTTTTTCTTTTTTTTTTTTGCTATTCGACGATTCTTTTCTTTCATATACAGAAATCTATGATTTTGTAGTTTTAATGGCTAAATTTCTTAACAATACTGTCACGTATTTTTATGATTTGAACTCAATGCACATTAGAGAGTACGAGAAAAGTACGAGAGAAAGAGAAAGAGCATGTAGAGGAAATAAATGCAACACTGTATGCTCATGTGTGTAATTGTATGCATTCATTGTATGTATGTGTATGTATACGTAAGTGTGTGCATAAATAAAACTCAAAAGTAACACGTCCAATATTGGTTCAATTTTTATTACTCATACGCTGTGTTGGTAAATATTAATTTGTTAAGAAGAAAATATTTTTTTAACATCTAAACAGAACGCTTGTACAAAAAAAGCATACAAGGAATTTATTTTCTCACATAACCAATCGCAGTAGAACTTATACATGAAGAAACGGTTCTGTTGAAATATGGCAAATAATTGCAAAATTTTTTCAATATTAAATCTTAATTCAAAATATTAAATGAATACTTAAATAATAATGCGAATTATTGTATTTATAAGATACTGTCATTTCTGGTGCATACTTCTGCAAAATGTAATGAATTTTAATTTAAGTTTTTGAAAAAATTGTGGTCGTACTTGATGGTTTCTTTAAAGTACTTCTATCAGAGGTATATTTTCCTAATGTTGTACTACATATTTGTCGTTTGTTATGAAAAAAAGTTGTTGTCTTGCTAGTGGTCATTGTTTTTGAAGAATTTTTTTTTTCGTCACTCCTCTAGAGAGCATGTTGGCTTTCCACAAAGTATATATTGCTTTGTTTCAGTTTCTTTAATCAATTTGATATTTTTTTCTTTTTCTTTAAGCTAAGTAGATGATTAATCTGCTGTAGCTTCCTCCATATGATTTTTGTTAACCTACCTTGCTAATTGGTAGTGATCTCTACATTAGCATTGTAATTTTTTCCCAGTAGTTGGCGTGTTTTTCCTGATCATTCGTCTGATGTTTGTCATCATCGCCAGAGGTATGCGGGAAGGTTAGGTGACTTTTTTCTTTAATTTTTAATGGAGTTGTCTGGAGGGAAGTTAAAGCCTTTTTTATTATTAAACAATCGAAACCACAATTAAATTTTTTTCTTCGTAATATCCTCTGTTGGGGATCGAACCTGGGTCGTTTGTGTTGTTATGCGTGCGCTCTAACCACTACACTACGAATAAGTTGATTTTATTAAAAAAAAAACACAGGACCATAACTCTTGGAAAGGTATAGTAATTTTTTCTATAATGTTTTAAGTTTATGTTGTTATTATTTTCCTTAAAGTTCTTAGTTGTTTTTCAGATATTTATTTCAACATTTTTTTATAGTAATGGCAAGCTTGGATGAGCAAATTGCTCCTTGTTGCGGAGTACTTTAGTTGACACAATTTTATCTAAAACTGTAAGTGGATTAGAAAGAGGTATATTGGATGATGTTGGTCTAAGCTCTATAGAAGACGAGAATATACAACTTGACGAGGTCTACGAAAATATAAGCCAATTCAAGGTATTACGATATTTGACTGAATAATAGAAATTTAGGGAGTTAATGAGCCTATTCAATCTGCTACGACTTTTGAGAGCATGATTCAGTACCCTCAAACTACTTTGAGAAATAAAATTAGGCACTGCTGGATTTCTTCAAGATAATGGTAAGACTTCGGCAACAAAAATCAAAGTGTGACAATATTTTACATTTAGTTGTTGGTATGGTCAAAAATTATTTAGATAGCATTGAAGTACTTCAAATACGACTCGTGAGAAGAATTAAAAACAACAAAAATTAAATATAAAATTTTGAGCGCAAACCGAGTTGAAAAGTATCAAAACGAGTTGAAATCGAGAAATTCTTTTTAGTAAATGTTGCCTGTGTTGTATAAAACATGCATGTGTGTTATACTTTTTAGTCGCTGCACACAAAATATACACACTTACACACATATGTATGCGTATGATATTACGAATTTAATTTTACACAAATAACATGCATTGACATGAATTGCTCGTTTTCGATTTTATTTTGTTTATTTTTAATTCGTTTAGTTAGCTATAACACAAAAATAAAAGCTCCTAAAGCAAAATTTTTGCCATATTTAAAAATACACGTCAATTTGAGAAAGAAACAAAACAAAATCACAGGAAGCAAACAATTTTTGTTTGTTTTGTTGACCAGTTTAATATAAAAAAGAAATTTTAAACTGGTTATAATCGCGTTTAACGTGTGCCGCTGTGGTATGGTAGGTAAGACACCCGTCTACCAACCAGAAAGCCCTCGTTTTAATACCAGCGGTATCGCCTCATAACATTAGCAAGTAACTGGTTATGAGTATTACTATTATTGAAAACTTCTCTAATGCATTTGCCGTTCGGATCCCTCATTTAAGTGTAGGTCCATTTCAATGAGTCTTAAATCGGGTGCAGCTCATTGACTGTTTAACACCAGTTGGTCACAACTTCATTGATTTATTATGCATATTTCTTATATTTGTCCATAAAATTTTAAAAGATATGCGCGCCTTTCTAATTTTGAAGGACTTTTGTGAATTAAAACGAATTTCATAAAACTTGGATTAAATAGTAAAAACTTTAAAAAACGGGGATATCAAAATAATTACTTAAGTTTTTACTTCAGAAATTATGAGAAGGGTATGTATTTTTTGCCGAATTTAAAAAAATTTTTCTATATTTATTTAATTCTAGTAACCGTTACAAATATTATCTCCCTAAGACAATTCCTTCTATTATTGGTGGCAGTTCCCGCTTAACTCTTTTAAGTTTACAAAAATTTAAGCATAGAGAGTATTCCAGTAAGACAAATCATATACAAGCGACCGCAATTTTAACATGAGTCATGAGTCAAGCTATAACTGCTTGTTAAATGACAAGTAAAAACTAAACCATTAATAAAAATTTAACGATATACGCTTCAATAATGCATTCAAATTGTTAAAACTCATTACGGTTATAGTTCCTAAAACTAAAGCAGTTTTGGGTAGTCATCAGCACCTTTTCTATGACAACAGAACTCGTTGTGTTTTCACTAATTGAGTCCTTGAAATGCCTCAAATTAATCTGGTAATTATCTTGAATGATGAAACCATTTTCCACCTCAGAGGCTACATTAATAATTAGAATTGTGGTATTTGAAGCTCGGAAAACCCCCAAATCCTCTTACATTTCTCAATGAAGGTTTAATTTGTTTTTTGGTCTGGCAGGGTCATTGGAATTTGCTTTTTCGAAAACGAGGCTAGAGCAACCGTTACGGTGAATGGATTGCGCTATCAAACAATGATTAATGATTTCGTATGGCCGCAGTTACATGATATTAATGTGGACGACGTTTGTTTTAACAACACGGCGATAAGTGCCACACAAAATAACGAAAACATGGCTCTATTGCGTTAAATTTCCTGTAGAGATCACATTTGACCTCCAAAATCTTGTGGCTTAGTACTTTTAAACTTTTTTATTTGGGACTACATGAAAGATAATTTATAAGCCAATGGTCAATCGATTTAAAACCTCGCAAGTGGAATTCGTGAAATTATAGAGAACATACTCAAAAGTGCGAATTATATTTAAATTTTTTATTTGCCAAAAATTATACCAAAAATTAAATAGTCATGTGATACTCGTTCGTTAATGTATCGTATTTTGACATTAAATCCATAAATGCAATGCAATCACAATCGAGTGGTAATATTAAGAAAATGAATGCAATGAAGTTTTTTTTATTTTTTATTTTTATTTTTTGATATAATTGTAGTGATTTATATAGAACAAATTTCAAGAAAGAACATATTTCGGGCCTTTAACTTGAAAAATCTCAAAATTAAAAGTGTATCTAGATAGCCATTTTAAAGAATTTACGAACAATCAAAGTTGGCTTAGTTCTTATTTTACTATCTATATATTAAAAAAATTTTCTTTAATATTAAAAAAACAGTGAAATGGAATGACAGAAATACTATAAAAATAACTATAATAGAACAAAATGTATCAACAGTTCTAAATCCTTATAGCCAACAAATAAAACACATATGTTACCTCAACCGAAAAGAAAACAAAAAATGAAATAAAATGTATCTTAGATAAGCCGATAATATGTTTTTTTTTTGTTTTTGCCAAAAATTTGGAAAGCCACAGAATAAATATGTGACACTAACATGACTTTGAGGTCAACATCGAAAGTGTGGGATAAAATTGTGTCAAAAATGTTAATGTTTTGTGTCAACAATTTAATTTCTTTATTTGTTCTTTATGGAACATTGAAGTTTTTTTTTTTTTTTTTTTTTTTTTTGTAATAATATATGTAAGTAGTAAAAGTATTTTATGAAAGTAAAGTAAATACAAATGGAAGAATAAATTGAGCAATGTATGATTGCAGTTACTGAGTCAAATTTTATTTATCCAAGTAGACTTTGTTATACTTCGTTATTAAAATATGTTTATATTTCAAAGGGAAAAATTGTTCCCGAAGATTCGGGCGAAGTCTATACTGACAGGCAGCCGTGTGAGTAGTGGAATTTTTTTCGATAGGCTAAATATTAACGCTCAAATGCACAAGCAAAATACACATAATTTTGCAATTTTATCTTTACTACAGTGTTGTTGTAGGATAAAACAAAATGACCAGAAAATTTTGTATCGGGCGCTTTTTCTAGAGGTTCATAAATTTGAGTTCGCAATACTGCTTTATTTTACAACCGAGTTAAGAGCTGATAATTGCTTTTCATTTAGTTTGGTTGGACATTTCATTCTGGATAGACTTACACCAGAATAACGCTTGCAAATGTTAAAATTATTTATTAAAATCGTCAAACTTATCGTCCACTGTGGTTGTGGGTTTTGGTTCCCTTTTTGAATGATTGGGTGCCTAAATGAGCATAATGAGTAAAGATAATCCACAAAATATTATCGATATACCATTAAATTCACAAAAAGTTACTGTTTGATGCGCTTTATGGTCTATCGAAATCATTAGTCAGAATGTTACTGTCAATGATGAACAGTATAGAGACATGAGTAGAATTTTTCAATAAGCTGACATTAGCCTTGCTGACATGTGGTTTCAAAAGTTTCACGCAATGATCCAATTAATTGGCCTCCAAGAAAATGTGAGTTAACCCCATCGGATAATTTTCTTTGAAGTTATGTAAAGTCGCTTGTCTATGTCGATAAATCAGAAACAGTTGAACATCTGGAAATCAAACTTCGAAGAGATATTGGCGAAAAGTCGTTGTTCTAGATTGCGCATTGTACGCGCCAGCAGTGGCGGCGACAAAGCCGAAATCATATTTCAGTATTAATTTCGTAAAATTTTTTTATCTTATAAAATCCGTTGTATTGATATTAAAAATGTAATTTTATTTATTATATTTACGCACTAAATGATTAATCCGCCTCCCGGACTACAGTGGTGTTTTTCAAGTCAGAGTGATGGCTGTTTACCATGATGGGCTCCCATTACTGACATAAATATTTTGTATGACGGCAAACGCAATTAGATATCTTGCAGATATAACCACCAACTCTAAACTGGTGAGGGATTGTCGTGATTCACTTTGGAAACTTTCGAGGCTACTTAGGGTTCACCTTATATGGGTCCCTGGTCACATCTACATCCCGGTTAAATGTGTGACCGTTGAACCCGCTTGTATACGATGGTCTCGAGGGTACACTGATGACGTACGTCCATTTAATATCGGAAGGCATACATCTTTATGTATTACATATAACTCCGTTAAACTTTCTATCAGCTAAAAGTACCTTTTGGACGCGGATAGATCCTGGACGGTCAAGAAACTGGCTTTTTTACACTTCACCTGGCTTAAAGTGGACCTTAGGGACTTCATCTCCACTCTACTTATTTCAATACATAATTGATAGACATGCGGAGAGGCTGCGACTGCCTGCGAATGGGAAGAGGAGAGTATTCATATACCAGTGACCGTCTCTCCACGTTGACTTCTATCATTTGGATCTTCCATTTTCCTTAATCTAGCGAAGGTATCGACCCTTGATATCAGGCTAACCACCAGATTTATTAGACATCTTTGGGAATCTCCTAGGCTGACTATCAGGACAGGTAAATCTGGACCTAGTGGCCAGCTTCAGAGCTCTTCTTGACGTGGTAATACAACTAGCAACGAGCAACGAGCTATGAAACGACAAGGCTAAAACTTTTTCATATTTTAAACAATAATCTTTATCAAATTTTTTAAACTTTATTTAAAAATTGTTTTAAAGATTTTATAAGTTCTTGCTTGACTGACTAAAGTTTCCTTTTTTGCAGATGAAAATAAATGCTTAATGCAGGAAGTGGTTTTTTTACAACACTCCACTCCAATTTTTCTTTGCGTTTCTTTAAGTCAATGTAACTGACTATTGGGGATTTACTAAAATCTATTAAGAAAGTCTTAATTTAATTTTATACATACATATGTATGTACCTTTATTTAAAACCGTGACAAATAATAGAACCATGTCAAATTTATAAATCACACCACTGTGTAAAATGCTGTAAAATTGAGTTTAACACTATTCTTCCTGACACTGGTACCCCGGTAACCGCACGTGTAATTTAGTCAAATTTTTCTCAAACAAAAGAATATACAGATTTGAGGTTCAGCAAGTTTCTACAGCTAAACATTTGTTATTGTTAGCTCTTCCGATTTGTTTCGGTTGCCCTACAGTTAAATAGTGTCTACCTTCCTGATAAGGATACCCGTGTACCCGTATTTAACTTTTTAAATTTTGTTTGAAACTGACGGAACTGCAAAGCTCAAACTGGCGCAAGTTAACGCAGTTTGATAAAGCTGGCTTGCTTTTTTTGACAAGGCCAAAACTTAGAGAAGACTATAGTGCCACATAAGTAAATAAGTAAGAATGGTAAACAATTTTGTTTCAAAAAAGTAATACTAATAGTGTTTTTCGGACTAGCAATTATTTTGTTAAGAGCCTTGCAACTTGGTCATTTACAGCCATAGCTCTATTTTCATATTCTTAGATTTTATTTAAAAACATCGGGCCTACAAAGGTAGCAACGACACTCTAGTGCTAAACGACCACGTGATGCAACGAATCCTCGACAAAAGCTTAGCTTTTTTTGGTGCTTGGATTGAGGCTAGACTATACACAAAATGCTCCCAATGCTGTGGCATTGAGTGGCATTGAGTCACTGGCCATCGAACGTTTGGTGCTGTATTTTGATACCATCTGGTCCATAACATCTCCTCCGCTGTTAGTTAAACTTTCGACATTATTTATATCCTCATTTTTATTATTAAAAACTGGCTCTCATCGAGTATAATGCATCTTCTTGATCACGACAGAAAAAGAGTTCTGTTTTTATTGAAATCATATTGGGGTGTAACTACATCATCCATTGGGTTTGGCCGACTTATTCCTGTAATTTGAAGTCGACTGACCAGAGGAGTGACGCGAAAAAATTATCCGTTGTAACATTTATTGCATATTTTATCCATAATCTCTATAAAAATCATCCGGAGCTAAAAAAATATTTTATTTATTTGCCTGTCGCTGGTCACCGGATAGCTTATAGCTGTGTTACACAGAGGAAATGTACACAGTAAAACTGGTTCGACGTCTAAAAGGAAATAACTTTTCGTTCACTGTCACATTTTCATCTGGATAATAGCTTATATACTCTTATAATTAGTTTTCAAATATCGGACACGGGATCGACTTTGCCTGCTTGTTGACGTGCGAATCTGGTAAACGCATTATAAGAATGTATTATTTTTAGTACAATATTTGCTGAAATCATTAGCAACTTAACTATTATTTCTATAATGGAGGAGCGCAGAAGGAGTATAATCGCTGGCACCATTTATGTCCATGACCAGTAAGATTCCAATAAGCGCATCAAGTTCTCCCAGAGGAATCAAACAAAATTATCGAGGTTACACCTTTAAAAATGCAATGTTCGCTGCTAACATACACGTGTAGCCGGATGCCCCTATCAGGAGTCCAAGTGTGTAAGTGTTATCAGGATGGCTAGTGTTGGTAAATGTTAATATGATTTTGATGTCTGCCGACCACGAAGCAAATGGCAGTAAATAGCATTGACGAAGAAAGCCAGAAAAAACTTTTCAAGCAAAACATGTCGGATCAGGTAATATGAGATTGCATGATGTTTACAAAACTACTTACGTATGAGTGCTATTTCTGATGCACTATTAAAATATCACTCATACGTGATAATGTGCAGTAATGCCAACTTTTTTGATGCAAGAAGCACTAAAATAAAAAAGCACTAAAGAGTGTAATTTCTAGTTAAAAAAGGCGTAAAAAGCATTATTTTTTTGTTTCTTTGAAAATAAAATAAATAAGAAAAATACAAGTTTAAACTGAAGTATTATTTGATAAATAAAAAAACCACATTTGAATACAAAAGTAGAATATAAATTATGGATGTCCTTATATTGAAATATTTGCCCGGGGGCAGAGTTTAGAAACGACCCAGAAACGACTTTAAATATGCAACAAATGAATATGGGTAGATAATCAATTTTTATACATTTGTCACTTTTTAACCGCGTCTATTCATTATTCATTCTTCTTTTTTCTTACATTATTCAGTATTGTATAGGAAGGAGTGCTTCGTTGGTATATTTTTTCTTTTAAATATAGCATTCAAAAAAATTTTAAAAATATTCGTTGGTATTTATTTTTTTTTCTCAAGATTAATATATCGGCTGTACCATGTTTTCTCTGCATTTTTAAAATTTGTTTTTGAGTTTGTAATAACGGTAAAACTTTAAAGAGATACGCACTTCAAATTTTTATTAGTAAGGACACTACTCTTTGTGCTAAATATTCGTAGAAATTGTATATTTTTTAGCGATAGTCGCTGCTGATAACTGGACATTTCAGCAAACTGTTTATTCCTCAGCGACTGTCACTGCTGATAACGAGACAATTTTGCAGACATTATCGCTATAACGCCAAATAACATAGTTGTAAAAACCGTGATTGAATCCGTCCCAAGGAGACTGCAAGCTATGGAAAATCGAAAAGGATATAAAATAAAATCATGACTTAATTTTAGAAGCAGATATAAGGGTCTACCCGACTTTTAATGTGGTCATAAATTTGGAGTTTCTAACTGTGATTTGTTTTATAAAATTTTAATGTTTTTGTAATAAGTTGCCCAACTTTCGGTGTGAGCGACGGGTTTAGTTTACCTATTCAATTTCCAGAGTTTGTGGAAAACGAAACATCATTTGAATTTGAGGAAGGTTGGATATTCTGTAAGGACTTATTTTTTGTTACTGATACTGCTGAGAGAGACATTAAATTTATTCAAGTTTAACAAAATTTTAACAAAGGATTAAGAGGAAAACCACTTTTTGCTTCATGTTGTTGAGGCTTATCGACAGAAAAATCCTTCGTATAGAAAATCTGATCTAATTAAATCCATAGTTTTAAGAATTAAGGAGCCACAAAACCATCTTCTTTTCCAATTTTATTGTTGCTATGTTAACTCAAATCAATAAGAAATATTTTTTTAATAATACTATTTTTTATTAATTTGAGGTAATATAACATAACATATATATATATATATATATATATATGTATATGTAAAATATGTTATGTTATGTTAACTCAATGTTATGTTATGTTAACATAACATAACATATATATATTTATTTGTTGATGTTATGTTAACTCAACAAATAAATAGGACACTTTCATTTATGTCAAATTACTAGACACTTAATGGTATATATATATATATATATATATATATATATATATATATATATATATATATATATATATATATATATATATATATATATATATATATATATATATAGTGTATTAAGTGTCTACTAATTTGGCATAAATGAAAGTGTCCCTATTATTTCTTCTACCACTGTATGTATATATATGTGAAATGGTCTGAAGAAATGAATATTAATTTATTTGGGTCTGATGGATGATAGTATGTATGAACTTCTAGCAATTGGAATGCATTTATTAATTTGATTTTTGTATTGATAAATACAAATTTAAGAAAATATTGATGTGTCCCCATATTTCTTCCACCACTGTATATTCATTTTAATCTACTAATTTGTATAGAAGTATATTAAAGTTGTTTCTGTTATTACTTAAAACATTACTCTTTTTACTTTCCTCTGATAACTGAAGCGTTAACAGTGTCAATTGCAGCAAGTTTTTTAAATGAATTCCAAAGTTATTTGTGAGACGTTCTAAGTCTTTTAATAATTCCTTAATGAAATGCGGAAACAGTATATTATTAAATATATTGGCACATTTGGAACAATGCAACGAAATATTTGAAGCAAATTTCTGCCAAATAATTTATAGCCAGGAATGCTGAATGCACAGTGAAAGTCGAGCTTTAGTTTCCTGTTTTTCATTTACAATGTTTGTCTAAAAAGACAATTCTGGTTGTAAAACATTAAACGTTTTTAAGTGACGAACTAAATCAGCTTATCTTGCCCCATTATCTGTTTTACAATAAAAACAAAATGATTTCTTACTGTCATTTGTAGGACCCAGCCATATTTTAAAAGGTGGACTACTTTCCCAAACTCGACATTTTTGAGAGATTCTCTCCATTTACAAATTAATTTTCAATCTTCCTTGACAAGAGATAATTATGTTTTCTACAGAGTAACATACGTTAAATTGAAATAAATTTCGTATATAATTTTTTTTCAAAATATCGCTTTTGGCACTATAATTAGGTACTTCAGTTAAATTTACTTTATACCGACCTTAAATAATAAATTTTGTTTTGTGATTGATTCGTGATAGTTTGTGTTAAATTTTATTGGGGAATCAACCTTATTATTAAAATAGTTTTGCAAGCAATAAAATATGTTTAACATATTATGTTACCAGTTTACAATGAGTTACTCAAAAAGGAGTTGCCAGAGGAAAAAAATTAACATGATAAAAAAAGCCACAGAAAGTTTTTGTTAGACAAGCGCTAAAAATATAAAAATTTCTTAAAAGTTCTAAAAACAGCAATGAAAAATATAAAAAGCGCCAATTTAATACTTTTTATGTTGGCAGCAAAGCTAAAATGTTAGCATTTTAAAGTACTAACAATAGTGCCAAAAGCACAAAGTTGGCATCCCTGGTAAAGTGATCTCACTGTTCTTATACTAAACAATTTATATTTCTAAAACTACGAAGATTAAAAAAAATATTTAGCCCTACTTAATCCGTGAAGTTTAGTTTTTTTTAGTTTAACCTAAAAAACGCTTAGCACGAAGATACCATAAGATTCTTTTTACACTGGAATTCTTAAAACTGTTAAGATGGCACTAAATTTTGAAAAATATATGCATATATATTTTAATGGAAAATGAAAAAAAAAACACTTGATTCAAAATTTTGGAAATTGAAGGTTAGGGCAGCCCAAACAATTTTTTGGAAAAAGTCAATTTTTAAAAAAGAGAACTGTAGAAAAATATATGGGGCTTAATAGCTTACACTTTGCTTAGTTGAACAGCATTTTTTTTTTTAATTATTTCGTGTTTGACGTAGTGCGCGCCCTCAAAGTACAAACTTCAAAATAAAAAAAATATTTATAAATTTTGCTTTTATTCTACCAACTATGAATGGTAACTAAATATGGATGTCATCAATCTAATTATTACTTTTTTAACGTTCTTACACATACATATAGATGTCGTTATACTTGCTCTAATCTAAGCTACATGAATTCAAATAATAGGACGGCTGGAGCATCAATATAAAAAATCAAATTTTTCTTATCAAAAAAATCAAAATTTAATTCTTGAAGGCTTTGATCATTTTCCGGCAAGGGTTCGCAAGCGAATTTTTTAATTGGTTATTTAGTCCAGAGAGAGTAGTTTCCAGCTATAGTAATTTCGTTCTACCCTACGCTGCAGACCACAACATTTTTTTTTTTTTTTTTGAAATTTCAAGCTTGCTTTATTCGAATTTTTCTTTTGTTTTGCCTCATGCCAGTAAATAACAAGATGCGACAAATAAGTACTTGGGTTGTGAATCTAATTTCTGATAGGCACTATCGAGTACAACAAGAATCAGTGTTTGAAATTTTTGAAAAAACTCCAAAATCTTTAAATACAGATAAATAGCTAGTCTTCATACATTTATGAACTTATACGCTTATAACTTATTAGAATACTAACCAATTTTACGTTTCTCAGCGGGCTGGAAATATAGTTCATATATGTATGTATATTTCGTTTAAGTAGCCATGAGGAATATCTGTGTATTTATCAAGCAATTGGTAGAAGATAATTAAAAAAGAATTCAAAAAGGGTTTAAAACGGCTTTTAGATGATGAATGTCCTTCCAGGATATTTTTTAAGCAGTATAAAATTTCAACAGATATAGCCTGGATAAATGTCAACTTAATAAAAAGTATATATGGTATATGGTATATGTTGTATATGTAGCAACGACTAAAAATAATTATCAGTGGTATTAGACGTCGCCAACGCTGCACAAGTTGTTAAGTCACAGTTGGAAAATAGTGTAAAATTCAAACATACGTGTTGGGTCTTTGTCTTAAGAAGCGGAGGTATCTATTAATAAAATATTTAAGAAATTTAGAGAGCATAATGCAAAGAAAATTTAGTAGAATTGATAATTTAGCAGATATATTTAATTTTCTATTAATAAATTTTGAAATTGTGGTCAGGGAAATTCGAAAGACTCCCAAGGCAAAACAATTGGTTATGCCTAAGGAAGCAAAAGTGACAGCGAATAAAAATATAATAGTTTATCCTGATATTGATAAATGTGTGTTGTAATCCTCGAATTACTTATAATTATTTACATCCAATATTTTATACCTAAAATCAGTGGTTTAATTGATACCAAAAATGGTGCAAACCAGCTCCACAGTGCATTGCTGGCTAGACATTTTTCGATCTTTCAGGATATTCGTGGATTCTACACCAATTGAACTGTTCGTCTTTTGAAGCAAAACCAATTAGTCACCCAATTTTCAACTTCCTCGTATGAATCGAATCTCTGCTCAGCCAATGCGTGTATCATCGGCGAAAATAAATAGTAATCGGTAGGAGCCAAGTCTGGTAAATACAGCGGGGTGTGAGCTGCAGCTGCATTGTCATGTTGTAAAATTACCTTGCCGTTTCTTGTGGCGCATTCTGGTAGTCTTTCGATCAGTGCATGGTTTAATTTAGTAGCTTGTGGTATACCACACCTTTCTGGTCCCATCATACACAAAGCATTGTCTTCCTGCAGAATCGATCTGGTTTTGCAGCCGAAGTTGAGGTTTGTCCCAGATTAACTAGCGCTTTTTTCCGTTTAGACCATGATCTTGCGACTCTGCAGTACTTTTCTGCAAATGAAATCAGAAAATTATTTCTTCCGCAAATCATAATTTTTTGGTACAAAATTCACCATCTTTAACACGATGAAAAAATATGATGTTGTTTGTTCACTGATCTGATGTATACTGAGTATGTTTGACAGATAGCATTGCCACTATAAACAAATTTGGGCTCGTTCACCATAAATATTCCCTATGGAGACATTTGTATCTTGACGTTCATTTCATACCGGTACACCTGATATCTTAAAAATTAGAGACGCTTTTGTCCCAACGACCTTGGAATTCCATGCCTAATTATACTCAAAATTTACGTAATGCAAAATAGTTTTAAAAGAAGTTATAAGAAAAAAAATTTATAACGTGTTAGTAGTTATTATTTTTTTCTTTTTTTAATTACTTACATTTTTTTTTTTTTATTTATAATTATTTTGTTTTAAAATTTTCAATGTCAAGTTATTAAAAACAGAAACTATGTTAAAACCATAAATTTATTAAAATAATATAGTTTACTTTAGCTTTAGTTAACTTTGTGTTCGTAAACCACTTTAACGTATTTTATAACCTCACACGTAAAGAACAAAAAACGTTAAAACTACAGCCACATTGTGTTTAACTTTTAGTTAAAGGATTTAACATGTAAATTATATTTTAAATATTGGCCTGGCCTAAATGCATATAAAACTTTAGAAAACAATGTTGTAATAAAATATTTTATATATTTTTCTTCCTCTCTTAGCAAAAAATAAAGTAAATTTTGTTTAAGAAAGATTGCTGTTACGTAGCTAACGCAAGTTATTTCTTTTTCTTCTTATTTATTTATTCTTTTTTCATTTCGTTAACAAAATAAGAATATAAAGTATGAGAAGGAAAGAAAGTTTTAATAAAGAATTATTACAACATTCTAATGTTTATTTTCAAAGTTTAAGACAACAAAATATGCTCAAGTATATTTTGCTAAAGTTAACATAGTTTGACTTGAAACTTTGTAAATGAAAATGCATACTTTTATTGTTTGCATTGTTGCTATTACTATTGTTAATGTTATTGTTATTGCTGTAGTTATTGTTTTATCATAATGAAAGTAAATAGGAATGTTCTGGTTTGTTACTCTAAATATTTATATTAATTTTTTTGGAAAAATTACTGTGTTAATTATGACATGATGTTGGAATATAATTTTCAAAAAATGTTCAATTTAATAGTAAAAGCAGCAGAGAAGAAAAGGGTGCATTAAAAATTAACTTTCATTGTTTGAATTTTTATTATGATAAAAGCATCCGAACCTTAATTTGAAGAGAAAAACCCAAAAAATGAGCTTAAGGAATTAAGTTTAAAAAATAAAGTTTTCCATAAAGAAAATTTCTGTTTTTTAAAATTATGCCAGATAAATGACCACCAATACCATCAGTTATATAATGCCTTCTGTTAATCAAATTTATGTATGTTTGCGCTTTTATGAATACTTGGTGTTATATCATAGTGTCCTTTAGGCTACTTGGCTTGCATCGTATGACATCTGGACTGTCATACGAACGATATGATGCAAAGGCCTTTGCTTAGGAATTAGGTCTGGTTGTTTTGTGTACACTATGGGATAGGTAGTAACGAAACAGTTTCTGTGACACCCTATATTGGTCCGGAATCTTACTGTGCGGCACCACCTACTGCCATCCTCAATCTTGTCAAGGATTTGGAGATTGCCAGGTGATTGAAGCACTGGAATGCACAAATGGGACTTTGCCACTCTAGGGCTAGCTGATGGAGCTATCCTGATGACCAATTTTTTTGCAATACGTTTTTGTATTATTAAAAAAAAAATTAATTAAAATACTATCCTAAATGATACAGCAGTCATTATTATTTTATTTTAAATGGAATTGATAGGAGTCTACTACATTGAAATTTTAAGGCCATATTTTAATTGGTTCAGATAATATTAAAAATTAACCGTCTGTAAAAGTGGGGGTTATCCCGATGACGCTCATTGTATTGTGCAAATGTAAAGTTCCTGATAGATTTAGATGGAGATGTTTGGGGAAACACAGGGCTCATTGCAAGACATATGATATGATTTCGGATTTGCTGGTGTTCATTAGGAAGACAAAAGATGCGTGGCGTGGTGTAGTGGTTAGAACAAAGTCATAACAACAAAAACAATCCAGGTTCAAGCCCCAGCAGAGGACATGAAGAAAAAATTTAATTGTGGTTTTGAATGTTCAATAATAAAAAAAGCTTCAACTTCCCTTCAGACAACTCCATCTAAGAAAAAAGTAAAGAGAAAATGCCCCCTGACCCTTCTCGCATACCTCTGGCGATGATGACAAACATGAGACGAATGATCAGAAAAACACGCCGCCTGGAAAAATATTACAATGCTATAGTAAAGATCACAACTAATTAGCAAGGATCTTCACCACTACAAAAAAAGAAGAAAAAAAAACATATAGAGGAAGCTACAGCGGATTAATCATCTACTTATCTTGAAATATCAATGATTAAAGAAACTGAAACAAAGAAATTGATGCTTTGTGGAAAGCCAATATGCTCCATAGAGGAGTGACGAAAAAAAAGCTTGCCAACAGGAATACAGGTTAAATAAACAAGAATACTTTTCAGCGCGATATATGATCTTGTATACGGCCCTGAAGACTAATCGGGAATTTTTCCAGCTGGTTTGACTTTAAGACAATCTTTTGAGACTCGTGTTTCCCGAATATTTTCATTTAAATATTGCGTCACTTGTTGCACGTTTGTCAAATTTTTTATTGCTAAACTCTTTGTGACGTCTTTTACGTACGATAACATTCATAAAAAACCAAAAAATTATCATAATGGACCCAAATTAACAGAAATTCCAAACATTTCTTACCTTTGAAAACACTTATTTTACAGCAAAGAAATCAGATAAAGGTTTTGTTTTTGTTATTAGCGTTGTAATGTGCGGGGCTATTTTAAAAGCCACGTATGACCTCTCCAAGTTCTTAAGAGGTACAGCAAAGGGATGTGTACAAAAAAATAAACATGTTAAGAATTTGTTTTTGGAATTCTCAAATGAAAATAAGATTTGAACTTTTTTTCTGCTTTGAAAAGACTTTTTTACAAACTGTATAAAAAAAACTGTTGCAGTAAATTTTTCTGATTCTTTAGTAAAAGTGTTGATAATATTTTTGAATTAGTATAACAATAAATAATAATGCTACAGAAGTTTAAGATGAAGCACGGAAAATTTTAAATTATTTTGGAAAAAGCCCAACGAAAAATTCTATACTAAAAAAATGTGTCGTTTTAGAACAAAAAGATTAATGTTACTTGGTTTAGACATACTAACTCTTTTTTCAAGAAGTCAACTGAAAGCCCTGATTAACTTAGGAATAGGAAAAATTTGTAAAGAAGAAAATATATGTTTTTTAAATATGCTTCACGTTTTAAAACCAATGCAGTTGGGTAAGGGCGAAGGTGAAGCACATACCTAATCACTGATAATGATACTGTGATTGTTTTGCGTCATAAAATTCAACCAAATCCTTTTTTATGTTTCACATCGCATGTAGCAGGATTCTGGGGTCTGCTGGGAAAATGATTTTATTCCGTTTTCCCGGAATAGAAAGAGTGCGGGAAAAAACCCTAATTTTGAATGGTTTCACTACGATTTAGAATCTTTTAAGAGTGTTTTTTGGACCAGCATATGCTAGGTGACTTTTGTTGAAACGTCATAAGAGGAGCCATTAGTAATTTATATAAAAAATTAACTCAAATTTTTCCTTTTCAGTCTTTTGCTCGTCAACTCACACTACTTTTACTTTTACCTTGGTTTTATACATACATATATATATATATATATATATATATATATATATATATATATATATATATATATATATTCTAAATTTTTGTCACTATTTTTACAAAGTTAGATAGCCTAAATGTTTTAAGCTGTGAATAAAAACCTTATAAATTAGTGTATTGGCTTATTTTTTGACTTCTGGTCGAAAAAAAGCGAAAATTTTAAATTTCCTACAGTCCACTAATATAATTTAAAAGGGTAAATATATAAGAAGGAACCTTAATATACATTTATTATAACTCTCTATCAGGGTTTTCAGATCTTTTACGCTTTTTCGCCAAATTCAATTTCAAAAATCGCCAAATTCGCCCAATCATCATCCATCACCCAATCACCATCCTTTTACATTTGGCAATAAAATTCATTAAAAAAAATTTTTTAATTTTACCAATGAAAAATAAGTTCTTTTGATTTCTTAAATTTCGCCAAAAGTGGAGAAAAATTCGCCATATTAGCAAATATTAGCAAAAACAAAAAGTGTACGATATTTACATGAATATATGTAGATATTATTTGAATAATTGTAGATATGTTATCTCATTATTGTTATATGTATCAAACGTTATACACTTATTTTTCGACACATTTCACATTGCCTTGTATGGGCAATGTAATTAATAATTAAATTATTCTATGCGACAAGAAAAACGAAGTTAAAATACTTGCAAAGTTATACTATTTTTCAAATGAACGCTATCGAGTACAGAATTAAGTTCTAGAAATTTTCCAAACACCTCCAAAATCTTTCATTACGGGTAAAAGATCGGCTTTTCGTACCTTTATACACTTATTGGCTTATAACTTAGCGGAATACTATCCAATTTTAAACTCTTCAGTGAATTTGGAGAGAAGAGAAGTAGTCCTTTTTAATGATGATATACTTCATAGACCGTGAGGTATCCATATGTGTGAATTTCTCAAGCAAACAGATTCATTTTTTTTCCACATTTTTCAAGTTAACAGCTTTCTTCGTACAATTTGTGAACTTATTTCGTTGCCAGTTGCCGAAAATTGCACTACGTAAGTAAACTGGACAAAAATCTATTAGTTTCAGTTCCATATAGGCAACTACAAGAGAACACAATTAAAGTTCGGCTGCAATCTATAATCGACACAGTAAAATACACCATGTTCACGAATTTCATAAAAATAATAATTTTAATTTTTCGTATTTTTTTTTAATCAAAAATAGCCAACAAAATCGCCAACTAATTTATAAATCGCCAAAAAGTCGCCAAGTCACCAAACCGAAAATTAGGAGGCCAAATAACATTTAACTTTTGGCTAGAAATCGCCAGATCTGACAACCCTGCACTCTATGCCTCTGTAAGCCTACAATAATGTGAACTCTATAATAATTAGATTTTTAGTATGAATTAAACAAGCAGTTAAGATACCAAAAATATAATAAATTGTTACTTTTGAGAAATAAAATGAAAGAAATAAGCAAAACTGAAGTTGATAATTAATATTTTATTATATTACGAAACTTTCATTTATTATTTTGTGTTGTATAACTATATATAAATATAAATGTATGGAAGTGTATGTGTTATTGCTTATAAATTGATTATAACTTTGCACAAGAGAAACAACATTGTTACACCTTTATTGTCTAGGTACTCGTATATGAGTAAAATAGTATCCCCTTCGGTGATAATTTCTTTCATTTGTTTTCATAATTTGTTTTTATTTTTCGTTTTCCTCTACAACTATTCCACTTTACTTTGCTATTGTAACAATAAATTAAAATAACTCTACTTATACACTATCTTACAAAAGTTTACATACATTAAAAAGAATTTGATTTTTTTTTAATAAAAAAGAATATTTTTATTTATTGTTATTGTTAAATATTTTATAGTTATTAAAAATTTATAAATAAAACTACCCACCTTTTGTTTTGTTAATTTACAAAAGTTTACATACATTCGATTTAAAAAATGTTAAATTAAAACTTTTTTAAATTCGTTTTAAAACATCTCATGGTTGTTTTATAATATGCTCTGAACATTGTCACTCCTCTACCAAAATTGTTAAATGTTTCGTTTCATTTTCACAGTGGCTCATATTCCCGCCTATGTAGTTTTATAGGTTAATATACTGTAGTTCTAAAGCTCTAGCAGATTTTTGACAAACTTTTGTCCGACCATTACTTTACAAAACCTAAATGTTGACTTATTTATGTACTCATTTTGCTAATTTCTGCCGTATTTTAAGCATTATTAAACATGTAGGATTTTGAGCAGTAATTTTCTCCTTATAAAGCCACTTTTCTCAGTATAACTTCGATTTTTTTGATTTTTTTACGACAATACTCTTTTGACAAAAATTTCATACCTACACTCTAAACCACTTTTGTTGAAAATTAAGTCGATAATCGTAGGCAATACTCTACCTCTTGATTTAAAACTAATTGTAATATTAAACAAAATATGCCTTATTATTTTACACAAAATACGTTTCTATGTTTGTTTGCTTTTGTTACGAATAAAGTGTGACTGAAAAGAAGCCTGATTGTGGCAGGATGATAAGAACTTCATTATTGGATTAGCAACTTAATCATTATTAGGAAAATGTGTTAATATGTGTGGACAGCTTTCATTTACATCTTTTCCAATAAAACTCCAAAAATTTACACAAGATCTGGTTTATTTTTTCTTTGTTCACGGGACTTTGATTACCAGTTAAATGCACTGCAATCAATTATTATTCCAATAAATTTTGTTCCGCATTTTGAGTACAGTCACTTGCTTTTTTATGTGTGTTAAATATGAACGAGAAATTTTTAAACTTAAGATTTTTATAATTTTTTCTTTTTGGGCAAGTATGCTTAATTTAAACATTTTGAAGTTATTTGGACACTTTTAAGCATTTACTCGTATTTGGACACTTTTTGTTTAAAAACTAAAATTATTGTTAGCAATTTTGTATTTTTGTTAAAACTAACAATAAAATGGATATAATTTTAGAAATAAATTCTCAAAATCAATTTAGGCACTATATCGCACACTAAACCATGAACAGTCACAACTCAAATTTTGTAAATGTTCAGAAGATGCAAAAAACTATTTCTGATAACGGGTTTATCATTATATAGTCAAATGTGTTCCACATTGGAGTAAATTACCTAAAAGGACAGTTTATTAAATTTTGTGCAATAATTTTGCAAATAAGGGATAATTTCGAGTGACTGCTTACTTGAAAATGTTGTTGAATTTTTTTCATAGAATAGTGGGTATCATCGCAATTTAATTAATAATTAATAATAATTAATAATAATTAACTAGAAATATGTTTTGATTAACTTTTTTCATTAATAGCGTTACAACTCGAAACAATACTTTTTATCTGAAAGAAAATTTCTCAATTACTCATAATTTCATTGCTACAACTAAAAATAGTACTCTTTAGTTGATAATTTACAGGCGTCAGTAGTAACATTAAAACAGACAGAACAATAGAATCTCATGTAAGATAGAGATTTGATCTGTGAATTGATTAATGGAAAAAAATAATTTTGATAAATTTTCAGTTGTGAATATTCATGATTTATTGTGCGATGTGATCCTAAATTTAAGCTTATGTTTTAGAGTGTACGCATACATATGTATATATAAAAATAGTTTCGTGATTTAATAACTCGAGAACCACTCAACCGATTCACAAAGCAATACATGCGCTGGAAAAGACTAGATTCGCGAACTGTCTTTTTTTTAAAATTGGTGGAGCCATGCCCATGGTATTATTTATTTGTCTATATTTTCAAAACAATGAGAGTAAGAGTCTCTTTTAAGCGGTAACAGTAAGACCCTCTAAATTTGGACCAAATAGGTTCGTAGTCAATGTCAAAAAGTAGACAGAATCAGATAAGTGGACATGGATCTCCTATACAATGTAAATATTAATTTCTATATATTTCACAACATTCAAAACAAAAGTTTCTGAATCTAGACTAAGATTACTTGTTAAAAATTATTTGGATAATAGTAGGCAACACTTTACTGACTATTTTCGACCTAAAATCAACAAATTATTTTTTTAGACATTTTGTTAAACAAAGTGTTTAAAAATGTTATGCAAATAATTTATGTATGTCTATACATACAGACATGTTGTGTGTTTATTTTTTGTTTGTTTTTGCTTACGAACGAATGGGACCGAAAATAAACCTGGTTGCTGAATGATTATAAGCACTTCACTTTACAATGTGCAGATGGTCGGATTTTATTTACACTTCCCAATAATAATTTACCCCAGATCTGAGTATGACTTAATTTTTTTTTCTAGCTCGTGAGACTTTTAGTGGAATAACTACCAGTTAAATGCATTGCATAAGAATACTAATTGATAAATATTTTTCCACATTTGTGGTACAAACATTTCATCTGATTGATTTTGTTTTTTTATGTACGTATGTGATAAATTCTTAAACTGTGACATTTTTACAATTTATTTTTTATTTTATTCTTTTGACACATTTCTATGTTGCTTTTACACAAATATGTTTAATATTCAACATTTAGAGATTATTTGGACACTTTTAAGCACGCCTTTTTTAATGTTATTAGTAAATTATAGTAAATTAAGTGTTTTCGTGTAAAATTAAGCAAATTAAAGACTTTTATAAAAATTAACAATAAAATTGATATAATTCTAGACAACAAAAAATTTTCAACATTAATTCAGAGAATATATGATCCTAAATTTAAACTTATGTTTTAGAATGTTGATAGCCACTATAAATTATTAGGTTAAAAATGGGCCGAATAGGGTGAGTAGGCATGGTACCTCTCATGCAAAGTAAAAATTGATTTTTGTATATCTTGAAAACAGTTAAAGTTGAAGTTTCTAAATTTGGTCTACTGACTTAATACAAATGAGGTCGGATTAGTGGGCATGGCATGTCCGTACAAAATAAGCTAGCTTACACCATCTGGCATTACCCGGAAATCTATATGTATACAAGTAGTTTTATTACATAACTATAAAATATAAAATCTTCAATTTAAAATTTTATATCTCAAAAAATAGCCATTCTAAGTTTATTGGACATGCGAAAGGTTAAAATCGTAGGAAAACGGGCCAAAATTGGTCATATGAGAGTTTAAATTAGGTCATGTAAGAAGTCACGTGAATTATGCGCAAACGACTAAGTCGATTTTGATGGAATGTGGAACACTGATTGATCTCGCTATCGAAAATGAAATGAAGAGAGTCAATATTAATTACAATTTTTCTAAAATTTTAAGCAAGTTTTTTTTTCCTGTGGTAACATTCATGTGTTACACAAAAGTACATTTTCAAAAGTTACACTTGGAGAGGCTTATAAGGGGTAAAAAGAACGAATCACATTGTTATTACGATATATCTTGGAAACTATAAAATATACAGTTTTCAACATTATTTTATATTAATAATAATACAATAATAAAAAACTCCTGCAAATATAATTGGGCTTCGGGGAACGTTTTAGAACTATGACATCGAACATAACACTAAAGGAACCAGGGAGTAGGTTTAAATTCTTAAAAAACGCTTTTTAAGAAGTTTTAAAAAGTGTGTTAAAGGTATAAGTTCCTCTCTATTTATGCGAACAGTGCAAAAATGAATGAGAAATTATTCCTTTATTTAATTGCCTTTCTCTCATACCAGTATTTGAAATTAGTACTTTTCTTAAGAACTTAACAATGAATGTGTGAATGTTTTGTTTTATTTTAAGTACATTTTTGTAGGCACTTTTCAGTTCAACTACAAAACATGCACTTAGTTTTGCTCCCCACTGTATAAGCAACTCTTTCTCTCAAATATACAACTCTTACATTTTATTTATTTAAAAACATTTTGTTGGTAAGTAATTAAATTTTTGTTTCGTACGAATAAGAACTGTTTTTGTATTGAAGTTAATTTAACTTTGTAAATTATTAACGCTTAAAATGTTCTATTGTTTTATGTTTCTTTCTCTTGTTTTGTTTGGATTTTTTTCTGTCAGTTTAATCACAACAATTGTTGGTCCATATGACTTTTGATCTTTTATATAATTTCTATTATCATTTTTGCTTTTATTTTTCTCTTCACATAAGTTTTTATAAATTTATGTTTTTAGTTATGTAAAACATAAAATATTCTCTTTAGTTATGTTGTCATAAAGTGCAATGTAATTTCTAATTTATTAAAATAAAATGTTTAGCATAAAAATATATATATTGAAGGGATTTTTAAAACACAAAATCTAAGAGTAGCTAGGATTAACAGTTATTAAATTTAGGACGAAAATTTAGCATTTTAATACACATTTAGTCAAAATTTGTCTGCAGAATGCCACGTTCACACGACAAAGTTTTTTTTCGTAATTCAATATATTGTTCATAACGCGCAATTGTAACCCAAATTACATACTACCCGATAGAAAAATTTAAAAACGAATCACCTAAATTGTAAGCAGTTCAATTTCAATTACTCTGTAGTTTGGAGTGTGTATTTCTGTTGAAAAATTTTTTCGGAAATAATATGACTCTTAATAGGTTTTAAAAATATTTAATACTTAATCGATCTCTTTAAATGTAGGGGAGAATGAATTTTGGTGTGGTTGAATGATTTTGTTTTAATTTTTAAACATTTACTTTTTTTAGAGATTTTTCAATACACTTATACACTGCGCGTCATCAAGATAGCGCTCTGTTGAAACCAAATGTTGCTAATATCCTCCTCCTCAATTTTTGTGAACAAAAATTTGTTCAATATGGCCCGATAACGATTGCCATTGACTGTAACGGCCACTCCTTGCTCATTTTCGAAGAAAAATGGCCCAATTATGCCTCTGGACCAAAATCGGCACCAAACAGTGACTCGTCTTGGGTGTACCGACTTTTCAATGTATGCATGCGGGTTTTCTGTGCCCCAAATGCGACAATTTTGCTTGTTTACATACCCGCCAAGATCAAAATGAGCTTCATCTGAAAAGATGATTTTTGATTCAGTAACATTACCATGATGTTCAAAGTAATGTCGCAATATTTCCCAGCGTTGTTCAAGCGTATACACAACCATATTCGTACAGCGGAAGCATAAAACTATTATCTGTGAAATCAGATATGAGCTAAGTGTTACCATTCACAAAATAAGCACTAGTTGAAAAACACTTTATATAGTAGACTCCTATCAATTACCCTTCAAATGCGTTTTAATTTCCTGAAGGAGAGATCACACATAATGATTCTCAGGAGAAATTATAGTGCAATAAATAACAGGGGGCTGCTACTATGACACCTGCGATTTACAATTTTTATCATGGTGTATGATTGCAGAAAACTACCATAGCATTTAGAAAACGAATTTTCTACTTTTTTGGGAATCTTGCAAAACTTATTTGGAAATCTAAAATGTTCCAGTCCATACAGTCCGATCCGTTCGCAGATTGAGAGCCAAAAAGCTGGCGCCTTTGAATGGCCACCTTATTTGCCCAGCCTAAATATAATCAACAACGTGGGGGGCTAGGAAAGGTACGAGTCCCGAAGACAATACAATACAAAAATGGAATTAATGAAAGGAGTCATAAATAATTGTTTCACCATTTCGTTGAATTATATTGAAAAACTTTACAATTCAATTTCCCATCGAAATTTCGAGGATATTTCCTATGCATTACTAATTATCCTTAATACTATTTAAAATATAGTATTTAAGAATTAAAATGCTATATAGTTGCTTAAAATACTAATTAGGATGAAATTATAGCTGATGGCGCTATCCTGATGACCAATTTTTCCAATACCTTTTTTAGTATAGTTCATCTAAAAAAATTAATTAAAATACTATCTTAAATGGTACAGCAGTCATTGTTGTTTTATTTTACAGGAAATTGATAGAAGTCTACTACCAGTGTTACCGTTTTGGTTATTTAAACCAAAATTGGTTAGTTTTTTCTTTGATGTGCAGATGTGTAGTTTTTTTCCATTTTGGTTAATTTTTTCTCAAAGTAAAAAATAAAGACAATGATTTTTTTAACGTTTATTACCTATGCTTTTATTAAATATACCACTTTAAAAACGGGATTTTTGGAAAACTTTGGCCTTTTGTTGAGAATATGATCTTTCCCATCCTTCTGGTAACATATGAATTTCGGTCCAAAGACTGCAAATTTTTTGAGGTCAATAACGAATGGAACCAATTTTTTATACTCTGCTATAAAGTGAAAAGTAATCCGCTCTCAACAAATGGTAGGATGACGGGTAAAGTCTGGATTATAAGGCGGCTGAAACTATTTCCTAAAGAGTTTCAACTGATCTCGGAACATTTGGCCGAGTGTTTCCGATATAATTTTTTTCATCTTGAATAGCTTTTTGAGTTTGAAAATAATTTTCCTAGAGTAATGGCCTCAATTTATCGTCTCCGAACCTGGTTTTCCTTTTTCATGAAAAATCATTACTTCTGAACTGCATAAATAATCTCTCGTACGTTGAGAGCAGTGGAATATATGCAGGATAAGCTTTGGAAAATAATCAAAGCTATAAAACTTAGTTGCTTATACTATTTCGTTCAGTGGCTAAGTAAGAATAAATATCAGACATATTTCACTTCAACGCTATTATGTTCTTCTGGTATTTAGCGATTCATTAAGATATAAGTTAGTAATGGCTATTGAGCTAAAATTATCCACAAATAAATTTTAAAACCTTATTTTTTGGTTACTTTTTTATTGAAATTTGTTTACAAAAAATTCGAAGTTGTGGCATCGCTGTCTACTATATAAAAATTTTAAGGCCGTATCTTAATTGGTTCTGATAATAATCAACATTAACCGCCAGTAGAAGGGAGATCGCAATCCTGATGACGCGCAATGTATGTATAGCTACTTAAAATAATATGTTTCTTTTCAGCAAGTCTTGACGAATCATTATGATAAATTTACTCTCCAGAAACGCTTTCAGACCCAAGAAACATATTTTAAAAATCAGCGTTCTTTTCGATTCACTTACAGGACAGAAACTTGCTTATTGATACTCATTCATCATTAAATGTGTACATCGACAAGCAAAATTTCCGAATATAAACCGGAAACAATTCAAAACGTCTACATAAATATTACACGATTGTACCAGGGTACGATTATTAACATTTAGTCGTAGAGGTTCATCAAATATAATTTTTAATATAAAGATGCCATATGTAGAATATAACTTTCAATTAATTTAACTCGGTCACTTTTTTAAAAAGTCTGATTTTTGTAATCTTTTCAAATCGTTGTTTCTTGATTTCTAAAAACCTTTATTAACTTCAAGTTCTTCGTATGTATTATCTTTATTTTTATAATTCTCAACAGGCACTTTTTCAGGACACTGCGAATTTTAGTAAGCCTCTTCCGGCTTACAAATTTTTGTTTAAAGAATGAGCATCAGCAGATCTGAAACCCTAATGGTGTATATGTCTTCCAATGAGCCACTAAGCCTCCCTAAATATCTCCTTCTAAAACTATCAAGAGTTCTACATTCACACAATGTATGTTCCGCTATCTCTGATTTCTATAATAATAATCTCTGATGTCTGTGGACACATCCAGATGAACCATCACTCCATAATGGTCCGTAAGAAAATCTGTCTGAAGTTTTAAGTCCGACCTACCATACTTGAGCTCCAGGCACCAGTCTAGATGTCATACGACTCGAGTCAAGTGCCTTTATACTTAAGCCAGGTTGATCTCCGCACATATAGTAATAGAAGACACTCAGCTATTTCCTTAGTGAGGTCGACAAGTCTCCATTGACTCCATAAACACCAGCACCGACACAGCCATTCATTTTGGGGCCATCGGTATAACAATTCAGATCAAACTCAACCCGAACTAAGACCAAATTAGACCTACAATACCGGTTCGGGAATTTGACCCTGAATTTCTCGCGAAAGAACAAATACAAAGGCATGACATCCAGATCTGTAGATGGTTCTCCGATCACCTTGCTTAGAATGGGCAGACTACCCGACGCACTCCTTGGACCCTCATCACATAATTGTAAGGCGGTGTTATACCAAAGTTCTTTATAATTTATAGTTGTTTTATTCTATTTGCAAATAAAGGGTGTTTTTTTATAGATGTATAGAACTTTGAAATGAAATGAAATAAAACCAAGATGCATTTTTTAAATTAGCATTAAATCTACTTTATTCGAAAGATAATCTTCTGCCATTATAATTTAAATATGTCTTCTACCATATGACCACCACGGCTGGTTCCGACTTAATCTAATCTGCAGGTCCAATTTTCGATCACCTTTTCCAACATTTTTGGCGTATATAGGCAATAACTTCTATAATGCATTTGCCGTTAGGAGCCGGCGTTAAACTGTAGGTCCCTTTCAACGAGTCCAAAAATAGAATCGGGTACAACTCGTTTCGGGCTTATCGGCGTAGACTAGCGACTTCACATATCCCCACAGAAAATAGTTTAGTTCTAAACGTAAAACTATGCGGTTACCGAACATTTACTTCAATAAACCAATTGTGGCACGAGCTGTGTGACATGTTGCGACGTCTTGTTGAAACCACAACTCGTGCGCATAATGGTTGTTCAATTGATGAACGAAAGAGGCTGTAATCATAGCTTTATATCGGTCACCATTGACTGTAGCGTTCTGAGGAGTATCGTTTTTAAAGAAGCACGAACCAATGATTCTACCGGCCCGTAAAGAAGTAAAGAGTCAGTTTTTCTGGATGTAACGGTGTCTCAACATACGCTTGAGGATTATCATCACCCCAAATATGCCAGTTTTGTTTATTGACGTATCCATTCCAACAAAAGTAAGCTTCATCGCTAAACAAAATTCGCTTATGAAAATCGGGATCAACAGAAATCTTGTTTTGAGCCAATTTGGCTCATTTGTAAGCGTTGTTCAGGCCTCATTTTGTTCATGTTGAAATGCCAAGCCAAACTAATCATAAATCACTTGACAGCTTACAAAAAAGTTAAAAAGTGTTGCCAACTTTAAGTTTTATACTTCTATAAAAAATACCCGGTATTATAAGATTTTTATAATATACTATAAAATGTCTCTGACTTTAAAATTCTAATAAAATTTTATATCAAATAAAAAAGCCTAAATGTTAAATTAAGTTAAATTTATTTCTCATTTTTATTTTCACTATACATACATACAGACTTTGTTGTGTGTTAAGGCGAAACACTGTCAACAACAATGTATTCGTAAGCAAAAGATGGAAAAAACTAAGCCAACACACAAACGTCACATAAATCTACGCTCCAATTATTGTGGCAATGTCCACTTAAAAAAATGGAAAGAAAATCATGAAAAAAAAAATAATAAAAAAATAGAAACAAATTTCTAATGCGATAACATGACAGCTTGCATCTCAACAACAACAAAAACGATGAAAACATCATACAAAAAGTGTATTAAAACAAAACGACAGTTGAAATGAAAATAAAAAGTAAAAAAAAAAATTAAGAAAAAGAAACATTTTATTGTTGCTTTACAAAAACCAATGCGAGCAAAGGATTTGACCGACCTAATATTACCCCTATGCGTTATGCGTTGTTTTAAGTAAGTTTCGCAACATTAAATGTTGTACAGGAAACTTTATGTTGTTTTTTAATTTCTTCAATTAAAATATATAGTTAATGCCACCACTTATTTTATTTATTTCGTAGCTAAAATCCGTATCTTATTAATATCTTTTTTTACTCTCTTTCCTTATTTATCTCATTCCGGTTGAAATCCAAACATATAAGATAGCCTATAGTTACTCCTAAAAAGACACTGTAGAATCTGCTTTTCGGCTTTATACCAGTGTCGCTCATAGTGTTCAGATTACGAACTTTTTCGCCTGCTTTTTTATTCTCTTCGTGAATATTACAACCAGGGTTGCTAGAAGGAAAAAAATCCATTCAAAAATATTCCTGAAATGTGGTAAAATCAACTGTATCGCTAAACTTTGTTACATAGCTTTTTCAATTTAAATATCGTACAGTTATAATTATTTATAATTCCCGGAAAATTGCTTTTGTTTTATTTTTCTACAATATTATTAAGAAATTGTAATAAATTAACAATGCCAAAAAATCTTGTATCAAAAAAAGTTCATGCGCTTTGTTTTCATTATTCCAAACGGCAACAATAATTACAACAAAAAACATGTGTGTGAGAAACAAACTTTTTTCAGTTGCTTGTTATTCTTCAGCGAAGAAGGTGTGCAGCACATGTTTTTGTGTTTTCTTATTTTCAAAGAGATTTTGAAGAGAGCAAAAATTTTGCTTTATACACCGAGAAGTGTTAATATAAGCCACATAAATTTAGCCATATTTATACTTTGTATGAAAACCTATTTCTTTACAGCATTTTAACTTCAGTGTATTTATCATTTTGAGTGTTTCGCTCCTTTTGCGCACATCTGCTTTATACACTATTCAAACACACACACATTAATTTTCCTCAAAGAATTCCTGAGGATGTGTCCTGAGCTGGAGATACGTCACACGTAGAGCCCGACATGTTTCCATGTGGGAAACTCATCATTTATCGACGTAGTCATGACATCATCTGATGTTGTACCGGTGCCGGGAAGTGCTGATAGGCTTAAAACTCTGCTGTCTGTCCACAGGGCTGTGGAGTTGATATTGCAGGTGGATGGACTTTGTGGTAGATAGCAGCGATATCTTTTTGACTTCAATAAGATGAATACGAGGGCTTTCAACTCGATACTGTCTCGTGATTTACCTGACCTTATGCTCCGACGGATCGGAATGTGACCTCCCGCGAAATTGATGACTGCATCGAGTCTATGACTGGTGTCATTAGAACTGCGATGGAGGAATCGGTTCCAAGACTACCAGTGTGTCATGCTGGCGTGCTAAGACTCCCCGACAACATCCTCGGCTTCATATCAGGGAAGAGGAGGTTCGGAGGATACTGAGGTGAACGGGTGATGTCTCAAGGATTCCCATATTGAGGGCTGAGATAACGAACCTGGATAGGATAATCCAGGAGGCAATTTCATTGCTTGAGCAAAATTATTGGACGGATTATCTATGGAGTATTAAGGTGGACAACAGGACTTTTCGGAATGTGAATGGTGCTGCAGGAGTGCGGCGAAGGTTGGCGGTTGTTGAGGGATGAAGGACTCATTACGGATGACGGTGGCAAGGCGATTCTTTTGCCTGAACGTTTTTGCGGTGTGCAGAGAGCTGCTGTGAATCTCCAGTCCTCCACTATCGTAGGGATGGTCTTGGAGGAGGTATCAGGGCTGAGGAATCAGGCCCCAATAATTGAATTTGGCCCGAATATTACGGCGGATGGGGTTCGAGATAAGGATTTCGCTGGAGGGGGTTTTTCTTTGCTGACTCCCTATTGATATTGGTAGGGCATTGTCTCCAGTAGACCTAACAAGATATCCAGCGGGCAGGATGGCATATCGGACCTGATCCTGAGGAAGACGGACGCCACCACATGGAGGTGTTTGGCGTTGGTGCTTGACCACTGCTTCAACATTGGTTACTTCCCGAAAGTGTAAAAGGGTGCGATCATTGTGCCTATACCCAAACCCGCGCCTGACCCTGGGGGTGCTGGTAAATACAGACCCATATCTTTGCTCTCTAGTCTGGGTAAACTTATGGAGTGGTTTATTTTGGAGTGTATGAGAAGGTTCATGGACGATAACGAGATATTGCAGGATTGCCAGTTTGGAGCCACTCTACGTCCCATGCACTGATGGCACTTGCGAACTATGTAGCAAGGGGACTGAATAGGAGGTGTTCGACGATTGCTGAGAGCCTGGACTTCGCAGAAGCTTTGACAATGTTTGGCAGAAGGGAATAATTCATAAGATGTGTCGTTTCGACATGCATCTCTGCGGAATTCCTGAGGGATCGCTCCCTCAGAGTGGGAGTGGGTGATACACTCTCTGATGAAGGAAGTGTTGTTGCTGGAGCGCCGCAGGGGTCACTACTGGGACCTGTCCTATTCAACATATTCATGTCGGATATACCTCGGCCACCTTATGGAGATTTACTCCTTCTGTATGCGGATGATTTGCTAGTTGAGGCATCTGGCCCCAGAGCGGCAAGGTGAATGAGAGACTCATCGGATACCTGGGTAGACTGCACGGATACTTCTGCAAATGGGGTCTTCGCCTGAATATAGAAAAGACGGATTACGTAGTATTTAAGGGACGGCTGGAAGGCTGTATCCCGACGCAAGGAAGTTCGCACCGGTGCTGAGGGTAGGCTGTGAGGTTGTAAGACTCTTCGACAGGATTAAGTTCTCGGGGGGATTTTCCACGAGAGCTTCGAGTATTATCGACATGTAGATTCTGTTTTGGATAGGATGAAGGGGATATACCACTCCTACTGTCGGTTACAGCGCCGAAGGAAAGGCTTGCGTAAGGAGGTAAAGCTGCTTTATATACAGGCAGATCATCTTATGCCTTTTCTGTTTGGTTTAGGATTTCGTCCCATCAGATGCAGAGGCTTAAGGTCTGGGAGAGGCGTATTTGGTCGGATTGTCTTGGATTAAGGGTCGCCCCGATTGTTCGTTCCGGAGATCGTCTTGTCGGGTCATTTATGACCATGCGGGTTTCGAGAGGATCAATGTTTTTCTTATGAGGACTGCGCTGGCATTTTTGGAATGATCGTCCGCCCTAGAGAATGGGATGGTGACCGGCTGCTTCGAAAGGAGGAGTGATATGGAGAGCCTAAGGGTGCACGGATACCTGTCGCCTGTGAATCTCCTAACGTTGAATGACGAGGGGCTGCTCTATGGCGACTAAGGCCTGCTATTTTATCATAGGAGGGTCAATACCCTGGATTTGGACAGCCTGGTATATTACAGTGCCCTGTTGTTCTTAATTAGTTTTAAGTTGTGTTTTAAATTAGTTTTAAGTATATGAGTGTTTCCGTTTTTTCATTTTTTGCGGAATATAGTATAATAGTTGATTTTGGTGATGGATTGCGGCTATTCTGCAGTATATTAAGTTTTAGTTTATAAGCTCTGATAAGTATCATTTACGCATAGAATAAGTACCTACATGATTAATTAGTTTAAGATAAACTGTGTAAGAACAGAATATTTGGATAAATAAAGTAAAGTAAAGTAAAAAGTTCCATATTTAATACGAATGGAAGTTGCTATGCTCACTTATCCAATTCCTCTCACTTTTTTTTTAATGATATTTTTTAGGAACAGGTTAAGCTTCAATTTTATTTAAATTATTTTTGGCCGGATCAACAATTCTACGATGGCATGCAAAGTGGGAGTTTTAAGCCTCATTTGTATGTAAGGTATCGTTTATTTATACCTTCTTTGAGACTTTATGGCCTTTAGAAATTGCAGAAATTGTGTTCGAAATACACATATTTGTTGCCAAAGTCCAACCAACGCTTTGAAGTAATCCAGCAGAGTCAACTTTTACTTCTCAAAGTAGTTGAGGAAAATTTATTATGATATCAAAAGTCGTTGTAGCTTGAATAGGCTCATTGACCTCTTCAATTTCTCTTATTCGGTCAAAGGTCGTAATACTTTCAATGGGCTTATATATTTATTCACATCGTCAATTTGTGTATTCTCGTCTTTCACACCAATTTGAACAATATCATCCAATATTTCATTCTATTATTCACTTACAATTTCAGATAAAATTTAGTCATCTAAAAGATATCTGCAACAAGGCAGCAATTTGCTCATCCAAACTACGCTTGCATGCCATTACTATAACAAATTTTTTAAATAAATGTACAAAAACTAACTAAAAACTTCAAGGAAAATAAGAACACATTTAACTTAAAATATTACACAAAAGATAACTACACGTCTTCGAGAGATATGATCCTGTTATTTCTCAGAAATAAAATCAACTTATTTCACAAAACAATGACAACACATAACAAACGACAAAGATGAAGTAAAAAATTAATACGGTACACGTTTGATAGACGTACGTTATCTACGTATACTTTATCACAAGAATATATCTTATCAATAACAAGTACTAGCCGTATGCGGAAATTCCGCGAAAATCGCAAGGGGAAGAACTCAAAGTTTAGTGGTAAAGAAGCCAAAGGGATCTATGAATTTCGTAAACGAAAAAGAAAGCCTAAAGACTGGAGAAAAGTGATAAGAAGAGACTGTAAAAAGCTAAAAAATTGAAACAAACTTTAGTTAAAGCTATCCAGAGCGCTTACTCAATCACCAAGAGCGGTAGCAACCGAACTATCGCGTAAAATGAACATTGCTGTAGCTTAAACTTCAAACTCCAAGTGACGATACACGTTACGAAGATGTGAAAACTCTTTTTTTTTTGTTGAGTGAAAAGTATAAAAATCCCTTTTTAATATACTCTTAGATCGCATTAAAAGTATAGTTTCAGAAAAATTTATGAGGGGAAACTACCAAGGGGACAATTCGAATTTTATTTGATTAAAACTATTGGTTAAGTAATGTAGTACAGCAAACAAAGCTTATCAGCAGACAAAACTGTATTATGATATTTACTTCTGATTATTTAATTGATATGAAATCAACTTTCTTCCGATCGTGAAGCAATTTGATAGAAAGAAAACGTTATTTTTAAGTAGAAATATGTGTTTTATTAAAAATCTTTTGACTGCAGCAAGCTCCTTAAATACTTATTGTCTTTGCGTGGCAGTTTCGTTGAAATTGGGATTAAAACATAACAATTTTCAATATTCGTTGATTTTAACTGTCCCACACGTGACGGTATTTGTTTACTCTTTATCTTCAGTATTACACGAGTTCTTTTTTTAAAGTTTCGACAAATAGATATCTAGCTGTGTATAGATATCTTATGTAGATATCTATGGTTAAAGCTTAGGTACTGGTTAAAGCTTAGATAACTCAAAGAGTAAATCAAAATTTATTCACATTTATTTCACAGAAGTGTCAAATAATTTTCAAAAGTTTTGTACCCATATAAAAACAAATAATCTTATATGTATATAAAAATGAATCTGTGTTTTTATGTTTGTAAGCAGAACCAACGATCTTGAAATTATTGAAATGTTTTTCAGAGAGAACTATAGGCTATCTTAAATGTTTGAACTTGGACTGGAAGGGGATAAAATGGGAAAATAAATAATTACAAAGATAAGAGATAAAATAATAATTAAAATAGGTGTAGCGAAGCACGTCAGGTTTGAACTAGAAATAGTATGAAATGAAAAATATATTTGATAAATGTTGCTATATTTTTAAAGATGAAAACACGTAGGCAAAAGTAACATTGAAATTACCAAAATTGTTTTACCGAATAGGTAAATTTAACTGTTAGGTACGAAAACGAGCACTAAAATACATTCTATTAAATAATAGAAAAAATATTGAATATTTATATATTAAAAACTAAACTTATTTTAATGGTTCGAAATAGGTGAAATTGTCTTTATGTAACGGTGGATATATTGTGCTCTATCAAATGAGTTAGTTGTGTTGTTGATAATATAATAATCAGGAGTTGTTGTCGTCAATTCACATTTATTAAATTACAATAAAATTACAAATTATATCCTAATTGCTACAAGCGAAGTGACTAAGATCTTATGCGCGTTGTAGTGTAACAGACCAGCGTCTCTGGTGGGAATTTTACCCATGACCCCCGAATTGATAAATTAGCATAATAACCATTAGCTAGAGACACTTCACCTCTAGTTATTAGGCCTATTAAAAACGTAGTTATAAGAAAATCAATATTAATGCCAAATGTCATCTCTTTTAATTGAGATATAATATTATCATAATTTTGATTTAATATTATCACAAAAAATTGTTTTCAAAGTCAAATGCATACATATTGTTACGAAAGTGAACAATGGCTCCAAAAAAGATGACACCATATCAATGCCTTTAAAACTGTGTTGTGGGATTTTGGTTTATTGGGTTGTGTCAAGGTTGTTAATGTGTCACCCTGGAAATGCCGTACTTATTTGTGTTTTTGGCAGCATTGCCAATTCGACCATCTTTGGGTGTTACATTTGAAATTAACGGAAACCGAATGTTGTAGAAAGTACAAGATAATCGGAAGTAAAGTCAATTGTATATAAAAGGTGGCGCATTAATCATTAGTTAGTTCAGTTATAGTTTGAAAGTCATAAAGTAAAGTCGTGCTAAGGAGTAAATAAAAGTGTTGAATATAAAGTGCAAGATAAATAATTTGCTGTATTAAGATAAGTGGAAGTTAAAGTGGGGAAATAAAAATATTGTGAAATAAAACAACAACTACGTGTTGTTTCTTTTATTTAACGCAATTTAAAAGAACTCAAACGTTTTAAAAAGGTTAAAACGTAACAATATGGCACGTATGTACTGCAAATTTTTTAAAGTCTGTCTTAGAATTTTGAAAAGCTTTCAATTAAATCCCATCTGAAAATGTTTAGCCTGTTTATACAACTTATGTAATATTTACATAATTTTAACTCTTACTATATATGAGACACCATATATTTATATGAGTAGTAACAGATTGTAGCAAGAAATGATTATAGTGTCCACTTCTTAAAAAGATGAGTAAAACAACGATATTAGTATGAAACGTAAGCAAGGGAATATAAAACTGAAATCCTTTCCTTTGGCTACGAATGTCCTGTTTTTTATTGTTCAAACGGTTTTATTTTTGTAGCCATTGTTGTTGATTCAGTGATGCTAAGGTTTCTACTTTTTCACTTTTCCAAAAAAAAGAAAAAAAGATTTTATATTGCAGTCATTTGAAAAAAAAAAAAAACAATGAAATCACAAAAAAAGTAAAAAACTGAAAAACGCTTGACAAGTATGGATAAAGCAGTGAAAGAGTAAGTGTTTGCCTCATATTTTATGACAATTTTTCAAAAAAAGTAAAACAAAGTGATAAAAAGAATTTGTAACGCCAACAAAATAAACTTTCTACTCAACTACAAGTATTTTAACCAAGCAAACGTTTAACCAGCCGACCATACGACCGACCAATTTTTTCACTTAACCAAAGTGTTAATACACATCATACATACATACATAAAGGCATATATGTATGTAAGTATATCTTCAGTAACAACAGAAATGTTTCAGATTCTGTTTTTTCATTGCCTTTTTCATCTCTATCCTGCAGTTTTTACATTGTTCCACTCCAGTTAGAAATTCTACAGTAAAAATGTGTTTAATTGTTACTGCAGGACAATACGCTTCTGGCTAAAAGTGTATTTGTGCCATAGACATTCACATTCTGCATATGTTTTCTCAAAAGTTTTTATATATAAGCGAGTATGTGACTGAAAGAAAAAAAAATACTATTTTAAAATATAATGAATAAATAAAAGCTTGTCTTTGTGTCTGGAATAACATCAAATTACTTTACTAAATCATTACTTTAATAAAGATTCTTTCAAGCTACGTATGTATTTATAATAGGACACAATTAATGAAACAGTCATTCAAGACCGATTATTTTTGTGATTAATATACTTTTAGAAAAAATATTTCTGAAACAGTGCTAAAAAAATTACGCATAAGATATCGGTGTTAGTTTTTCATTTTAAATACAATTTTGTCAAAAAGTTTTTTCGAAAAGAAGTGATTTTTAGCATTGGCATTATTGTATTTGTAAAGTACAATAAAAGAAGACATATTATATGATCAATAAATCTCTAATTAATAATACTTATGTTGGCCATCTGTCGATTTAAATTTGAACCAGCGGTTATTCGAATCAGGCAGTACTTATGTCATTCTATTCTGTCACAAAATTCAGTATATTATCTCCGCTGAACGAAGTGAATCGACTTACGCTTGAACAACGTTGACATTTATTGGAAATTTATTTCCAAACAAAGACAATTGGTCGGAAATTGCACAAAAATTAAAAAAATCAACTTTTCGGATGAAGCCCATTTTCATCTTGTTGGGTACGTTAATAAGCAAAATTACCGCATTTGCGGCACAGAAAACTCAAACCTAGTCTTACAGAAACCAATGCACCCATTACGAGTTACTCTTTGGTGCGGCTTGTGTAGTGGAGGCATCATATTTCTTTGAAAATAAGGACGGCGCAAACATTACGGTTTGATGACCGATTTTTTGTTCCGCTTTTCATGGTATTAATGTGGAATATTTGGTTTCAACAGGATGGTACAACTTGCCACACATCTCATGTAACAATCGATTTATTACGTCAAACGTTTGATGGTCGTTTAATTAGCCGAAATAATGATGTCAGTTGGCCGCCAAGAAGCTACAAATTGACACCGTTGGACTATATACTGTGTGGCGCCATTAAAGATAAGTGTTATGCCGACAAACCAGAAACAATTGAGCATTTGAAGGCCAGAATTTTGCCGAGATACGACCCCATATACTCGAAAGTTCTCAAAAATTGGTCCGCTTGAATGGGGTACTGTGAGGCCAACCACGGCAGCCATATGAATGAAGTAATATTTCATTTCTAACTGGAACACTTATACTTCACAAAAAAAAAAAAAATAAATCTGGAAAAATTTCAAACCGTTTTTGTTTTATTGCATTTTTAAATTTATACTTTTAAATGGTCCACCTGCCGTCAGCAATATTAGTAAATACAGTATGATATTAAAATTAAAATAATGTAATAAAGATTATCTTAACAGTCGTTTTTAATACATTTCATGATGCCTTTTTTTAGGAATATCTTTTTTTTTGGCAACCATGGTTGAAATATTGATGAAAGAAATATAGCTTTTGAATATTTGGAATTGTCTTATTTGAACACAAATAAAATTAAACGAAATTTCTAATGATGACTTCTGATAACGAACAACAATTCGAACGTTAGCTTGCGGGTTTTTAATCGTAAGCAAAGAAGTTTGCGAATTAAAGTTTTTACACGAGAAAATTTATTAATGAAAAGAAAGACACAAGGTAAGATGGAAATTTATTTAAGAAAATTTAATAAATTTAGTCATTTTATGTTCAAAATGCAAAAAATAATTTAAAAGAAATTCTTGGGAACCTTATGCACAGAAAAAGTTATTGCTGAACCGCTTTCAAACAGACGTCTTGTATAAAATTTCTAGAAATTTTATTTCTATGAATTGTTTCCTGATTCTATTAATATTTTTGTTTGAGTTTAAATTTTGTAACAGCAATGTTGACTAATATACCAAAATATTACATATACTTAAATCGCTTCAAATTTTAATAATTTTGATATTACGCTTGTACGCTTTTCAAAATAGTCGTTTTTAAAGTTTTTTTTTATATAGGAAGTAGCATTGGTCTGAATATTCAAAATGCGTAGGACTTAATTAACATCTGCAAATGTGTGGTTATACATTTCTCTAAAATGTAGACAAAAATTTGTTTGTAGTGGTATATGGGAGCACATCCATATTTTAGAGGTGTGACCACTTATCCTCACAAGAAATTCAAAATGGTGATTTTGTAAAATTCAATTTTCTCAAATCCGGTGATTTTTCCATATATACAACTATAAGGTCTCTAAATAAGATCCCTTGGGCAAGCATTTGTATATAGTGGTATATGGGAGCAGCTTCATATTTTCTCGAAATGTCTACCTATCCTCTTAAGATATTTTAAATTTTGTATGTTAACGTCTTAACGGTACTCTGTAGGGAAATCGATTATTCGACTTTTTTCAAATGATTGTAAAAAATTTCAATTAAAAAAACCGGTTTTCGGTTATAAATTTATCAAATAACCGGTTCTGTTCTTTAAATAAAAATTTTCTAAATTCAAGTTACATTAACAATTAAATTTATAAATTTGTGTTCTATGTTGTAGTTTCTAGCAATTAAGAATGCTAAAACAACGTTCGGCCTTTATAGAGCCTTAACGGACGTTTCTTCCACGACATAGCAACGTCCTAATATTTCGTTCAGTGATTCATTTTTACAGCGTGTTTTAGAAAAGTTTTACCTGCCAGCGCCTACAGACTACTTGGTATAGAATCAAGTTTTCCTTGCTGCACAATAGCGTCAATCTCATAAACATATTTAAGGTGGTTAATAATTTCTAGTGTCGAAGAGCTTTTTCAGCTTAGTATTTAATGACAATCAATATACCTAGACTTATCCTTTCCATCAATTTCCAAATGTTTTCACACTTCAAAAGACATTCGCAGAAACATAAATGCATGCATATTGTATTTCATAGTGTGTGCACTGTAGTATGCTAGGTAAGACACCAGCCTACCAAACAGGAAGTTCTTAGTTCAATTATAGGCCACACCATCTGAAGATTTTCAACAGCGGTATCACCTCACAACAATGCTAGCGGTTGATTTCTACTATTTACTTTGGAAAACTTTTACTAACTATAACATCTACCGTTCAATGCTGGTGTTTGTAGGTCCCTTTAAATGAGTTTAGTTAATCATCATTTTCCATACATAAAACATTAATATATATTTTCAGAAGATGGGAAAAAGTTATTGTTGCTCAAGTGCGCATATTTTTTGATCTACCATGGTTTTCACGTCATTTGTGCTACGTTTAAGGTTGTCAAAAAATACTTAAACGAAGAGTATGTTTGCACTAAAAAATATAAAAACATATAAAAGTTACACATATTTAAATTAACCGGTTATTCGTGTGAAAATAACCGGTTTATTCGGTATTCGAAAAATGGACATTTAAAAAAACCGTATTCGACAAAACCAAAAAAACCGATTAAAACCGGTCGAATAATGACCGCTCGGTCTCCCTAGTACTCTGTTAACGCAAAATTTGAGCTTTTTAAGAATAAATGGTTGGTGTCTTGACTTTTCAAATTCGAATTTGACTTCACATTGATTTATTTTACCAGGAATTTTATACAAACGTAAAGCAGGGTAATATGTACATCAAATTAGCGCAGACAATATAACCACACAAAATATTGCAGAAGGTATGTACGCATACTTTTTGAATATTTTTATATAGAATTTGAGAAAAACTACAAATTGATTTTGGAGTATCTCAAAAGTGATAAAGTTATCGTTGAAGACTTTGATATCTACTGGCGTAAATGTGCGCCATATAGATTTAAACAAAAAATTAACAAAAATATTCAAACAATATATTTACAGAATAAAAAAGGAGGTTGTTAAAAATGATATCCAAATTTGATAAATATTTTGTTTGTTTCTGTTAATTTTTTGTTCTAAGTTAACAAATATAATTAAACAATTTATTTATAGAATCTAGCAAAATGTTAAATAATGTCCTCCGAATTCGATAAACATTGTGTTTGCTTCTAATAATATATTTGTTTCAAATTTAAAGAGGTCTGAATAACTTTTTTGTTTAATAACATAATAATTTAATTTTAAAAATTCATTTTTTTCAATTAAAAAAATAATTAAAAAATTAATTAAAAATTTAATGCAATAAATTATTGCAAATACTTCGTTTGATTTTACGATTTTGATGATAGGTAGCACTTTAAACAAAATTTAATTTGATGATCTGAATTTCTTTGCTGAATTTGAAATTTAATTTTTTCTGCGTGGCAAAACAAACAAATTTAGGAAAAAAGTTAATAAATAACAATGCCAAATAGTTGCCAAGGAATAGCAAGGTCTAACCTTCATTGAAAGTACCTTATCTTTAAATTTAAAGCTTAAGACTCACGGTGACATACAAAGAAATAAACTTTTTATTAGACGTGCGCTGATCAAAAGTGAAAACAGGTGATCGACCGAATGAGGAGGAACTTTTTTGCAAATAAGAGAAAAATATTGACTGCAGTAGGCATAGAAGTCGCTGTCGATGGTTTAAAACTTTTGAAACTTTTCGATCGCTTTTGTCAACAAAACAATGGAAGATCAACCTCAACATAATTAAAAAAAAAAAAATCCACAAAAGAAAAAAACAATTATTTTAAACTTCCTAAGGTTTTAACCTCTGCTGTTCGTCTTCTATTCAGGCACTACAACTAACGCCATACTGTACTAATAAATTTTTCAATTTTTTTTAATTTGCTGTCTACAATCAATTTCATAACTTTTCGAATATTTTATCCAATATTTTTTTAATATTTTTACAACACTTAAGCTATTATTCTATTCGTTTCGTATCGAGTAACATTATTAGAATATATTATGATATCGGAATATTTTTCGATTCAAATTTCGTTTCGATCACTAAGCCAGAATTAGATCTCAGAATTAAAATTTTTCCTAAGTAAATAGATTTTATATTTTTTATTTTTTATGTTATTCATTTTTACGGCAACGAATTCCGTATCATCTCTGGAATGAAAAATTAATTAATTCAGAAGGAAAGAAGCACCTCAATTAGGAAATCGACGCCAGAATTTCATAGTCGATCATACCTTCATATCTAATACTTTGGAAATAAGAAATGTGACAGGAAAACTCAAAACTATTGGCGTAAAGCATTGATTGAGTATTGATGTTAAAAGTTTAAGTTTTTATATAAAAACTAAAAAAATCTTTGGTTTAGTAACTTCTATGATTTTAAACTTACAATTGTTTAAATTATACTCAATTTCGAAAAAGTACATAAACATTTAAAATTAATTATGTTTTTTCTGAATCAAAAGATACTAAAAAATTAGATAGTGCAACAGACTTAACCATATCCAGGTTCTTTTATTCAACGCTTCCTATCTTTAAAATTAAACAAAACGAAGTGTGTGTGAGATATCATCAACATTTTTTATTAGCACTAGGAAGAAGAGAAGGGGTCATTTGAAACATTTTCATATTTGATTGCCAATATTTTTTTCATTAATGATTTTTTTGAATTGATATTTCGTGAATTTTATTAACTAAGAAGTGTTCATATATTGTTAAAGTGTTCCAGATGAATGGGAGTCATTTCGCTATGCAAATGGGTGTCAATATATCGTTTCTAAATTTTTTTTCCGTTACAAAAATCTCCAAATTGTTAGTAAATCGTCTTATCCAGCAGCTGTGTTTTGATAGCTTATATGTCTTGTCTTATGGTGCTTAGGAAGAACAAAATACTGTAAGAAACTACCTTCATTCGGTCCAGTTTGAGGCATTATGTTCGATTTTAATCCTACTTCGGCTGGTTTAATTAATTTCGAGATCAACTAGTCGCTTCTATGTATGCGCATGTGGATGCCGATCTATGACAGTTATTGTTTCGACAGGTTTCTACTCGATATGGTCTTTGGAAAAAATATTTCCTATATCCTTTGAAGGCTATAATTGATGACTACCTCGATAGAGTTAGCATTGCGTGAAATTATATTAAATAACTAACTTTCATAGAGGATGGCTGATGTTACGTAGTTATTGTGACCGAAAAATTGAATACCTTTAGAGATCCGAAATAATACATCATCACTATAGCCACAAGAATGCTGTCAGGGTAGCAGAAATCCCTAACAGCTTCCAATTCCATATTACGTAATCTGAATTTTGTATTGTTAGAGGTATTGCAGCGTCTCACCTTTCATTATCTATCAATGTTAAGCTATAGTCCACCAAACCGTCACTCGTAATGCTTGCATTGGCTTCTATAAAACCACTTTTGAGTTTTCCAACCCTCAAATACAGCAATTTTGCACATTAACTTACCCACTGAGATCAAAATAAGCTTTATCCGAAAAGATGATAAATTTCCAACAAATCCCAACGTTGCTCGTGCGTAAATCGATTCATTTCTGGTTTACATTTAAGCCGCTTATTTTACGAAATGTTTTTATTTCATAAATATTAAAATTAATTAAGTTTTGAAATTAAGACCATGATTTAAGTAAAAAGTATCAAGTTTCGATTAGAAATATTAATTATGTGTATACACACACATACGCCCATTTTTGATACTAGTGTTTTACTTTATATATATTGACTACACAAGAAAAACGTATTACTTGAAAACCATTCCAACAATTCTTTTTCTAAATAATAATTTTTGTTTGTTTTTACATCCGTTACTTGAAACTTCATTTAAAATTCTTTTATTTCCGCAGTTGTTTGTTTTGTATGATTTTTTTTACTTTATCTTATTGTAATGGTTTCTCCTTTTTTACAACAGAATAAAACAAAAACAAGAAAAAATCAAAATATAGTATGTACAAACTTAACTATTGACAATTCAATAGATGTTTTCCTATTTTCAACTTCCGGTACTTTGTTTCCTTCAATTGCTTTTTTTTCGATTTTCTTTTGTTTTATTTCAATTTTTACTTTTCCAATTCGTCTTTTCTTTTTTTTTCTGTTGATTAATGTTGATTTGTGTTTTGGTAAATTTGTTGAAAATTCATTCGAATCAATTGTTTTTCTGCTTGCGCTCTGTTTTAATATTTAATTTGTTTCAATTTCGAGGAAAACAGATTTAAAAAGAAAAAGGAAAACAATTCTTAGAGCTTCATCTCTTTTGGGAAAAATGGCAAAGGTCATAGGTTTTATTTTCAAGCAAATTTGTACACTTTCAATTGACTTTAATTTATCGTTGATTCGAATAATGATAGTAAAAAATTTATTTATGGGCATAAATTATAAGTCAATTAATATATATTTGAAACTAAAAGCTTCTATAAGGAAAGGAAGAAATTGAAGGATTGCTAAAATTAACCAAACCACATGATTTAAATTGAAATATAGGAGACTTTAATGTGAAAGTACGTAGAGGCAATGTCGATGAAACGGTTGGTTCCTGCGGCTAAGTTTAAGAAATGAACGAGGCCAGTTTTGTCAAGAACAATCACATAAAGATAATGAACACATGGACTGTATACTTGGAAATCTCCACAGGATAATGAATATAATATAGTTAGAAACCAAAAAGACTTTATTTTAATAAATAAGTGATTTTCATCCTCAGCTCGTAAAGTAAACACATAACCCGGTGCAGATGTTCCAAGTGACCATACACTGTTGGTAACGAAGATTATACTTAAACTCGCACAGTGTAAACGCCAGAAAGCCAATTGCAAATTTGATCTCAACAAATTTCGAAATTGCGAAATTAAAAGTCGAATATGCTATGACATCAATAATCAGATTAGGCGCGAAGACCATGAAAATATGAATACTGATACAATGTGTAAACAAACAATAACAATATTTACAAGAACATCGACTCACATACTAGGCGTAATGAACAGAAATAAAATCATAGAGAACACCAGCGTGTCAACAGATTGATAAAGTCCAAATGCCGTCTAGCATTTAACAATGCAAAGGAAACATGATGACTTCATGGGAAAATTACATTGCAACTCCATTCGGTGATTGTGAAAGAAGAGCTAATACCATTACTGTCGGAGTTCGTCTAAGTGGTCCAGTGATAACGAAGGATGAGGTTAGATATGCTATTAAAAGATTGAAGAACAAATAAGCTCCTGGCCCTGATGGCTTCCAAGCTGAAATAATTAAATTAAAATATGATATGATGATAATCTCAATATTCTTGTAAGACTTCTTTGTAACTCTTGCGTCGAAGTCATCAACCCTTATGCTAACCGTCTCATATATTTCTTGGAGCTTCTCTGTTGTTGCACTCGACGCTTCTTCAAATTTCTTTTCGATTTTTGCCAGAAAATTCTGGTTTTCGACCAACAGTTTTTCATTATCAGCTTTAGAAGTGTGTTTTACTTGCGCCAACAGCTTTTCATTATTAGCTTTAGAACTTTCTTGTGCACTCGCCAGAGTATTAATTTTTTCCATAAACTTTTCACTATCAGCTTTAGAAGTTTCTTTCACTTGCGCCAACAGCTTTTCATTATCAGCTTTAGAAATTTCTTGCGTACTCGCCAGAGTATTAATTTTTTTCATAAGCTTTACATTATCAGCTTTAGAAGATTCTCGTACCTCAGCCAAAAGCATTTTGGTTTGTGTTTGCATTTTTTCCACCATAGCGGCAAGCAGTGCATTGGTATCCGTATTACTTTTAGCTGAAAGGGCACTCACCTCAGGCTCTTCCTCATCATCATGTACGTAAGTATCAACGTTAATGCCCTGCCGTTGAAAATCCTTATACAACAGTTTTTGCAATTCGGTCTTGGTCCCAGTTGGCGGCAAATCCAATTGTGCCAACTCACGCCTAATGCGATCCACACTAAGTTCTCTGAACTTCATTCTATTATTTTATTTTAAAGGACTACAATCTCACTTCTGACACCAATTGTTACGTTTTTACCTTTTTAAAAGCGTGTTTTTATGAATTCGTAGATTGTAGTTAAAATAAAATAAATTTTGTGTCTGGTTTTAATTAAAAATCCTTTATTCAACACAGTTAGGTGCACCACTGTTTATAATATTTTTACAGGCAATAACAATTTTTATTCTTAATTACTCTGTCTGTTTACAACTTTGTAAACAACAACAATTACTAGACAGATCTTTCTTCCAAAGATCTTCCAACCCGATCGTAGTTATATCTTAGGTTCGATCACAACATTTTCAACCAGAGGTTGTCCATAATTACTCGTAACTCTCTTTACTGAGATAGCTCCAACTAAACTGGTTTTTACTTAACTACTAGCTTCACGAGTTTACTCCTTATAAACTCTCTTCACACCAATAACACTTTCGCTGAGTTAACTTTACTTAAAAACTGCACTCGCTGAGTTTACGACAAATAAACTGATTGCTGTTCGCACCGATGTGCTTTTTATATGGCTGAGTAAACAACACATCGAAAGCTCTCGAACCTCTCAATATTTCAGGCATATTCCATTTCTTTCTTTTAATTTCTTTTTAGTTCTTTTGTAGCCATGCGTATGTGAATATCTACCACTTTCAGCTCTTAGTATTTGTTGTTGCTTGTTTATTGTCTGATACTTGCTTTTTTGCTGCTTAATTATTGTTGTTGCCTTGTTATTTTTATTTACTTTATCTTTGCTAAAGGTTGTTGTTGTAGATTTGGTTATTTGTAAACAGCACGTATAGTTGTTCTTGCAGCTTTTGTTTATTTATTTTATCGATGTAATAAACGCTGTGGTGGCCAACCGTATATTCGTAACAATATAATGGTTATCGGACAAGCATATAGTAGGTTTAAAGTACGAGTAAACAAAGGACGAGATAAGAGTGAGATAAGTTGAAGTTGAGATAAATTGTGGCAAGACATATTTGAATTTAACAGCGGCGAAGAGTAGAGTTGAGTGCGAGATACGAGATAGAAAACACTTCAGAGTTATTGACTAGTTTTTTTTTACATTATCAGCATTGGTAATTTCTTTTATATCTTTAATTCATTAATAATAATAAAATAATATTGTCCATTAACACAAGTGCTTATCCGTTCGTTCGGATCTATAAATCTGTTTAACAAATTTCAACAAATTGATTTAGTCATTACCAAGTGATTGACTCAAAAATAAATTTATTTGTCATATGGCTAAATTTGAACCGTTTTTCTCTGATTTTAATCCTTCCGGGTCCAATTCTGAAAACGCTAGATCTATCTGTATTAAAAATTTCAATAAAATCGGTTCAGTAGTTTACTCGTGATTGAATGGATAAGCAAGTAATAATTTTTTATTTATTTTGTTTTGGCATTTTTATTCTTTGTCGGCCGGAAAAAAAAAACTAAAAAAGCAGAAGAAGTTTTAATTCTGCTCCTTGCATAGTCACTTTAATAGCAGTCCATTCCTAAGCTTGGGCTTGGCCTATGCCTAATTACCATATGTAGAATACAACTGATAGTCTTAGTTTTTAATTCTGTAGAAAACTGAGTCTTGTATAAATATAAACATCAATAAGCAATATTTTCCAAGTAATTGAACGGGCAAAGCCCGATTTTCACCAATATTTTGTCTTTTTGATGGCTTAATGTCATGAAATGAAACAAAGTTTTGAAATATTTCATTTCAAATCACTCTTAGAAGAACTATTATTTCCACTGAAAAAATTACGAAGATTGTGTGCTGATATTTTCGTAATAATCATTTATATTGCGGCAATCACAACATATTAAATTTTAGCAAATATGACAGTTCATTGCTTTGATGTTGACATCTTTCGTATCCAAATGTATTTGATGCTGACACATTGCCTTCACATCTAGAACATTTCACTGAAAAACAAACGTTTCACTAAAGAGTAGCAAAATTCTATGCCTCAATCTTGTTACTGTGATCAGATAATTGAATAGCATCTTAATTAACCTCTGATACTGGGATCAAGAGCATTTATACGAGATAGTTTGGCAGATCACAAGAGATTTCGATCTTAGTTAAAATCTTGGCTTCCACTAATTTTCTCTGATAGTGAAACAGGTTAATATAGTCCTTGATATTCTTTTTTAGAATGAACTATGTATTTCGGTTTTTACTTCTGCACTTCTCTTTGTACGCTTCTTCATATCTGGGTTACTGATAAGAACTTTAAACAGATTTTTAAAATTTTACAACGACATTCTACCTAAGCCTCATAGTGCCCAATATTAACAAAAATAAAATAAAAAAAAATTAAAAAGTTAACAATTTTTACGAGCATTTATTTATTTCTTTTTTCTTCTTTGAAATCCCATATGATGGTCTGTTATAACAAAGAGCAATAAAATTAAAATCCTTTATAAGAATGCAGGAAAAAATTGTCTGTAAAATCTCTAAATTTATGCATTGAAAAACGAATGAAAGAAAAGAAAATAAAACCAAAAACAAATACTTTGCGACGGCATTTAATCAAGTTTATGGCGGCAACAAAAATAAACGAGCAGTTCCTCCCTTTCTGTCCTCAGCGAAATTGGACGTCACGGAGACAAAAAAAATATGAAGAGAACTCAACTGCATATTGAAAAAAAATTTATGCAAATTTATTTGAGAACATTCTTCCTTTTTTTTAAATCATTTACGAAAAAAAGGCAACGTGAATTGACTTGTTGTGGACAATATCAGAGAAATACTTAAAATTCATCAGCTACAAATTTATGGATGAGCCCTCTAGATTTTTTTTCAACAATTCTTTGCTTTTTTTTACTGCATTTTACATCATATTGTTTCATTGGGTATTTATTGCTAGTGTAGTTAAAATGACGTCGAAGCTTAACTCGTATTCAAATATGGTAATTTAAATAGCGCTATACGATATACATACACTGAAATAAAAATGTTCGTGAATACTGCAAAAAGGGGTGTAGAATTGAATAAATTTCTTTATATGTATATTAGCTAACTAAAATGTGTAATCATATTTACGTCTTTTTTTTACTAAATTATTCATATTGAAGAAATTTCTTTATTTATTCATATTAGAGAATTTTTTTAAATATAAATAAATCGCCTTCGTTAATAAAAAAAATAATAAATTTAGCTTACTTTTGCTATTAATTTTTGTTTATATTGAAGAATTTCTTTCTATTTAATTAAACATTTTGTTAATTTTTATTCATATTGATGAATTGTTTTTTAAATTATTTAATAAATTTTGTTAATTTTAAGAGTTTTACCCACATTTTTTGTAAGTTCTGGGCAAAAATATGTCAATAAATTTCAAAACTTTATTTTTTTACTATAAGCAATTGCTGTAATAACATAGCAATTGAGTACATATAATATTATTTTAAATATATCATAAAATATACAGTAAAAAACCAAGCTAACGCAACGATTAACTCAAATATTAATGAAGCGATATGTAGTATTAAAAAGTTTTAGAATAATTATAATATAATATATAATAATTATATATTTTATGATAATTATATAAAATATATTATATAAAAATTATTATTTTTATAGTTACAAAAAAAATAAATAAATAAAAATTAAGAAACACTTATAGAAAAAACATGAAAATTCACATAACATTAAAACACAAGTTTACAACTAAATAAATAAAATAAATAAAATAAAAATAAATTTCAAACCCATGATTAACATACTGTGGACTGTTGAAATCGGTAGGTAATCTCGAATCGGGAATCTCGTATCAAAAATTTTTTACATGTTTCTTCCCATTAATGACATCAAAAATCTTTGTTGATGGTACCAAAATACTATGTAGTAGGAAAAACATACCAAAACACTGGCCATTTGAAAAAAAAATAAAAATACATGTGTATAACATATACATATATAGTACATACATAGGTATAGTATAAAATTTAATATGAACTTATATTATATTTGTCATTTCTTTCATAGTATTAAATAAAATTTTATTTGCTTTGTCTCTAATGCGATCCACCACTACCGGGCAAATTTTCACAGAAAACATTTCATTGTATTTTCATATGGATTCTGATTTTGGATAAATGTAAGTGCATGAAATCCATATCGATCAAAAAAAATTAATCAATCATACACTTATTAAAATCACAGTTACAAAAATTAACGAATGTCATTCTAAACACTAGATAATGTTTTTAGTTTGAAATAACATACATACCAACATAAAACCAAGCAGTTTTTTATATTGAAGCCATTTGTCTATAATATCAGAAGTGTATTTCGCACTTGGTTCTTCCGATAGCCGGTTGTTTCTAATAGCCGCCCAATAGTTTTCAGTTTCCCCCAAGTGCAGTTGTCGAGATAAATTGCTTCAAAGCTTTCCTCAGTATTTTCTCCAACAGGATCTAATTAGACATAACTTAAATCTGTAAGAAATTTGTACAGCCCTTAGCCTTGATGAGTATGCCTTCTTTTGGACAACGGCAGTTTGTTTAGCTTTCTCATTATATTAAAATATTTGTAGTACAGTTTACCTTGGGGCTTCTTTTCGAGTAGTAATATTTCTAATAATACTTCTTTTAAAACTACAACACAAACAAAAGAAATAGTTTATGCCTACTACAGAATCAGTTCTAAGAACCTCAATTATATCAGTTGATATATTTCGAACATAAGTTCGTAGCAGGCATTAAACAAAAATTTTAACGCATATTTTTCCAAGGCCAGCTTCCTTTTTTTAATTACTAAAAGAAATAAGTTAAATTAACGAAATGTATTTGATTTTACAAACCTTTTAGTAAATTACAAAAAAAATTATTTAATTTTACTAAAACAAATGGGTAAAATTAACGATTTTTTTTTAATTTTATATGCTTTTAGTAACTTAAATCAATTTTTAGTTAATTTTACAAACATAAATGAGTTGAATTAACTAAAGTGATTTAAATAAAATTTATTAAATTTCATCAATTTTACAGACCCTTTAGTAAATTATATATATATATATATATATATATATATATATATATATATATATATATATATATATATATATATTTAATAAACTTTATTAAAATCACTTTAGTTAATTCAATAATTCAATTAATATATATATATATATATATATATATATATATTTAATTATATATATATATATATATTTAATATTATATATTTATATATATATATTTAACTTAGTTATTATATTAAAATTGAATAAACATAAGTTAAAGTTACTAAAGACATGTAAGATATGTAAGATATATATATATATATATATATATATATATATATATATATATATATATATATATATATATATCTTACATATCTTACAATTACAATTTAACTTATGTTTATTCAATTTTAATATAATAACTAAGTTAAATTCACGAAGTTTCCTTATTTTTATAATCCTATATTATATCTAACGAATTTTCTTCAATTCTACTAAATTTTATTATTAAATAAAAAAAACAATTATTCAATGTGACTAAATAATAACTAAATTTTTTCGTTATTTTTATTATAGTAAGTTTATTTAATTTCAGACAAATAATGGTTTATTTTACAAAATTTTAGTTAAATTAACAAAATTTTTACTATATTTGACCAAATTTTTTTATAATCGACAGGTTCTACTTAAATAAATTTCTCTTACAAAAATTATTTGGTTAATTGAAAGAAAAATTTTTGATTTCAATAAAATTTATGTAGATTTGAAGAAAATTTGTGTAAACTTGAATAATAAAAGTCTATAGATTTGAAAAATTTTTTCGTTGAAGGTTTACTAAATTTTTAAGTTAATATTATCAACGATATTTTTTGAGTGTAGGTACATACGCATACATATATACTTTTTTTTGCTGAAAATAAAGACGCATTGAAAAAAATTTTTTTTTTTAATATTCTAAAGGCATTAACGAACAAATTTTTTAAAGCATTAACATTAAAATACCGCAGTTGATAATTAAGTGATTGAGTACTGAAAGTATAAGAAAAATGATGGTTTTTTTACATACAGTTTGTCAAATAAATGCTTGCAAAATAGAAAAAAAGTTAAAATCTTATTTTCATTTGATAATTCCAACAACATATCCTTAACATGTTTGATTTTTGTAAACATCCCATTACTGTACCTCTTAAGGATTTCGAGACCTCAGAACACTCTAAATAGACCGACATATTACACAGCCAACAAAAAAAACCCTTTACCTGATTTCGAAGCTCTCAAATAAATGTTTTCAAAAATAAGAAATTATTGGAATTTTTTGAAATTTGGGTTTTAATGAAAAAAGTTTGAGTAATTTATGAATGTTATCATATGTAAATGACGTCACAAAGTGTCTAGTAATAAAAAATTGGACAAACGTGCAACAAATGACTCTACATTTAAATGAAAACATTCAGGGGTCACGAGTCTTAAAAGATTGGGGTATACCCATTGTTTTAAAGGCAAATCAGGTAAAAAATTTCCTGATTTATTTTCAGGGCCGTTTACAAGATCATATCCTGTGCTGCAGAAGAATCTAGATATAAAGCCACGAGACATACAAAAACTAATTGACGCGCAGAATTTCAAGGAAAATGCCAAAAACAATGTGCTGTGAGTCGCAACCCAGCACAAGAGTTTTACTTTGTCAAGTGCAAATTGATTATGGTGAACCTTATCGCATGAAACCATCCGAAATCGGACACAAAAACACAAATACTGCTCACCAGTTGCTAGGAAAAAAAAGTCGCTCATTGGTGCAAAATACAGATTCAGATTTATAACAAAATATATTTGACTTATTCCAGATTACTAGGAAGACATAATGTTTCCGATTAGACTAAAATGATGCTCTACTACTATGATGGACCCAAAAATGTTAAGTGAAAACTTCTGACAGCACTTGAAAATAAAAAATTAATACATACAGTAAAGTTTAAAAAAGTGTCACTTACTATACAGGCTTTTATATCCAACAAAGGAGTTGGTGAAATAAGGATTTTGTTCGTTTGAAAAGCTGATTTTTTTGACCTTGAAAATACTAATAAGTCTTAATGCAATTATTGCCATAATAATGATTTCAAGTATAAATCCTATTTATGCTTTATTAATTTGATTCTTCCTACATCTTCAGCGCGGGGTATCTTGTTGTACAGAATTCTGAAAACAAATCAACGAATTATCTAGCTAATTTGCCTTTAAAACAATGGGTATGCACCAATATTCTGAGACTCTTGTGCCCAGAAGGTTATAATTTAGACAGAGAGCCAATTGTTGAACATTTGCCAAATTTTTATTGCTGAAGTCTATGTGACGTATTTAACATACGGCAACCTTTATAAAAAACCCAAACTATTTTGATAAAAAATTCAAATTTAAAAAATTTCTTACTTTTGAAAACATTGTACGGTATGTGTACAAAAAAAAAAAAAAAAAAAAAAAATAAAAAAAATAAAAAAAAAAACATTAAGTATTTGTTATTGGAGTTCTTACATGAAAATGAGATTTTTACTTTTTCTGTTTTGAAAACATTTATTCGACAATCTGTATATGGTATCACACATCATATTTTTAAAAATTATTGATTCATTATCAATTTTTTATGTCTTTACAAAAGCTGAAACAGGCTATTAGTTGAGATTTTCGATATCTAATAAATATTTTAATTGTCTTTAAGTATCCAACCGAAACGTATTAAACGATTTTTAGCAAATATAATACAAAATCCTGGTCCAATTTCGTCTAGCAGTCTGCTTGCGTACTTAAAAACATATCTTATTATAATTTTATTAGAAAAATGTGTCTAGCAGTTATGGGCATTGGGGCATAAATAGAGAAGTTATAACTGATCGGAATACCAAAATTCTCAGATGGCTCCAAGTTAAATGATCAGTAAAGGCGCGTAAAATTAGTTTATTTTGAAGCATTTATTCTAAAGGTCTAAAAGCATCGAATAGACTCGATTCTCGTCAATTAATTGGTTAATATCTTTTATAAACATTTAAGAACACACAAAAATGTAAATTGCAAATTAATTTCTATAGACAGTTTTCTAAAATCCCCCGAGACCACTATTTATAGATACTCCAATTTGAATACTAGAAAATGTATATACTAGAAGCGTTAAAAATTGTGACTTGTAATAATCGACGAAAATAGCTTATAAGTTTAATGTTGGTAAACAATTTATTGAGCACAACACTCAGCTATGTACATAAGTAGGTATATCTTCTCTTTGTGGATTTTTTACGTGCTTTTAATACAGTTTCTAATAGTATTAACTGGTATGCGCTCGCTTTGAAGAAAATATCGCCGAAACTAATAAATCTAATCTGAAAGCTGTAAACTATAGACATCAATTATTCGATTATTTTTTTATTAAATCGACTACCAAATAATTCGAATAGTTACAATTTAGAAAATACTGGTGATCGGTTATAGGTTAATTATATAACCGGTTATATTATTAAAATAAAATTATTTTCAATTCTTGTTGCTTCTTTCAATAAAATTTATAATTTTTGTCCCATGATGTAGCTTACAGCAATTAAGTATGCTAGAACAATATTCGGCTTTTTAGGGCGTTAAGGGACATTCCGTGCTCGACAACACAACGTGTTTCCCATTGATTATTTTTTGACATTTTTTGGTATTTTGTAAGAGTGTTTTTTGCCTGCGCTTTGTAACATTTGATGTAGAACAGCGTTGAGCTTTCATGCAACAATTGTTGACGCTCAATTTATATGTATTGTTATTGTCTTGCTTTAGTGTATGCTGTATGTATGCTGATTTTTTTTTAATTTTATATTTAAAACTGTATTATTTATTTATTTTTCCGATAATACTTTACATAAAATATTAAAATTTTTAGATTTTTAATAAAAATAAATTTATTCAGATTCTAATAATGCTAATTGTTTACATTTGTTTAAGCGGTTACCGAGCCCAATCACACAGCTAGTCATCATTTTCCATACCTGAAAAATTTACATTAATTTACAGAAAAAGATAAAAAGTTATTGTTGCGCAAGTATACTCATCTTAATCATTCTTCAATGTTTTTGACGTTTTTGTGATTTGTTCAAGGTTTTCATACGCATAAAAATAAGGCGTTATATATTAAAATTGGAAAAATACATAAATAATGAGCACATTTGCGATTAAAAATAAAAACGTATAAAATTTAGACATAATGAAATTAACGGTTATTCGTGTTAAAATAACTAATTTATTCGGTATTCGAAAAATGAATATATTAAAAAACCATATTCGGCAAAACCAAATAAACCGGCCGAATAATAACCCTTCGATCTCCCACAGCAGACCCTGACGCCGTTGTTCGCTTCAATGACCATGTGAGCCAACCTTATTAAACTACCTAAGGTGTAAAACAAAGCTTTTATTCTGTCATCTATGCATTTTTAATTCTACTTGACTTTGTTGTTCGTCAAACTAATATTGACTCGCCCCGTGGTGTTAGATTAAATGGAAATCTTAATAATGTTGATTATGTGGATGATTTGTGTTTAATAGCCATTCGTTTTTTCGATATCAAGGATAGACTATGGAGACTCATTAAGAACAAAGCGGCAGTGGATTTGAGTAACCAAAGTCATTAATACAGCTTTATATCAAGGGAAACCAAAATATGTATATTTAACTGCAATGTCATATCAATATTGCTTTACAGCAAACTTCAAACATTCATCAATCGATGCGTCCTACAAAAACGACTCAATTGGGTGACAAAAGACTAGTCAGTAGCGACGAAGATACTGACTGAGTGGACTTGGATAGATCACATACTGCACAGGCCCATATAGGATATCACGAAAAATCCCTTGCATTGGAATCTCCAAGGCTATGGAAGACCCGGCTGTCCATGAAACACCTGCCACGGACAGTCATTAAAGAATATTAAAGGACGAAAAAGTCTTAGAGCAATTATTAAGCACTTGCAGCTGATCTTGTACACTATAGGTGAATTTTTGATTCTCTATGTTCCACTACATAAACTTTCTAGTAAAATTATCTCATAAATTTTGTACATAATTATTAAGAATAAAGGCAATAAAATTCTACTGTACCAGAACTCAGAATCAAATGAAATTTTGAAATATAAAACTTTTAAAAATTCAATTGTTTTAATTTATAAATAACAGCTATTTAAAGTTTTAAAAAATTGTCCTCTTTTTTCTTAATAAATTTTACTTTTTTACTTTTCATCAATATAATTTTGGCACAGCACAAACTCTACCAAAAGTTTATTAGAACACCTTTACTTCCCATAGTACCTAGTGTTACATAAATAGGCATGGTTTTAGCTCTCAAAGTATATTAGTAGTAGTGAACAACTGCATGTTTCTTTTATGAACTTCCCTTGATGGCCGAGCAACAAATTACAAGCTTCTTAATAGTTTATGAGGTTATTGATGTTTCTTATGTAGCTATTGTTAATTTGGCCTTTACAACTTCTTTCATTTTCAATGGGGTGTATTTACGGTTAATGTACCCCATTATTATCAGGTCATTTTCATAAATATTCACAAGTGAAATATGAATGAAATGAGGGAAATTTCTGCCTTAAACCCATTACATGCGCCCCTTGCGTTAAATTTTGATTTTTTTTTATATTCAACAAATCACTACAACTAAGTAACTTCTGCTCAAAGTAATAATGTTGGTTTGACTCTTATGAAAACAAAACATTATAGGAATAACTAGAACAACAACATCAGAATTAAGATTGGAAAAGGAAAAAATATAAAAAAATAAACTGATGCCACATATTTTCGACACTTTCTAAAACAGTCACGTAATGCCGTCAGTAATAATCACTAAACTTTTTTATATATTTTCTTCTACTTTTTTGTTTGTTTTTTTTTCAGTTGAATATTTCAATAGATGTTGTATAAAATGATTTGTTGTAAACCGGAGTCTAGAACTGTTTGTTGTTGATGTTGCCGTTGGTACTAGAAGCAACCTTATAAATATTAAAGGTGGCCGCATTACTCATGAATACAATACAATTAAGCCAACACAACAGATACATGCAGTCAGTCGACTACATCTGGGAAAAGTACTACAATATTATTCATTGAAATATCCTTAATAAAGAGAAGAGGCAAAATTCGGCTATAACGTAAAAAAAGATATTAAAAAAATTTATGCAATTTTTGCTGGCTATTTGTAAAACAAAAGGTATGGTCAGAATTTTGTAGGCATTTAAGAATTTAACCGATTGAAGTCGGTAAAATTAAGCGATTTAATTATGATAACCAAATCACGGGATGGCGCATAGCATTTTTTTTTTATTTCACTGGTTACTGTATCAGTTGATTTTAATCAATTTAACGTTATGCTGATAAGTTTGTTTGTCTAGCTTCTTTGCTTTTCATGTTTTCGGCAATTTTTTTCGATAGAAGACGTGCAAAGTGAATTTACTGTATACCAGTATACGATTTAAATTTTTTAATTCTATTTTTTTTATAAGTTTTGATGCTTCTCTAATTTACAGCTAAGGAGACCAATATACAGTTAATCAGCATTATGTATGAATCAAAACTTCTCTTATCTACACAAACTATAAAAGGCATATTCAAATAGAATGACATCAATGATTTGCAAAAGAGTGTAATGTAAGTGTTTCTTTTTTTAGAATTTAGAGGAGGGTTACACGTTCAAGTTTTGCTTTTTATAAAGAAAACAGTTAATTGTTATATAATTTGGTAAATAATTCTTGGATTTTATTTTCAAATATTGTTTCGCCATATTTATTCAATGAATTTTTACAAATGGATGAAAAAAAAAGGATAATCTTGAACATGTGTTTGCAGGGTGAGTAAGCTGTCACTGAAAAATGATAACTCTTTAGCTATTTTCGGACCAATTTAGCTATTTAATCACTATTTTGGATCATAGGAGTGAAAGAATGAGTTTTTCTTTATGAAGACAACATAATATTATTCTCCATGACATAACGTGCACATCACGTTGTCAAAGCTAAGCAAGGTATCGCTTGAAACGCTGATTTCTTTTTTGAAACTAATGAATAAAGAATACACCCAGTACAGGATGAGTCTGTAACTTTAAAATGCATTTGTATCGAAAACTCAATTTCGTATAAAGTGTACATAAGATAATTCTGCGTTACTCCTATAAGAAGCACAGTGCCGTAACAATTTACTCTCAGTTCACTCTACTCATTGCACAATATTTAGTCCAGCAATTTAGCGTCTCCAGGGCTGTGACGTGCGCACCTGCGTCGGCTGTTTTGCGGATTATAGTCAATTGCCTCATTGGCGATGTCATCCGTTGATTTCCTTAGTGTATGGCCATTTTTGTATAAATCGCTTGCGCTTTGAGGCATAAACTTCTTTAAATTTTAAAAGGGACTAAACAAATACTTTTTAAGGAATATTTTAATTAAATTTAAATTGCACGTACTATTTAAAATATTAATTATAATTATTACTATAAGATCCTAGGCGAAACAAAGGGCCACAACAATATTTTTCCAATCATTTTTACTTAACACTAAAATTTTAATTTAATTAAATGATTTATTTGCCTCCCGTAAGTCATCTTGCACCTATCGTTGCCATGTGTGAGCCGGTCTACTCCTACTGCTGCTGCCCTGCAGTTTTCACTTAAAGGCTACTTTGGCAAGACCCAGTGGCGAACGTCATAGCGAATCATCGTGGCAGACGTTGACAATGGTAAAGCATTGATGACTAACGATGAATTTTCCTTGGTGTCATACATGACCTCATAAAGTAAATGTCTAAATTGACATAGATGACAGAAGTTGATTTTGTCATGCTGGGGTTATAAGTAAATCAACAAAAATCCTGCATCGTTTTGTATACAGACAATGTTGCTAAATTTCAGCATGAGGTCGACTCATAACAGACAATGTCGCAAAATTTCAGCACTAAGTCGACTAATAACCGACAATGTCACCAAATTTCAGCTTTCTTTAGTATGGTGACATTTATTGACGTTTTGATACGTAACTCCCTTTGTTTGTGTCTTCGTCATGATAATTATGGTAATAATTTCGATTTGACATTGATCTTGAGACGATGATTTATCGATGAAAATATCATAGTCGTTCGAGATGGCTACCAGATTTTTCCTTCAGGTTTTATTACCTGATGACATTATTTGGTTTTCACTTCATTAAATATTGGCTTCTTGTTGTACCTCTCGTATTCATGTGGTTTGATATAATGTTTAACGAATGTATTCGGAGTATTATCCGAATAGACGTATTTGCAAATGCCTGAATTCTACCAATGTTTCTTTCATATAGTAACCGATTTTACGTTGGAGTTAAATATGCGAATTTTGGTAGTCATCACAATTGTGTGTTAAAAGGAAGAGATGACAGGACTCATCCTTGCTTTACTCCAATGTGTTTCTTGATTTACAGATCATCACGCAAGATGCAACAGTGTGACTCGTCGTATATGGCTCGAATCAGGTGAATCTTTGTTGGTACACTTTTATATCGTAATGAAGCCTATATTGCGTTTTGAAAAATGGTGTCGAAAGCCTTTTGAAAATCTATTAATGTAAAATACAAAACATACATCTCTATCGATTGCTCTATAATGATTCTGAGAGTATTTATATGGTACACACATGAATTTTTCGCTTGGAACCCAGATTGTTATCTTGTAGAATCATATAGTTCCCTTGTTTTATGAGTTGAAACTGCAGATTTCGCCCGTCTAGCAATAAACTCCACTTAACTTCGTTTATCTCTCTTTTTTTTAACGTTCTTGGGTACATTGTCTGTTCAATTCAAGCTTCAAATATTTTGTCTCGGCGGCATTTATCTGTGATATTGTACATAAAAAGCGCTCTCAGCTTCGACTCTGCTCGAAAGATACATATCTAAGGCAAAATAGGCTCGTTGTGTCCCTGTACAACTCAGCCTCTACAAAGTGGATCCTCAGCATTTTGGAATCAATGTTATCAAGGAAGTTAATGTTGATGTCGCTTACTACGTTCACTGTCCTTACTTTGGCGAAGCAAGTCATACACAGATAAATTTCAAGTATGAATGCCCTACCCTATGCCCTCCATTCATTGAATTCAACCTAGCCCAGCTGTTCTCTTAATCCAGAGTCTCTCGTCTAATCTCGGTCTTACTCAATTTAAGTAATTTCTTTTTACGTTATTAAAGTATTCAAGTGTAACTTGAATATTAAGAAACATATCAGATCTATCAATTAAATCGCCTATTTTGAAAAACGTAGATTGCGTAAATGTAAAAAATAATTTAGTAAACGTGTTTATACATTTGAATAAGTTAAATTCTATCCACTTACATGTTTTTACAAACTGAAATTACTCATACACTCTAGTCACATGGCAGAAAATATTTCCAAATTAGTTGAAAGGTAGTTGTAGCAAAAGATACATTTTGATACTGAAAGTTGTAATTTTTACGGTTGTTTGTACGAATAATTTATTAGCGTTGTTTGATGCTCAACTAAGTTTGGGTTTTTTCACTTTTTTAATCTTTTTTTATTTACATTTCACAAGCGTGCACTGAGCAGTGATTTGCTTTTTAGCTTAATTTCATTACCGACATTATTTTAAGTGAAGCATGTCGTTTGTCTTTCTTGTAAGTACTCATGTCGGATGCAAACGTAATGTTAATGTACTTTATTAATGCCTTTTTTTTGTATCTCCTCTATTTCGCCACCAATTTTTGCCTCTTGGTAGTAGAGTATATTGGTGATATGATTTTAGCAGTTTAGAATGCCACAGAGTTGAAAGTGGTTTAGATGGATTTTTTGGCTTGATATACTTGGCAATGAACATGCATTTATATTCATGCACACGTTTCAAATATTTTCTGATTTTTTTTATATTTTGAAACCGTTTTTGTCAAAACAGGAGCAAAAAAAAAAAAGAATTGTTTAACTACTTTCATGAGATAAAGTATGAAGTTGAAATATAACCCACTCACTTAGTAATTTTCAAGGGCTTTACAGGCTTCATTAAAATTTTAATTAATTATTATTTTAATTTAGTTGAGGTTCGATAAATCTAAATTAAAGCAATTTTTTATTTTTGATATACAATTATCTTTAGCTTTTCATTTAATACTTTACTCATTGTTGTATAGCGCATAACAGTATTGTTTTTCAGTGACCAAGTTTATTCTCACACTTGTTGTGTTAATTCCAGTTTCTTATAAATTTTTGTTTTTTATCTAAATTGAAATTAAGCCACTTTCATTTATAGTTTTTAGTACAATTTATAATAGTAGTTCAGTTTCCATTTTTTTTTTTTTTTTTTTGTACATAAATAAATACACTCTTGAAATGTGATATAAAAACAACATGCTATCATATAGACTCTAAAATCATTTAGGACTCTAACAGAATTTTGGATGAATGTGTTATATTTGTAGCTCTGATTTTAAAATAGAAAAAGTAAGAGAAACATTAAATAATATGACTGCTTTGATATGGCTCAAAGTGTAGAGCATTGGTTATACCAATAAAGGTTTTACACAAAATATTATTGAGTATGCAGGACAATCTTTATTAAACTTTATAGCTGCTATTCGTTTAGTTTTTGCTCTTTTCATCTTCACTGCTATTCAGTTGTATTTTGGTTGTTGTGTGCAAGAACGTGTATGGAGAAAATTAGATGCTGGTGTAATATTTACCACTTTTCCATGCTTATGCTGTTTTTCCTTTGAAAATATTTTACCGCACATCAGTGATAACATAAGTATTCAGTATAAACAAAATTACCACACCACCGATTTAAAGTCAGTTTTATGCAAAACTTATCTTACCACACACCCATTTACCTATTCGAAAAGAGTTAATTTGTTGGAGTTTATACTTTAATTAATATTTTGTAATTAATCTATATATTTATAACTCGAGGACCACTAAACCGATTTACAAACCAATATATATGCGTTGGAAAGGTTTCATTTCACTGATAGTTTTCTTTCAATTTGGCGGGGCCATATAAAATTTTTATTTTTGTGTCTATATCTTTAAAAGGGTAATAGTAAGATTTTCAAATTTGTGCCAAATAACCTTGTGATCAATACAAATGATCAATAATTGGGAAGTGGATAAATCAGCGTAGCACCTCCCATAAAAAGTATATACAGATTTTTGTACATCTTTGGAACGTCCATAGTGGAAGGTTCTGAATTTGGTCTATATAACTTCGCAGTCAATCCACATCATCAGTCGAAATATTGGCGAAATTGTATAATGGCACCTCCCATGTAAAGTATATATTGATTTTTGTATTCAAAAAGTGCGTGGAATTGGATAAGTAGGAGTGGCACCTCTCATACGAAGTAAGTACTGATTTTTTTATATCTTTGGAACGGTAATAGTAGAAGGTTTTGAATTTGTTCTAAATAACTTCGTAGTCACTACACATCATCAGTGGATACAAAGTAAAATTTGTTTTAGTATATCTGGAGAACGGTTAGAGTGGCAGTTTTTGAACTTGGTCTATATGAGTTGGTAGTCAATACAAATTAATAATTTGAATGCATTCTTTTAATTTAATGAGGACTACATTTTATAGGTATACAACACAGTGGCTCCCAGTTATAAATAAACGAATAATTTTACAGAGAATGTCTAACTTACAGTATTGTTGCGTTTTTTTACAGTATTGTTGCGTTTTTACCTTTTTAAAAACGTGTTTTTATGAGTTCGCAGATTGTAGTTAAATTAAAATAAATATTGTGTTTGGTTTTCATTAAAAAAAATCTTTTATTCAACACAGTTTTGTGTACCACTGCTTGTAATCTTTTACAGGCAATAACAATTTTTATTCTTAATTACTCTGCTTACAACTTTGTAAACAACAATAATTACTTGACAGATCTTTCTTCCTAAAGATCTTCCAACCCGATCGTAGCCATAACTTAGGTTCGATCACAACCTTTTCAACCAGAGGTTATACACACTTAACTCTCTTTACTGAGTTAGCTAAACTAAACTGGTTTTTTACTTCACGATTCACTTGAAGAGTTTACTCCTTATAAACTCTCTTCACACAAACTGCACTCGTTGAATTTACTTTACTGAAACTGGTCGCTGTTCGCATCGATGTGCTTTTTATATGGCTGAGTAAACAATACATCGAAATCTCTCGAACCTCTCGATATTCCAAGTAGATTCTATTTCTTTCTTTTAATTTCTTTTTAGTTTCTTTTTAGTTCTTTTGTAGCCATGCGTATGTAAACATCTACCTCTTTCAGCTTTTAGTATTTGTTGTTGCTTGTTTATTGTCTGTTACTTGTTTTCTTTGCTGTTGTTGTTGCTGTTTGCTAGTTTGTTGTTGCTGTTGCTGTGTTATTTTTATTTACTTTATCTCTGCTAATAATGCTTGTATCTGTCGATTCTGGCTATTTGTAAGCATCATATGTAGTTGTTCCTGCAGCTTTTGTTTTTTTTTTATTTTAGCGAAGTTATAAACGCAGAGGTTCCCAATCTTATTTCCGTAACAGTATATATACATATGTATAATTTCACAGTAAATCCTAATAGAAAATAAGTTCATAAGGTGTACTCGCCATTTTTTATACAAATATTTTTGTATATGATCTCTTTTATTTCTACCTATAACTACATACCCTTGGCTGTGAAAAAATATCATTTGGTTTTTGTAATGAACTGTGGAGCTGAATTGCACCATTTTTGGGATCAACTCAGCGGCTTAGTTTAGGTTTAAAATATTGGTATCTTTGGAAAAGTCGTGGCCTTGGTATTATGGGTCAATCAAAAAAACATTCGTTTTTATTGAAAAATATAAAAAAATATATAAAATAAAAAAATTAATTTTGTTTTATTTATAATAATAAATATTTCGCAGGTTACAATGTACATTTATCAGTATAAAGATACATTGTTATGTATTTATTCGCTATCACTTCGCAATTCTTCAGTACCTTCGTCACTGCTTATGTCGAAATCCGCCCCAAATCGATTTTCATGAATTATGGTTTATTTTATTTCTACTATATATGCAACTTTATAAACAAATAGTGAAACTGGTAAATATTTTCTGTTTTCTATTTTTAATGAATTTTTTGAAATCAAAAAATCAGCATTAACTAATTCAATTGTGCTTTATTGTCATAAAATATCAAAATTATCCAAATGTATTCTGCGAAAAAAATTTTAAAATTTATACATTCGTACTTATTGCCAACTTGGATTATCACACAAGAACACAATAAATATTTGAGCATTTAATTTTTTTTCCCGTACCAATAATTAATGCATTGCTACAATCGTGTGATCCCAACTTTAAGGCCAATGAAAGTTAAAAATCCATTATTCTATTCTATTCATTTATTTTTCTTTATATCGCAGCCTGTGATGTTCATAATTGCAGGCAAATTTTTATTGCTTCGGCTTGATTAAACTGCAAAAGAATAGAGAACATTAGACTAATCGAAACCATTTTAAAGATTGGATTTTAGTGTGAAATGCTAAAAAAGGAAGAACAAAAAGACAAACACAAACTAAAAATAGGAAACAAGAAATTGCTTTTAAAAATATTAAAAATTATAAGAATATATAATAAATGTTTAAAATGCATTTCTCTTCTCACAACAATAAATAGTAAATAAGAAAAAATTAAATAGAACAACTAGAAAAAAAAGAAAACAAATTTATTTAAGTTTTTAAAAACATATTATTTCAACAGCTTTCAGATCAAACTAAGAAAATAAAAATTAAACGACTTTCAATTTATAATTTTAATTTAAAATGAAGTATCTTTTAGACGGGAAATTGTCTTTACAAATGGAATATATCATGTTAAATTTTAAATAAATTAAAAATAATAATAAAAGCAGTTGGTGGTGAATGAGTGCGAAGTCAATGTGAATGAAGTGAAATGAAAATTGTAAAAAGGTCGTTGTGTTTTCCTATGATTACCATATGCAAACTGAATCTCGTAAATCAGTGTAAATATATCTCCAACGAAAGCTTATTGCAGCAGCTTATCTGCTTATGACAGCTTTCCGCCCTCGTAGAAAAAAAAAATATATATAAAAAGAAATTTATATGTAATAAAAAAATATATATGTTTTTTATTTATGTATGTTGGTTTCATATAATCGCTAGTTACAAGAGCAACAACCATAATATTCATTCTCTAATACATCTCATATCTACTGTATACACATAGACACGATGGATGGAATGGATACAGACAGACAGACATTCATACAATAGCTAGCAATCTAGAATAGACATTTTAAAGTACCAAAAAGAAAACCAAATCAAACCACACCAGCTAATGGGACAGGCGAAAAGACTTGTATATATTCTAGCTTTAGTTTTAACTTTCTTTTAAACCATCTTTTCTTGTCTACTTTTTAAACTTTTGCGGTAGATTACTTTAAAAATATATTTTCTATGAAAAAAAACAGAATTTACTTACATAGAGAAAAAATAAAATTTCATTGTCAGCAGCATTATAGAACAACTTGTAGATGTTAAAGACATTAGATATTAAAAAAATTACAAAAAAAATATTGGTCTACAGAAGAATATCCTTTTTGGTGAAAGTTTTTTTCTTCACCTTTTTTTCGTTTATATTTTTTGGCAGTTTTTTTAAAGCAATTTTTTAAGAAATTGTAGTCAAGTGTCAGAAACGCATTATTATGGATGAGGGTTAACGGCAAGGTTATTGTTTGTCTTATTATGATTTTTTTTCTGTAGTTTTGATAAAATACAGACAAAGATAAAAAAATTAAATAAATTTGGGGTTTTTTAGTTAAAATAATTTTATTTATTATCACAAAGTGTTAAAAATATTATTTTGACAAAACATAAAGTGTGTAACAGAATTAAGACTTTATAACTTAAAGCCACACAATGAATGACTATTTTTTAATACTTCAAAATAAGAAAGCTTGTGTATTGTCAAATTATAAAATTCTGGAAATATATGGTTTATTAGAAATTGACAAGTGACATACACTCGGAGAAAAAAAGCAGTAGTAAAATATCGAAATTGATTCCATTTGGTATGGAAATTGAGTTAAATCCATTTGTGCCTATTATCAGAACAACTCGGTATCGTTTTAACCGTTTTTATTTTGATATCGCACGGTTCTTATTTTCCTACTGTAACCGTCTTACTTTGTTACCGATGGTTCTTATTTTGATAACACACTGTTCTTACCTTTTTACCAATCGTTTTTATTTAGATAAAGCGCAGTTCTTATTTTGATACCCATTATTCTTACTTTTTGAATGCCTTGCTATCATTTTATTCACAAATAAATAATCCGTTAAGAGACAACTACAATTGAAACACAAACAAATTTATATTTAAATTATATTATTATTTATTAAATTAAATTGAAATCTATTCTACATAGTGTGATCGTCAGAATAAACAGTACAACCTAATTGTCTAGAATTCTTGCAAGAACTAAAGTTATACAACAATACTAAATTTTCTCTATTTTTTACCCGTCAAAAAATTGTACAATAAACAAACTGTGCCACAAAAAAGAATAAAAAAGAAATGATTGAGATTTTTCAAGGTGCTGTCGAGTACAACAAAGATCATATTTTGAAATTTTTGTAGCAGCTCCAAAATCTTGAGTTATGGGTATATTTGCAATAATAGGCTTAATGTTAACCATCAATGTTAAAAATCTTGGAGGATTTTGAAATAAGAGAAATGTTAAATGGTGTATAATTTACTTAAGTAAACTCAAGTAAACCCATTTCTTTTTAAATATAAATATATATATATATATATATATTTTTAAATATATATATATATATATATATATATATATATATATATACATATATATATATATATATATATATATATATATATATACATATATATATGCACATATATAAGTAGAGAATTGAATAACGAATTGGAAAAGATAAAATATTATATATAATTGTATATTAAAAGGCTCAAGTAAAAACTATTATTATTATTATAATAAAGTATACAACCTTATGCTTATACTAACTTTTCAACAAACAAAAAATAAATTCCATATCAATACATTGGAAAAACTTCTTCTTACTTCAGTTGAGTTTTCTTGCAAAAAAATCGCATCCATTTCGACATAAAACAAAATATTTTTCATTTTTGATTGGCACTTCAACACAATGCTTTTATGGTCAAACAAATACCAAATTGTTCTCAATATAATACCACATTGTTTTAAACTTATTAATTTATGGTACTTTTGTACCGTTTGTTCGTATTCTGAGTACGTCCTAAGCTTTGTCTAACACCATAAGATTACAAAATTTTATTCACGATACGTTTTCATTTCGATATCAGCCATAAGCGATTTTAGAACACCTTTTTTCTCTCCGTGTACAGTTAGATACTTGTCGCCATTTCAATAGCTCGTGTGAAATATTGTTTTTTCTCTGTCTTAAAGCAACTCAATTTTCATCTAAGCTATCAGAGTATACCCAACGCTTAATAAACTTATGCGACCTATAAGAACGAAGATAAAATACCAGGGAAGTGATACTATTTTTGTGAAGACTGCTATCGGGTAGAACATGTTTTTGAAATTTTCAAAACACCTACAAAATCTTGAGTTCTGAGTAAGAAACACACTTATAACCTTATAGTATAGCTTAATATCATAGTACGTAAAAACTCGGCACGTGAGCAGAATTTTTGTTTGGTTCGCTTATTTTATGACTCGTGCTCGTGAAATTTAATTTTTTAATTCGTGTATACGAATCATATTTTTTGCTCAACTTGGGAGAAAAATTTTAAAATTTTAAAATATGTATATAAGAGTATTGTGCTTTTATTCGTGAAAACGCATTTTTTACTGCAAACGAATTAAAAATAAACCAAAAATAATCGAAAAGGAGCAGTTCATATCAATGCATGTTGCTTGTGTAAGATTAAATGCGTAATACCATGCATTCGTATGTGTGTATGTGTGTATATTTTGTGTGCAGCGATCAATAAGTATGACACACATGCACGTTTTGTATTACACAAACAACATTTGCTGAAAAGAATTGTTCGTTTTCAATTCGTTTTGATGCTTTTCGACTCGGCTTGCGTTCCGAATTTTATATTTAACTTCTTTTGTTTCTGATTCTTCTCACGAGTCGTATTTTAAATCTTTTTAAAACTCGTCTCACGAAAAGAATCGCTCTTTACGAACGAATTCAATACACTGCTACTCTGCTATATACTACCCGATTTCAAGTTCCTCAACAGATTTGCGGAGAAATGTATTCCCATCTTCAAAAAAATTTTGGAGATATTATCAAAAAAAAAAAAAAAAAAATTGTTTGTTTAAAAGGTCCATGCTATGCTAAATTTTAACTAACATTACATCGTGCAAATGTCCGCCGCAAACTTACTGCCAATTTTATCAATATTTCTTAACTCTGGCGTTAATTTATTACTTCCTGCAATTTAAATCGCCGCAAGAAAAGGTCTAACACGATTAAATCGTACGATATCGGTTTACATAACTTGTCGTGATATGACATTGCCTACAAATCGCTTGTTTAGAAAGTTCAGTGTGTCATAAGCTCTGTGGCACGTCTCGCAGCCCTGTTGCAACTACATGTTGTTGATAATCGAATTCAGATCAGAAGAAGTTCTAATTATCGATCGGCCTGAACAACGTCGTTCTAAGGAACTGTAGGCCGATGATGCTGCCAGCCCAAAATCCACACTAAACAGTGGACTTTTTAAATGCCTTTGAAGCTCTTGGATATCATGAGAATTGGTATCTTTCTAAATTTATAATTTTGTTTGTTGACCTATCAAAAAATAGACTCATTATTGAATATGATTCTTTGTTGAAAATTAAGATCAGTTTCAAACAACTCCAGAGCTCATTCAGCTATCATAAGTCTTTGATAATTGTCAATTACCTTAAGTTCTGGCTCAGTTAAATTTAGCACGGCCAAAGTGTAGCATCAAAATTCATTGTGCCCTGCGAATGAATGCAAGGTTTTTGCTAAGAACGCTAAGTCGATTGCCTAGGTTTTCATTAGATACTCTTACGGTCAACGGCAATATTTTTGGTAGATCTTGTATTTTGGCGTCGGACGGTTGTTGGTGTTTTTGTGAATTAAAGGTATGTTTTCTGATATTTTAGTCAAGATGGGCCCGTACGTATTCAATAATATTTAAATCCAAAAATTTTACTAGAACTGGGAAATGGAATGAACTTGATTTGTAACGTTGTATGATAACCCATTCTTTTGTATGATTTGGGTATTGCCCTGTTCCAAAAAGACCCGTTTTATGTACTAATGGCATCGAATTATCTTCGAATAGGTTCTAATATGTGCCCAGCAGTCCATGGTCCATGCCTACATAATTTTCCGTGGGTATCAAGTTTTTATATTGAAGAGTTTTGGAGGATATGCACCTGACAATTAAGTCACTGCAATCTATGTCCGCAAACTTTCGGACGGCGTGAGATTACCACTTGTCTCTAATGGTGGTGGCGGAATATTTCGATATCAGGCTCATAAGATATGGGTACCGGAATACAGTGATATTTAGATTCTACCGGCAAAAAATAGTGTTAGTATGCATATATTTACTGGTTATATGTATCTAAAGTGATGGGCCTGCAATATGTTCTCCAAAAGATGGACACAAATTTCTTCCTGTAGGAAGATAGAGTTGTGGTCGGAGGAGATTTAGTCAGCTGGTAAACCTGCCAAGACGGAGGTAGTAACTTCGAGACACTTGCTACTGAAATTCCCGGTGCTATCGAGGCTGAGGAGTACTGCAAGGAGTACCGATGTGCTGTACCGGTCGCTTCATTGTCGAAGACGACTTGGACTTGGTTTTCATATAGGGTCAGTTTTTGTGATGCCAGTGGGAATATTAGACCTAAGTGGGCCGATCCGAGGACCGGCTGCCGATTTTAATCTGACCTAATCTGTGTTGTGCGATGACATTATGTTTATTATATTGTGCTTGTGTGTGAAGAAAAACAAAAAGTTTGGCGAAAAAAGTAGGCGTTCCGATATAAAAACTTGATACTAAAGATAGAGAATGTTTATATGTATGCAGTTTAGATATGGTTTGGGAATGAACCTTTGGTTTACAATCTTTTTTATCAATATACTTGAGTTATTGTCTAAAATTTAATGTTTTTTTATTGATTTTTCGCTTAAATTTAATATTTTTCTATTGTTTTCATTAAAAGTTGCCATGTTGATATTTTCAATATTATACTCGTGGAATATTAGCCAAATTTTGTGTGGGTTTCATTTGAAAATTTTTTAAGTTTTAAAATTATATATATTATTTTGTTTCACTATAATACTTTTGTTATTTTTGGTGTTCTTTTCTCACCCCTTTTTTTGTTTGTTATTAACCAATATTGGAGCTTGTTGGTTTTTAATTAACTTTTGGCTGCAGGTTAAACCATATTGAGAAAATTAACGCCAGAAAAATACAAACATGATATAAAACACCTCGAAAAAAATAAGAAAAAACAAGGAGGGGAAAAAATGTTTTTTGTTTTTTCATATCAACATATAAACACTCACAAACACATACGCCTGCAACCAACAATGTACGCACTAACGCCCTCGCTTACACATACATACATACATACAGTTATAGACGCAGGACCACATACAACATGTTGTATAACAAGGACATTATAAATGTATTGCGTATATGTATGTGTACATACGAATTCCGGTGCCTGTGTGTAGGGGGGTGAATGTGGTCTTCTTCAATATCAAAGTTGAAGAGGAAAAAAATTCTACATCAACAATACAAATACGTTTATACGTTTAGAAAAATTGAAACCCCCTTCTCAAAAGTTTATGAAATCTCTTGAAGGCAACACAGAAAAAGTCAACACTGGTAGATTGTTGGTTCCGAAAATGTAGAAAAAGAAAAACAATTTTTTTTTGTTTTACCCTTTGCACTTCTCTTTTTTGATGGTGTAGATGTTTTTCGGTTGAAATAGAAGACAAATATTTTGTTTTTATTAAAGAATATTGAAATACCGATGTTGTCGAAAAACCAAAAGGCCAAAATTTTGTTATTGGAAGCCTGTATTTCTAGTTTTTTCCTGAATTTATTATTCCTTTTAGAGATTTTTACTATGAAATTTTTTGTTATCATGTACAAATTAATGAATATTAAAAGAGCATCGAGATTGCAATTGTACAAGATGGTAAACTAAGTCCTTGTATTTTAATATGCGAATGTTATATTGTATTATACCTTTTGCGGAGAGTGATGCTAGGCGGCAGAAAAAAAGAATTTAATAACTTACCAAAACTCTCAATGCAATCTCAAAGGACACGTTGATAAGCTTATCAACAGATTCATTAAAATTTTTTTGATATTAAATTTGGAATTTTGGAGGCTTCACATTCAAATCTAAGATCGTAAAAGCGGTTTCATTATCACAAGTTTTTATATGCCTTAGCTTTCACACCTACATTTATACTTTTTTTTATTTAAACTATTACTTATATAAGATTTAACCTTATAATAAATAAAGTAAATATATAATAATATCGTATATGAGCTGATTATTTTAAAAGTGGTCTAAGTCCATTTAAATATATTTCAATGCCGATTTATTTTTTGACAGTACAGCGTAAATAATAATAAATGTCACCACAGTTAACTTGAAGAAAGATAAAAGTGAACTGGATCACTTTTAGAATAAAGGGTTCATATATAAAAATAAACCCGGGTTTGTACGTTTGTATGTATGTTTGGACTTTATAGACTGCTAAAAAGCTGACCTGTTTTCAAATCATCAGTCAAATAGTCCAATCGGATAAGTGGACATTGGTATCTTTAATACTATGATTTTTATATATCTGGAGAACAGTTAACGAATTCATTCTAAATGACTTCACAGTCAATACAAATCGTCAAACGAAATACGGGCGGAATTGGAGAAGTGGGCATGGTACCTCCCATACAAACTAAATATTGATTTTTATATATCTTAAAAACGGTTAAAGTGTAAGTTTCTGATTTTAGTCTGAATGACACGTCAGTCAAAAGTTGAAAGAAATTGGATTAAATAAGCGGGTATTACGCAAATCACACCGGGTAAAAGCTATAAAATTTAGTATATGTTAGTTTAGCACATTAGTATTTTTCTTGAAAATTTCAGCATTAACACACATCTGAGCCGGATGGTATTCCAGCACTGGTCCTGAAGTAGCTCACCTTTTCAGTGCGTCATATCGCGCCGGTACTTTTCCATTTTGCTGAAAGTTTGCTAATGTAACGCCAATCTCTAAAAAGGACGAGGCTAGTAAACTTGAGAACTACTACTGGCGACCTGCTGGCTCTGCTCTCGGAGAAGTAGAACAGTTCCATTCATGGTTTTAGCGAGAATCATTTTGTGGCTCTGGATATTTTTAAGGTGTTTGATAGAGTTTGACATGGGGTTCTCATTTCGACTTATTGCTTTTTGTGTCGACAGTTACTTCTCTTGATTTATATCGAGTTTTTTCAGAGATCTCTCTATAAGAGGGGTTATAGATATGGTCTCATCGGACGAGTTCAGAATAAATTCAGGGATACCGCAAGACTCTTTTTCCAACTCCTTTTTTTTAATATTTCTTAACGACCTTCTTCTTCTCTTTCCTAAGCCTATCGATTTACAGATGACAGCAACAGTAGTCATGTTTTTTTTGATCGAAGGCCGAGCATCTTGGAAATTGGTGAGAAAAGGTGGAATATAAACGACACACTCACAAGCGACCCAGCAAAAATCTTCGAGCATTGTCGAACAGGGTCGACTTTAATGCGCTCAAAACCCACACACTGACTTGGTGGTGTGTTTACATCTGTGTGTAGATATTGAGGAATATGATGCTCTTGATGTTCTGGGCATGAGTATTCATTATGATGTTCGCTGGAACTATCATATATTTCGAGTGTCGAAAGCAGCATTCAAGTGCCTTGGTTTTTTGAGACGGCATAAGAAATATTTCTCTCCATCTCATCTCTTTAATGCTTACAAGATTTATATCCGACTTAATATGGAATATAACTCTCATGTTGGAGGCGGTGCTTCAAAGTCTATTTTGAGCCTTATCGACCGCGCACATGAGAGGGCGAAGTTGCTTATTAGTGACGGGAGGGTAGCCAACTCTATCGATTCAATGTGTTTAATGCGTGTGTTTCATTGTTCCGTTAGTACTATAACGGAATGTGTTCTGACGAAATTAAGATATTAGTTCCTAATAATTATATATTTTTACGTAATACTCGTATTTATCGTAGAGTGCACACCTTTGTATCGGGTGGGACATCTATAGGTTTAAATTTGAACCAGCGGTTATTTTGCATCTGGCAATACTTATGTCATTCTATTCTGCCACAAAACCCAGTATATTATCTCTACTTAACGAAATGAATCGATTTACGCTTAGCAACGTTGTGATTTATTTGGAATGTATTTCCAAGACAAAGACAACATTTCACACACCAGTTTACGTCGAATTTTGCGAAAAGATCACGGTATGACGCCTTACAAACTTCAATTGGTTCAAGAGTTGAAGCCGCATGACCAGCCACTTCATTTTCGCTTTGCTAGATGGGCCAACGAGAAACTGTACGATAATGTTGATTTTTTCAAAAAAATCATCTTTACGCTAATAAGCGAAATTGCCGTATTTGCGACTCAGAAAACGATGTTTGGTTTCAACAGGGTGGTGCAACTTGCCACACATTTCATGCCACAATCAATTTACTGCGTCAAATGTTTGATGGCCGTTTAATTAGCCGAAATTGTAATGTTAGTTGGCCGCCAAGTAACTGCGATTTGACATCGTTGAACTATTTTTTCTAAGGCACCGTTAAAGGCAATTATTATACCGAAAAACTAGAGACAATTGAGAATTTGAAGACCAACATTCGAGATGACATTGCCGAGATACGACCCCATGCACACCAAAAACTTCTCGAGAATTGGTCTGATTAAATTGGGTACTGTGAGGCCAGCTATGGCAGCCATATGAATTACTGGAACAATTGTACTTCACAACAGAAAAATAAGTTTGGCAAAATTTCTAACCGTTTTTGTTTTATTGCATTTTTAAATTTAAATTTTTAAATGTCCCACCGATAGTTTGTTGTTTAGTGAATTGCACGACGCGTTATAGAGAGAATTCATTTTTCTGGGCGCACTGTTCGTTTGTGGAATAGTTTACATGCGAAAATTTTTCCTGCCACCTAAAAAATGTACTACACAATGCACTACATAATGCACTGCATAAGTAGGGGTCATCCGCTGTGTGCTTGACTCAGTGAAAAAAAAAAAAACAACAGCAGTTCCAAAATACCCAAAAATATCAACTGGAAACCAAATTCTGCGACACGCTGGCGTAAAGAAATCAATTGTTGTGTAATGGTGGATACGAAATTAGGTTTTGATTCACAATATCGCCGTCATCAGCCAGACCATATCAATATTATTTCCATATTCTCAACATTAAGGTTCAAGCTGTTAGTTAAGTGCTTTACACTTAAATCTGTTCTGTGTAGAGCGTAATTTTAATTATTTCGGCATTTTACGCGATTGTTGTTACAGTGGATGGAGGTAAATTTGGAGCTCTGCAGACAAGCGGTTGGTTTTGTCCGTCTTTTATGCGTTTAATATGTTTATCTCTAGGGAGATGCTATTTCGTCCATGATGAAACTACATATATTTTACTATAACTGATTATTTTATAATAATAAATTTAAACGAATATTATATTCATGACGTTTTGTTAAAATAAAAAACAAAACTAACACACACATTATTGTACTCGTGAATACTGTAATAAAATAAAAAAACGTACAAACTGTAGAAACGCTTGTCGACTACTAGAATCACGTCGTCTATCAAGGACACCCAACGGGACAAGTTGTTGCTTTAAATTTTAACAGCCTACTAAAATTTATTTCTCATGCAAGTTTTATCATTTATTTAAAGTTTAAGAGGTTTAATCAGCATTTAGCATATTATTGTCCCAAATAAACGTTATTAAGCGTTTGTAAAAGGTAAAAACGTGACAATTGGTGTCAGAAGTGGGATTGTAGAATTAAAATAAAATAAATAAAGATGAAGTTCGAAGAACTTAACGACAAGTTATTTCTCATCTGAATGATATGATGGCAAAAATGTATACAATGCACCAAAAATTTCTTGAAACTTTAAGAGCTGATAATGAAAATTTTTGGCTCTGTTTCGAGAAACTTCTAGAGGTGATAACGAAAAACTTTGGCCCAAGTAAGAAAAACCCATAGAGCCGATATACGAGAAGCTTTTAAAGCAGAAAATCAAGAGCTTCAGACAGAGGTATGAGAGACCAGTAGAGATGTAATACGTGAATATGCTAGAGCAACGACCAAGAAGCTGCAAGTAGTATGTGAGACTGTCAGCAAAGGAGTTGACTGTCTTGCCTCGACGCCCACGTGGAAGTAAAACTGTTGAGGAGCAGTCTTTGAGAAAACGTGAAAAGGTGTCGGAAAACCATAAGGCCGCCAGTAAGAGAATTGATGGCGTTGAGGCGAGAGCTCCAGGTATAGAGAAGTTCAGTCCAAGGCTGATTCGTTTGAAAACGAAATATGTGACAACGAATTCCAACAGCAGCAAAATATGCCAGGAAAGGTACTTAATAGTGGTTTTAATGATAACAAATACAGCAATGAGAATTGTGAGCCATGACAATTTAAAGGCAACAGTGGTGAAGATATACAATGCGAATCCGACCACCAATCTGAACGGAATGAGGCAGATGAAAACTTTGTTAGTAACAACCGGGAAATGCGTGTAGATGAGAACAAGGCCTGGGCAGCAAAACCAAGGAATGTCGCATTACTAGCAAAGACCATGACAGCTAGGGCAAAACGCGAATGATCTAACCGAGACGAGAATTAGCTAACGGTCTTCTCAAGGAAACAAAGCAGGCTGAAAATCTAGAAAGCCGGAAAGAATTACGCAAATTGTTGTAGGCCCGAATTAAAATGTTGCGAGTAAGTCGGAAGGCTAGAAACGATCGAGCAACAGATGTAGAGGACTTGCATAAGGTTTAGCCCCATTTTACAGCCAACAGCGAAGAAGTGGGTTAACTTCTAAATTGTACTCAAGCCGAAGTGAACCCTGGAAGGTAGCCAGGAGAATAATTGAAATTGAGTATCGTGTCCAGAATTTTTACAATCAGAGAACAATAACGTAAGGCGCTTGGCACACCATTGGAGAAGGAGTAATGAGCCTATTCGGGATAAACAGACTTAAGTTGGCGGCAGTGTTACAAAAATCAGGTTGGCACCTCTGCGTTTATTACATTGTTTGAAAAGAATCAACAAAAGTCGCAAAAACAACTATAAGTGCTGTTTACAAATAACCAAATCGACAACAACAAACATTAGCAGAGATAAATTAAATAAAAATAAGACGGCAACAATGAAAACTAACAGAAAAGAAAACAAGTAAGAAACAATAACAAACAACAACGAATACTAAGAGCTGAAAGAAGTAGATGTTTACATTCGCATGGCTTCATGCGAACTAAAAAGAAAACTCGGGAAATAAATTTAATCTACCTGATATATCGAGTGGTTCGGGAGCTTTCGAAGTGTTGTTTAGCCAGCCATAAAATTCTTATTTATCAATCAATTTATGTGTTGTAAACTCAGCGTAAGAGTTATTCGTTTGAACTCAGTGGAAAGAGAGCTTATTGTGTTTAAACTCTGGTTGAAGAGGTTGTGATCGAACCTAAGCTGTAACTACGATCGGGCTGGAAGACCTTTAAGTAGAAAGATCTGTCGAGAAATTGTTGTTGTTTACAAAGTGGTAAACAGAAAGAATAATTAAGAATACAAATTGTTATTGCTTGTAAAAGAATACAAGCAGTGGTGCACAAAACTCTGTAAATAAGGATTTAAATTAAAAGCTAATTTCAAGTTTTTTTTTATTTTAACTACAATCTATGAACTCATAAATACACGTTTTTAAAAACGTAAAAACATAACATTATTATTGTTTATGATTATTATTCGTATTATTGTTACTACCCAATTTCATGCACATTTTCAACATATGTAATACGATTAGGAAAATAATGTCTGCTTTAGAAGTACAATTAAATTATTACATAATTCTATACTATAATCATAAGAGTCTAATTTTTTTGTAAAAAGCAATGAACAAATTAGTGAATATAACATTTCAATATATAAAATATTTTCTGTATGTGTGTGATTGATTTTGTTCTATCTGTTTAAAGCGAATTGAAATATAAAACCTTATTACATGCTTTTACATTGAAAAAATATTTTTAAATAAATAATTTTTATACAAAATAATTATCTGATATAATATAATATTACATATTGTGTAAATATATTTTGTGTAGTACTATGTTCATTCGCAACTTGAAACTTTTAATTATGTTGCCACCGCTGTGTGATTTTGCGGTGTTGACCAACTTATTATTATTTTGACTGTAATTTTTTGTTTTTGTTATCAAAGTACAACAATTATATACAAAAATTAAAAATATAAATAATAAATTTAAAACTTAGTTAACCTCAAAACAAATAGCAGTCATAAAACACTAAACAATAAGCTATGTGTTGGCACAGAATTTACACCTGAAAAATTTGTGTTAGAAAATCTTTAAAATTTTTTATAATATTTATTAATTTGAAAATACCCTTTTTAGCTTGCCAATGTTTTATAAGAGAATTAGTCGAGATACTATCAAGCACACTGTAAAATCGAGAATAGTTTGTTACAGTATATATTTTTTAACTGATATATATCCTCTCACATATTTTAATTTATTTTTTTTTTTTTTTGAGTGTAATTAGATAATTTTTTTTTTTGGTAAACCCTGAGATTCGCAATGGTATTTTTAAAAAGTTTTCGTTCACTACGCGTTGTGAGTTCACGAATTTCCTGTGGTTATCTCTAATGGTCTGTTTGTATTTATATTTTTATTTTTGTTTTTATAATTTCACTTGAAAAAACTACATGTTTTTTTAGCTAAAGTTGAATTATTTTTGTTAACTAAAGTTGTTCCACTGGATGTTTTGTTTTTGCTATTTTTAACAAATAACCATCAGCATCGTCATCAGCATCATCCTTGAATCGTTTTGATACATTTTTTTTTCTAAATTTTTGTAGTCATTCTTTTGTTTGTCAACATTTTGTTTAATTTTTTATTGCAGTTATTAAAAAAAAATTGTAATTTTTTACTGAAATAAAAAACTGGACAATTATATTCTAAAATACGTAATTGAGTTTTAAAACTGCATATGCAAAATATAATTAATGTTTGTGTAGTTTTTCTTTTTTTCTTTTTTGTTGCATAGTATAGAAACATTTAGCCATTTGCGGAACGATTTTTGGTTACAAATATAATATTAAATAAATTTTAAGATTATATTTTATAAACACGCAAAATACAATAAGAAGTTCAAACAGTTTACTGATATTATGGAACAAACATCGCAAGCGCAAAAACTTGACATAATTCACATCTTAAATAAGTTAACAAATTAATGATATTAAATTAAAAAAATTACATAAATTTAATTTTAATTCCATAAAAAACAATAAAATAAAATTATGCAAATAAAATACATGCTCTAAAACTAGGCAAAGATCACACAAAAGTAGAGTTATATATATCCGTAAGTCTTTTATCGAACTTCTTAACACTATTCGAAAGACTATTACTGAAAAAGTTGATTTCAATATCAAACGAAAATGAATCCATTCCAATTCATCAATTCAGCTTTAAAGGCAAACACATTACTACTGAACAAACTCATTGACTTGTTAACCTCCCAGCAGTACGGAATCATAATAATTGAACCCATTCATTCTTCGATTACATTGTCTGTACCATCGGACCCATCTAAAGCCATATGCCATAGATGTATAGATATAAGTGTGGACTAAATACAAGCTTTGGATAGAACGGACTTACGGTGTCATTGGTCTCTAACAGAAGATGTATGTGGTAAACATTTTAAGGTGCTAAAAATAAACCCTTTCAAAGAGAAAAAATATTGCAATACTTTAACCAATTTAACTAAGTTTTTCCACAATGAATGACAAGTTTTCGTGAAAAAAAACCAGAATGATTTTGTTTCCATACCGCACACTAAATCATGAACAGTCACAACTCAAAATTTTTCAAAATCGTTTTTTTTCATTATTCAACTCACAGACGAAAACTCTAACGACTACGAAAATTTTGTTTGCATAACTGTCCTCCTTAACTGATAAAATATTATTGTTTTACTTATGGCGCTTGAACAGAATTAACTAAAAGTTCGATTAGACATGACTTATCCCAACGCCTTAGTTGCAACGTAACAAAGCAATCTTACGGGCAACACTATGATCGAATAGTAATGAAATTTCATAACGCACTGTGTGGCAGGATTGCACCATTTTTGGAATCAATTAAACCGCTGAGTTTAGGTATAAGATAGTATAAGATATAGAGATTAAGTATAATGATAGAAGATTGATATCATTACAAAGGTTGTATTTTCGGTTTATGAATCAATCAAAAAACTTACGTTTTTATTGAAAAATATAAAGAAAAATATAATATAAAAAGGGATTTTGTTTTATTAAAGCCATTAAGATAATACAAATAATCATAAATATTCATAAATATTTCGAAGGCTACTACACACATTTACCCTAACCACCGTTTCTGAATTTAATTAGAGATATATTCTACTACATTTTCTTGCGTTATGCTCTCTAATTTTTTTAATATTTTATTAATAGATTATTGCGCTTCTTCAGACTAAAAACCAATAGGTAATTTCGGGCTTTGAACTATTTCTCAATTATAAATCAATAATTTGTGTTGCATTTGCGACATATAATACCATTAATAACATTATACGAACGTTCTACATATTATATTTCTATAGGATCGACATTAATCCTGGATATTTTTGCTATAATTTTGTACTGCCTAAAAAATACTCTGTCTATTTGTCATTGTCTTAAACTCTATTTGATTTCCTTTTTAATTATCTTCTACCCATTCCTTGAGAAATACACAGATATTCCTCAAGGTTGCCTTAGCGAAATACTATGTATATATCAATTAAAAGGCCTGTTTCTCTTCTTTCCAAAACCGTTGAGAAACTTAATATTGAATTATATTCGAATAAGTTATAAGCTTATAAGTTCATGAATGTACGATAAACTGGTTTTTTATCAGTATCTCAAGATTTTGGAGGTGTTTCAAAAATTTCAAACGCGGATTCTTGTTATACTCGACAGAAAAATAGCATCACCTCCCAGGTGTTTATTTGCCGCGTCGTGTTACTTACTTGTGCAAAATAAAGTTTTTAATAAAGCATGTCTGGAATTTCAAAAAAAAGTGATCTGTATGGCATCGTTGGCCAGAACGATATTACTGTAGCTGGAAGTTACACATTTTGGACTAAATAACCCATATAAAAATACACTTGCGAACCTTTGCCGGAAAAAGATCCAAGCCTTGAAAAATAAAATTTAGATTTTTATAAGAAAAAATACGATTTTCTTAAGTTGGTTGTACAGCCATCATATTATTTGAATTCATGTTTTTAAATTAGCGTTAGTATAACAACATGTATGTATATATGTTTGTAAGTAATGTATGTAAATAATGATAAAATTGATCGCATTTATATTTTATAACCGTTTAAAGTTGGTGGAATAAAAGCTAAATTTTATAAATATTTTTTTTTTTTTAGTTTCAAGTTTGTATTTTGAGGGCCTGCCCTTCTTCAAACTAGAAATAATTAAAAAAAATTTGAATGCAGTTGAACTAAGAAAAGTGTAAGCTAAAAAATCCCATAAAGTTTTTCCTCAATTCTCACTTTTAAAATGAACTTTTTTCTAACAATTTGTTTGTGCTGCACAAACTTACAATGTTAAAAAAAAACAGTTTTTTGCCTCTCCTGAACATTTGAAAAATTTTAGTGTGCGATATGTAATAAAACTTATCCCCTCTCCCCCCAGAATACATTTTTTTATCCCTGGCTCCCTAGAATCCCATATCTTTGTATTGTTTTTTTTAATTATTTGACTAGAAGAGCTGCTATTGCACCATATTTAAGAGAGATGTCATGCTCACTTACCTAATCTCTCCCCGTTATTAACTGAGGATATGTACGAAGTCATTAGATCGAATATGGAAACTCGCGCTTTTAGCGTTGTTACGATATAAATACAAAAATCAATATCTATTTGTGTGGAAGGTACCATAACCATTTGCAGATACATTAGTTAGATAAGTTTTTCATAGCGTAAATACTCATAAACACTCACCAGCAATGTTATGAGGCTGTTTGTTTTCATAGTAGGAACAATGACCAAGATGAATTATTTAAAGAGACAAAAAGATAATTTTGATAAATCCTCCTCAAAATTAAATTTAAGTGGGGACTATTTCTTGTACATGAATTTGTGGGTGTACATGGCGTTCAAATTACTCCAGCGCCAAGTTAGGAACAAAAATTAACTCCGGATTAGAGATTGAAAATCGATTATAATCGTAATCGTAGTTGCGACTAATCGTACCATTTAGTCGTCATCAGAGTTGAATAGTTAATCGTACAAAAGCTGTAAAATAAATGGAGATCAAAATATGACAACTGCTTAGAAGCTGTACCAAAAAGGGTTAAATGTTCTTCAGTAAGGAACGCAATTTCAAACAAGACGAACGTAAAGGCTCATAACATAGAAATAATGCTTCTTTTTGATGCAAACACACTTTATAATTCTATAATACTAGTGTTAGAAAGAGTAGTCTTTTTACAATACTGCATAAGGTTAATATAGTTTGAAAGAAATATCATCTATGAATTTATTACAAAGTATCGATTTTGAATTTCTATCCCAATATTATAATGCCCTATTGTCATTTGAAAGTCTTTGCAGCTCACATGGAAGTTTCATAGAAGCTGTAAGGTCGCTGTCATTATTGTGTACAAATTTGAACCACAACAAAAATATTGCCATCAAGATGTTATTAGGTTTTAAGATTAGGATAGATAAACGACAAAACAAAAACCATATACACAATATTATTGAATAAAGATTTATTTAATTATTCTAGGCGTTCACTTAAACGCGATGATGGGGGTAATAGCAAGTGAAGAAGAGGAAGTATAATCTGAGTTACAGGCAGAAATTGATAGAGCTCTCGCTCAGCCAATAAAAGTTTTTTATATGTTGCGCCAAGAATTTGTCTAATACAGCAAAACAAAAATTAAAACATAAAATATATGTATCTTTACTATGCAAAGGGGGTGGCGTGGTGCAGTGGTTAGATTGCACATAACAACAAAAACGACCCATGTTCAAACCACAGCAGAGGACATGACGAAGAAAAAATTAAATGTGGTTTCGAATGTTTTAATAAAGAGGCTTTAACTTCCCGCCAGACAACTCCATCTAAAAAATAAGGAAAAAACCCGTCCACCCTGATTCTAATGCATACTTCTGGTGATGATGAAAAACATCAGACGAATGATCAGGAAAACACGCCACCTACTGGGGAAAAATTACATAAAGATCATAAATATCATCATATAAATCATATAAGTTAAGATCACCACTAATTAGCAAGGATCTTCACAACTACGAAAAATCATATGGAGGAAGCTACAGAGGATTAATCATCTACTTAGCTTGGAAGATCAAATTTATTAAAGAAACTGAAACAAAGCAATGGATGTTTTGTGGACAGCCAATGACACAAAAAAAAAAAAAAAAAAAAATCAAAGCTTTTCAAGCGGTGAAGCCATCTTCAAAATAATGCGAAAGAGCATTTTATTTGCAGGCAACTCTTCACTATCTGTTTAATATGCACATAAAGGAATAACATATTTATTATTTTTTGCGAAAGAGTAGAGACAAAAATGTACGATTTTTACAGTGGGTAGATGCGACCACTGTAAATCGTTAAAATAGTTAAAAGGGCCAAATTTTGAGTTGACTCAATTTAGCAGTACAAAGTAATAGGTATATATATCGACTAGTTTTTATAAGATTAGTGCATATTACTTTTGTTTTGTTTGTTAATTAAAAAATTATAAATTTTAGTTTTATTTTTAATAAACTGCGCTTAATCGATAATATTCGGTTAACGGACTTTCTTTAATCGTAACCGCGATTATGGAAAACTGCGATTTAAAACCCTTGTTCTGACTGTCCTCCTGAATATATCAGCAGGTATAATACTCAATATTACAAAGAATCTAGCACATTCTATGAGAAGAAGACTTGAGGCTTTAGTCGACACTAAATGTGAACAAAAGTAAAGCCAAGTTTTGATCTAAGACCTATTTAAAAGAAGTACTTTGAAAAATTGAGTCATTTTGAGTTGAGCTTATTTTTAATGTTAAAATTAATTTGTTAAATTAAATATAAATTTAAATTGTTTTTGGTCAAAACTTATTATATTTAACGGTTACAGAGATATTTGGATTTGAAAATCGGAATTTTATTTTATTTTTTTGCTGACTCTAATGAAAAATTCGAAAAAAATGTAATCCATGCATTTGGCTGCTTTATGATCAATCCTTCAGGTCTAACTTTTTGAATAAATCTTTTGATCCCATTAATCATAATGAGACTTTTATCAAAGTTTTTCCACAAATTTTTATGACACACAGATTTTGAAGTCTGTAATATTTCAAGTGTTCAGTTTTGTGCTTAAAATATATTCTAATTGATTTAGTGAGAAAATTATTCGGTTTCTAATATGTGACATATCCTTAAACAGCATTATAAAATAGCTTTTTATGTTCTTGTTTAAAGTTTTCTCTTTAGTAATTTCCAATATGATTTATTTCACTTATCACCATAAACTAATAGTAAAATCATGTATTAAAATAATATTTAAATTGAAGTGTGAGTGGAAGTGTGCATTTTATCAATATTCTTATTTATTTACGATTTATTATAACCGCATTGTAATCACAATATATATATATATATATAACACTGATGACAATGCGGTTAAAACCATATAAAGCACCTTCTGCCTACCAGCCAGCAAAGTCAACAGCAAGATGACACCATTAAAAAAAATAAATTTTAATAACATCGTTTATTTCTTTTTTGTTTTTTTTATATATTTTTTACCCTATATTTACTTTAGACTATATGGTTTATAAGATGACTTGTCAGAAAATCCTTATTTATCGTTTTCAATAAGTTGCTATAAAATAACGATTCAAAAAAGTTGGCAAATTATGGTCGAATATGTAATATCATACACTGATGCAATCATCACGTCATGCTAACTAGGTAATTGCCCAAGATATCCAACATATCCCTTAAAGATCTACAATTTTTTTAATTCTAAACGTTTGGAGAAAAACATATAACTCTTCGGTGAAATGCAAGTGTTTTTCTTTCTATAGAAATTTTATTTATTTGGCGGTTTCTCGGATTAATTTTATCTTTTTTTGTTTGTGCTGCTTTCGTATTTCCATTTTACCATTCTTCCGTAAAATTAAAAACGATAAATTCACAATGACACCCAACTTTTTTGTGATACTTCAGGCATACAACTACACAACATTTAAAATAGAAAAAAATGAACCTAAAAAAAAAATTAATAAAAATATATTTCCATATGAGAGTTGAAATAACATAGGGTGACCAGATTAAACAAAAACGTTGTAAGGCTTTAGGGGTTCTGTGTTTAACCAACATGCTATTGCATGTTAATAAATTTTTATATGATCGTCTTGGCTTTACTAGCAGTGTCATTCAATAGGTGCGGGTCTATTGATACAAACACATTTTGAATTTATGCAGAATTTTTTTTATTAACTTAAAAAGGTCCTGTTTGGATCGTTATGTAATCGTGTTGTCAATATTGTTTCAAGTACAGAGATTTTGCAGTTACCTATAAAATACACTACTACTGATTGCGTAATGGAGTTCAACTCTAAATTCAAATTAGTGTATCTGTGTGTGGCCTCGAAGGCGTTGGCAGATTAGATCGCTTTTATAGCGACATTTTTTCTTGTAAGCATAGCTAAAAATTTGCTTATTTAAATATGAGATTTTTGGTGAATATGGTTCTTAATATTCAACTAATTAAGTAAGGGAGTTGTCTTTAGTCATCCGCCCTTAAATTGAATATATAACCCTTTAATACACACTTATTTTTTATATAAACTTATTGATAAGATTATCTGACAAAGTGAAAAATAAAATAAAAAAAATCTCTTTGTTTTGTTGTACATTTTTTGTTATAATAAAATAATAAAAGGATTGTCGATATATCACAGATGATACATTATTCACAGTATTGTTAAGTGTATTATTAAAATGATGGTTTAAACTAAAGAGCAATACTAGAAAAATTTATTGGACTTTCTGGTGATGTCCAATATTATGCTTTCTTTAATACTGGAACGGTGGCTTTGTTTTCTTTACTCTGCATTAAGCTTGTTCTTTATCTTTATCGACCGATCTTGCTATAAACTCCCATTCATATTTACAACTGAGCTATAACTTTAAAATTTTTTTAAAGTTTTTCTTTTGCACAGAGTGACAATAACTGGTGAATTACTAGATTAGGGCAATTGGCAGCCGACCACTGTGTATGAAAGTTTTCTATACATATTGGTTCCCATATGCTCTTCGACTCATCAGTGTATTTGTCATTGCCCTCTTTAGGGAGGGCCATTTTCATGTTGGGAACAATCAAAGTAGGGTTCTTGTAGTCTCTAGTTGTTGTCAAAAATACAACTTGGCAAGTTCATGTACGTAATCAGGAAGCCTCTGTTAATTAGTGACTTTTATTCTTCATCGGAATATTCAGATAAACGCAGTTCAAGATAGTGAACAAAGCCTTTGTTGGTGTTAGTGTTCAATGCTACTCCAAGACATTTGGCTCTGGTACGGAAACTTTCATAAGAATAGGAGTAGCACAGAAGTTTTATTTTTCCAATACTAGTTAGATCTTAGCTAGTATGTTAAATTATTTAGTCTTACTAATGTAGCACAGCAGCTAAAATGCTAACGAATGAAAAAACTACGATTTCTATCTGGTCACCCGATATGTTTGCCGAAGTTCTGCATGCAATAGCAGTATAATAACTATCAGTTGAATAAGTACTAATGTCCCAGCAAAATATTTGCCTTTAAACAAAATATCCTTAAAAACTAATAAGAGTTTCATTAAAACATGCAGATTTTTTTGACGATATACATCTTGTTTATATTTTTTGTAATAAATTCTACCTTGATCAAAAAGTTTTCGGATAAAACCCCGTGTGGGGGTTAATAAAAACTTCGATTTGGGTTTTTTTTTTTGTTAAGTTGGTACATTTTTTTTTTAGATATCCCCGCTAAATGCTATCGTCAGATCTTGACATTTGCAGTTTTTATATTCGGTTTTCGACATGTCCATCAGTGCTTCCTGCGATCTTGCATTATTTCCTCTCGGCTGCTAAAACGCGTTCAACGTAATGATTTTTTAACTCGACTGAATAGAAAGGAGTCACAGAGAACCAAATCAAGTGAATTCGGTAACAAAAAATTTCGAATAATGATCGCACTGTGCACCGTACGTTATCGTGATGCAAAATCCATGAGTTTTCTGCCACAATTCTGGTCTCTTTCGGCGAATTTCTTCACACAAACATCTCATCACGCGATGCACTACACCGTTGTAATTCACGAAAACCGTCAGCATTGCCTTCTTTTTTGAGTAAAAACGACGTTTTTTTGGCCTAAGCTCATTTGTTGAACGCAATTAAATTGCCTAATGTCTGTATTGCATGTCGTACTCATAAACCCAGGTCTCGTCATACTTTTGATGAATGTGGGTTCGGATTCAACCTCGCAAATCATGTCTCCTGCTGCCTTAACATGGTCAAAGTTGTTAAAAATCGCCAAAACAGTGGATAAGTAGATTTTGCAAATGTCAAGCTATAACGCTAAGATTTAGCGGGAATATCAAAAACAGATGTACCAACTTAACAAAAAAAAAAACTCAAATCGAAGTTTTTATTAATCCCCACTCTGGGTTTTATCCGAAAACTTTTTGATCAAGGTAGTATGTACAAACGAGTATTGTTTATAAAAGAAGTAAATTTAAAATATATCTGCCACTGACAATTGTAAATTTTGAAAACAAGATACTCACGTTTCTTGGATTTGTTCTAATTTTAAAAAATTTAAAAAGCTGAGTTTAGTTACTTAAATTTGTTATATAGAAATAAGAAATAGTTGTTTTTAGTAGTTTTATATGTAAGTATGTACTTGATACTTATAAAATTGTATTCATCTTATTATGTTGAATAACAATTTTAACTGGGTTACATTTGAGAGCCTATATACTATCGAATGTAAAACACTCAACCATCTGATAGCCTAGATGCAGATATTTAAAAACAAAAACAGAAAAAAAATTATTAAGGTATAAATTTAATAGCTGGAATTCTATTCAAAGCCGAACAACGTTAAAATTGATATTAAAATAAATATTATTCTCGTGATGGAATTTGTTGTCAATACATCATGGACTTGTTGAACGAGCAGAATTAAGGTAAATAAAGGTGAAAGGAATTAGAGCCTAATGAGAATTTTAACTTATTTTCTGCTGAATGATTTTGCTATTTGGTTTTATAGTGTAAATTTATTCACTTAAATAAAAAGTTTCGCGACATGTGGCAATATTAATAATACTCAATAAGATTTGCCATTTCACCATGAATAGAGCAATGCTTACAAATCAAAAAAAAAAAAAAAAAAAAAAAAAAAAAAACATACACAAATACATACATTCAAAAACACATTTTTACATATATGGTAAGTACATAGAACACTTTTACTAAGTGTGCTTCGCTATCCCTTTTCCATTAACTGATCTCTCCCGAGTCTTGGCTGATGTGGATAAATAACGAATCTTGAAATGTTAGCGTTCTCTACACATATGGAAGATTCTACGCCAACTTATCCAATCTCGCCTAGTCAAGACTAATTATGTGTATTGTGTTGTGTTTACAAGTTAATAATGTCGATTTTTTAGCTTGGAAAAATCATTTATTATAATGACAAAATGATTTGAGACATTATTCAAAGTATTGCCCATTGTCAGCCAATATAACTTCCCATCTTTCTGGTAGCAATACATAGATTCCGCGCAAAAGGAGTGTTCCAGTTTTGCGGTGAGGAATGAATCAAGCCGATTTCTGGTACCCTGTTCTGAAGCGTATTCCAGTAATGACGTTCTGCATCGATCGAAATAAATGGTAGTCAGAAGGGTCAAGGTCTGGGCTATAAGGCGGGTGAGCCAAAACTTTCACTGTCTTCCAAACAGTTTTTGATCGGTCTTGCAACATATGGCCGGGCATTGTCATGATGGATATTCAGATATTTGGCTTCGGTTAGCCTGGCTTTACATATGACTTTTTGCGCTTGGGGTTATCGTAATGTATCTATTTCTCAATACAGTAACAAAACGATGCAAAAATGACTTCTTTTTGAAGCGTTCAAGCATCATTTCCGACATGCAAAACCATCTTTCAATGTCTTTCGGCTTTAATTCATATGGGACCCAATTTCTTTGCTTTCGAATGAATCGCAATGCTTTGAAAGGTAGGGAAATGGCTTGATGTGTGATTCCAAATGATAGTGCAAGCTCTTCCTGTGTTTGACAACAATCTTCGTCAAGTAACGCTTCCAATTCCTTATTTTCTAACTGACCAGGCCTCTTCTTGTCTTCTGTGTTGAAATCACTACTTTTGAATCGCGTAATCCATCGTTCACAAGTTTATCTGCAGCTTCTAACAACAATCGATAAATTTCAGCACCCGTTTTCTTTAAATGAATGAAAGTAAAACATCTTTTTTAGGCACAAAATTCGACATTATAGCTATTGAAAAAAATGTGTATATCCACTTTGGCGTTTATCGAATATTGAATTATAATGACAGATGCTTACCCATAAAATACCATATTTGTTAATATGGCCACAAGTCATATGTGATAGTAATGACATATGTTGTCCAAATCGACATTACTAACTTGTACACATAACATAAGAAGTTGTTTAAAGCAAATTTAGAAACTTCTATCATTAGCGTTCTCAAGATTTACAAAAAACAATATTAAGTTTGTATGGAAGATGCGACGCCCATTAACCTAATTCTGCCCGCTTTTAAGCTGATGATTTTTATTGAGTGCCATTTCATTTAAGCCAAGTTCAGAAACTTCTTTCACCGTTCTTAAGATATATTATAATCAATATTTACCACCCTCTTTTTGACTGATGAATTGACTTTTTTATATACATATATAGTATATATGTATATATATGTATATAAAAAAGTCAATTCATCAGTCAAAAAGAGGGTGGCACTGGACAACTCCCTTACAAAGTAAATATTGATTATAATATAAATCGCCTTATATATATATATATATATATATATATATATATATATATATATATATAAGGCGATTTAGCCATAAATCGTATATATATATATATATATATATATATATAAATATATATATATATATATATATATATATATAAGGCGATTTAGCCATAAATCGCCTTATATATATATATATATATATATATATATATATATATATATATATATATATATATATATATATATATAAGGCGATTTATGGCTTCGTTGTCACCCACATGTGGTTTCTGATTTCAACCAAACATATATATAAACCATATAAGTTACAATACCCACCTTGCTTATAAGTTTGATAGAAATTTGTCGACGGGGTTGAGCGTGTTGCGGCGACATGCGTAAATCAAAAATATCTGCCATTTTTACATCCAAACGCTACCAATGCGACCTGAAAGATGAACTTTTTGGTGCCATTGGTGTGATACCGGCAGAAAAGCCTACAGTGTAATCGCGGGACATAATTACATGAAATATTTTTTGAAAAGTAAATGCAGGCATTCATTTATCGCCTCAAATAAATATTTCATTCAGTTTTACAAATTATTTGTTTTTCTGTTTTTTTTCAATTTTCAGAAAAAAAAAAATTAAAGAACAATCACTTCACCTAAAAAAACAACATGTAAATTTAATCACAATCTGCTAATTTAATAAATCGAGAAAAACATTTAACTTTCCCTTCCACTAGTTCTCTATGTATTAGTGACTTATTTGCGAACGGACTTAAATTTGGTCCTTAATTCGGCTATAATTGCTAAAGTTACTGTCTAGTCTCTAAAACTTTTTAAGGTGACAAAAAACACCTTTAACAGAGTGACTAGGGTACCCGGGTACCGATAACTTTTGAGGGTTGTATATAATAGAAAAGTAGCCCTGTTCTTTTCATTTTAACAGAATCTACTGATATATGTACGTATCCATAAAAAATACATTTGTAATGAAAAACAACGACCTTAGTATGACTTTCGTTTGTATGTAAACTGCAGAACATATTTTTAGGGTACCCAGGTAACCTAACCCAGGTAAGGGCGTATGATAATAATCACTTTGTTTTCTCTCCCCCAAATAAGTTAAAGAGCTTTCTAGACCAACAACTTCTGTAACTAATTGCTATTTAAAAATAAATTATATACCCAGGTACCCTGTCACTCCGCTTAGTGTGTAAAATAAGAATTCCTTAATTGTACCACTCCGTTAAAAAGCTAAAATAGTTTTAATTTTAAAAACTATATATTTAATGGAGTTCTCAAGAAGTTTCGGTTTTCCAGACCAATAATTTCCGTAATCAATTTCTATTTAAAAATTAACTGGGTACCCAGCTACTCTGTCACTCAAATAATTGATAAACAGAATTGATTACTATTTATGGTTGACATTGTACGTAAGTTGAAGTTTGCTGCGATTTGACTTTGGTTAGGATCAGTCTATATTTGAACTTAGTCTTTGTATAAAGAAATGGCAAGCAATACTTTATGCTTCTTACTATAAAACGAAAACATGAATATCTGCACTTTCTTATATCAATCAGTATTGCCAGATTTAACATTGCAAAATTCTTGACATTTATAGAAAAAATCTTGATTTTGAAAAGAAGTCACGAAAGTTAAGAATATTGGTGTTCAAAAAACTTTGGTTACAAATTGTCGAGAGAGATGGTTTTAAAATGTATTATCTTTGCTAATATTAATTGCATCAGGCAACACTAGAACTTGATATGGCCTAATGATTTCGGGCAATGAAAAGTGTATATTGATACCAAGTATGGTAATTCTTCTACAACCTAGTCAAAAGATTTATTCTGATCTATACGCTCATGAATTACCATTATTGAAGCAAGTAATTCAATCAGCATTAAATTGTTAACCCGGCAGGAACTGAGAGAGCTTGGCTTGGAAGTTTTGAATCATCCTCCATACTCTCTGAGCCTTGAAACTTCAGATTATTATCTGTACGAATCTCTGCTGGTGTAAATTTAAATTCCATATATGGCTGCAAGGGGTAATTGGATCAGTTTTTCGCTCAGGAAACCCAGAATACTACACTGATGAAATAATAACGTTACGTTACTATCGATCAAAATGACACATACAGATTTCCTATTAATTCACTAAAAAGGATAATTGACTTTTACAAAGGAAAACTTTAAAACATATGTTTTAAAAAATCTTAACAGACCATATTTTTTTTTTGATTCTATGACAAGTTGTTAAGATTTTTGTAAATCAAGCGAAATCAAGGCCATCTGGCAAGCCTAGATAAAAGGCTCAGAACTTTAAAATTAAATATCCAGCATCACAATAGGGTGCAGTGTACAAATATGTAGTTTAAAAATGTAACATCCTCACATATGAATGTATTTTTGTTTCAAATGTACACAAATAAAAATGCAAACATTTCTTGACAAAAAATGAAACAAACGATTGAACGAAATATGTTTAAGCTTAAACCGCATGCTACAAATAAATTTCGAATATTTGGTTGCTTATATGATTTTGATTTTATTTATTTGTCTATTCGCCATTCTATTTGGCCTCCTCTCACATACACACTGTGTTATGTGGCAATTAAATAATACAATATCTCGACAAATTCAAATATTCAACAAAAATAGTGAAATAACAGCCAATGGAAACATCTACTGTCATTTGCGGTTTAATGCTTTCTCTCTGGGCTTTAAAAATGTTGTAAAAAAAATGCAAATAATAGCTACTGCAACTGCTACTACTTTTTTTCAATATTTTCCATTTTTAGTTTTAGGAATTAGAATTTTCTTCTTCTTTTTTTGCGCTAATACTGCTATAAAAAATATATATTTATTTATTTTTTGGTATTATTCAAGCTTCCATTAATGCTGCTAAAAGTAAATAATTCTTTGTTTTTAGATGACATTTTATTCAATATTTTCTTTGTTTAGAGAGAACAATTTCACTCTAAACTTGGGCGGAATGTCCAACGTAAGGAACATTTAATGGGGATTTTCAATTAAATATAAATAAAATAAATTGTAAATTGTCAGAAAACAAACCAAATAAACACTGCACATTAAAAGTAAAGTAAAAGTAGTAAACCAACTTCTTAGCACTATAAGAGGTTGGCGCATATTTTTTTCAAACTAAGGACATTCATGCATCGATTGACTCATTATTATTTAAAGTGCCGAATGTAGCATGCAAGTTTATATATTAATTATGTTCATATCAATTATAGTCTTCAAGATAACTTGATAACATTCGCAAAAGTTGATTTCGCACGTCATGTGGGTGTAACATTTTGTTTTAACTGCTAATGATGTCGGTTTTATTTTTTTTTTTTAGAAAAAAAAATATCAAAATTTTTTTGGAGAAAATATTCCGAGAAGAAGACGATGTTCAGCATAAGCAAGTTTTTCGGTTTCCTTAAAATTAACTGCTCATATTTTACGTATCAACAAAGTTCGCACTTATTTTTTTTGGAGAGGCCAAACTAATAGCTTTTCTTTTCCGAAAAACATTTTACTTTTTAAAGAGATAAAAGTTTAAAAGTGTTGCCGTTTTTATCGGCGAATAAAAACGAATATAAAGTCTTTTCATAACATCTCCTGAAACTTAGTTTAAAATAGAAAAATAAACTATTTATGAATTAAATGTAATTTCTATGTTAGAACGGAAGGTAGTCCATGGCATTTACGTGTTAAAAGTAATATGTGAGCACAACAAATTTTTCCGCATTTTAAAAACTTCACCTAATTGTGTTCGACTAATTCACCTGATTTTCTGAAACAAATATTTTTTGGGCATATATGGATATCAAGTGGGATTCCTTACCTCACTTCGAAGGCATCACAAACTTATGAAAATTCTTAGAAAATATAAAATTTTCATGGATAAAATGTTTCCCTATTTATTCCTAGGATGTCCCACTTCATCTGGCCCGACCAAATTTGGCTCTAATGCTAAATATCTTTGCTTCTTGTTAAGTTAAAAAGAAGAAGACCATGAGTTCTACGATTGAAGTGTTCTGAATCTAAAAAAATTGGGTCACATTAAGGAGGTGAAATCCTCATTTTAAAAAATAGTGCTGTAAATGGATCCTTATGGTGTATGGAACACAAATAATTTTACTATGGTTTATTCGATTTTACAAAGCAAACACTTTGTTGAAGCATTAAGAGTTGGTAAATCAGTTGTCATAGATGATCTTTAGTTAACGTTTGTGACTAATTTGGAGTAATCATATAAATACAAATTTGATGGCGATGCGCAGCTTTATCTTGTTCGCTGACGTACGAGATTAACCCGGTATATTCCGTCGAAAGTCAGCCAAATATAGCACAAAAGTACAAAAAATATGTCACTAAAGCATGTAAAATGGTAGTCAGATCCAGAGAGGAATCGTTCAGGAATTGGCGAGATCTACATGTACCGCAGTACTTAGACGCAAAAAGGCTTTAACGAGCAGCGCCTTCATGCTAAAGTTCTTATATTTCCGCGGAGAAGTAAAAACTTGTGGTCATTCGTTAAAAGGCTGAGGAACAGCGCTAGTTCGGTTCCTGCCCTTATAAGGAATGACCACAAATTCACGAACACGATTAAAAAGGCAAACCTTTTGGTTGAAATGTTTGCAAGTAATTCTCACTTGCCGGCGAGCGTTCAACCACTGCCCGAACTTGGAAAATTATTAGTAACTATGCCTAGTATATTCTTTCGAGCCCGTGCTGGAAAAAGGGTACTTGCAAGTCTCAACGTTAACAAGTCTTCTGGGCCGGACGACACACCAGCAGTGGTCCTGAAGCGTGCTTTTCGGCGCTAACGCGTCCATTAGCTTACCTTTTCAGTGCGTTATATTGCGCCGGTATTTTTCCATCTTGCTGAAAGATTGCCAATGTAACGCCAATCCCTAAAAAAGGCGACGCTATTAACCCTGTGAACTACAGTCCAATAGCAGTTTATTCCGCACTCTATAAGGTTATGGAGAGTATGATTTATCACCACTTCGTGAGATATTGGGAGTCCAACGACTTACTTAGCGATCGTCAGTACGGCTTCCGAAAGGGCCATTCTACTGGTGACCTGCTGGTGTTGATCTCGGAGAAGTGGAACAATTCCATTCATGGTTCTGGCGAGATTAAGGTTGTGGCTCTGGATATCTCAAAGGTGTTTAATAGAGTTTGGCACGAGGCTCTTATTTCTCATTAAATGCTTTAGGTGTCGGTAGTCACTCCTCTCGATTTATATCGAGCTTCTCGGAGATCGCTCTATAAAAGTAGTTATAGATGGTCCCATCCGACGAATTCAGGATAAGCTCAGGGGTACCGAAAGGCTCTGTTCTTTCTCCTACTCTTTTTCTAATATTTCTTAACGACCTTTGTCTTCTCACTTCTAATCCTATCTTCTCTTTTGCGGATGGCAGCAACATTTGTCACTTATATTGTTTCGATCGTAAGCCGAGCCTTTTGGAGATTCGAGCAGGAAGGAATATATGATTTTTGGGAATTAATTTCTTAATTTCGTTAGAACACATTCCGTTATAGTACCGATAGAACAATGAAACACACGCCACATTGCGACGGTGCTCCAATGAATCGATAGAGTTGGCTACCCTACCGTCATTGATGAGCATCTTCGCCATCTCCTGTACGCGGTCGAGAAGCTCCAAAATAGACTTTGAAGCACCGGCCCATACATAAGAGTTGTATTCCATTTTGGGACGGATATAGGTCTTGTAAATATTAAGGAGATCAGATATTTTGATAATTTTACCAACAGAGCCTTAAGCAAATACAACCACACCCAATATAACTACAAAAGCTGAACCAGAATTGCAACGGGACAAAACTCTACAAAAAAACTAACCAAATTATTTACTATAACCGAAATAACGAAGGAGTAGTTTCAATGGATCAAATGGTTTCATATTAAGGCTTTAAGCGTGGAACAAACCCTTGGCCCCTGACTATGTTTTTCAATATATTGGGCAATTTTAGGATAGTTTCGTTTATTATTTATGAAGATATGGTAAAATAATGCAAACAGACTGTCGACCAGCCGCCGATCCCATAGAGAGAATGGATAATAATAGAAGGAGTCGTGGTAGATAATTAAATTTTCGTGCTGTCATTTAATGTGGCCAAATATAGATAAAATCAAAATTTTGACAAAATAGCACAACAGACAAGCCCACCGCCCATATATACTTAAAACAAATCCTATCTTAAGGTATTTTTTCTTTCTTACTTGAAATTATTAATAAAAAAAGATTTTCTGTAGCACTTAATTACTGATAAAAAAAATCAAAATGTATTGCAATTTGTACATTTTTATACTCTCAAAATTTTGTAAGTGCCAAGACGAAGTTGGTTCTATTTTATTTTTTTTATTTGATAGCACATATTATATTGTTACGATAATAAGGTTGGGCATCACAGCGTTTATTACATCGCTAAAATAAATAACAAACAAAAGCTGCAAGAACAACTATACGTGCTGTTTACAAATAACCAAATCGACAACAACAAACATCATTAGCAGAGATAAAGTAAATAAAAATAACACAGCAACAGCAGCAACAAACAAAGAAAACAAGCAACAACAAATACTAAAAGCTGAAAGAAGTAGATGTTTACATACGCATGGCTACAAAAGAACTAAAAAGAAATTAAAAGAAAGAAATGGAATCTACCTGAAATATCGAGAGTTTAGAAAGCTTTCGATGTGTTGTTTACTCAGCCATATGAAAAGCACATCGATGCGAACAGCAATCAATTTATGTGTCTTAAACTCAGCGAGTGCAGTTGAAATAAAGTTAACACAGCGAAGGTATTACTGGTGTGAAGAGAGTTTATAAGGAGTAAACTCGTGAAGCTAGTAGTGAAGTAAAAAAACAGTTTAGTTGGAGCTAACTCAGTAAAGAGAGTTAAGTTTGGATAACCTCTGGTTGAAAGGTGTGATCGAAGCTAAGTTGTAACTACGATCGGGTTGGAAGATCTTTAAGTAGAAAGATCTGTCGAGTAATTGTTGTTGTTTACAAGATTGTAAACAGAAAAGAATTTTTAATTAAAACCAAATACAGAATTTATTTTATTTTAACTACAATCTACGAACTCATAAAAACACGTTTTTAAAAAGGTAAAAACGTAAAAATATAGTCCCAAAAACCAAAATAAAAAATAACTATTTTTATTTATTTTTATTTATTTTTTAATACGCCTTTAAAATTTGGTAAAATTAAACTAGTTATTGATATAAGTGCTTTTTTCCAAGTAGAAAGAGATATAAAAAAGTAAACATAATTTAATTTATTTTTTTCTATTTTGTTTATAATATTGTACAATAATTAAACCAAATTCAAAAATATGGCGTAAATAAATAGAGTTCTTACCGCTATTTTTCTGAAGCATCTAAAATATATTTTTTAACATTGTATTTGGTATTACAAATAAGTTGAGTTTAGCGTCCTATTGCGACAGAAAAAAATTTTCAATATTTTATTCAGCGGATAGTACCGCTTTCAAAAAATATTTAATTTATTAAAATCAGATGAGTGATGAGTAATTTTTTGATTTCTGTCAATGGGTCGTCGTCTGCGTCGTCGTCATTTCCTTATTGAACTGTATATGCAGAATATACAAAAATCACAAATTTCAAGTTATAATTCTTCCTTTCAAGGCCTAACACCTACTCCTGAGCCTGAACAATTACAAATGAATATCAAAACAGTAAATTTTCCATCAAAACTAAACTATAAAAACTAAATTCATCACTCGATTTTTCTGTGGTAATTGCGGCAAGCCCAAGTGCCTACAATATAGTAAAAATAATTAAACCGTGTTGTAAAATAATTAAAAAAATAGTAATATAGTGCTAGAAACTTATTTAATTACACTATGTAACAAGCAAAAATACCTTTGATATTCATTATATTATTTCGATGCGTTGTGATCACCTAACTTCAAAAATCATCAACATTTGAGATTCAATCGATAATTTTGTTTATAAATTTTTTTCTTAAATGTGAGATTTTTAAAAGGGCTGCTTAATACATCTTATGACAACTTTGGAGTGACTTTTTAGATTTAATTACGGCATATGTTAAAAAATTTAAAATTATACAAGCTTTAAGTCATTCTAATATCACTTGGGATATTGAGAAAAAAATTATAAATTGTTTTTCTTTTTTTGAAAAATGGAATTTTTGATTTCAATAATTCACAATAAACAAAAAGCAGCAAATATTTTCCAGTTTCACTATATATTCATAAAGCTGCATATAATAGCGTGGTGTAGTGGTTAGAGCGCACGCATAACAACACAAACGACCCAGCTTCGAGCTCCAGTAGAGTACATGACGAAGAAAAAATTTAATTGTGGTTTCGAATGCTTATTAATAAAAAAGGCTTCAATTTCTTCCCTCCAGACAACTCCATTTTAAAAAAAAAATAAAGAAAAAAAAGGCCCTCTGACCCTTCTCGCATACCTCTGGCGATGATGACAAACATCAGACGAATGATCAGGAAAAACACACGCCAGCTACTGGGAAAATATTACAATGCTAAAGTAAAGATCATCACCAGTTAGCAAGGATCTTCACCAACAAATTTTTTTTTTTTTGCTTTTCGTTGGAGTTTTTATTTTTTAGCACTGAAATTTGTTTAATATAAAGATAACACTTTGAATCTTAATGGAACGATTGAAGACTTAGAAGCTTCTATTAAAAGTAGTATCACAGGAACTTTATCTCATGGCGAACAGACAAATTAACCCATCAGTTACGATACCGGAAGATCTTGCTAGGTTTGGATAATCAAAGAACGATACAAGCGGTAAAACTATTTAGACTATATGTAAGAACCCTTATAAGGGGGTCATGGTACATATGTCTATAGGCTGTTACAGAGGGAAATTTGGGCAAAGCCCACGCCTTCATTAGAGGGACTGGATAGAAGCTGGACAACAGCTGTGGGGACGGTAGTGGACGGCTGCTAATTGAACCTATCCTAGTATTAAAATACTAACCTAATACTCAAACACTAACCTATTTTTGCAGAACTTAAATGAAATTTTTGCCCGGTTATTCATATTTAAAAATATTAATAATATCATATAAAGAAATTGCTTATTTTAAAGATATACATACATATCCATAAAATAATTGTCATACAGAAAATACTTGTTTTTGCAATAGCCAAGTCAAAAAACATTTTACGATGAAAATATTCGATTATTTTCAGTTAGTTTTACTATCACAACAGTTAAAAATAAATAGTGATGTGCAGTACCCACCCCAGTTGGCTAATAGGTTTGCTATCATGGATTTTCAATCGATTTTTACTTTAAACATATAAATTTATATCCATTTAGAACCCATTTGTAGCCTCTTTTTTTAATTTGCAGTTAATATTTATATACGAACTTAGTAAAATGTTAAATAAACGCTTTGCCAAATTTCAAATATTCTTTTGGTTTAATTTTCCATCGCTTGCACACACATAAAAATTTTTAATGTGAAATTCTTAAAAAACCCTGTATTTATTTTACTGTATTTTTTTTTTTATTACTGAGGGCATTCATAGCCCAATACTCTAGGCAATGCTGTCAACAGTAACGTGAAGTGTGGTTGTGTTCAATTGCCCATAGTAAACCTAAAATCAAACTAAAATCTAAATCCAAATTTTAACCAAAATAGAGAGGAAAAAAATGTATGAAAAAATTTGTATAAAAATATTTCAAACCAAATTATATACGAGCACATGTTTATCGAACATGAAAATGCCATCTCATGAAAATGTAGTTTTAGAAATCGAGCTTAAAACGCATTTTATATCAAAAGCAGTTCGCTTGATGGTTGTTAGCTGAATATTTGGTTGGTAACTTGTTTATACTGGCCAATGTTTAAATTCTTTTTATTATTTTTATGTCTTTTTCTACATATGTATATACATAAGTATGTATGAATGTAATGGATTTACTGTGCCATGTGGTAGTGATGACCCCTTATGGCAAAATCAAACAAAAACATTTATGCCAAGCATTTCGTAGTTACATTTTTATAACTGATACTGACCATTTATTGATGTGGCATGCATGGGAGTATGTTTATCTATGAGTTTGTTTATGTGTGTTATTTGTGTGATTATATATTGAATATATACATATGTGTGTCTATATATGTTTGGTTAGCACTTACAAGTATATTTTATAGATATATAATAAAATACTTATACATATGTAGATAGAGTTCTTTTTCAGACTGACCACAGCATCAGCTGGTGTCAAAATCAAAAGTGGTTGAAATAATAGAACATTAGCCAAAATATAAACACAACCGCAATACCAACTTTAACATAGACATTAAATGTTTTTTTTTTTTTGTTTTTTATAGATATTATACAAAATGTAAAAGACTAGTATAGTTATACTGTGTAAGTAAATTTAAGTTTTTTATACATTTTTTAATAAAATTCTACAAAATCTTATTCGACATTTAATATTTTGATAACATGAAATTTAATTGCAACTTGAAGGACTTGTTAAAAATAATCAAAATATGAGTAAAAAGTTATTCTATAAGTTAAGTAAATTGATGTTTGATCAATAAAAAAGTTGGAACCGTCTAAGTCATAGTTACCAAATATGAAATTCCTATCATTTCAGCTAGCTCACACAGCTTAAGCGTTGATCATCCAATACCATTTTGAGGATTTCCTTAACTGCTTTTAGCGTGCAGATCTCAGTTTGTTTACTACTAAGGAGTTCGTCTTGGCCTTGTTTAAATTCTGCCACCCCATACTTTATATTGTAAATTAAGGACCAAAAATTTTTGCTGTTTACAAATTCACTGAGATTGTGATATTTTTGATAACTCCAAAGGAAAAAATGGTGCTAAACGTCTTAAAATCTAGAACACGTGTTTTATAAGGTCAAAATTTCTTTCGAGAGTAAATTGGGTAATTGGGTATACAAGTTAATAATGTCGATTTTTTTGCTTGAAAAATGAATTTATTATAATTAAAAAATGGATGGATACATTATTCAAAGTATTGTTCATCATTAGCCACTACTTCATCCCATCTTTCCTTTGAAATATGAATTCCGCGCCAAAAAAACTGCTCCGCTTTTGAGGTAAATATTGAATCAAGCCAATTTCTGATACCATATTCTGGAGTGAAGCGTATTCCAGTAAGGGAGTTCCGCATCGATCGAAATAAATGGTAGACAGAATGGGTAAGGTCTGGGCTTTAAGGCGGGTGAGCCAAAACTTCCCATTTGCTATTTTCCAAATGGTTTTTGGCAGGGGTTTGCAAAATGTGGGCGAGCGTTGTCATGATAGAATATGTTCTAGTCGTTTTGTGTTGATTTCTCTCTTAAATCGAATCAATTGGGTTCGGTACAGGTCCCTTGTTATCGTCCTACCCGATTTCAACAGCTCATTATACGAAATACCTTACAGATCCCACCAAATTCAGAGCATTAACTTGGCGACATGGATATTCGACTTCGGCGCTGATTTGGTGGGGCTTTACATACGACATTTTGCGCTTGGGGTTATCGTCATGTATGCATTTTTCTTCACCAGTAATAATACGATTTAAAAATGGCTTCTTTTTGTAGCGTTCAAGCATCATTTCCGACATGCAAAATCATCTTTCAACGCCTCTCGGCTTCAGTTCATATGGGACTAAATTTCCTAGCTTTTGAATGAATCCCAATGCTTTTAAACGTAGGCAAAATGGCTTGTTGTATGACTCCCAATGATAATGAATATCCTTCTAGCATTTGACAATAATCTTCGTCTTATTCGAATTCGTCATCTTGACCGTAAGCTTCTAACAACAATCGATAACTTTCAGCAGCCGTTTTCTTCAAATAAAAGAAGGTTATTAGACTTCCCCGCAAAACATCTTTTTAAGGCACTTAATTCGACATTATTATTGCATTTGAAAAAAAATATGTGTTTACACTTTGGCAATTATAATAACAGATGTTTACCCTCCAAAATACCATATTTGTTATTATTGACAAAAACCATATGTGAAAGTTATGCCATATGTTGTCAACCGCGACATTATTAACTTGTATACCCAATATAAAATCTAGAAAAATACTTCTCTGTATACCGCATAGCTTAACCAGAATCTGATAATGAAAAAAAAATTGCATCGGTACAAGTTTGGCTTGTATCTTCTGTATATACTCGTATATTATAAAAGCTAAATGTAACAATTTTCCATTTTAATTTTGCTTAGAAATAGTGTTAAAATTGGCGTACATATTATTAAATTGAAGTAAAAAAGTTCTAGAAAATTAATCTGTAATTAAGGAAACATCGTTTGAGTGTTATGTATGTATGTATATGAAATAAAAAATTACAATAAAAGTGTACGGGCTATGCTTCTAGTAAATAACAGTTGTGTATAAAATATTTGTTTGTATATGATTAAGAACTTTAATTAAAAGTTCTTTATAAGTAAACTAGTGAAAACCCCCATCTTACTCGTAATTATTATCCTAAATGTTATTTTAGTTACAATTTTTACCTCTTTTCCACTGTTTATCACCTTCCAACCAATTTCCACACATATGAGATAGCCTATAGTTCTTTCCAGAAATACGGTGTAGAAACTAAGTTTAGCTGTATACAGTCTCCAAACAACAACATTCACGCCTACTTATATGTTTCACTCAGTCACTGGCTGATAATGTGTATTGCTTAATTTAGCTTTAACTGTTCTCAAGATATAATAGAAACAATATTTAGTTTATATGGCACGCCCACATGCCCAATTCCGCCCACTTTTTGCCTGCTGATTTGTATTGATTGTGAATCTATTTGGGCCAAAATGAGAGACTTTTCTATTACCATTTTGAATATATCGAAAAACATATTTTTGAAATTGACAGATGTACAGACAGATACTGTAAAAATTTAAGAAATTCGGTTCAACCGTTTAGCTGTCTATGGACTTTAAACAAACAAACCAACAAACAACCATACAAACAGACATTCATTTTTATATATAAGATATCGTCAAAATAGTAATAGAAAAAGTCTCTAAATTGCCTCAAATAACTTCAAGGTTACTATAACTGAATTCATACTAAATATTGAATGTGTGGAGAACAGCATCAATTAAAGCAGCGTTATCTGTCCACATACGCCAAAAAGCGAGTATTCTAGAAAGCACACTGAATAAAAGCTATCTATATATGCATACAAAAATTAATGTGTGTTTGTTGGAAGTCTGTACACAGCTAAACGGCGGTATCTGGAAGGAACTATGGGCTATATTTTTTAATCACACCTCGCTGTTAACGAATAAAGCACAATCATTTTTGATGATATAAACGGAAGCCTCCATGATAAAATCAACTTCTGTCATCTATGATAATTTGGACAATTACTTAAAAAAGTCATGTATGGCACCCAAGAAAATTCATCACTGCTTTACAATTGCCAGCGCTTTTAACGATGATTCACTATGATGCTAGCCACTGCGTAATTTAAACAGACTAACCCGATTTGTTTGGTTAATTATAAAATCATAGGATTTTTAAACAAAAACCATTTCACATAAATAAAATTTTGTTTTTCAAACTTAAATTTATATTATATTTATATATGTATGTATAATATTTATATATGTATGTATGTTTGTGAATCCGCATGGTAGACCTTTTCCACTTTAGAAGTCATAATAACAATCCATAAAATTAGTTGATGAGAAATCGCGTGCATTCATACGTAAAACTGTAATATTCACACAATTTAATTAACAAAAACAAATATTATGACAGTAACGAGGATTAGACAATAACAATGGCAAAAACAAAATAAAAAAGAAAAACGTACAGAAGAAGCAAAGCATAGCACTATAGGTAATTTTCACCATTTTTCGACAAAAAAAATTTCTGGTTTTTAAATTTCGATTTCTTTGTGCTTAGGTACACTGAATAGCGAAGAAATAGATATTTCGTTTTATATTTTTTAGTTAACTCTTGTTTAGAAACCTCTTGAGAACTGATCAAAACTATTAAATTGGTACATTTCATATGTAAATAATTTATGTACATATTAAATGGTAATAAAGACACTCATATCATTATTTTTTTTACCATTTTTAATAATCATAGGCAAAATATTTACAGTCAGAGTTAAAAAATTGTACACCGTTAATATCTAAAATTTAATCTTTATTTAAGCCTTTTAAAATGCGATAAGGTTTAACATTTTATTATTTTTTAAGACTTTACTTAATGCTTTTTAAAATTCATAAAAAACAACAACAAAGTTTTTACAACAACTAAAGTTAGACAACAAAACCCAAAGGTACTCTATTCTTCATACGGTGCTATTGAAGGCGATAGGAATCTGTCTTTGAAATTACAGAAATATCTCCAAAATCTTAAATTACGGCTGAAAACCCGGTTTTTCGTGACTTAATGCACTTGTAAACTAATAACTTATTAAATGTCAACCGATTTTAATATTTTAAGTAAAATTATGAGATCTGTATGCACTGATCAAGCAATTTATTTAAATTTAAAGATGTTTTTACACTCTATTTTATATACGGACCGTACGAGTTATGGATTTATTGAAGGAGAGTGTTTAATTCTGAATGCAATGGTACTTCGTTTTTTAAAATCGGTACTCCAATGGCATAGTTAGCGTAACGTTCACGGCTGACATGGGCGTAAGGCAGTGTTATTCGACTTTTTATGAAGGGTTATACAAAACGTTAAACGAAATATCGTGGAGTTGAAAAAGACATCTAGAAGTTCTTGATCACGCAGAAGTCAGTTTGGAAATAATATAAAAAAATCAGAATAAATAATATGCAACATGTGTAAATTGATAGAGTACTAAATGAGAAAGACAGCTGAAAGCATAACCAGGATGACTTTGGGATAGAATAACGAGGAGGTAGGCAAATTGAAACCAATATTTGGCGGAAGAAAGGAACTATTATATACAAATTTTTGGTTGAAGCAAAACCATTAACAAAACATTAGATTAAGTTAGATATAACACATGGGCTGAAAAGTCCCGGGCCTAACAGAGAAACGGCTTTTTTCAAAATCAACTTTATTCATCAACGTAATCTCCATCAAGAGCAATGCAATCATTGCAGCACCGTCCAACATTTCAATACCATGATTTATATTTTGCCTCAAAGTAGGCCTCAGTTTCAGCGATAACCTCATTTTTTACAGGCGAATATTTTTTGAGGTCTGCAAACAGCCAAATCTGTCGAATATGCTGGATGTGGGAGCAATTCAAAGTTCAATTCATGTAGTTTTAAGATTGTTTCAGAATCATCAACATGCTTCTGTTTTTCGTTAACAGTAAGTAAACGCTGCACAGACTCTGAACAGAGCTTTCTCATTGTCGAATGATCACGCCATATAATGTCAACACGTTCTTTTGATATGTTTCAAAACGATTTGGTTGATTGTGGAATCAAAACGATTTTGTGGATTTTTTTGATGTTTTCTGGTATTACCGCCTTATTTGAAAGTACACTGCTTTTTGCATCATCGGTGTCCCTACGACCACGTTTGAAGTCAGCAAGCCAACGCTTTATTATTGTTTCTGATGGTGGAAAGTCTCTACAACACTTTTTAAACCATTGCTTCGCTTGAACGGTATTTTTTTCCATCAAGAAGCAATGTGGAATTGAAACACGAAATTGTTTTGGATCCATTGTTTTGAAAATAGCAAATGTAGCGTCACTCTTAGTACAATAACTCACAAACTAATTAGTAGAATATCATAAAATTTTAACAGTTGTCTTTCGAGATTTGCACAAATTAAAAAATAGGTGAATGCAACAAAACTAATGCAATGTGTTACGCCCGGAATTTAATTCACCTTTTAGTTCAAAAGAATTTGATATACTAGGAATGGCGTATAATGATATAATTGGATTAAGATTTCGAATTTACATATTCAGGCCAACCAAAAAAAAAAAAAAAAAAACTGACCGCAATTGACAACTATAAAACTTAAATAACATTCAAATATCACATTTTAGAAAAAAAAATTCTAAAAAAAATTTTATTCATAGAAACTGAAATGCTGATGATTTTTGAAGTTAGGCAGAAAATTTTTCCATTAGTTGCATAGTGCAATTTTTCAACAATATGCAAAACATATTTAGTTGGCAAAAATATTTTCATTTATGCCCATTTTTGATTTCGTAAAAAGTTAAATAAATAAAATAAAATAATTTTGCTACAAAATTGACAATATTTCCCATAGTGAAAAGAACAAAACGTCAAAGAGTACAACAAGCAATTATTAGAAAGATGTGAGTGATATGCTATGAATTCACTAATACATCGACTCAAGTCTAACAAAAGAAAAAGAAGACACAGAAAGTCAGAACATCAAAACGACAAAGAATTGTGTGTTCTACGGCAGGATATACGACACGATGTAAAATGTTGGGAAGAGAAGAAGAAGAAGTAGATACAAAAATTAAATGATTTTAATAGAGATGTCATGCTTTTACTGCTGTTGACAATGATGTTCTTGTCGATGTTGTTGTCAATTTAAGGCAAAATGTCATATAAAACAAAAAGATTTCTTTTTCTATTTACACAACTGTAAACATTGTTTATGAATTTCGTGAATAAATAAAACAATGAAAAATAAAAAGAAAAATAAGATTGCTTGTATATCAAAAATTTGTTTTTTAAATTTTTTTCTTGCAGTTATAAAATTATTAAATAATTTATAAAGCAAATGCAAATTAATCAGATACCAATATTTCGAATTTCAATTTTCTTGATGTTTATTCCCTTTTTACATATATTCTATTGCATAAACGGTTATCAGTAGTTGAGAAAAGTTTTCATTTTTCTTATTTGATATTCTGTTTCTGTTCATACAAATGATTGCCATTGTAATCATAAGGTTTAGGGCAAGAATAATCCTTGGAACGTTTACTATTTATAAAAAATGCAAAATCAATTCCATAAGGCATATGTACATTAGGGTGGTCCTTATTTTTCAACTTTGTTGCTTCGAGCGTAACTCCCACTAAAAGCGTTCGTTATAGCTTAAATATTTGGTGTGAAAAATATTATCATGATTGGGCGATGTTAAAACGTTGCGTATCGCTCTCAAAATTTGGCTTGTAAACTTAAAAAATTTTTTTTTTTGATATTTATTAAAATTATTTTTTCACATACATACATACATGCATGTGTATGTACGTACATAAATAACTGAAAATTAATAAAAACAGACAGATTAATGTTATTTTTATTTGTACCCAACGGTACAAAAGTTATTACAAATTGTAACACATCCGATTGTATACTATTATGTCAATAGGAAAAATTTAAATAAAATTTTTAAGCATTATAACTAAGTAGTACCCGATTGGGACTGCATTGTAAAATTAAATGTTTATCAGAGGCAAAAAACAAAGCCTTCTTGCTTGCATCCGATTCCCAACACAATGCAAAATTAAGTGCACGTTGGAAACAAAAGGGAAAGCCTTCGCCCTATTATCCGATTTTGATGACTTAGGAATGTATTACATTGTTATTGTAGTTTAGATTATGAATTTTATTTGTTTTCTTTTTTTTTGCTGCCAATTGCTTTTTTTAGACTAAATTAAAATGATTAAAAGAAAATTGTGTCTAAAATTGCAAGTGGACTAACCGTATGCGTGGTGTAGTATATGGAGCAATCTGTATGGAATCAATTATGGCCTATAAACTGGATTTTTATTATTGAATTTTAAATAAATATATATTTGACAATTAAAACCCTTCCAACCTGCACTTACAATATGTGTAGCATTGGACCCATCCAACCTTCACTTACAATGTCTGTAGTATCGGGCCCATCTAACTTTCAATTACAATATCTGTACCAAAGGACGGATCCAATCTTCGCTTAAAATGTTTGTTCCATCGAACTCATCTGACTGTCTAGGCCAACACTGTGTAAATGTAAATAGTATTTGTATGCAAACTTTGGATGGGTCCTACTTACATTGTCAGTGGTCTTGGATCGGTGATGCGTGTGGTAAAAATATTACTGGGTACGTGTAATACGAGTATTTTATTTTAAAAGAGAACATTTGTGCACATCATAATAGAGTTTCCGATAAGCCGCTACAATTTGAACTATCAATTGCGTTTCTTCTTCATACTTGGACAAAACTAAATTAAAAAGTTTCATTAGCTTAATTACTCGTTCTGCCAAATCATTTCCAACTTTCATGTTTTGAACGATATTAAGGCCAACATAAAAACTGGGTTAATTTTCATAAGTTTTGGATGTTTGTTCAAAACGTCCGTTGGAGTACCAAACCTTTGAAAAAGGGAAGTGATTTTTGCAATCTAAAATATTCGGCATACTTGTTAAGATATACTGGCTTATACCGTGAAGAGTAGCGACCAAAGTTTTTATTCGGAATTAATAGGATTATCCACATGCACCATAATCTTTTTCGACTCATATAATACCTTTGTATCAAAGAAGGTCAACGCTGCTGGTTTTAGGGTTAAATATCACATATTATTACTTAATTTGCTTAGTGAAGCACGATTTATCTTGTCATCAATACTCTTATGCATCCTGCATAGCGGCTTCTGTCCAAATGGTGCTTGTTTCCTTTATTTTAGGTACGCCCTTAAAACAAATATATACTTATCTCTACTACTGTTTAAGTTCAATTGTGTCATTTTAAATTCTTTTCAAAACAAGTATAACATAAAGCAGTAAATAGCTTTCGACATTCAACGGACATGAAGAAATGCTTCAGGTTTTTTGAAGGTAAATAGTAAAACTATACTCAATTAATAATATCAGTTAAGCTACATCTCTCACTTTCTAATCTTCATTACCAGTTACTTAGTTTTCTCAATTTTATTCTAAGCGTCTCTAAATCTGCTTATTAGTGGAAAAGTAGACACTGATGATTTTTGAACTTTTTTCATCGAAAACAGTTGTTTTAATAATTTCATAGATGTGATGACGGAATAGTAATTATAAAAGGTCATTTCAGATCGTTTGCTCTAAAAAAATACAAGCACCTTGAAAAAAAATATTTAGAGTATTAAAAAAGCTTTATTTAATTAAGACTCATTGATTTTAAAATACAAACACTTTACTTAATGTCGCAATATTATAATTCTAATTCCACATAAGTTTTTTAATCAAATTGTGTGCAAAAAATCGTGGCAATTACCGTAAATTTAATAAAATTATACGCTGCAACAAAAAAATAACTGGCAGGTGATATTTTTTTCTGATAGGCGTTGCGAAGCAGGACAAGTATCTGTTTTTGAAATTTTTGAAACACCTCCAAAATCTCGAGTTACGAGTAAAAACCCGGTTTTTCGGATCTTCATGCACTTATAAGCTAATAACTTAGCTATATGTTACTTGATTTTAATTTTCTTTTTGGATTTGGAAAGACGAGAAATAGGCCTTTTAAATGATATATACCAGATTGATCCAGAAGTTCTCGTAATATCCCCCGTGTGATGGTCCCATCTTTCCGATTAGAGTTTTTGTTTTTTTTTGTTAAGTTGGTAGGTCCCGCTAAACCTTAGCGTCATAGCTTGATATTTGCAAAAGCTACGTAGCAAAGAGTACATCTATCTCTATGTGTGTTGGAAATTTTTTACAGTTTTCGAAATGGATTTAAATTTGCAACAACGAACTTGTATTAAAAAGTGTTTCGCCAATGATTCTCTAAAGAAAACGGTCGTTTACCATTGGCACGAGCGGTTCAAAAGTGGTCGAGAGTTAATCGAAGAAGATGAACGCAGTAGCAGACAATCGATATTGAAAACCGACAAAAACATTGATAAAGTAAAAGAAATGTTGGTTAATAACCGCAAATTAACCATCAGAGGAATAGCGGAGGACTTGAATATTGCCTATGGATCCGTCAAACACATTTTGGTTAATGATTTGACTTTCCGTCGTGTAGCAGCAAAGTTGGTGCCAAAAGACCTCGATTTCATGCAAAAAGAGACCGCGTTGAGATCGCAAAAGACATGATTTGCGAGGCTAAATCCGATCTCACATTCATCAAAAGGATCACTACTGAGGACGAGGCGTGGGCTTATGAGTGCGACACGCAATCCAGACATCAGGCAAGTGAATGGAGTTTACCAAATGAGCTTCATTCTGTTCAATGGAGTTAAAAAACCATTACGGTGAACGCGTTTCAGCAGCCGAGAGGAAATAATGGAGAAATCGCAGGAAGCACTGATGGACATAGCGAAAACCGAATATAAAAAATGCTTCGAGGATTGGATCGAGCAGTGGCATAAGTGTGTTGCAGTCGATGGGGATTACTTTCAGGGAACAATATAGATTTAGATGAATTAACTTGTATTTTGAATTTTCTGAATAAATCCCGGAAACATGAAGAATCTGGAAGTATTTCTCAAGCAAATACATTGTTCATCAAATTTTATCCACATTTTTCAAGATTAGATACATTCTTGGACACTATTTTATATAGGAATCGTACTATTGATGAATTAGTTAAGGAATTATATTAAGTTGTGAATAAAACGAAACTTACGGTTTAAAAATCCGTTGAAAATTGACAGAGTTATTAAGCTATTGCATAATGTAACTCATGAAAAAATCATATTGTACAATTTTCAGCTTATTTTATTACTTTGAAATTGTATTCTTTAAAAAGTTTAAAATTTTTTAATAAAAGCTCGATTTTTTCATGAGTTGCTTTACTGAAAAATTTAATAACTCCGCCAATTTCCATTGCATTAAATTCGGGTAATATTCAGCGAAAGTATTAGCTTATAAGTGAATGAAGCTCCGAAATACCGGCTTTTTACCCGTAATTCGGAACTTTGGACGTGTTTTGAAAATTCCAAAAACAGATACTTGTTCTAATCGATACCACCTCTCAGAAAAGTAGTATCATTTCCTAGGAACTTCAACTTCGTTAATTTTTGTCGCACCGTGTTACAGCAAAAAAGTGGTATAACTTTTGTATTCTAAAACAAATAAAAAAGTTTTTATTTTTGATTATTTCACCAACAGGGACAATCTTGAGATGCGATGCGTCACGCCTTCCCTTTATCCGACGCCCATAACTTTTTGCACAACGTATTTTTACACAAAACCACACATTTTAGTGGGGAGTTACGGTCTCTAACTTTAAAAAATTCTTCCATACATCCAAAAACTACCCTAATATACATATACTTTACAATATATTATTAATGCATAAATAAGGGAAATTTGGAACACTCGGCATCACTATGCATTACTTTCTACTATACAAGAGTTACATTATAACAACATACACTTACGCGCTAGAAATATAGTTTTCAAAACGAAATATCAAATATTATATTAATTTTATTCTATAGATAGCTATAAGCACTTCATTTTATTTAGTTTTCATTTTGTTATAATAAATGGCATCAATATCTGTTGATGTCAGCTCAGTCGCTCTGGTAAGGATATCTAAGTAAAATTATGTACATTGTTGCACCACTCTCAAGAAACTTAAAGAACTAAAATATTGTTACGAAAATAAAAATGTCTATAAAGATAAAACACCACATTAGTGCCTTTGGAATTGTCAAGGTTGTTAATTTGTTACCCTGGTAATGCCATACTGATTTGTGTATTTGGGGTCATTGCCGTCCATATTTGTGTATTTGGCCATCTCCTGGTAACACAATCTTACATGTTCAAATTTAACGGACATAAAATAGAGGATTTGAGAGTGTTTGAGATATTTCCGGAACTTTTCAAACTGCAGGCAGTTAGGTATATAAGGAGGCTGTTTTGCCTACGTCGAGATGTTTATCGTTTTGCGGTCATAAAGAAAAGTCAAGTTTAGGCGTAAATAAAAGTGTTGTATGAACGATTATTAAGTGCAAGATAAATAAGTTGCTCTATTAGGATAAAGTGTATAAAGTAAAAATGAGCAAATATAAGCTGTAAAACAACAACAACATGGTATTTGTTCTATTTTTACGAAATTAAGAATAACTCAAACGCTTTGAAAAGGCTAAAACGTAACAATATATTTTATTTTAAAAAGTATAACCAATTTCTGCGTAAAAATGAATTGGGTACCCGGGATACCAAGTCACTCATATAAGAGTAAATATGTTTCAATAGACTGTCAGGCGATGTTTTACCGCAATGAAGATGAGTTTTTGAAACGATTTGTAACCATGGATAAGACATGGGTGCATAGCTTGGATTGGGAGAAGTGTATCCACAGAAGTAAAAGACACTTTCATCCACAAGCAAGGTCACGACGTATATTCTTCAGATTTTAAGGATCTAGACAGTTCTCACTATAAGCAGGGTATAGAAGCCATGATATATCGCTAGGAAAAGTGTATCGAGCTAAAAAAAAGATGTTAAGAAATAAAGAACAATTTGTTACGATCTCTTTGTTAGGTCGAGTAGTTTTAAGATCGCTCTCGTACATCTGAAGACACAATTTTAACTCGAATACTCTTCTGTACACCAAGGATTAACTTTCTGCTGCTTTTTTTACTTTTAGGAATATACGTAATTACTATATTAAGTTAAATATATATATATATATATATATATATATATATAAGAATCGAGATAACGCATTTTATACCACAAGTAAAAATTAATTTGGTTACATTTTTTAAAATGATAATGTACATTGCGAAATTTTTAAGAAAGGGATTATGTGTTTTTAATTACCTAAAAGATAAGGTTTAACAATATGTCAAGAAGTTTTCAAAGAGTAAATCTTAGAAAATAATAAATAAAATAATTATAACATTTTGATTGATAAATACCGACTATATTACAGCTTACACCAAAAAGACTTTTGCAAATTTATAAATATTTCATAGAACTGTTATCAGTTCAGTTATCTGAGTTCCTTCTATTGAATTAATAGTCTACTTAAGGCTGTATTATTTCTCTTATGTACCGTATATTGACAGAAACATTTAAAAATTTATCACATTCTTAGTTTCATATGAGAGAGGTAATAATACTCGTAATAACTCCATTTTCGGCGCGTTAAAATAAAAAGTAAATAAGCAAATTTCAACTTAATTTCATTAATTATTTGTTAAAAAAATTAAGTTTTTCTACAAACCTGTAGTGAAGAGGTCGGATGTGAAAATATCGTAATATTTTTGTATTTAGTATTAAACTAATTAAAGCAAATACAAAATCCAATTTTTTTCTAATGTAAGCATAACTTAAATATCAGAAATAAGAAATTATGGGCACTTGAGTAAAGGAGAACGTAAAGCTATAATATATGAAAATATTCTCAATAAAGCACTTGCTGTAGTATTCGAAACAGTAAAAACCATCAAACATGATGACCACTAATATTTTCTAAGGCAACCAAAAATTGCAACAGAAAGACATAAAAATAAAAAGCATTCCAGCTTCAGATTCAGATCAAAATTATTATTATAAAACGAAAAAAGGCAAAGTTTTGCAAAAAAATTCTTTTAAAAGCAAAATAGGATGAAATCCTATGCACCTGAAAGCTCTTGGCATAAAATACTTTGGAATATAATGGTGGACAGCGTTAGGCTGATGATATTATATCCTTCAAATGTATAAAGTCAATACTTAAATCTAGCGAAATGTGCTTGGTGATATATGGATGAATTTCCAAATTAGCTTAATCCGATGAAAGTATTTATAGTTTCTAAAGACAAGTGCCTGAATAGAAAAAATTTTATTCGAAACTGTCGAAATCGTATTAACATACATAGCTGATGAGAATATACATACGAGGGCGGATTGACATTGAAGCTACCTAGCGCTAGATGGCAGGACAAACACAAAAACGTTTTGTTTCTTAGAAATTATGATCCGTCAAACGTCAGCTGTTAAAATTTTAGCTAAATTCATCGATTAGTAAATTTGTTGTAGTCGTTTCAAATAAGCAACTTTTGTGTTTTTTTGAAAATGGAAAAAAGTGAATTTCGTGTAGTGAGTAAACACTATTATTTGAAAGGGAGAACGGCGAAAGAGACAAAAGAAAAGTTTGATAAACATTATGGCGAATCTGCTCAGTCAGATTATTTGGTAAAATATTGGATTGCTGAATTTAAACGGGGCCGAACAAGCACTTTAACAATACCATCAACAGGAAGGCCAAAAGAGGTCGTTATTGAAACAAATATCAAGAAAATCCTCGATATCGTTATGAATGATCGCCGGATTAAAATACGTGAGTTGCTGAAATGGTAAACATATCATACGAACGTGTGTTCAACATTTTGCATGAACATTTGCATACGAAAAAGCTGTCGGCAAGATGAGTTCCGCGTTTGCTCAGTTTTGAACAAAAACAAGTTCGACAGATCACTTCACAGCGGTGTTTGGACATGATAAAGCATAATCCAGCTGATTTTTGGCATAGATTTAATAGCTGTTGATGAAACGTGGTCCACCACTACACACCTGAAACCAAAAATCAATCGAAGCAATGGTGGAAGCTGGTGGAAGTGCTCCGAAGAAGGCGAAGACACCGAAATCGGCTGGCAAGGTTATGGCCACTGTATTTTGGGATGCAAACGGAATATTGCTCATCGATTATCGTGAAAAGGGATCATAATCACAGGAGAGTATTATCGTGCATTATTGGATCGATTGGTTGATGCAATCAAGGAAAAACGACCACATTTAAACAAGAAAAAAGTGCTCTTTCTTTAAGACAACGCACCGGTTCACACAGCATTAGATACGATGCTAAAACTACAAGAAATCCACTTCGAATTGGTTGATCATCCACCTTATAGCCCAGATTTAGCCCCTTTGACTTTTTCCTGTTTCCAAACTTGAAAAAATGGCTGGCAGAAAAAAGATTTATCTCAAACGAAGAAGTGATTACGGAAACTAATGCGTATTTTGAGGAGTTCCCAAAATCGTATTATTCAGATGGTATAAAAAAGTTGGAAAATCATCTTACTAAGTGTATTGAGCTAAAAAGAGACTATGTTGAGAAATGAATGTTTTTTTTTTTGTCTACTTAGGTAGCTTCAATATCAATCCGCCCTCGCGTTTGGAGTGACCTACACAAAGTATAGATCTCATCCCAATCGAAAATGCACGAAAAGAAAAACCAAACTATTGAAAAGTTTCGACGAAATTTAACTGAATTAAAGGACTTAATTATTATAACTTGACCGTATTTTTTTTCCATAAATGTATTAAGTGTACGCACTTTCTTTACAAATACGCGTGGTAAGCCAGCTTAACCCATACGGCGTTGCCCGTGAATCTATATATATTTATGTATTTTATAAATGTTTTATGAATTTTCTATTTTCACGATTTTATCCAGTTTTTGCCACCTATTTCTCGTAATAAACAGAATGCTAAGACAACCATTGCACTCTCCCGCTGACCGATTTATTTATATATACTATAGTAGTTCCTTATGATTTGTATTGACTACGAATTTATTCAGGTTAAATTCAGTAGCACATAGATGGCGCTAGTTTAATTGCATTCACCCCTTTTTCAGTTAACGCTAACCTTCAAAATTTGTTCGATTAATTAGTTTGTGAGTTATTGCTCTAGGAGTGACGCTACTTATGTTATTTTTAGAACAATGAATTATAATTTCGTACTTTAATTTTTAACTGTTTCAAGATGGGAAAATATTACTGTTCAAGCGAAGCAATAGCTTGAGAAGTGTTACCGGGACTCAACTTCATCAGAAACAACTATAAAACGAAAGTTTGCGGACTCCAAACGTTGTCGTAGATACACCGATGATGCAAAATGCCGTGGACGTCCAAATGAGATGAAGTTGAGTAAAGGTATCAAAAGAACGTGTTGGCTTTATATTGCGTGAGCATTTAACTATGAGAAAGCTCTGTTCAAAGTGGGTTCCACTTTTGCTAACTGTTTATCAAAACCAGAAAGTTTTGATGGTTCTGAAACAATGACAAAACTACATGAATTGATCTTTGAATTACTCCCACATCCTCCCTTGGCTCCCAGCGACTACTGGCTGTTCGCAGACGTCAAAACAACACTCTCAGGTAAGAAATTTCGTACAAATATAGAAGGTATACCTACAACTTAGGCCTATTTTATAGCAATAGGCTCTGGAATAAGTGTGTTTTTTGTTAAGCCAGGGACTTTTCAATCCATGAGTTAGCTTAACGCGTTTTCGAGATAGAAAAAAATAAAAATTTACTTTCTATTCGATTAAGATTATTTTCGAGAGCATATTAGCTTTCCACAAAGCATTCATTGCTTTGTTTCAGTTTCGTTGATCAATTTAATCTTTCAAAATAAGTATATTTATTAATCCACTGTAGCTTGCTCCATATGATTTTTGCGTACTGGTGAAGATACTTGCTAATTGGTGGTGATCTTTACTTTATTATTGTAGTTATTTCTCAGTAGGTGACGTGTTTTCCTGATCATTCGACTGATGTTTGTCATCATCGCCATGGGTATGTGGAACAAGTCTTCTTCTTTATTTTTTTTTAGATGGAATTTTGGGAAGTTTAAAGCCTCTTTATTAAAGTTATGCGTACGCTCTAACCATTACACCACTCCACCCACTTTTTGAAACTCATTAAAAAGAATAGATATTTATGTTAAGTTAAATCTTATGTTACTTTTCTACAAATAAAATGTTGGATATTTATATATAATATAGTAATAAAAATGTTATTTCGATGCAAAATTATCTCAATTTGACTTAGCATGGCTGCTGACAAAACAAGACATTTCTTAGAAAGAAATATTGCAAATATTTCTAGTCAACATCCTTCATTTGAACAGGGGTCTAGGACTGATTTACAAACAACACGATTAACAAAATATATTTACAGAAATAAGAACTGAAAGAAAGATAAATTCAAAATTTTTCAATGGTTTACAAGTCTTTTCAAAAGCATATTTTTTGTGAATAAACTTTTTTCAATTTTTTTCTCAAAAGGTACATTTTTGTCATTATAACAACAAACTTATGTTGCCATTGTAATCATCTATAACAAAGTTTATTTCAATTGACTTGTGGTAGTTGCACTTGTCTATTTGACTATCTGTCTGCCCCTTTTTCTTTCTGCGTCAGTTAATGTGTGTGTGTGTGTGTGTGTGTGTGTGTGTGTATTTGTCTACCTTAAGGGTTTTAGTTCAATTGGAAAAATCAATTGTGAATTTGTTGTTCAAATTCATGATTTTGTTTGTCGTGTTTTTTCTTTCTCTTTCTTTCGCTAACAATTCTTTGCTATTTTCATAGATCTGGTTTTTTCAAGAGTTTTTCTTCACTTTTTTTCCCAAACAATTTATTTCCATTTAAAAAGTTACTTTTTAACGTTTCTTTTTATTTTCAATTGGTTAAAAGTTTTCATTGTTTCCGTTGTTGTAGATGCGTGCTGATTTTTAAGTGATTTTTATTATTTTTTCTTTATTACTGCGTCTTAAATAAAATTCCGAATTGCACGAAGTTGTTATCAATGCGTGAAGTCTGTGTTGTATGTGACTTATCTTAGAATTTATTAAATGAGCGTTTTATAGTTTTTAATGTTGCTTATAAATTATGTAAGAAAAAAAAAAAAACATTTAACAACTGGCTTCTAATATAGTAATTGTTTAATATGAGAAGTAGATATTTTTAGTATGCTTATGCTTATTCAAGTTTATAAAAATTGTTTACAAACAACGTTCACTAATACTAGGAAACCTTTACTAATAATGTAAATACAAATTATAAATAGTGTATTGGATATGTAACTCTCGATACCAAGGCGTAGTTAATACGGTGATGTTGCCATAAAGAAACAACATATATCTGTTACTTTTTTGTGATTTTTCAATGTTAAAGAACATAAATTATATTATATTTTTAATAAAATACATCTAATCCTCTTTTTAAATGGCAGATGTGTACATTCCGAACGATATCATGTAAATAATCATGTAAAAACAGGATTAGGTATAAAACAAAATCAAAAAACATTTGACATTTAAAATAAAATACACCTGCTCCCGTTTTTACATCACCCCTCTAGAGGGCATACTGGCTTTCCAAAAAGCATCCATTATTTTAGTTCACCTTTAGTAATCAAGTTGATTTTCATCTTCATATGATTTTTGTGTAGTGGTGAATATCTTTGGTAAGTGGTGAAGATCCTTACTTAACATCGTAATTTTCTTCCCAGCAGTTGACGTAGTAATAATAGTAATTCATATAACCTGTTAACCGATTCTTTTATTTAAATAAAATTGTTTCTAATTCTTGAAGCGCAGGGCTGGACCATGTCGTTTTAAAAATAAGCGGAGGCTGATGGAGAGGTTGAAATTAAAGTGGCAATCAATATTAACAATAGTTCTAACTAATCTCATAAAAACTATGACATAACGGTGTGCGGAGGCCATAAAAACCAAAGTTTATCACAAAAAGTACTGAAAAATGCTTAAGTTTCGAACAGATACTCAAGGATCTAATTTCGTTTTTGTTGTATTACTTGGTAGAGAATGGAGTTAAAGATTTGTTATTATTGGTATAATTTAAGTGCTTAAGATAAGAAAAATGAAATGTTTTACTTTGAGTAAATCTATTAGTAATATACGAGTCCTTAATCCACAAGAAAATCTGCTTAGATTTCGAGCAGCACTGTATGTAAATTTATGCAGTACGTATTTAATAGTGTTTGTGCCGCTGTGGTATGTTAGGTAATAACCCAGCTACCATCTGACAATTTCCAACAGCGATATCACCTCACAACATTACTGGCGACTCGTTATGTGTATTTGCGCTGTTGAAAGCTTGCCTAACTAATATACCTGCCGTTCGGATCCGGCGTTTGTGGGTGTGTGAGCTTTCAATAAGGCTAGTTGATCATTCCCTACATATAAAAATTAAAATTAATTTATTTAGGTTGAGAAATGTTACTTTTGCTAGAGAGTGCATATCTTTTTCGACTTATCTTGGTTTTCACGTTGTCATACATACAAAAATATATAAATAGTTAACCGATGAGCATATTTGCAATAAAAAAAATATACAAAGTCAACTGGTTGGTAATTCGTGTTAAATTAACCGGTTTATTCGGTAGTCGAAAAATGAAGATTTTACAAAAACCGTATAGACAAAACCAAGAAAACCGGTTAAAACCGGTCGAATAATAACCGTCCGATCTCCCTAATTAGTACTCTAACTTTGTATATTAAATTTAAATCATTACTATAAGATCTGACGCGTAGAAGTTAGGAGAGTTTTTTATATAAGTCTTGATAAGAAGTTCAAGGTACACTGGCTTGCCTAAATATATGTATATATATGTACGAGCTCTCTTGTAACTACAAATATACGTTGCTGTTCTTCTAATCGATAAACACTAAGGTCGTATATAAAAAATAAAAAAAGCAAAAATAAAATTATAACGTTTAGCAAACTATCGACATTTTAACAAACAATAAATATTTTTTGTAAATCCTGTCAAAAACCATGGTCTAATAATAATGTCTGTTCAATAGCGTGGTGAATAAAAAATGTGACGTCACGCGAAGTCGGTTTTGTTTTGTCGTATATGCAATATTAATTTCAATTCTTTTTTCAATATTATTACAATAAAACCTTGGTGATCTGACTAACTGGTTGCAGACCAACTAAACAAAAAAATAGATAAATAACGAGTGTACATTTTATAAGAAAGTAATAACACATTTCATTTTGACAAGTCATGAAAATAAAAATAAACCCTTAAAACTAGCAAAATAGGAAACAAAAACTATGTTTTTGTGGTAACATTTAAGAGAGATTAATATTACAATGCAATCCGGATTATAAAGTTGCAATCAATCCGAATTATATACTACAAAATAGAATGAATTAGCGAGGTCCGAATTATTAAGGATTTGCTGCATTAAAAAAAAAACGACTACGGGTGATGGCAAAAAAAACAAATATGGCTACAGTACTGTCTCGATTGAGTACACCTTATAATTTGTCTCTGCCATGGTTAAACCAAAAAAAAAATCCTAATTAACAGAAAAATTTAAATTTTGGAGATTTCAGAATTTGAAGGTTAGTTGCACCAAAATAATCAATAAATGATGAATTAGTGCATAAACTCTTAATATTATTTAAGATATTTCTTTCACATCGCTACGTATTCGTTAATTTACTTCGTAAGTAAAAAAACCAATTATTGTAAATTGTTCGAGTAAGTCGATAAGAATTTAATGAGATGTAAAGATTCGAAGTGTAACGAACCCTATTCCTGCGAACACTTTCCAATAAAATAACAATTACTAATAGTGCTTTATAAACTTGGCTCTTCTGCACAAAAAGGGCGGCATCCCACAGAAAATATTCCAACGGTGTCATATCGCAGCTGCTTGGCGGCCAACTGACATCAACATTTTGGCTAATTAAACGACCGATAAATCGATTGTGGCATGAAATGTGTGGTAAGTTTCACCATCCTGTTGAAACGAAACACCGTTCACATCAATGCCATGAAGAGTGGGTACAAAAATCGGTTATCATGGTGCGATAGGTGTCTCAATTGACCGTAATTATTGCGCCAATGTTACCTCCGCTCCACAACCTGCACAAACAGTCATTCGTAATGAGTGCATTGGCTTTTGTAAGACCACGTTTGGGTTTTCTGAGCCCCAAATACGGTAACTTTTTACTTAACGTATCCACTAAGATGAAAATGGAAATATGATTTTTGCGATTTTTTTTTGATATTTTTTTAAATTTTTCTGCAATTTCCGACCGCTTTTTTCATGAGTTGCTTTACTAAAAAATTTAATAACTCTGTCAATTTCGAAACAGATTTCTTAACCGAAAGTCTCATTTAATTCAGAACTTAATATAATTCCTTAATTAATTCATCAATCTTACAGTTCCTATATAAAATAGTGCGCAAAAACGCAAACATAAAAAATGTTGAGAAAATTGGATTAAATATGTGTATGTTTGAGAAATACACCCAGATTCTTCATGGCTACTTATACACCATATATAACATTCAAAAGGTCTGTCTCCCTGCTTTACAAATCCGAAAAGATACTTTAAATCGGGCAATATTCAGTTATTAGCTTATAAATGAATGAAGGTCCGAAAAACCGATTTTTTTCATAACTCGAGATTTTGAAGGTGTTTTGAAAATTCCAAATTCGATAGCGCCTATAAGAAAAGTAATATCATTTCCCAGGTATTTCGAATTCTTTCATTTTGTCGCACCGTGTTATAATTGACTTCCTCGCTGTTTTTCATTCCAATAATCTAGTAATAACGTCAAAGCAAAATTTTTCAAGTAATGCTGCACCTAAGCCAGGAGGTAGAAGGCGAAGATATTATAGTTTCTGCAAGTCTAAATCTAGCATTATATGCTCCACTTGCAGCAAATTTATTTGCAAAAGCCATCAAAAAATATTTTCTTTAGAATGAATCAATAAAATCACAATCATTTTATAAATAAAAAACCTTGTATTTTAATTTTAATTAAATAAAAGTACATATGTACTGGACCAAATGGTTCTAAATCTAAAATTATTATATTTTTAATTTCTCTCAGTACAGCTTTATGTCAGGCATTAGAAATTTTGGATATTCCATAATTTTCTTACAAGTGCTATATGTATGAAACCTTTTAAAAGTTATGAAGAAATAAAAAAATTTCGGACTAAATATAAGATTAAGGTCAAAGATGGTGTTCTCGGTCAAAAAAAAAAAAAAATAAAAATAAATAAATAAATAAATTAAAATAAAACTCTGCACTTTAACACAATCTGAAACAATGAATTGAGACACCATTGCATCTACAAAAGTTTTGTAATTGGTGTGAATTGATATCTTACGCCAAAATCGTACAATAATTCTTTCGAAGTTTTGAAGAAGCTGCTATTTTAGTGAATGGTATACGTTGTCCATACATGCTGCATGCATTTTTAATTTCAAAAGTCAATGAGATAAACATCAATATAATGTAGTTCCAAAGAAATGATAAGTTAAGACTAGATAAGATAAGACTACAGAAATTCAAATTAACAATTTTCAATACGGTTAAAATCGAGTAACAATAAAATAACTGATTAAGTAAGAATTCTATCGTTGGTCAAGATGCTCTTTATTTATAGAGCCTGAGTCTTACTGTTTTCTGATTTTTAATTACTTATGCACAGTTGAGTGTGTAAAAAGTTACCAAATGCCTAATTATTCACACTTGCAATAACATAACGCAGTAAATGAATATCTTTAAACATATCTGAACACATTGATTGGTATTAAATAATAAACATAATAATACTCATAATAAAAAAAAAACCGAAATCACTTTTAATGCACGAATTATACCAAAGCGTCGCATAACATAATACCAAAGAAATTGGTGCAGTGCAAGAAAAAAAAAATAATAGAAAAATAAATGATTTTATAATAATTGAAAATTCCAAACTTTAAATTGAAATAAATAAGTAATTTTCAATATAAAGGCAAACAGAACGAAAAAAATATGTCTGACCACAGATATCAACAGCAAAAAATGAGTTAAATTTTGTTCTTAAGGAATGTGAGCAAAAAATAACATTGCTACCCTTTTAGTTGTATTTAAGAAGAGAATAAAAAAAGAACTTTTACTTTAGTAGCGCCATATTGGCTACCAAGCTGTCGTTGAAACTGACAAAATAATTTAACAGCAATTTTCTCACCAAACCAATGGAGACTGGCCCAGAAAGTGAATATTAGATAAGAAACCAATTTTCAAATACCAAAAACTTGTCAAATTTGCACTTTCAACCAGAGCACATTCGGTCGATAGAATCGTAGAAATTTAAATGCGATATTAGTTTTAATATTTATGTGGCTTAAAACACATGAAATAAAATGTCAGTAAAATCAGTGATACAGTATATATATATTTGATTTTTAAGAACAGCATTTAATAAAAATAATTTTTTTCTTTTTAAATTACCATTCATATTAAAATTGAAATCTGAAGTAGAAGATAATCTTCATATTCAAATTTTTTCTGAGTGTATGCACCACTATGGCATTTAAGCTCACTTATAACTTAGAATATTACCCAGAGCAATTATGTTTCAATATGCAGTTGTTGCTCAGTTTCTTCCATATTATTTTCTTTTTTTTTCCTACAGTTGTTGCTAAACTTAAAATTTTGCAAAATGTTCTCATAAAAGTTTCATAATTTCCCTAAAGTATGTATTAAACATTAGATTAGAAAATGATAATCGTCGAACAGGTAAGTAAGCACTGGTATTACAGAAAATGAATACGTTTCAACTGCTACAAGTACACATATTTTCTGCATGCATTTCAAACAAGTTAATAAAGAAACGAAGCAGATAATAAAGTTGCAGGGAATAAACAAAATAATGTTAAGGAAAGGACAGTTGCAGTATTAGCTGACTATGTTACCCACAGGATATTGTCATGTCATAATTTTCGTTTGAATTTCAAAATAATATTTTGAAAACACAAAATATATATTACCAAAATAAACGAGGGATGTGAGTGAAATTTTTCCATTTGAAATATTTTATATAGGAGATGTGGTTAAAACTCATATATCTGTCCGTAAGAATTGTGTGTTTTATATGGCACAAATAAGAAACTGACTGCTCACTAACGAATATACCATATTGGTAAAAATCAATGGAAGCATAATAATGACCTTTTTACTGAAAGAACATTTGGCTTTCGATATTCCATTTTTGGTCCTTCTTGATCATTCCAAAACGTTTAATTGGGTATGTTCTGTAAACGGAAATCGAGCGAAAAAAATTTAAATTGCTATAATTTTCAAATTTGACAAGATTTTGTACATTTTTTTTTACTAATTCGCCTAATTACTTCTAAAATAACGTCTTTGATTATGAAAGCTTTAAAGTAATGATCACATTTAAGTTTTATTTGCCTTTAAAAATTGACTCGATTTACAGAACATGGCCGAATACGTTCAATCACAAAACCCTTCATTGAAAGTTAGGAAATATGTTCCATTTTTCCTCCGAATCAATTTTATTGTCGTACTTCGTTGTTAGCAATCTGTCGGTTTTTTTAAATTTGTTTCTTTACATCTCTCTAAGAGAGTGTGACAAGGCTTTGTTCTCGGTCCATTTCTTCTCACAATTTATTTAAATGATTCAATTTGAAATTTGTAATATAGTGGAATGCAATTATAAGCTAAAATCACATAAATTTTCTTGAGTATTTTTTTTCTCCGTCACTTCTCTATGGAGCATAGTCACTTTTCACAAAGCATCCAATACTTTGTTTCAGCTTCAGTAATCAGGTTAATTATGTAAGCTAAGTAGATTATTAAACTACTGTAGTTTGCCTCCATACAATTATAATGATAGTGGTGAAAATCCTTGCTAAGTAGCGGTGGTGGTGATCTTTACCTGGGCCTTTTGTGTTGTACGCCTGCGTTCTAACCACTACACCAGGCTACCCCAACAACGATAACATAAGCGAATGTGTGTATTAACTTATCTAGGACGGTAATGGTACATACGTGAGCAAATGCAAATGGTGTTTATATTAATTTCAAAACTAGGTACTTTCACTTTAATGCGAACAAAACATGTATTTATCTACCGATTTTCATGAATTAATGTTTAGTGTATTTCTATTATATACAACTTTATGAATAAATAGCGAAACTAGTAAATATTTGCTGATTTTTATTTTTTGTCAATTTTTAGAAATAAAAAATATCATAATTTAAAAAAAAAATTGATTTTTTTCTCTATAACTCCAAAAATACGGGTTATATTAAAAAATGACATTAGAATGACTTAAAGCTGGTATAATTTGAAATTTTTTAAAATACGGCTTAACGAAATCGAATGAATCATTTCAAATTAATCGGAAGATGTATGATGCAGCCTCTTCAAAAATCTCACATTTTAGAAAAAAAATTCTAAAAAAAAACTTATCCATAGAATCTAAAATTCTGATGATTTTTGAAGTTAAGCGACCATAGTGCTTCAAAATGATAAAGTGGTTATCCAATGTCAGAATATGTTTTCCCATTTCTTGCAGAGTGTTATAAGATGGCAGAATTTTTAACAGCTAACAACGATGTCTTTGTACGATAAAGCATTTATAAATGTGGTTGACAGATTTTCTGACAAATGTTTGAACTGACAAAAAAAAAAAATTTTTTTCATCTTCAGATTGTAGTTAAACTTAAAAAGATAAAAAAAAAAATAGTGATCGAAACCCTTTCACAGAGACCTGACATAAAAAGAGACAATTTTTTGAATTATTTTCAGAATCAAATAAGAGAACTCAGTATTTTTTCAAAATATGAATTAAGGCGCATTTTTTCAGAAGACTTAGATCCCAGTTAAGCCAAGCTTTTACTGAAAGTTGGTGGAGAACAGAGATATTTAAATCTAAAAGTTTTCACAAGAATTATTAATTTTAATCTACATATTTATTGATTTAGCTTTTGCACGAATTTAACTTTAATTTAATGTTAATCCTTAATTGTAGTTTAATGCTATTGTATTCTTTATTTTTTAATATTGATTATTTTTTTATATTACATTTATTATATTTATACTTTCTTTAGTTCGCTCGTTTTAGAATTCGTGCTCGTAAGTTTAATTTTTTAATTCGTGAGCACGAGTTATATTTTTTGCTCCAAATTTTTTTTTGCTAGACTAATGAGCACAAATTTAAAACTTTTAAAAACAATAAACAAAACTCGTAAGCACGAATTTAAAGTTTTTGTGAGTTTTGTTCTTTAACTCTTGAGCACGAATATTATACTGCGAACGAATTAGAAATGAGCAAAGAAGCAATTCATATCAGAGCATGTTGTTTGTGTTAGATTAAATACGTAATACCGGTTTTTTTTAGCTATACGACCTACGGCTAGGGAATCTTCAAAAGATACTGTCAGTCCGGACTAATCAGTATGCTCTCAATTCCCAGCTGAAGTCAGCATTAGTCCAACCAACAATGTTGCGCGGCATCATCTGCTGACCATGATACTTTCGCAACATGCTTCTTCCTTTCAACATCAGCTGCAGTGGCATCAGTCCTGTAATAACTAACTCCGAGTCCGTGGATACTGTGCGGAAGGCAGAGGCGACTCTGAGCGCACATCTTCTACAGGCCGCATGAATACCCATTCTATATGTTCTCTTAAGCATATGAGGCAAGCGATCTTACCACACTTGTAAGCAACGGCTTCCGCTCCTGTCTAGGGCCGCCTATGTTTGGCATTATTCGCTTAATTGCACAAGCTGTGAGTGCACATTTCCCATCGACATACTTCAGGTGCTCCCTAAAGTTGAGTCTGTTGTCGATCATGTTCTCCAAGTATTTAGTCGCTTTATTAGAGCAATTCGTTGATCACCAACCATTATAGTGATAAACTCCATTTGCTTACTACTGCTTACCAGAATTGTGATACGCAACTTTGAGAGCTGCGCTCACAATTCAGCTTCTGACACAGCAGCTGCATTATTGTAAGCTCTTTCCAGTTTATCGAGATGTTTTTCCCTTATTACCAAGGCAATATCATCTGCAAACCCCTTAGGAGTGCGAGCCTTAGCACACCATCATAAATAGTATAGAGCCCAAGACTGAGCTATGTGGTACCCCTGCCGAAACTACATAAAATTTTCTGCCATTAAGAGGACTCTGTCCATAAGGTAATTGGCAATCAGCTCGATCAGGTATTTCGGCACGTTCTTCTCATTGAGTGCAGCCAACGTGGCATCTCCATCTGCAGAGTTAAGCGCGTTCTTAACATCCAAGGTGATAATAACGCAGTATTCCTTATCACCTTGAAGCCAGCGGTCTCCACTGATGGCATCTTTCGCCAAATTCACAACCCTCTCTATGACATCAATTGTAGAGCGTGCCTTCCGGAAGCCAAATTGGCGGTCCGATAAACATACTCCATCCAAGGCCATCTCTAATCTCCTCTAGATTATCTTCTCCAACAATTTACCGGCTGTGTCAATCATACAGGGTCGGCGATATCCGGATGCATCTTATTTGAGCACCAGCCTTTGTTTTTTCCAGATCTTAGGGAACGTCCTCTCTTTGATACAAGCATCAAACACTTTCCTAAACATTTCTGTTGTGCTCTCAGTACAGTCAGATACGCTCCAGTCAGTTGAGGCCGCTTCGCTGATGAATGTCAGGTGTATCCTGTAGCCTCTTCCGTTCCTCTAGAATGTATCCCTTTGTCCGCTACAAATGCCTGTAGTAGGCGCTCCTCCTCGGGTTCGTGTAGACTGAGTCCTATTCAACTGCCATGCATTGAAATCCCTAGCAATAACTACAGGTTTTAGATCTTTCGCCCTGTTGACGAGGTCATCCAGTCTGAGTTCATACTCCTCGGTCTCTAAGCTAGAAGGAAAGAAGCAGCTAAAGAAGTGCACTCCACTAAGAGTACCCTCAACAAAACACTCTCTTCCATTATCAACATTCTCCAGGGGGGAAATTACCACAAGACCATATCGAACCCCTGTTGGACCTGCTGGAAGACCAGCGGTGATTATCGGCTACTCTATAATGCTTACTCCATAATGCTATGTCTATTTTCTGAACTCTCACAGTTTATCACAGGATATCCTGTGCGGCTTCGCAGTGATCCAAGTACATAATTCCAGTGCATTCGTATGTGTGTGTATGTATATTTTGTGTGCAGTGACCAATAAGAATCATACACATGCATGTTTTATATTGCACAAACAACATTTAGTAAAAAGAATTGCTTATTGCTTTGTGCGATTGCTTTTCGACTCGATTTTATTTTTAAATTCCGAATTTTATTTTTAAATTATTTTTTTTTTTTGATTCTTCTTACGAGTCGTATTTAAAATTCTCTTCAAATTCGGCTCTCAAGAAGAATCGTTCTTTACGAACGAGTGAAATTCGAGCACTATTCCTACTGTGGTATAAAACCTGCAAAGAAAAATGTTTATATCTTTTAAATTTAAGCTACCAAGAATGCACATTGTACTCACAAAGACTTACCCAGTAACCGTTTTGTCATATGGTTGTAAAATTTTTTTTCCTGTAACTCTGCCAGTCTAAGAAATTTGAATATGTCTTATAATGCTGTGGTAAGATATCTTTGTGGATTGTTAAAGCACGACCACATCTATTAATTATATGAAGAACACTTCATGCATCATATGGTGACATGCAATGCATTCTTTCATCGTTTCTATAAGTCTTTGGAAATTATTACTACTTAACAATGTTTTGCTATGGAATTGTAAAATTAATAAACAAAAATAAAACATGAAACATCGTCTTTTTTATTTTAAGACCACATCTCTATCTACGAAGCCAATTATTATAATAAAATTTAAAAATTCAATTTTAAGCTTCATAATTAAAAATTGTAATTTTACACATCGAGCCTCGTAGTTGTAAACAGAAAATTGTTCCTTAAATTCTTCTCAGAAAATTGATCCCAAAGCAATATGCAACAAAACACAAAAAGTGAAATAATAAAATAATGTCGTGCCTTTAGTTTGGGTTGGAAACAAAACAAGCGTAGAGAAAAGAAAAAATCCAAATGAAAGACTTTAAACCAAATGGAAAAAGGAAATTTTGTTTCTTTGAGTGGATAATAAACGTAATGCAACACATTTCATATTTTTTGTTTTCGTTTCTGCTATTGTTGTTACTGCTGTAACGTACTCTGCTTAATTTTGTTTTGTTGTTGTTATTTTTTGTTTGTTTCTAAATTCTGTTTAAAAAAGAAAATCTGAAATAAAAATGAAAGAAACAGTAAAGCTCCCTGAGCTTTTGTTTTTGCATAAAGCCGCATAGTAAATGTATAAAACAACAAAGCAGTAGCAAAAACAAAAAAAGGCAAACTCAACGTAATGAAACAACAACGAAAAAGCAATGAAAAACGCACACTCTCTTATAAAACGTAAAGCAACTCTTGTCTCAAAGGACATGTGACAGGCTAATGCATGCTTGCATTTTAAATGACAATAATGTATTTTTACTTCGTTTCGTTTCATTCTTCTTTTCTTTTTTGTGTAATGGTATAACGGAAAAAGTTCAGAAAATACTAACAACAACAACAACAACAATAATAATAATAATACAAACAGCAACAACAGAACTTAACAAAATTTAAAAACTAAGGGGTAACCTTCTGTAAAACACTCTCTCATACACACATTTTACAATACACGTGCATAATACACAAAGCAACTTCGAACTCTGGCAGTTATATTTCTTTACTACTCTTTTTCGTCCTTAATGTGCATTAAGATGTAAGAAACACTTTGTTTCGCCTTTTTTATTTTTGAAATTAAACGAGAAATTTCTCTTGATCCCTTAGAAATTTAAATAAATACTTAATCGTATACATTTTCATAAAATAGATGTTGTTTTTGGGAAAACACAAAATAATTACTGATAATGGAGTCCAGATAAGGCGGGATAATAGTAATAGAAAATTAGTATGATTACCTTTTAACCTTATTTCTTATTACCTGATTTCCAGCTTTGGTATACTTTTTTGTAGGCGTAAATTTGGTTTGGTTTTATTTTCGTTGTGGCGTGCACAAGTACACCCAAACAGAACCCGTGTTGACAAGACCAAATTATCTCACGAAAGAAGTAACGTTATGTATACTCATGTGGTATTAGATCCAGTCTGTCGCCGTGACATAAGGTTAGACAAGGGACATTAGGTTAAAGCTATATAACTCTCTAAGCTTAGACATTATGTATGTAGTGGCAGGTATACATTTTTATTGCCAACTATGGCCTCCGCAAAGGAGGCCGCATGTTAATCTGGCAATCTCTTTCAGTTATTACTGCAGGCAACTTAGTCCCATCTATCATGGGTTATAAATTGCATTGTACTGTTTTTCTGTTCAAAAGAGACGATTTTTAACGAAAAAGTCTAAGGTATTAATTTTGATATGCTCCAGTGGAATTACGGCTAAAACCGAAGGTAGATATTAATTGCAGCGGCTTATATTAAATTATATTATATATAAATTGGACTGACTTCAACTTTTTAAAATTGCTTAATTCTTCTTGTTAAAGTGTCGACTTTTAGCACTAGAAAGGCATTTAACCCATTTTCATATTTAACTGCTAATATTTTTTTATTATTAATTTTTATTTATTTATTTATTTTTTAATTAATATTACGTGCATTTTATTAGAAATATAATCAAATTTAATCAAATTAATTCAAATTTAAAGCAATCCTGCTTTATTGAAATGTTCTAAACGCAAATAAATAGAACAACTATTTAGAAACACGGGTAGGGGTCATTTGACCCATTTGAATATTTGGCCGCCAATATTTTATTCATCATTCGTTGAATTTCTGAATTTTTTGTTACAAAGTAAGGGTAAATCGTTCTTTTCAGAAACTGTGCTTGTAAGCGTGTATACGTCTCATTTCATGGTTCCTTGAAAGAACAAAGGACTTGAACTTCCATGTTGTATTTCTTTTTGCAACTTCGGGTGGTTTCGTTGTTTTCGAGCTCAATTTTTAGCCTTTAGGTTTTCAGTGGTCGACCACTTTGAGCATTTTTTGCTCTGAATTCCGGTGTATGGCAGTTATTGTTACGTCTTTATGTGGTATTTGAACAGTGTGATGAATCCAGTGCCCTTGCGATCAAGAATCTACATGTAAATTGGACTTTGGTTCGATTGCTGGCACAGGTTTATAATTGAGACGGATATTTCTAAAATACTTCGAAAGAAGCGATTGATGAATACCTCGATGGCGTTGACATTTCATGATATTATATTCCAGAACTAAAATCCGTAAAGGATGACTAAATTTACGTAGGAGTTCAAAATGTTGATCTTAATTTATTTTGTGGTAACAGTCGATCTCCACACAGGTCGTAAAATACTGAAAGATTGATTACCTCCAACTGATTGATTGGACATCCGAAACATTACATCATCCATACAGCAATGAGTTTTTATAAGAATGCTCGCAAGGTAGCAGAAATAACTAACCCCTACCAACTCGATATTATGTGTTGTTAGTGGTGTTGCAGCTCGTTTCTTTTTTAATCTGTCAACGTTGAGCCTTAGTCACGTCTTTGTAGCTGCATTCTCCACGTATTTAAGTTTAGTAGACATGTGACGATATCTATGTGAGCTATGTGAGTTAAATATCATTGGTGTACTCCGTATCTTGTTTCTTGTCAATCGTTGCACCATTGCGAACGAAAGCATTAAGACCTATATTCAGACTGCAGTTGTCACTCAGAAGCTTTTATCATACTGATTGACTGCTTGTGTGCGTGTATGCAATTTGATTTTGTCTAAAATAAAAATACAAGATTTAACCATCAGCCTGATTTTAAGCAGTGTCGATCCCAATTTAATTTTAATTAATTTTTATGATATTTTTACATTTAATAAAAAATATTAATTCATAAAATTTTACTTTCTAAAATTAATTTAAAATTAAAAAGTACGCATTACAAAATAAGTAATTCATTATAGATTCAAATATGTAACTACTTTAGTTAAAATTATATCACACTGTGCGTTATTGTATTAGGAAGGTGTGCTACAGCGGCCAACAGTAGCATTTTTTTGGTACAGATTGTGTCGTAACTCCTCCAGAAACTGTTTCTGAAGTAAAAAAAAAAAAATACATTGTGGAAAATGTTGGGAATATTGCATCAGACAAAGACATGACGCATTCGCATTCGGTTAGATCTAAAGTTTCTGAATGACATCATCATCAATACTAATCATCAGTCAAAAAGTGGACGGAATTGGACAAATGGTTCCTTCTATAGAGATAAAATATTGATTTTTGTATATCTTAAGAAGGGTTAAGGTGTTAGCTTCTGAACTTAATCTGAATGATATCGTGGAAAATACAAATCATCTGTCATAAAATGAGGTATTGCCCATACATAGTAAATATTAAATTTTGTATATCTTTAGAACGGTAATATTCGCAGTTTCTAAATTTAGTTCAAACAATTTCGTGGACTATATACTATATCATCAGTCAATAACTAAGCGCATAGCATAGAGCAAGCCATATAAAAGCAGTCTTTATTTATATATATATATATATATATATATATATATATATATATATATATATATATATATATATATATATATATATATATATATATATATATATATATATATAATCTTATATATAAGAATAAATATGTGTTGGTATGTTTGTGCCTTACGGACAGGCTAAACATCTGAGCCGATTTTCTTAAAATTTTTACAGACTATGTAAATTTTAAAATTCCAACTGGGCTGTGCCATGTGTATATTTATTTGTCTATATCTTATAAATTGTAACAGAAAGATTTTCTATATTTGGCCCAATTAGACTAATAGTCAAGGCAAATCATCAGTCAAAAATTGGGCAGGATTAGGATTAGATTTTAGTATATCTTAAAAACGGCTACAGCTAAGGTTTTATAATTTTGTCTGATTGAGTTTTTAGTCAATAAAAATCACCAGGAAAAAAGTTTGTAGAATTGGACAAATGGGTGAGGTACCTCCAATAAGAACTAAATATTGATGTCATTATATCTTGAGAACGCTTAAATTCATAGTCAATGCATATTATCAATCAAAAATGGACGAAATTGGACAAGTGGAGATCGTAATTTCCATACAAAATAAATATTAATTTTTGTATATCTTGAGAATGGCAAGTGTAAAAGTTTTTAAATTAGGTTCATACGCCATCAGATTGGTTAAGTGGGCGCGACAGCTTCCATTCATACTAAATGTTGGATTTTGTATATGTAGAGAACAACAACTATTGAAGCTTAGTTATTTATTCACATCAGCCAAAAAGCAGAAATTGCAGAAATCACACTGGTTAAAAGCTTTATGTATATGTATACTTTATAAAAATCAAAGTGTTTTTTTTATAATAAATATGGTGGTAGCGAAGCACACCAGGTTTTAACTAGTCTATGTATAAAAATGAATGTATGTTTATTTGAAGACTGTATAGAGCTAAGAAAACAGAACCGTTTATTTTGAATTTTTTACAGTGTCTTTCTGGAAGGAGCTATAGGTTATCCTAAATGTTTAGACTTTGACTGGGAGGAGATAAAATTAAAAAAGTTTTGAAACATAATAACTGAGATAAGAATTAAGGTAATACTTAAGATAGGGATAGCGAAGCACATCAGACTTTAGCTAGTCTCTCTATGCAAATGGCAACTTGTTATTTTGTTAATTATGTTATAATATTAATAATTTAAGGCCTAAGGGTCACACTGACGAACATTCTTACCGCGAAATAAACTTGTTTCTCTAAGAGTCTGATTTTGAAAGGATCAGTACAATTATTTTTAATTTAATTTTAACATGAACACAAATCCAATATACCATCAACTCCTACTGTCATACGGTTATTAAAAAACCATCAGTTACAGAACATCGAATTTAAAAATAATTTCTGCATAACATAAAATCGAAAAACTTTTCAAATGTATGTATGTGTGTATGTATGTACAATGTTATTCAATTTCGCTTAAATAAATACAAAGAACTAAACAAAAAAAAAGAATGAAAAAAAGTAAATGAAAGTAAAACATGTTGAATGTTTTCATAAATTTATTGCATAGATGACCTCAGGTAACAATATTGTTTATACGGTTGCATACGATTTTTTTATTTTTTTTTTGTAAGGTAGAGCGCAAAAGATAAATATATTGGTATTGTATAGCTGTAAGTAATATATTGAGGGTTTTCTTCAGTAATCTTACAAAATTATCCAAGTTTTACTGGTAAAATTTCTCTGATCGGTGAGCGTATTAGCTGAAGGCAACAACATACCAAATAATGGTTAATCGCGTAAATGCTTTTGCAGTAATAATTTAAAGAGATGCTTCAAAAATAAGATAAAAGTTAATTTTTAGGCTATATGTGGAATGTCTCTATTTCATTGATATCTTTATTGCTATCGGCAATGAAAACATAAAAAATAACTCAAATTAATGCAAACTGAGTAGTATTTTGTGAAAAAGGTAATCTAAAAAGTGATGATACTTGAAAAGTATGTATAAAATATTTGACTAAAAACAATTAAAATATTATCTATGAAACTCTATTCTTCTATTTTTTTATTTGGCAAAAGAGAGTTTAAATACAAAAGAAACAAAATTTCTTAAGCGTCCATCTCAAGGATAAACACCAGCAAGATACACCTATGGCAACATGTACAGTCACTCACAGCTTATTTGAGGCAGTCATAGGATTTAAGAAAAATTTAAAATATCACGAATGTTGTTACTTATAGAAGAATATTACTAAATAGTAGATTTTATTAAACAAAAAATTAACAATAAATAATTCAATATAAAAAATATATAAAAAAATACCTCACGTTTTTCGGCTCACAGCTTACATTATGCATTATATTTCCGTCATGGTAAATCTTAAGGGGGATTTCTTCTAAATACTAATAACTACATCTAGTATTTAGTGGCGTATTCTTTTTGATTCAGGACAGCATGTGATTGGAACTAATTTTACCACATTCCTCTTATAAAACACGTTTTGCGTCAGAGCCATTAGAAATATACGATCAATTCTTTACAATGCTGATGTGTGCTTGGGATCATTTTCTTGATAATATTTAAATGAGTCCCTAATGCCAAGCTCTCAGCACTATATAATAGATTTTACTTCAATGATCACCATAAATACATGCATACATGTTTTTGTCCATGTTTCCTTCGATAATGGCAAAATTTCCGATGCCTGAATATGATATGCATCCCCAAATCATTACACTGCCTCCATAATGTTTAACTAAACAAGTAATACTTGCTTTCATCAGCAAAATAGCTGGTCTTCAGAATGAAATATCCTTGCTTAGATATTCCCTTGCAAATTTTATTCTGCGTTTTCTGTTCGTAGTATTAATCAGTGTCTTGTTTCGGGCATTCCGGCCATGCAATTTTGCCTCTCGTAAAACTCTTCGAATTGTTTCTGGATTGCTAGCCTTCCCAAGTGTTTTTCTGCTTCAATTGCCAGCTTCAGAGCACTAAGAATGGATTTTTCCTTAACTAGTCGTACGATCCGCAGCTTATTGGTATCATTAAATATCTTATTTGGTGTTACTTTACACTTTGCTTCAATTCTCTTTTCATTAACAAACTTTTCTACGATGTGCTGAAGTGTTGAAGGACTCAACGCGACAATTTATGCAGTTTTTCATTGCTTTCCCATTTTAAAAAATTACTACAAAATTGTCATAATTAACCAAAGCTATTAATGTGTAATGTGTATTTTTGCCCTTAAATGTAATAAATTTTTTAAAAAATTTCTAACTGCATCAAATAAGCTGTGAGCGAATGTCAGTTTCTAATACATAGAATGAAACAACTGCAGAAACCATTAATGAAGCATAAGCGGAAGAAAAAGATTTTTTTAAGGTGCCATGCAACAGGGTTGTTTACAACCTAAAAACAATAACAGTAAATACCTATACAGATAATGAAATAGTATTTTAAGATTCGAAATTAATAAAAAGTTTTAACATATGTTTTAATTTCAAATTTTTATGCAACTTTAAGGGATACCTGTTAATGTTCAATTATTTTAAAAGAGCCGAGTGTAGTGTACAAGCAATCAATCTTTTCTTTGATATGGATTTTGAAAATTTTTTGCAGCCATCTAACGGTTTACTGCCTTATACAAATTTATCGGCATATAACCTTTAGCTGACCGAAATTTCGTTATTTTACTTACTAGACTTAAAAGCAGTTGATCTTAACATATTCCGAACTGTAATAGTCACGTTATTTGCATATAAAGTTAAAAAGACAATTCATAATGGCAAATATAAAAAACCAGATTAAGTATTCACTAATTAAAACTTGTAAAGAAACTTATGGGGATGGTACCTCCCATACAAAGTATATATTGATTTTTGTACATATATCTTGAGAACGGTAATAGTTGAAGTTACAATATTTTGCTCAAACAACTTCGTGGACATTACAAATCATCAGTCAATATCTTAGCGAAATTGGATAAATGAGCGTGTCACCTTCTATTCATATTAAATATGGAATTTTGTATATATGGAGAATGGTAACAATTAAAACTGCGGCAAAAGTAAAAAATCGGGAGAGATTGGATAAGCCGGTATTGCAGAAAGCACACCTGGAAAGAGTTATCTATATCTATATATACAAAAGGGGACTATAAAATCCGCTGCAATTGATGTTCTCTGAAATGCGCCAACCAGTTTTATGTTGTAAGCCCTTAAACGAAAGGTGAATTTAATACCAAGGTTTTTATTTATATGCGGTTTTTGTAGCTCTAGCATTTAAACTTTATGTGAGTTAAACTAAACCGATTTACAAACAAATAGATGCATTGGAAGGGTGTCTTTCACTGATTGGCTGTGTAACGCCCGTATAACGTTGTATCTATATGTCTATATCTTTAAAACGGTAATAGTAAGAGTTTCTGAATTTGGCTTAAATAACTTTGTGGTTAATTCAAATCATAAGTTAGAAATTTGGCGGAATTAGATAAGTGGGAGTGGCACCTCCCATACAAATTAAAAATATATTTTTGTATATCTAGGGAACCGTTAGAATGGCAGATTCTGAACTTAGTCTAAATGACTCGGTAGTCAATACAAATCATTAGTTTTTATGCAGCCTTTTAAATTTTTCTTATGATGAATAGCTTTTATAGGTATACAAGATAAAGGCTCCCAGCAATGGGAGAGAGTTTACTCTAGTACATATATAAAAATGAATGTGTGTTTGTTCAGAACTAAAAATCTGAAATTTTTACAGGCTTTAGGCTATCGTAAATGTATAGACATGGACCGAAAGGCAATAAAAGAGGGAAAAATGATATCTAAAATAATAGCTAAGACAATAATTAAGAAAGGGTAGCGAACACACAAGGTTTTAGATGGTATACTATATAATTAATCACCACATAATTAAATAATCTTTTAAAATAGTTCAGTTATGACAAAATTTTTTATTATTTTAATTATGGTCATCCCATATTGAAAATAATTTAAGTTTCACAAAAAAAAAACTAACTAGTAATTTCCGAAACCAGAAACGTTATCTCCTTCAGAACAAGTTTTAAAGCATGATTGCTAGTTATCATGCAAGCTTTTATTTGTACGAGCAATAATATTTCATTCAAAATGTATTTGTATTTTCAATGAGTATGTAATTTACATCTTTTAATGCCTCCCATTTCATATTGTTTATTTGAAAAGAAATAAAAGAACAAAAACACATGATCATTACAACCTAAGGGCACCAAACCAATAAACAAGGAAAAATAAGAAAACAAGTATCCATGAAAACAAAAAACAAAACAAAAAAGATGAATAAACATCAAAACCAATCATACCCAGGAATTTCCAAAAAATAAGCTGAAATATTTTCATACTTATTTTGTATATGAAGCAATTCAATAAAAAATAGAAAACAATAACGAAACAGTAGTGAACTTTCAGCAAAAGAGAACAACTGCGAGGTAAAAGAATAATTGTACAAAATAAATATAAATACATATGTACATATGTGTTTCATAATTGGTTTTTATTATAAATAACAAAGAAATAAATGAATGTGTTTTGAATGATTTAAAAAAACGAACAACAAGTTAAGCTGAAATACACCAAGGGCCGTTATAAACTACAAGATTTATTTGGAAATTTACGCATTTACTGATCCCCTTTACAATATATGTAACTGATTATCGTTCGTCACTCTCTACCAACAAAAAAATCGTAAACTATTTACACAATCGTTTAAAATATGCTGTTCTGAAGGCATTAAGCCGTCCTAAGCTACTGCTGTTTTTTCTTCTGGTATTTGAATATCTTTACAAACATAGAACAAGATAGAAGGGAGTGGCTGCCTCGTCAAACAAGACACACCTGAGTACGCATAGCGGACCATTGTGATACAAAACGCGTGGCGCCTGTTCTATTCACCAGAGTCCTGGAGATCAAACAGAGAGACCGCACAGAAGCACTTTCCTAGATTAGATCGGAAACCAGCCCGACAGTCTAATGAATCTGGCTATTGACCCAATGTCAAGGATCGATAGCTCAGATAAGGCATTTACAAAGGGAGAGCCCAGTGTGAGAAGTTTCCGCCGTGTAAGAGACGGATACTAGTAGATAAAGTGGACTACGGTCTCCTCCTCCTCAGACAATCGACATCTATGACAAAAGTCATTTGAAGTTTAGAAACAAATATGCACATGTTTTGTAAAGCTGTTATGTATCATTACTTGAATAGCTATAATATTTAATATAATATTAATATAATATAATATTATATTAATAATAGTATAAGATGTTTTTTTAACTGAATGAGAAATATCTGTGTCGATAACTATAGTTTGACAGGTGAGAATGTCAAACTGTGTTAACGTTTCTGTTCAGTAAGGTTTGGCACGTTATCATGCATTGTTTAACGCCATATTACTTTAAAACAATAATTCTGTTCGCAAAGTTCATAGACCACTTCATCTATTTTACGCTCAATATAATGTGGTTAAATGTCTTCGTAAATAAGCAAAATTGCTGTTTTGAGCGAAAACAATCCCCAAGCTATAGAAGAAAATACACGTTTTTTAAATGTTTCACGTTTTAAAGTCAGTATAATTGCCGGTAGAGCACTGGTTAAGCGTAACCTGTTAACTGAATATGCTATTGTGATTACTTTGTGTCCTTCGTCTGTAGGAATCAATGTTTCATATTGTTTGTATTGGGATTTCCAAGAAAGTAAATTATTTTCCGTTTTCAGATTGGATGTAAAAAAGCACATAATATTTATAGAAATATATTTTCACGTTTTTACCTTTTAAAAAAGGTTTATTTATAATTTCGTAGATTGTAGTTAAAATGAGATAAATCTTGTGTTTAGTTTTTAATTAAAATCCATTATTTACACAGTTTTGTGCACTACTGCTTGCAACCCTTTTACAAGCAATAACAATTTCTACTCTTAATTACTCTTTCGGCTTACAACTTTGTAAACAACAACAATTACTTGACAGATCTTCTAACCGGATCGTTGTTACAACGTAGGTTCGATCACAACCTCTTCAACCAGAGGTTATCCACACTTAACTCTCTCTGCTGACTTAACTCCAACTAAACTGGTTATTACTTCACGACTCACTTCAAAAGCCACTTCTTATAAACTCTCTTCACACCGAGTTCAAACCAATAAACTCTATTCACGCTGATTTTACCACAGATAAACTTCTTGTTGAGTTTACACCAGTCACGAGCTTTTCTTGGAACTTTCGTCCCCGATTAACTCAGACGTATTTTTACGCTCTTGCTTTTAGTCATCAATGAGACAGCAACGAATGCACATGTATAGTAAATGTACGCAATTTTTTTTTTTTGAGGTAAATAATTTTAAAAAGTTTTTTACGCTCTTGCTTTTAGTTGTCACTAAAATAGCGACAAGTGCACATGTGCAGCGGATGTATGTTGATTTTTTTAATATTTTTTTAACTTCATTAACTTGACTCTCTCTGAGAGAGTAATTTCCATGTTCTCACTAACATATCTACATATTTTACGTTTGCACATCACAGGCAAACTAATATCGGTGCATTTTACAATTGTGGTAGTAATTTGAGTGTCTCTCACTCAGGCCACTTTGCACTGTGTTATTCCACGTGTGAAAACACGAGAGAAGAGCAGCTCTTCGCCTAAACCTGGTTTACAAATAAACTAATTGTTGCTCGCACTGATGTGCTTTTTACATGGCTGAGTAAACGACACTTCGAAAGCTCTGAAACCTCTCGATATTCCAGGTAGATCCATTTTTTGCTTTACTTTCTTTATATTTCTTATGTTGCCATGCGAATCGAAACATCTACTTTTTTCAGCTCTTAGTATTTGGTGTTGTGTCTGTTTCCTGTTTTCTTTCTGCTAATGTTTGTTGTTTTCGATTTGGTTATTTGTAGACAGTGCGTGTAATAATGTAATAAACGTGTGGGTGCCCAACTTGAATATAAAACCTTTATTTGAGTTGATAAAGCGACCTATATAATTCAATGTTTAAAGATCATTTCATTTAAATGTTGGCCAAGGCTAAGACTCAAGTGGTTCATACGCTGGGTCCAATTTTGGCATACTATCAACAACATATATTCCTGTAAATCACAAATAAATTCTTCAATATTTGCTTTCAGTACGTCAACCATTGCAGGCTTGTCCCTATAGACAAGAACCTTAACATAACCCCACAAAATATTTTGTAAAGGCGTTAAATCAAATGTGAATTAAACTGTTCACCGAGCTTGCCTCGAAATTAGGCCATTGTATCGCGTGCTGGGTAGCATGTGGCACCGTCTTTTTGAAACCACATGTCAGTCAAGACCAGCTGTTCCATTTTGGGCAAACAAATTTGTAATCATCGCACGGTAGCGAAAAGTACGGTCCAATGATGCCACCAGCCCATAATCCACACCAAACAGTAAATTTTTCGTGATACATTGGCAGTTCTTGCAATGCTTTTGGCTGCCCTTCACACCAAATCTGACAATTTTGCTTGTTCACGTACCCACCAGAAATGAGCTTCGTCGTCGAACACAATTTTGCGATAAAAAAGTTCTTAACCGAATTTGAAATTTGATAATAAAATTCAATAATCATGGAACGTTGTTCATATGTAAGTCGATAAATGGTTAAATTATAGACTAAACTGAACATGTTTGATAGTATTTTATTACACGAAAACAGCTAAGAAACAAAAACAGTGTTTCTAAAAATAAAGTTGCTAAAAAATCACCCAACATATACAGCATATCGACTGTTTGATCTCATACTTTTAAAACAAAGAAAAAATTGTTGCCCTAAGAGTTATATTTTTAGCAGGTGCTAAATTTTTGAGAATATCAGTACCTTTTAGATAAAATTCAAATTAATAGATGTGATCAAATAGATGACTTTAAACACTTCCATTATTAATATTTTATATAATCTCCTTTTACTTTAATTAGTGTTTCAATAAGTTTTGGCGTTGACTCCACGAAGATTTTGCAGCAGTCTGCGCAAATATTTTGCAAAGATGTTGGAGTCCTTTGCCATTAGCGCTTCATATTCCGGCAATCATCTTCAACACTTGAAATTCTACGCTTAATTTCAAATCATACATATTTGATTAGGTTTTTAGCCTTGAATCGGGGTGAACTGTCGAGTTCTTTGAGTCCGTAACTCTGAAGTCAAGTTTGAGCAACATGGAACGCATGTTTCGGATCATTATCCTGCTGGAAGATGACGTCCGATACATATTTGTAAAGTTCAGTAGAGGCTTTGGTTCAAAATATGGACATATTGTGTTGGTGTTCATTTGTCCCATTTACCTACCACATTTATCCTCATAAATCCCAACATTAACGTGATACCTCCTCAAAGACAAATTCTCACAGAAACTGTAAATCGGATTTTTTATTTATCTATTTATTTATTTATATACTCCAGCAGTAGAAGCCTGCTAAGACAATGGCAGATACTTATTATTTAAAATACATAAGTAATTATTTTTTGAAACCGCGAAAAAGAAAATATTAAAGATGAAATGTAAAAAAGCCAAAAAATTAGCACATTTTATTGAAAATAAAAGAATTAAAATCTAGAAGATCTCCTAAAAGATGCTGTTTTATATTTATATACAATTATTATATATATTTTTCCCTATTTTCTATTAATTTCCGTTTTTTTAACTATCTACATAGTCTAAATACTGAACATTAAGAATAAAGTTAAAAGATTTATAAAAATATTTTACAGCATTTTCAAAATTCTGAATAAATCTTTTTCGTCTCTGTGAATTCTTTAAATACAGAAAAAATTGACTTTAAAGCATCCCTTTTCGGGTTTCTTTTGTCTTAACTTGACATTTTTTTATTATCATTCCTTAACAAATTATGCAAATAAGGATGTTTAATGTAAACATTTGTTTAATTTTTAAATTTCTACACCCCTGTAAATTGTTAGACATTAAGTTGCAGGGTTAACATGCTCTCAAATTTTATAATTTCTTAGAGGATATTAGGGTGCTGATAAGAAGAAAGGTGGTCTGTAGAAGCAGTTATTAACAGAAATTATTAAATTGGTTTTTTTTTTAGTAAACCATTCTTCATCGTTATATATATATGTATATTGTTTATATATAAGTTATTGGAAATATTTTTGAGCGATTCAAAATGTATGCTCACAATAAATCAAAACCAGTATCAACTAGAGTAGTAAACTAGGCTCCGTAAGCTTGAGAAATACAAACAATTGAATGTGTTCATCTTCTATATTTGCAGGTGACACTGTACAATGAAAAACCACAGGTCGCCTTGTTGTACTTGTAGGATCAAGTATTAATGATTCGAAGCTGTAAAGCTTGTATCGCTTATTGTCAAAAATTTTGGGCAAGTGGTTTTTCTCTTTGGTGTCTTAGGTGTCTTTGGTGTCTGAAACAAATAATAATCAGCTTGGCTTGGCATTATCATAGTGGGACATAAAACCAACTCATTATTTTTAGTTTAATATTTTCGTGTGCTACCAATTTCTGATCGGCTTAAAAATATGACTCGAATTCGTTGTGTTTAAGTAGTGTTTCACAGATAGCAGTTGTGTCGGAGCTTTTTCTTAGTAGCAAGCCTATTTAAAGTAAAAAGCCTATACTTATAGTGCGGTGCGGTTATATGGTGGAGGTCTCTGGAGAAATCCACATATTGCAGGATCTTTGATAGGGTTCTGCGGAGTGCAGCACTGATGATTACATATGCGCTCAGGTCCACTCCTTCGAGGGACCTGTTTGTACTGCTGAACTGGCTTCCAGCGGACCTGATGGCTAGGCAGATGATGGGCATGTGTGCGATAAGGTTGAGGATGGCAGGGTATGGTCGGACAGGGTCTACGGGCATGCGATCCCTGAAGGGGTAGATTACTGCACACTCAAACCGTTTCTGGATAGAACGTTCTTCGTGTGCATCTCATCAGAACCGGTAATTGGACACGGTACTGTTGAGATTTCATGGATGTATCAAAATCTTCGGAAGGGTAGGGGGCGGCAACTTTATTTCTGTATATGGGGTGAGGGAATCCTTTAGACTGCCGGACCACTGCAGTGTCTTACAGGCGGAGGTTTTGGCGATAGAGAGGACAGCGGACTAGTTGATGTACTGCGTAGTATATGACAGCGATATGCGGATCTGTACGGACAGTCAGGCTGCGATCAGGGCGCTCTGCGGTGTCTACTCGACATCGCAACTGGTGTGTGAGTACCGGGCATCTCTGAACGAGATGGCGAGACATTCAGGCCTGGAGATTATCTGGGTAAGTGGTCACTCGGACACCCGGGGGAACTGTGTGGCAGACGGACTTGCGAGGCCTGGCTCTCTCCTCAGAAATGAGGAGATTGACCACTCAGTTGGGATGCCACTCTCCTCTTGCAGACTTATGGTCATGCGGTACATCTTTGGCAGGGCACAACTACGATGGGATGATGAACCCATGTGCTCTATATCGAGGCAAATCTGACCCCTATATGATCGGTCCCGCTCGGACCGGGAGGCGGACATATAGGTTGTTCATTTTCTGGATTACTGATGGGTATCACGGTGGGATCAATAATTGACCCAGGTAGGCTGGGCGTGTCTGGCTACCCGTCGTAAATAACTAACTTACTAAGCCTATTTAAATATGAATTTTTAACAACTGAAAAATTTCAAAAATATTATTAGTGACCAGAGCGAGGTGACGTCTAAATTTCCTGATCGTGGTCAAGATTTGTTGGCAGCCCACTATAAAGTTTTTCTTTATCGGGCTTAGATGTGGCGATTGTGGCTGATGTGCTAGAACTTTTAAAATGTTGTACGATATATAGCCCCATACGCCTATATTGAGCCAACTGCGTCAAGTCATTATTGTGTTAGAAAGGGAATGAGGCTGGTAAGTTCCACTATTTCTTCTGGTTCTTTTAGTATATTCGAATATTTTGTTGTTCATAATTTCACCAATGAATACCAGCGCGCCCACTAATGCAGCTGAGAAATGTCTCCACACAATCACTTTTTAAAGACCATGTTTTAATAACTAACGTAATTACTAAAAAATCTTTTTTAAACTATGACTTCCGGCATGTATGTATGTTTAGACCCCTTTAAGAAACACTGCTTAATGCTGGAAAAGCAAATCAAACATAATATTGTCTTCACCAATCATGAAAATAATTTGACATCAAACGACATCAAAATATTAAATGCAGCGATAGATTTACGGAGAAAGAAGCGCCTAACCTCAGTATTTTCGTTACGTGACTTGATATATATAAAGACCGACTTTTTCCTGCATCTTATAATGTCAATTAAAATAATACTTTTACTTGTTTTTAAGCGTTTCTTTAAATAAGGCTTAATTCGAATTTTGTTTTGATTTCAATTTACCTTTTTTCTTTAAGGACCTAATGTGACACGAAAATTATCTGTATATTTTATTAACTAATTTACGTTTAGACACTTTTCTAGCTTATTGCTTATTGTCATTTTTTATTGATTGTTGCATTAAAATTGCTTTTTCTGTTTTAAGAAATAAGGGCCAAAAATAGATTTGGATTGGGTTCCACGGTTAGCAGTAGAACTATGATTCGAATCTTCACTGGATAAAGAGACGGCCCTAATATATGCCACATTAATGCTCAAAGTTTGCTGAACAAAATGGATGAATTTCGTCACTTCTTTGAGTAATCTAAGATGGATGTATCTGAAACGTGGTTTAATATAGACTTGTCTTATAGTTTTGTGACAACTAATGGCAATATTCTTAAAGAGTGGCATATTTTAAAAAGAGTTGAGAAGATCTGCTGATAAGAAGCCGATTGAATATTTAAAACTCTATGTGTGATATTGAGCTGCTGGCCACACCTTACAGTGAGGTTATCAGCGTGGATGGCGTGGTGTACTGTTAGAACACACGCATAACAACGCAAACGACCCAGGTTCTAGCCCTAGCAGTGGACGTGACGAAGAAAAAATGTAGTTGTAGTTTCGAATGTTTGTAAAGTTATTGCAGATGCAAAAGCGAATGATTATTCTAATTGCTTTCGATCGGCGGTTGACTCGAAAAAGTAGTGAGAAAAAATAAGAGAGATTGGTATTGGGAATACAACCACACTTGCTTGCAATGTTGATATTGACGAATTAAATAAGTCAATTGTAAGTACCATGTCTGTGGTCTCTAAGGATTCAAATCCTGGTATCAGTGCAGGTGCATCGATGGACCTGTTGCGACAACAAGGGTCATTACTCTCAATTCATCAATTTGAGTATTCATGTATACTTTAGCACGAGGTATTTTCATCTCAAGTTAGTTAAATTTCTCTTACCAGGGTTACTGATATACATTACAAATATTTTTTATAAGATTTTTACCACTTAACTTTCCCAATTCCTGGAAACATGCAATGGTCATTCCTGTTCTAAAAACGGCGAACGAATATCAATATCAATACCAATAACAATATTGCCATATCTGTCGAAAATTTTTGAAAGATTGCTAAATAAACAATTGAGTAAATATTTGGATAATCATCAGCTTTTGTTAAAAAAAAATAATCAGGACTTAGAGCAGAACGTAGCTGTATACATCGCTCATCAATGTATGTGAAGACCTGCGCTAAGTTATCCGATAAGTTCAATTTTTCCTCAACGGCCACTCCGCTTCTAGCAAATTAATTTACAGATCGCTATCAAACCGTAGCGGTAGGGGCTGCAACATCAGTTGCATTACGTGTTGCAAAGGGGTCCATACTGGGTCCGTTACTATTTACTTTATATATAAATGATAACACCCACATACATATATGCTGATATTCAATTATCGAATGGTCTGTGCTTCAATCCAAAGAAATTCTAATGTCTAATCATAACTCCAAGAAATCACACTATCGCTGTGGACACTCGTGTATTATTAGAAAATCAGAGCATATCATTGGTGGATTCCGCCAAGAATCTTGGTATAGTTTTCAATAAGACACTACAGTGGAATACGCATATAAACTCTGTCTCTGGGATTATAGTTTCAATGCTCAAAATGCTCCAAACGTTTCTTACAAAAACTTTCTTAATGCCCAAATCGTTCTATGTTTGTGATTGGTATAGCAAGAGTAGATTTACAGTAGGGTACAGTGCAATACTGAGATATTTTTACAGTGTGAAAAGGTATGATGGAACTTCCAAATTTTCCAAGTCTTTCAATGGAGTAGATCTAGCTGGTCTGCTTAGGATAAGATCACTGGTTTCATTGCACAAAATTATTTATAGTAAACAATCACCTTACTTGTTTGATAACCTGAATTGCGCAAGGTCTAATAGAGGGCGAAATATTATACAATTCAGATTTTGGTTTTTAATTTCAGAGTGCAATCATTACCTAATGTCTTGCAAGCAGTCAGCAATACGTGGCAATTTAGAAAAAGTTTTTTTTTTTTTTTGGAAATTACAATCTTATTGATTTTTTTATAACCTTTACTAATATTGGTTAATAGTATGTCATCTTATATAATTATACCATATAAAATATCTGTATCTGTATCTGTATCTGTTTCACGCTTTTGAGTTTTTTTTTATGCCCTTGTTCAAAAATCGTTGACGTTATCTTTCGACTTTCACCTAATCTTGACGTATCCTTACTCATCTAACCTGATCATAAAACCTGATCATCGTTCTGAAACTTATGACGTTACTTAAACTATTAAAAAAGATTATGATATTCAGAAGTCGTATTTTTTATCAATATCAAATTTGATAGTTGAGACAAACGTTCCCGTTATGGTTATTAGTTTTTTCAAAATTATTGTCCTGATAGAAGAGAATCGACAACAATTTCATTTTTTCTGCAGATTTCTTAAAATTTTTCTGAAGAATTTTACCATACACATTAGCATTGATATTGCAGTTGATTTTTACTAAGTCACAGAAGCTTCTTTTTGAAAAACGCGCCTTACCATAAGTCTCACTTCTACTATTCTTCACAGTATGCCGAAAGTAATTAAGCCTTCAGTGGTCTCAACTCAAAAACTCAACGAAAGATTAAAATTAATAAAGTTCTTTTAAACTGAATTTTCTAAAATGATACCTACTTATCAGTGTCGTCAGCTTTACCGGTGTCTTCAGCTACTCTGTTTTCTTTAGGTAACATATATATAATTAAGCGATTTTTGAAAAAATATACTTCTTAAATGTTTTAAACAATAAAATGTTATTGAAAATAAATTGTTTTGCGTCTACCTAATAAATAATGCAAAATGAGAAAAATCCCTACATTTTAACAAATACGAAAAATCTGTTCCATTTTCCCAATGCTTTTATTTTAGTAGCAGAAAACCTACGTCTAGGAATTCTTCATACTTCTGACAACACTGGTAAGATAACTTTAGGTGCTCTGTAAAAGTTACAGTAAAAAAAATACAGAAGTATATATAATATATTATAAATTTCGTTACGCTTTAAACTGCTTACAACGTTTGAATTCTTTTTGATTAAAAAAAAAAAAAATTAAATATACACCAACTTGTTGCTGTTTTACAGTTTTTATTTCCTCGCTTTATCTTTATAGAGCATCTTATTTATCTTGCACTTAATATTCGTTTATACAACACTTTAATTTACGCCTAAACACGACTTAACTTTATGACTGCAAAACGATAACTATGTCGACGTAAGCAAAGCAGCCTCCTTATATACATAATTGCGTACAGTTTGTAAAGTTCCAGAAATGTCTCAAACGCTCTCACATCCTCAACTTTATGTCCGTTAATTTAAAATATGTAAGATTGTGTTACTCAAAAACGGTCGAACTAGCAATACCGGTCAAATACACAAATTTGTAGGGCATTACCAGGGTAACACATTCAAAACCTTGACACAAACCGATGTGGTGCATTTTCTTTTTAGGCATTTTTATTTTCGTAACAATATGTAATATAAAGCACTTTAAACTTACTACTGACAAAGGAATAATGTTGGAATGTCCTACTAAGACTTCTCACCTGGCAATCCTTTTCTTTTTTCATAAAAATCCGCGCCATATTTCACTTTCTTATCGGCTGGCTTTCATTAAGGTGTCTGGACGCATAAAATTATTCTCTTTTCCCTTTTAATATGAATTTTTGTTAATTGTCTTGCGAATAAAGTCAAAGTTAGTTTCTCTTTCTCTCTTTTGACGCCTTTCAGTTACTTGATATTCTTTAGTGCTGGCATTTCGAATGAATTTTTATCAAATACTTTAATATTTAAAGACTGGTATTTACTATAAGCGAACTTAAATTTGTTTTTCTCTATTTACTTTTTTATTATTAGCCCTTGAAACTGAATGCGGAAATTAAAAATAAACACAGATGTGAAAATTTTCATATTGATGCTAAATCATAGCAATAGACAGATAGACAGACAAACATTTAAACACATTTCCAGTGAATATTCGGAAACCAGTTACGAACACAAAGTAATTGTCGGGCGATAACGTAGAAGGAATCACATACACGATTACAACGATTGATGCCACCGTCACAATTGCTATTATTACTGCTGCTGTTTTTACTATTGCGATAACGTAAAAACCTGTGAAAGTGATTTAGCCATACTTTGACAGCTTTTGTAAAAATTCAAATCTACAAACGAAACAGACAAAATAAGAAATGAAAGTAAAACACAACGAAATGAAAATAAACATTTAAAAAAAGCAAGTATTTGCAACGGCTGGCAAACCTGCAATAGAAACATTTGTAATATTTTTTGTTTGTTTTTTTTTTCTCTTTTTAATTTTTTTAGCAGATGAACATCAGCATTATCAAACCAACTACCAGACATATGGCAGACAACAGCTCTTTAGTTCTATACGTGTGTTGCTTTTTGTTTGGTAACAATATACGGGTGTTGATGCTGCTGACATTTTCACAGGCTACTAAACAGTAATAGAACATTCATTGAAATATTTTGGGTGGTAATTTTGCAATTATGTGGGAGTTTGTAATTGTTTGTTTAGTCGGAACAGTGTGGCAAAATATTATTTATTCAAAAATAATAAGTTTATTCGTCTCTTTGTAATTTGATTTATTCTAAGGTTGCATTAAATAAATTAAGTTAAAATAGTTTCAATCACGGCACAACCACAACCATGAGATACCTGCACTTAGTTAAATAATTGTAAAATTTATCGTTTATACCACTGTTATAATGTGTAGCAATAACAAGTGGAAAAAATGTTTCAATAAAGCAACCAAACCATTTACATTTACACTTATTTGGAACATATTTTAACAAAGATTTAATAAAATACATTTTATTTCTCACAGACGATGTCATAAAATTATTACGACATTTTTTTTTAATAAATTTATTACTTTATTAAGAGCAACAGAACATTAAGAAGTTAATCATCTAATTGCGCATATATTATAAGATTTTTATAGCTTTTTAAGCTGGCTTTTTCAAAATGTGCTATTTATGAATAATAAATAATAGAAACTTGAAATTTTATAATGTTAAGTATAAATAATGTTGACAATGCCTTTAAAAATAAGCCAATACACTTATATTGTTGAGCCAACTGATATGATCTTACTTTCTATATCAACCAAAATCAGATCATACAATCATTCTATATAGATAGTCTTGTAACCAGTCAGCAATTCACAATTTTGAAACCAATTTTATGAAATTTTACAAATAGCTTTTGATTGGTATTGTTTAAACGTTCACCTATTACTCAAAAATTAAAAGTGAATTTATTTATAAAGGCAAAAGCGAAAAACACTTAGTGGTTAGGTTGGAATAAATCGAAATTTAGCTTTAGCGAATCACACTAAAGTGATTCAACTCAGAAGCTAAGATTTTCACTTTTTGCAAGAAAATTATATGCAGTGGTCATATCTCACTGTAAAAATCTTTCAATATTTTCTCTACTCTTTCTAAAGTAAAGTGCAGGTGTAGTTCTCATTATGATACGAAAGCGAATGTAAAAAAGAAACAATTTTGCCTCTACTGAAAATTATTAAAATTTAAGGAATGTTTTGTATTGAATATTATTTCTACACATAATAATCACTGCAAAATCTAAAAATTTTCCGTTGACTTCTCTGATCATATTACTACGAGGCTGGGTCAATTAATCCATTACTTTTTGAATGAAACTGAGGTTTTAGGATAAAAAAAAAAAAAAATTCAGCATAGTCTTCTTTGTGGTCCATATACTTTCTGTATTGTTTGTAAGACTATTTCATAGTTGGAGTCAATTTTCCTTCGCCCGAGCAATTTCTGAAGGCTTGGAAACAAGAAATAGGCATTTGGTTCTAACTCCAGAAGATATCGTGGCTGATTGAGGAAAAAGTAGGCTAATTCAGGGTTTATTGGCATGGCAACTACTGATGTGTGTACCCTTGCATTTTTTAGTTTAAAACTACTATCTTTGTTCAAATGTAGTAATATAGGGTGGGCCATTCACAAGTTTAAATTTAAAAATGGAGTAAAACATAAACAGTTTGAAATTTTGCCAAATTTATTTTTTATTCTGAAGTACGTTTTTTCCGGTTAGAAATGAAATATTATTTCATTCATATGACTGCGGCGGCTGGCCTCAAAGTATCCCATTTGATGGGATCAATTTTCGAGAACTTTTTCCAGTGTATGTGTCCGTATCTCGGCAATGGCATTACAAATATTGGCCTTCAAATGTTCAATTGTCTCTGGTTTACCGGCATAACACTTGTCTTTAACGGCGCCCCACAAAATATACTCCAACAGTGTCCAATCGCAGCTTCTTGGCGGCCAACAGACATTATCATTTCGGCTAATTAAACGGCCGTAAGACGTTTGATGCTATAAGTCCATTGTGGCATAAGATGTGTGGCAAATTGCACCGTTCTGTTGAAACCAAATATCGTTCACATCAATACCATGATGTGCGATAGGTTTCTCCATTGACCGTAACGATTGCGCCGTCCTTGGAGGACAATCACTCGTAATGGGTGCATTGGCCTCTGTTAGACCACGTTTGGGTTCTCTGAGCCACAAATACGGCAATTTTGCTTATTAATTTACGCACCAAGATTAAAATGAGCTTCTTTTGTCTTTGTTTTGGAAATAAATGTACAATAAATCCCAATATTACTCAAGCGTAAAACAATTCATTTGGTTCAGTGGAGATAATATACTGCCAGATTATAAATAACCGCTGGTTCAAATTTAAACCGACAGATAGCCAACCCCATATATTTGTTGAATCTTCATTAAATTGACCCAAATATCGTATTGTAAATTTTTTAATCGTTTCTGGTGTAAAAACCTCAACTGGATGTCCAGCAATCTATGTATAGCAGCGGCCTTCAGCACATTAATCATATACACAAAGCTTTTGGTAAGCTTTTGGATCTTGTTTATGTCAACCATTGGATATTACTGTACAACGCTCGTTTCCAATTATAATACCTGGAAATCTCCATCACCAACATTGGATGTTTAAATTTGCTAACTTTTTTAAGAAGAAACTTCAATCAATTATAATAATGACACCAAAAGGGTTTACTGTTTTCCTCGCACAAACTGTACTAAACTTAATCATTTATTATCTAATATTAAGTGGGATAATTATAGAATATGGTGGGATAATTATAGAATCTGGTGATAATTTTGATGTTATTTTATTAAAGTTTTATACTGTTCTGCACAACTGAATTTCGAAATTTGTTCCAAAATCACTCTTCGTAAAAATGTTGATCCACCGTAGAACAATAATTTATTAATTAATGCTAAAAATTAGAAAAATAAATTTTATAAAATATTTAAAAAGTCTGACTTATCAGTTGATTTCACAAAATACTCAATTGCGCGTTCAGAATATAATAAAATAAATAAACTGTCTTATAATAACTTGCATGAAATATAAATTGAAAATAAATCACAAATCATTTTACGGTTATATTAATTCTAAACTTCGAGTATTGGATTACCCAATATATTATAGATGACCTCAAATTTGCAATATGTTCGCTGATTTTTTTTCAACAACTTATTTTAATAATGTTTACGATGATAATACTCCTTATCCCTTCGAGATATCCCATTCACCTAGAGTGCACTTCTCATCAATTAATATCAATACAGTTATGGTACAGATGGAATACCTACTTGCCTTTTAATAAACTTGCTATCCTTGTGCTGCTCCATTCAATATGTCTATGGAATTTTTTTACTTGCCTCCTGTGTGGGAAAAATCATTTATTATTCCCTTGTTTAAAAGTGGTAGTAAGATGGACGTGGCAAATTACAGAGGAATCGCTAAGCTTAATGCCATCCCTAAGCTTTTGGAAAATATTATAACTGACTCTCTTTCGCATCAAATAATTTCACTAATATCTAAATATCAGCATGGCTTTTGCAAGTCAAGGCCAACGATTACTAATATTTTAGAACTTACTACCACTGTAAGTGATGGCTTTTTAGATAGAAATTAAATTGATGTTATATATACTGATTTTAGCACAGCTTTCGACAAAATAAATCATAATATTTATATTAATCTATAGATTGTCGTGTATGGGACTTAGTACAACTATTTTGAAGTGGATATTTTCGTACCTATCTAATAGGACTCAGTAAGTAAAATTCAGATTTTTTTCTTCTGGGTCCCATGTTATTTACTTTATTTATAAATGACTTGCCTACCATTTTAAAGTACTAATGTTTGCTGATGATATGAAAATATTTAGAACTTTATAAAATCCCTTTGACTATACTTTGTTGCAGTTATATATTGACAAATTTTATCATTGGTGTGAAATAAATTTAAAGGTACTTAATAATAAGAAATTTAATTATATGTCTTTGTATATTTGTGATCATATAACATCTATAGTCAACAAAACTTATGGTGGCCTTGGCTTTACAAAACCATGGTCTAAAGAATTTTTAGATCCTTATATCACCAAACTATTATACACTTCTTTAGTTCGCCCTATACTTGAGTATGGGTCAGTTATTTGGGATCCTCATTATAATATTCATACCGATAGAATTGAATCTGTGTAGAAACATTTTTTGTTGTTTTTTCTACGAGGCCTAGTATGGAATTCATACGTATGCCTTCTTATGTTAGTAGGCTTGCTCTTATTAAGTTACCAACATTGAAAAGCCGTCGAATTATGTTAAGTGTCACTTTTCTTCTTGGTTTGATTCGAAGTGATACTGGCTCTGATTTCCTGATTAGTAAAATAAATGTTTATGTTCCAACCTGTCAAACTCGCAATTTTCAACTAATAAAACTGAATTTCTATAGATCTAATTATGCCAATAATGATCTTTTTCGTTGTATTTGTGTAAATTTTAATAACTGTTATCATCTCATAAATTTTGCCCAAAGTATAGATGTTGTTAAGAGTAAAATTGCTTTATACTTACATTTGTATTTGTACTTTAGTATTTAGGGATTTTTTGTCCATAGACCTTAATAAATAAATAAAAAATAAAATTAAAAACATTATGGTACAAAGTATTCAAAGTATATATCAAGCTTAGCTTTGGCTTGTGTGATGGTTTCTTTCCACAGAAGCATAGAAAATTCACTTTTTTTCAAACTACTGGTTGTCAAAAAAAAATTGTTGTTCAAGCTTTGGCTCCTATTTCATACTAATGAACCTGTTGGATTTTGTGTTTGGTGCTAAATGATATGCATACTTATATAAACGATTACGATAGATTTGCTTTAAGTAGCTCATACTTGGCCTTCGCTATTCGCAAAGATCAATGAATCCCTTTACTTAACACTTAATTTGTATAACATTGGTTCTGTGCAATCTTAAAACACAGAAGCAATTAAGTGAGAAGAGGGCCACCAAATCATTATACATATACAAGAAATTGTCAGTTATGTATGTTTTGTAGTTATGTCCATCAAATCTTGATAAAGAATGTAAGCTAATTTTTTTTTACAAATTTAAGAGCGACTATTCTGATCAAAACAAAAAGCAATATAAGAACCGTCACTTATAAAAGGTGTGTCCAGTAACTAAAAATTGTTACGAAATTGTAACAATTGTTACTGGAAGAGTGTTCATTCAATTAAAAAAAATCGCAACGAGAGAGTGTCAGAAGAGAGTAAAAAATTGAGACACAATAAATTATTGCAAATTGTTGCTGATAAAATGTTTGCTTGCAAGAATTATTCAAACAGCTGTTTTGTGTTTATGTTTACAAATCAAGTTTTCTCAAAAAAAATTGCATATGTGAAAAATTTAGAGAAATTTTGGGAAAAAAATTTTTTTATCTCCCCTTGCAAGTTCTGCAAGAAAATCTATTGAACAAACCTAACATTCCTTAATTTGTAAGAAATAAAATACCCTTCAAGTTTTTTGTTTAAAGTGAAACATTATGGGATTAACATCAAAGTTAGAAGAACAATGTAAAAAATTTTGGACTAATGTCTTTTTCGCAACTACTGGAAGGCTAGTGGAAACGTCTGGAGTTACTGCTTGGGGCGTTATTATTTCTTGGTCTCAATAGTGCACAGCATTCATGAAAAAGGTGTAACAAAAATATTTTAATATAAAAGATTAGATAAATTTACAAAAGTTTTATTGTTTGACACGCAATTTTCGGTTGTGATTAATTCACCAAGCCATTTGACATAAAAAGAACATTGAACTGGCAAATGTAGAGAAAAAAATGCTACGAGAAACTCTACGCCGTCAATATTCTGGCCTGATTTATCAACAACCCATTACTCCTACAAAACAATAGAATCGTTCAAGAAAAATAACGTAAGATTTGATAAAAAAAAATAATTCACCAAACTGATTTTAACTTTACCCGATGAAAAAATTTTGAACTAAAGTAAAAAGTTACAAAACAACTTATTAACTCAATATTCGTTTATATAACACTTTTATTTACACTTAAATACGATATATATATAATATATATATATATATATATATATATATATATATATATATATATATATATATATGTATATATATATATATATATCGACTTTTTATATATATGTAACGGGTCCGCCATTAACTAGTGCTTATTTCGTGAATGGTAACACTTAGCTCATGTCTGATTTGACAGATAATTAGTTTTATCCTTCAACTGAATGAATATGGTTGTGTATGCGCTTTTTTCGCTTCACTAAGTTGGCCTGCGATCGACTTACAGAAGATGCCGAAGCTACACTCGATGTTTTGCGCTCTGTTAAAAAAAAAAAAAGTTATTTGGCGGACCCTATATATATACTATCACGACACAAAAGTTGTAAAAGACAAGCTATTATTACCGACGCGAAATTGACTATATCGGATTCTCAAATTTAGTTTTCGTCAGATTAAGTGTATTGTTATCATAAGGATGTTGGTTCATGGTTTTCTGTAGCAGTGAATTATCATTATTCACCAAACTGCGAATAGTCTTCTCGAAAGGATGATTACGGTGAACAATAAAATAGGCTAAGCGCGCGGAATGGTGCCAAAGAGATTACTCATTTTAATAAAACAATTTTGTCACTTGCACGTGTTGTAAAAGCTATATCCGTCCAATATAAATTAGTAAAACAAAGTGAATAAATGACAATCAATTTGACAGATCTAGCGTCAGAATATGTCTGCTATCACTTTCCATAGAAAGTCACTACCGGAAGACTTGTTAGTTGGAACAAGTCGCGACAGTTACATATGTGAACTTTACTTTACTTAAACTGAAACGTGAGACTACCACCCTCTAAGGCTCACTGTTTACCTCAAAATTTTATTTTATTTTATTTTTATTTTTTTGTGTATTTTGATCGAATAATGATGATTAAAAAATAACTTTAATAATTTCATCATTAGTTTTAAAAAATTTTGAACACAGTTTATACGTCACACAGTTTAAAGTGTAAGTATGAGTAATGTATATTGTAATTATTAGTTATACGTCACAAGTGCTGATTTTATATACATGTATACTAGTAAGCTATAATACTTCACAGCTTGTTTAAACTTTTTTAAGCAATTGATTTTATCGAGTTTAAATGCCTTCGTTCCCTGCAAAGTATTTCATCAAATCGCTTTAACATGTTAATGAAATTGTATTACAAAATTGAATTGATAAAATCAAACTGTCATTTTAGGCGCCGGTATAATAAATACAATAAAGATATCACGTGTAAAATTACTCTCACTTTAGTTTTATACAGAAAATAGTTAAAGAAATTCTCAGTAAAAAGCAAAAGAAATTTCGACTTTTTATTTTATTCTTTGTTTTTATTGCAATTTACTTTACATTAGCACTAGACGACTGTTTTGTATCGTTATTATTTCCTATTCTCGTACAGAATTTTTAGTTTCGTTTTAAGCAAAAAAGGTAAAAAATAAATGCGATACAAAGCAAAAATCAAAGTCGAACTAAACGTTTTCAGTCAGCCATTATTATGATGATGATGAACTTTGTTCCATTAGTTGAGTGTTCGCCTAATGTACAAGTACTCCTAGTCAACTACTGGGCCACATGCTACAGTTCAAATAAGTAGGTTGTTATTCGTGTTGTTATGTATATACATACATACATATAAACAAGTTTTGTTGTTGTTTTGTATTTATTTTTTTCCTGCAGTTGTTTATGAATAAACAACATGTAAACAACTAACAGAGAGGCCGTCAAATTATTATTTAAGAAGGGGTTGAGAACATATTTTTATTAAATTATTTAAAAATTAATTAAAAGAATTAAGGAATGACTTAACTTTGTAGCAAAACCAATTTTCATAATAAGTTTCTTTTGCTTATTTTGTTTAATAAGAACCTCCCCTTTTGATTTGTTTTCATAAGAGCAGAAATACTAAAACTCCGCCTCTGGTTTGCTTGTGTTTGTCATTTGTTTACCAATGCTAGTGCTTGTACTTGAAAGGAGAATTTTATATAAATTTCTTTTTTAACAGTTTGTACACAAACAGAAGAGTTGCACTTGTATTTGTGCACATTTCTGTAAAGTGAGAGAGTGCATGAATTCTCTCAATTACAATTTAGTGCATATTTTTAGGGTGCTTTTATAGAAAATATTCGTCGTTTCTCTGAATAAAGCTTCTAAATAAAAACAAACAGGTGCCTACAAAATTTTTGGTTTCAGTACTTGCCTTTTTTAATTAGAACGAACTAGGTGCGGTGCGCTATTCTATCAACTCGCTGATAGCGGATTTGATTCCAACCAGGGATTCTGATCACCTTAGTTAAAATATAATTTGTAATTGTACAATATTTTGATTTAAATAAGTTCTAAAAAATGAATGAGAAGGAAAGGCTATTATAGTACAGTTTTATTTCCAGCTGGGATATTATTCAGTCTCAAAGGTCTGCTTTCTTTGAGAATAAAAACACAATTTGCATTCGTTTAATTATATGAAAGTCCAAGATTACTACAATAATTCATAATCTCTTGACATGATGTGACTTCAGGAACTCAAAATTCAATGGTTGGACAGATTCCCAAAATCTAGAGTGATAAAAGTTATAATTTACAACGGTTAGTACAAATGTATGAGAAATGAGGGACTTCTTACACTTGACAAAATAAAAGAAAATCCTAAACTACGCCAAGAAAAATTCGATCGCGTTTGTCATCGGCTACGGTCAGATTTAGCACTTAGTACCTCAAACGCGAAATTTTTTTTTTTTAAACTTTAAACGCGCAAATTTAGCACATTTTGTTATTATTATTTAGCTCTTTTTGGCCGTTTTCACTTTTCAATCGGTATGGTTACATTTCTTTTTTTTCTGGCAATATTATATATCATATCTTACTTTTGTATACATGCTAAAATTAAATGGTGCAATATTTTTAGATAAAGCGCTATACCACAAGATATCGTAAAATATGGAACAACAACCTTTGCTGCTGTTGCTCAACATAAAATAATTTCTATTTTTTAGGCAACAAAATAAAAGTTAGTGAACCAACACAATATAAAATTATAAATGAAAAAAAAACGTAAAATAATATTTTTTTATCTATCAATAAGCAACTGTATAAAATTAAAACATTGTATCAAAAAACATATATGTTAATAATTAACAAGTTTGAAACACATAATTTCATTAATTTTTATATTTTGAGTAACATTTGAAAAGCTTGAGTGGTCACCACTGAACACTATAACAAATATTTTTATGACAAATAAAGCAGATGAAAATGAAACCTAACTTTATTGCTGCTGCTGCTTTCAAAATGTTTATAATGTCAATAGCATAGCAACAAATGCTGCCAACAACAACTTGCCACTAGCTTTCATGCTGCTTGCTGTCGCTTATGTGTTTATTGCTTTACACAGGCAAATATGAACTATCAACATCAGTATTACAAAACTTTTAACACTCATTTAAGAAAAGTAACTTTTCTATAGTTAAACATACTCGTATATGCTAACTAGCTGTTATAAATCTGACTTTATCATATATTCTAAGGAATGTAATAGTTCGCATAAGTAAATAAAAATTATTATTATTTTTCTCATTATACTACCTGTCATTTAGAGTATTTACTTAAAAGTATTACTCTAACTTATATATAATATCCAAATAAAAATATATGAAATTATATTCTTTACTAATAAAAGATCTAGCGAATGTTGTGGTCTTGTCGAAATGAAGTTCCTTCAACTCTACTTGACTGTTAATGCACAATTGTTAATTACCATGAAAACTAAATCAAACCATTTATTCTTTATATGTATCATCTGATAATATCAATTGTTCAAGTTAAAAGATTTCATTTAACCATTTAAATTTTAAAACATATTAATATAAAACGTTAATGAAAATTTTTATACTGTCCTCTTAAAAATAAACTGAGAATTTAGTTGTGCAGAAATTTTAGCGTTCTCTTCGTTTTCATTTAGTCTGCACATGATGACATTTAGCGAATTGTACTGACATTTTCTTGCACAATGCCTTATAACCTTAGGCAGGAATTCAGTTAGAGAATTGTATCAAAATTGATAAATTTTATTTGCAGTAGAGAATAAGATTTAACCATTATATGTTCCAACATCGTTCTAAAATAAGCAACAATTTTTGAATAGTTCTAAGGGACCATTTTAGATTTAAATAATTACAATTATTCACGATGTTATGAGCTATTTAAAATTATATATATAAGTTAATAGGATAATAAAGCCTACGGTCAATTAAAACTTATATAAATTGGTGCTAAGTGTTACACAAATAAATCTGTGTTTTAATTTGACTGAAATAAAATTTATGGCATCTGCTTCGAAATGCTGACACTGACAATCGAAAATAAAGAGTATTATAAAACTTAAAAATCAATTTATACTTTGTAAGAAACTACTTACTTTTAAAAAAATATGGTTAAACTTTATATCAAGAGCAGCATACCTGGAGAGCATCTATCGCATCGACTCGAAATTCAGTGATATCTTTACGAAAATTATTCTACAACATACTGTCATATTTAAATCAAATAAGGCATCTGAGCCTAAAAACTTTTCGGTTTCTAATCAACCTCCAATTATGAGTCTAATTAAATGATTTCCTATTCAAAATTTTGAGAGAGAATCACTAAAATTTTGAGTAATTCAATTTCAATTAACCTGTAAATTATTAAAAAAAAATCAATGTAATCTCTAATCCTTATCATATTTTTGTTACCACCAGCTGTCAAGCATAAAAAACAAACAAAAACTAGCGTAAACAAAGAAAAACATATACAAATAAAACAAAACTTGATGCACTGATTCAATTTGCTTCTTTATTTGGCTAAAAGATGAAGAACTGTTAAAACCTATTATAAAGTGAGAATGTGAGCATGGTAATTCGTATAAGTAATCCAAATAGCAAACAAACTAATTGAAAGTTTCAAGTGAACATGGCATAACGTTTTCAGCAATCGTTGCAGGGTGGGCGTCTTGCTGGTATAAGCTATTATTATTTTTATTTTACATCTTATGCAATTTCCAAAAATAACGACTAAAGACAACGTCAAAAAGCAAACTTTATCTTGTGTTTGTTAGAAGCCCTCTTTTTAAATAAGATAGACAGAATTATCCAAAAACATAGAAAAAAAAACTAAAAATTCAGATACAAAACGCATGTGTTTGGCACACATTTCCCCAGGGGCCTTACATTTCAGCATTTTACACAGATATGGCATGAACGTTAGCAAAATTCATACCTTCGCCTGTAATAAATGCATTGAATCAATATCCACTTAGCCATCATGATTTATTGTTATTAAATAGATGTCCTAATTACCAAACATCCAAAATAAATTTAAGCTAGGTTTCTGCTAATTTCGACTTCAGTAAAACTTTTATGAAGTAAGAATTTGTGAGACGTCATTCACCTCATTGTCACTGAGTTAAGTGTTGCAAAAAATCTAGTCAAAATTGATTTTTATTTTGTATTTGAATAATTTTTGATGAAAGATTAAAATGCTTTTAAAGATTAAATTTGTCTGGAAGGTTAGTAAGAAAATTAGTAAAAAACATCATAGTATCGCCAAAATAAAATAACTACAACTACAGCAAGTAAGATGGAGCTTCTTTCATTGGCTGCGGTTAGTAAAAATTTAAAAATAAATCGGCACCTCTTACTTTTTAAAACATGTGTTGGTAATTCTAAAGAGCAAATATCGGGTTAAAATTGGTTAAGCAGCCCCATTCGTTGAAGAAAACTAATGATGTTTAACAAATAATATTGTTACGTTTTAACCTTTTTAAAACATTTGAGTTTTTTTAATTGCGTTAAGTAAAATAAAATAACACGTATGTTGTTGTTGTTTAACTTTGTGCACTTATTTATCCAACTTCCATTTATACAATCCTAACTATATAGCTTATTTATCTTGCACTTAATACTCGCTTAAAACACATACCCTTTATTTACGTCTAAACATGACTTTAAGACTGCAAAACTATAACTGAACTAACTAACGCGTAAGGCGCCTCCTTTCATATACAATTTAAACTACTTCCGAATGTTCTTATTCTTCCTACAAAATTCGAGTTATTTCCGTTAATTTCAAATGTAACGCACAAAGATAGTTGAATTGGTAATACCCAAAAACACAAATAAGTACGGCATTGTCAGGGTGACCGATTAATAGCCTTGGCACAACCCAATAGACAAAAATCCCAAAAGACAAAGGCGCTGCTCTGGTGTATCTCGTTTTGTAGGTATTATTTATTTTTGTAACAATATTAACTCGATGAGAATTGCAACATGCTGTGTTAACTATTTACACAATATTGTTTCTCTTATTCTCCTTTATTCTATAATAGTTTAATTTATTGTTTAATAATTATAGAAAGTATAGTATTGTCCCATGTTCAGATTCTGTAAGGAGAAAACCAAATCACCAGAGCACATATATACATGGAACCTGTGCGGTGTTAATGTATTATATAAGGCATCCAGGCGCTTAGCAAATATTAAGTAGGTTGTTATCCTTATTGACATCGAGCCAAGGTTCCTCAAGGCCACGGGCATAAGAGAGACATTATAGGGAGACTCTATAAAGATCAAGGCTGTATGATAGCTGGAAGAGTTTCTATACTTCAGTACATCTTTATAACAACACAATACAATACAATAATGTTGTATGTTGTAATTATATGTTTTTTGTGTTGAGTATGCTGGAAGGCCCAATGCTTTGGAATTAAATTTTTTTTTTCAATGAATGGTTTACAATTTAGCATTAGCTATTTTGTCCCATAGTGCATATAAATATTGCACTACCATACCTACACATTACCTCTTTTGTGAAGCGAAGAGAGTTGCTTGAATATGATTTACATTACGTTTGCTCTCTGCAACTGTGTTACTTTTTTTCTAGAAAATCTACGAGAACATTAACATATTTAAGGTACTTCATAGAACATTAAGAGTGCTTAGCGTGCTGGGGATCTCTGCTCGTAATTTTTGAAATAGAAAGGACTTTAAGAACAATTGTTATAGTGTATGAATGGATTAAGAATTTGTTTTTACTTTTTTGATTTAATTTTTTTACTTTAAAGAAACGAAACCAATAAACGAGTTTTTACTCTTTCATATAAAGAGGCGGATTTTTAGAACACTTATACACATTCACATATGTATGTGTTTATTGTTATACATCTACTCATTCAGGCAATTATGCATAAGAAAAATTTTCGTTAGAATTTGAAATTGGTGAGCGTAAGAGGTTCACGTGGATATTAAATAGTGTGTTTTTGGCAATTGTTTGCCAATTTGTTTTTTACTTGTATTAGTAAGAGCGTGCCTGTAGATTGTAAGAGAGATTTTTGCTATTGTTAGATATATAACCGGCAAAGCAAAACTTATCACTGTGATATTACCGTTTGTGGTTTCATGTAATGGGTGTGTGTTTATTTGCAAATGGCAAAAAGTATGAGAGTGCTTATCAGAGAATATGTACATACGTATTCGTGTATATGTGGATTCCTGTAGCCACATGGTAATGTCAACTTTATAAAGGTTTTTCTTGCCATCATCGTCTACTTTGCATTCATTGTGTGCTCATAGTGGCGTTTTATTTTATTCATTTGTTTTTGTCAAAGCACATACACATTGTTGTTGTAGTATCGCCTATTTACATTCATTGGGGTTACTATTTATAGGATAATTGTTACAGTGTGTGTATGTGTGTATGTATGTGTATGTGTATTATTCTTCTGCACAATCTGTGTTCGTGTTTACATTTGTTGTTTTTGTTCGTACTTTTTTTGCCTTTCACTGTTTTGCTGTTTTGTTTTCATGTTTTTTTTCCCCATTTTTAATATTTTACTTATTTTTTTATTCTCCATACAATAGTGGTGGTGATTGTAGTGGTAGTATAATATAATATTATGATACCCGTGCGTCCGTTTTAAACGCATAACCAGTCATCAAAACATTGTTTTAGTGTTAAATTGACGTTACAAGGCGGTGTTTTATACGTAGTAAATTACGCTGTGTAATTAGAATTAAACGTTAGAAAAGCGTTGAGAAAACGTCCGAGCGTGTGTGAAAATATTTAACTAAAGTGAAATTATTGCAAATAAATAAATATATAGAAATTTTGCGCATCAAGTGTTATTTTTCTTTTCATCATCGGCTACTTTTACTGCTGTAAATAGTATCTGTGTTAATATTTTGTTGTTTTTCCAACACAACCTCCGTTGGTGACAGTCGGTGAGAATATTCGATACAAATTGTTGTTATATTTTTTATATACAACGTATACATTTTGCTGAGAGTGAGAGAGCGTGAGTACAAAGTTTGAGTATGAGTGCATGTATTGCAGTTTATTGTTTTTGTTTATGTTTACGGTATTTATTTATTTATTTTTTCTTGCACTCTTCTGTTGTGTTGATTTTTATGCGTCATTCTACAAAATAGGTTTGTTTTACAGCGTTACAACTAACCTCGTGTATAAAATCTGCGTTCATATAGTGTACATTGTCATTACGAAAAACTAAGTCCAAAGAAAAACATTGATCTTTTTACATTCTCAGTAATAATTTTGGAAAATGGAATATAACATAATTATAATAAAAATGTTTCACAAAGTTTAAAATAAGTTTAAAAATAATACTCTATTTAATGATTATTCTCTATTCATTCTAGATTTTAAATGTTTAGTGGAAATATCGAAAAAACGAGTTTACAAAACTCCTTTTATTTTCAACAGTTAAGAATATCTTTCCCGTTGGCATTAACCGCTGATAGTGGTACCTGATCGAATGCTCTTTGTACAGAGAACGAGTTAAGAAAAAATTCTATTTTTTTACTTTTAGGTAATTTGATCATTAAGAAAAAGCATTAAGCCGACGGAAAATATTTTTACTTTTGAACTTTTTTTTGGCAGTTCTCATTAAAGAAATATTGATCATTTTTTTGTCTATTCCATTTAATCTAAAAACAACTCCCTGACAAACTTAATTATTGGCAAAGTAAGTTCTTTCAACTTCGTGGATGGTTTAATGTTTTTATTAAAGAGATTTTTGATATATACCAGATAGAATGATAAATTTCTCCTAACTGCTATTTTTATTAGCATAAGCTCTTATTAAACGCTTCTTCTGGTTAATTTATGAAATAAGAGGTTTTCGTATATCTACAATATAGTTATATTTTGCTTTATGCAGAGTGCTTCGAAGAATTTAATATTAATTTTCGATCTATAACCAATATCTTTTAGTTTCTAATTAAGTTTGCTAATAAATTATGTTCAGCGAAATTTTTTTTTTTATTACTAAATCATACTAAAAACAAAAATAAATGGTAATAAAACATTGTTAATTTTGTAGGAAATGTATCATTCTATTTAGTAAATATATTAGTTTATCAAAAATCTTTTTAATAAAACCATTCAAACACCCCTGAAATTGAGGAAGTCCACTTCGCCAATAATTAAGTTTGTCACTGTTTTTGCGAGCACGGATCAATATTTGTATGAATTTTTCACGGAAACACAGGTTCTTGGACAAAAAAAATCATTAAAAAATCTTTTATGATCTAAATAACTTTCACCATTTTTTATTTTCCCTTCTTAGATTTTCTAAGGTCATTAAAATAGGTGTGTGATGATTTCATAGTTGAAGTCAAATCACTTTATAAATTTTTCAGATTTAGAAACATTAAATAGTAACTTGGAGAAAAAAAATTTTTTTTTTCAAATGCAGTCACATTTCTTTAATCATCAGTAAATGAACTCAATAAGCTAGCATATTCGCCATTGCTGGCTTTACTCTCGCTGACAAAATTACTTACCATCACCATCATCACCATCTTTACCGCTGATTTACACCGAAAACCCACAGTTTTGACAGCATTTTGTGTTTTTTTTTTTTTTTTTTTTTTTGTTTCGTTGCTGTCGTGTTGTATTGGATTATTGTTTTGTGCATGGTTACTAAACAGTGCAAAACTTGTCCATATTGCAGTTGAATAACGCCGAATCATTCTGCGATGTTGTTACACGATTGTGATTGTGATCGCTTGTGAACAAACAAGGCACCCAGCATGGAAAGGCTTACTCATAACCATAATGAGATGCCTATATCCTCCAAAATCTCACGTTCTCTCAATCCGTGAGCGCACATCACCATGTCGTTAATATTTTCAATTGTTTTGGAGTGTAGAGACCTCAACTGGGCATCCAGAAATTTCGGTATCTTCAGTATTGTGCCTATTAACAGGAGTAATATTGCCTTACCAGTTAAGAGGCGGAAATTTCAATGTGTTATGAAGTTATTGGCTTTAATGGTTACAACTTTGGTGAAAATTACATGATATATTATCCCAAAGTTCGTGCTGAGTTTTCTCACAATAGAACAAAAACGACATCGTAAAAACATTACAATAGAGTGTTTGGCACTGTTTTACCGCAATAACGCCGAGTTTGGATGAGACATGGGCTGACCGCTTGACGCCGGAAAAAAGGAAATAGTCAGAGCAAGGACATGGATTGGGGAATAGTGTCTAAAGAATGTGATTGTATTTCAAGGATAGCTCATGGCGCATATTTCTTTGGCATGTAGTAATTTTTATTGATTATCTTCAAAAAGCAAAAATAGTCAACGACGAGTATGGTATTCAAGCCAACTTATCACAATATTGGAGTAATGAAATTTAGGAAAAAGCGAAGCAATTGAATGTGGATAGGAAAAGTGTATCGAGCTAAGGAGTGATTTCGTCAATAAATAAAAAAAAATTAATTTTTCCAAAATAAAATTAGGTCTGTTGATATCTTAACCGCCTTGGTATATTTACAGTTATGTACATTAAGAAGTTGTTTTTAGTGCCGAAACTCGAGAAAAAAAACTTAAAAAAAATCTGTATTATTAAAACCATAATTCTGCTACAAATTTGAAACCGGTCTAAATTATCTATGAAAGAATTGCACTATACCTAGGTATATATTCAGTTCAACTTTCGATTACACATAACATTTTTATGGATAGCGCAATGACAAAAAGGTCCACTCATCTCACATTAATAACCTTATTTTTTCAATAGATAGTCTCCTGTCTTTTCAAAAACTTCGAGTTGTACATAGAGTGCATAGGAAAATACAAATATCAGCACAAATTTTATATATGCACCTTTATTTCTGCATCATCTTATCTAGCATAGGGCATATTTTATTTCCTTGGTTATTTATTTTTTATTTTTTAATTATATCATACACTACTTTTTTTTCTTTACAACAAAACAAGAAACGTCAATAAAAAGACGCACTGCTGTTATTTAAATGATGTCATAAATCACAGTAGCTAGTCAATAAAATGAACTCAAAAAACCTAATTTAATATCTCTAGAGTAAGTTATAAGTAAATTAAAAGTGAGGTAAACCGTTTAAATAGCAAAATTGTAATTAACGAAAAGCGATGATAAATTAGTGTACACGGTTTTTATCATTTAAATAATAAAGAAGTGCAAATTCTTCCTCTCTCTGATTCTGATTCCCTCTCTTTCTCTCTGATCCGATACTTCAGCTTCCCTGTGGTTTATATATCGTTATATCGTCATCTGGTGCTCACGGGGTATAACCAAAATATTTTCTTTTCCTTCGTATAATTCCATTTTTTTATTGGAACTCGGTGAAATGTTAGACATAGAAAATGTCTGTCCAGAATGTTTTCAGAATGCGAAATAAATATCCTTAACTGCTTCGTTCCGCGATCAACCATACAAAAGTGTGCACTTTACGCACCAGCTAAAAATGTTAATTCTCGTTTCGAAAAATATGTGTGAAGATAGCGATTGCTATAAGGACTGCCGATATACCAAAAGGATATTTTAAGCCCAGAAAACATTTATAAGAGTTCGTTCTGATAGGTCAATTATAGCAGATGGAACGGAAACTCGGACTAATGGAGGCGGTGCTGCAATCTATATTAGACGTGGTATCAAAGTTAAGTCCATAGCCGGTTGTAAGATTGAGTTTATGCTAAACGAGGTGAATGCGAGACGGATTCGGAAGATTCTGTTAGATTGTTTTTAAAAACCTCATAGGAACCATCCGTTTGAGTCTATTATTAAAATTTTTGAGTAAATATCTGTCCTATAGAGTGACATTGTCATCCTTGGTGATTTCAACAGTAATTTGCTAGCTTACACTCCTCTCATTGATCTTATGATCTCTTTAGGCTTGACACCGGTAAATATGGATACTCTGTCACATTTCCACTGGCAAACGAATGGTCTAATAGATATATTATTTGTTAACGAAAGTCAAGCCTTCCTATGACCAAATCTCTTATTTGTGACATACGACCTTTGTGTAGCTGGAGTGCCTGCTCATTGAACATTCCACGATATACGCAACTTAATTCGTATTCTCCTGGATTAGTATTCGGAGGGTATTGACTGGCATCGGATTTATTACCTTGAAGGATCAATTGAGTTTTTGCAGCATAATGTGAATGATTTGTATGAGTTGTGTGTACCCTTGAGAGGCAGGTGGATACGTCCACATCGTGGACCGTGGATTACCTACAGTATTAAGGATTTATTAAGATTCATAATACTGCATACTCTAGATGGAGGCGGTTTAAGAATGTTGAGCTCTATAGAGAAAGATTTTGTTAAGAGCATTATGAGATCTAAATGCTTATACTATGGTAGAAAATTCTTCTAATTCTTCTCTGAAATTGATAGCAAGTCGAAATGGAAGAAAATTCAGAAAATGGGAATTGAATAGACGGTCACTTCTTTTCCTGATATTAATGTTAATATTCCAAATAATCCTCAACCGGACACAATGTATATGAGAATTTCTGTTCAGGGCAATTGGAATGGATGATCAAGACCATCCAACTTTTAATAGAGTTTTATTATCTAAAATTTTGCATTTATAACACACCTTCGTACCACTATCTTGATAGAATCTATATTTCGTAATGAACGACAACTATCGAAGGAAGGCCCATTGCGATTCTTTCCTTTTTGTATAAAGTAATGGAAAATGTAATGAGTAAAAAGATTAATAAATGCCTTAGGCAGCAGAAATTATTATCTGAAGTACAATCAGGATTTGTGAAAAGCAGACCCAGTGTTACTGGTCTTACGAATGTAGTCGAGAATCTGAGGTATAGTCTTGACGAGGGCATAGTGTCATTTTAATAATCCTTGATTCGGTGGACCACCTACGATACCGTGGACAACTTAATGTTGACAAAGAAACTAGGAAAACTCTTTTATTTTTCCCCTGCAGCCATATCTAACAGGAAAATTCCAGCGAATTTTGTATAATGATAAATATTCAGGGACAATGAATGTGAACCGTGTAGTTCCGCATGGGTAAATTTTTGGGCATCTTATTTTTTGTATCTATATAAATGATTTACAAAATGTGATTGATCATTGTGGGGTTCAAATGTATGCTGATGATGTACCGATATATAGTAGCTGTAAAGTAAATTTGGTTTCTCAATGTTGACGGCATCAACATTGATTTAGAAAAGACTAACGAATGGGCTGCACATCAATCACACTAAATTCAGCTTGTTGGCTCTTGAAAAAACTTAGAAGTCATATTTGATGATAAACTTTCTTGGACTGGCCATATTAAGTCTGCAGTTGGTTGTGTTTATGGTATGCTAAGGAATCTTTAGGCTGTTAAAATTTCAACTCTACTAAAAGTTCGTTCTTTGCTTGCAAAAACGTACCTAAAACGTGCTATTATACGGTTGCGAAATTTTTGCGCCTTGTACAAGATCAAGCTTTAGTAAGTTAATATCTTGTTTTTCGTGTAAGATATACAATATGGCCTTTGAAAATCGTTTAAAGTTTCGCAGCCTAATTGTATTAGATAAGATTATAATAACCCAGCAATCGAATTATCTCTGTGGAGAGTTGAGGTTTGATAGATCAGTACGATATAGAAAACTAATACAGCAAAGATATAGGAGCACTTTATCACAGCGACATTTTTTGACTTATTGCACTAGTTTTGGAACCAATTTGCGAATCGGATATTGGCATTGAAAGGTGGTTGAAACTTGAGCTTTTTGGATTTTTATCTCGATAATGTATATGGTTTTAGCTTATAATTTTTTTTTTGCAAAAGTATCTATATTTCCTGTTTTTTATTCTTCAATTTTGTAATTAAATTCATTTCAATTTATATTCTTTCTGTTTAGCTCTTTTATCTGTATATTATTATTTTTGTTTTTTTTTTTTTTTTGCTTTTCTGTTTTCTTTGTTAAATTGTATCGATTAAGCTATTACGCATTTAATTTTTAAACTCACTGCTAATTTAATTTAAAATTTTTTTTGGTCCGTCTATGCTAGCTTCAATATATTGATAAGTAAACAAATAAGTAAATAAAGTTTCTAAAAGAGGTTTTAAACGGTTATGTCTACAGGCCGTATCTATATACAGTGACGTGCAAAAGTGTAACATGATTTGAAACTTTCTCTCTCAACACCCTGTATTTTTTAAGCTTGAATGAACTAAGTACTTTTGCTTTATGATATTATAGGTACACATGTCCTTTTCCTCCAAAACTAGTTCGATGCCAATACAGCAACAACGACAGTAGTAACAGCAAAAAATGTTACAATTTTGCACTGTTGATTTTACTTTTAACATTTATCAAAATAAGTACTATTATCAATAGGATGTCCAGTATCCTTTTAACTTTTTTTGAGATTGGATGCGATGAGGGATACCGGGTGTTTTGTTGTTTTTTTTATTCTACTGGTATATCTTGCCAGACGTTATTTCTTTGCACCCAGAGCTGGTTCATTCCTTCGGTCGGACTTGGATACTTAGCGAGTACTAATGAAATGACATGAATAGATAAATTCTCAATCGGACTTATATCCGGAGATTATGGAGGCCATTCCACATAAATTATCACTGTCTTTTTAAGCCGGTTTTTAACAATATATAGATGGCAGATTTTGTTGCAGAATCGACAGGTAGTGTTCTTTACGCATGGAACCATCAATGCGTACTAATGGATCTGCACCACTTTTCGAAATGCAACCCTAAACTATTATGAAGCCACCAGTATGACATCTTGTCTATTTTACACGATGGGTTTGGGTTGCGATTGGGTCCTTAATATGTTTTATTATTATATACTAACTTCCATGTATTTGGTTATTTGGTCTAAGGAGGCTAAAGTAAACCGATTTCAATCTGATGGTCGAGCTTGGTATTGGACCAAGAACCGAAACAGACAACACGACCTGGTGATGGCTCTATACTGGATTCGGATTGCATTTCGATAAATAATGTAGGTCCATTAATACGTATAGATGGTGGGTATGGTACCAACCATTCATAATAAGTATGTAATTTTGCATATGTGGAGAACCATAACAGTTCAAGCTTCACTATTTATTCACATGAGCCAAAAAGTAATAGATTGGATCAGTCAAGTGAAAAGTATCAAAAGAGTTAAAAATCCAACTCTGGTTTTATATTCCACATTTATCAAAGAAATCTTATAAATTGTATGCTGAAATTTAGACGATGTAAAGAACCGTTATATGAAAAACAAATTTTTTACCGTTTCTTAGTTGTAGTACATTTTTTTCTTAAGTAATTCATGCAGTAATTAAGATAGGGGTAGCAAAACACGCCGGGGCTTAGCTAGTTGCTTATTAAAAACTGACTTACTCGTGTCGTTGAAATATGAGGAAATAATGATTTCACTTCGAAATTAGTGAATTTCACTTGATAAGTAATATGACGGCTATCGGATTTTTTCCGGTAGTTAAGTAGAAAAAAGTTGTACTTTATGACCAGCTTGCTGCCTTTTGCTTTTCAAAAATTATCTCTTATTTGTATTATTATTACTTTTCAATGCCATGCTTGAAATGATATTGTTCAGTTTTATGATTTTAGGATTTGCTTCGTTATTAAACACAGAGAATTGATTGGAATTCGATTCACTCTATTTGTTTTACTGAAGACCAATTGGCTCAATTCTTTGAACTTAACAAAATTATTCATATTTGCGCATCTGTAAAGGTTCTTTCAACGGAAGAAAAGGAAGCCTTGTTTTGATAACGATATTGAATGTGCAATAGGAAAAGGTGATTTACTGTTTAAGCGTTGGAAAAGATTTAGGATCAAAGAGTTTCATGAGGAGTATTATTTTGTGAACAGGAAAATTAATAAATCAAACTCATACTATTCTTCTGTTTTTGCTTCTGCTGTGAGATCTAGAAAAACTTAGAAAACCTTTCGGAGTATTGGCATTAATAACAGCAATATGCATACTGATTCAATAGACTCAATAAGAAATTTTTTTTTTTTTTAATTTATTAGTGGATTAGTGGACAATCGTACCTTTTTGTTTAATTTTGAATGCGTGAATCAACGAAATATTTTTTTGATTTACTTGGCTATTAAATCTGATGCTTCTGTTACTGACATAATTAAGCTAGATTTGTTACAGGTACATAACTGGTTATGTCCACTAAATCTAATAACTGCTATATATAACTCCGTATAATTTTCTGTGCAGCCTGAGATAACTTTGAATAATCAACTAACCGAAGTTCAACTAAAAATCTTAGAAATATTTTTAATATATATTATTAATTAATGATGTCATTTAGAGGTCTCTGCATTGTTTGCCCCATTCATCGCCATATGCGTTCATATGAAATGGTGTTTGACGGGAAAATTTCTAGAATGCGCGGTAGCCACCTGTTGACCTAACATATTAATGACATTTTAAGATTGTTAATGGCATATCTTAACAATTATAAAATTAGAGAGCAGCCTTTCGCTCATCCCTGGAATGATTTAAGTCTCTATTTAACCCTAACTAAACTGAATCGGTCAAAATTTTTCTTAATCAAAACATATTACAAGTTTGAGGTTTCGCAAGTTTATTCAGCTAAACATTTTTTTAATTTTTTGCCATCCTTAGCTCTGACTTATTTGGGTTAACATTATAGCCACCTAATCTCAAATAGTCCGTACTCTCCTGACGATGGTATCCGGGTACCCGAAAATATGTAATTGTATGTATGTTGTATGAAAAATGTAAAAATAATATTTTTTAGAGGATTTTGTTATGCATGTTGCATTTTGGCTATTTACAGACATTGGCATAATTTTCGTGTTTTTCGATTAGTTACCTTTACCTTTAGTGGTAAGCGGCCAGTTTTATCCCGCTTAGAAGTATCTCATTGGACTATAGCATCTATTGTAGGCAAACGTGTTTAGGTTTGATTTTATTTGTCATATGCTCTTGAGCTGCTCGGACGTTAGCATATCGTGTTATTCGATTATGCTTGGCTTCTTCCGTTCATGTTCATAATTGCCTCCTCCTCGCTAAGTGATGTCAAAGTTCGTAGGAAGTTAACATTTTCCATCTTCTTGGTTTCGACAGACAAAAGAGTAACATTTTTGTTGAAACCATATCGGGGTGTATCTATATCATTCGTTGTATTTGACCGTAGCTCTTTTTGAATATATTCCCTTTTTACCGAAGAGTACTGACGACTTACCAGAGGGAGTGTCGTAAATAAATTATCTGTTATCATATTATTCCATATTGCTTGTAAAAATCAACCAAAGCTAAAACAACACTTTCCTCTACATTTTCCTGTCGCTGACCAACGGTAAATGATTTCATTCAAATGATAGCTATTGGCTGTGTTACATAACAATAAATAAAATATTCAGTAAAATAGGTTTGGCCTTTAAATGGAAACAAGTGTTCGTCCACTTTCAGATCTTTATGCAAAATGTTGCGCAAAGTTCCTCTGGTGATGCCTAATTGTTACGAACGTCGACGAGTTGATGTTCCAGGCTCATTCTCAACACTTTGTTGTGTTTTCGGTTGTGTTTGCATTACTACGGCCACTACGAGCGTACTGTTTTAATATATTTTCAGCAGCAGTAAAATTCGAGGCTCACGAATTTTGCGATTAAATTACGCACAGCGATCTCAGAAGGAGCCTGATTATGGGGAAAAGCTGCTAAAATTTTACGAAGTGATACAGTAAAATTTTCACCTTTCTGACAGTACATTTTCACAATTAAAATTCTTTGTTCAAGAGTGTAGCGTTCCATAGTTAAAATTTCCCAATTTTTTACTAAGTAAGTGACATAGGTTGACAGCTCAATTCTTGACATTTCGTTATTTGACAGCAAATTTACTTTAACTTCAAATTCAAACTCTAAAACTAAGATATTTAAATGGATACGACTGTATCAATACGACGTTTCGAGTTCTTCCACAGAAATCAAACTAAATTTGCGAGATTTTACGTTTAAAACTGCAATATTCGCTGCAAAAGCACCAGTAGCTCAATTTAGTAACTTTTTTTTACCATAATCGTATTTTTTTTTAACAGTAAACGATAAAATTGTCGATTTTGCTATTCAGGAACTCTTATTTACACTATTCGATAAAGTTTTGTCGTAAGCTAATGACAAAAATTTTGTTGTTGTGTATTTAATCGAAAAATCGTAAAATTTGTCGTAAAGTTTATTTGGTTCTTCGGCTGTGGCGTTGCTTTCTTTGGAAACATTGGTAGCCGTATTACATAAAAGATATTGTAGACATAAATAAAATTAATAAATAAATATTTTATTCAACACATCTTCTGCACAATTGCTAAAACATGCTTCTAAACCTCAAAATTAATTTGATTTTTTTTTCAATTTTCTTTGCGTTTTTCGCTTTTTGGACAGAGTTGCCAGTCGAAAAAGCGAGTTGTCGATTGTCGCTAAGGTGTAAGGAGCGAACCATATAATCGCTACTGCAAACGACAAAAAATCGACTTCTTTTACGATTGTCGTATCGTTAAAAGTTAATGAATCGCACTAAAGGATTGCCAACCCGTAGTGTAACCCAATTAAAAACTCCCGAGTTTTATTGTGTATTATGTATAAAAAAATCCGGTGGGTTTTTTTTATTTAAAGTAGTTCGTAGTTTATTTACAACAAAAACAAGTATATTTTACGTATTGGGAGTACAAATTAATTCGGTTATTTTTTTAGCTCAGAAAAGATAATGAATTAACAAATTTATCATAATCAAAATGTGTGAAATCACTGCTTTCTTCTTTTTCTCACCTCTGAGCCAATTTACGAATCCCGTTTCAGAAAATCTTCTAGTCTTTTGAAGTGATCCAACTTTGAGGTCGATTTAATATGTCTTGAAAAGAAATTATTCGTTGACATGTTAAAAGATATTGTATCCGTCGAAACAGCCAATAGTCAGAAGGATCAGTGTTGGAAGAATAAAGCGGGTACGAAATTTGATTGATTCTGACAATCGTTTAGAAACTTATATAATGTGAGGCAGAGCATTGCCATGCAAAAGAATATCATAATCATGTCCGTTCTTTGTATTCCGACAATTTTTTTTTTTCATAATGCACGGCTCAAACAAAGCAATCTACTTTAGCAGCATAGAGTACACAATGCCGCCTTGATAGTGGCTCTCCATGAAGCATCCATTACTTGGTTTCAGTTTCATTAATCAATTTGATCTTTTAAGCAAAGTAAGATGATTAATCTTATGTAGCCCTCTCCATATGATTTGTATAGTGGTGAATGGCCTTGCTAATTGGTGGCTATCTTTTATTTAGAATCGTAATTTTTTTCCAGTAAGTGGCGTTTTCTCCTTCTCGTTCGTCTGATGTTTGGTATAATCGGTAAAATAGAAGGTCCGGGGGGCTTCTTATTTATATATTTATTTATTTATTTTTTTGATGGAGCGATCTGGAGGAAAGTTGAATCCTCTTTATTATTAAACACTAGAAAGCAAAATTAAATTTTTTCATCTTGTATTCTGCTGGGGCTCGAACCTGGCACGCTTGTGTTGTTGTGCGTACTCTCTAACCACTACACCACGCTACCACAGCAAAATTACATTATAAATATTAAAACAATGTAATTTTACCAGCAAATAATAAATATTGTCTAAATGAAGGAAACTAGGAAGCAGTTATTAAACCCATCAAAAAACCCTATAAAACCAGATGGGTTAATTTTTTTAAAATAAACCTGGGTTTTTTCCAAACCTGAAACACACACGGTATGGTTAGAGTTAAGTTAAAACCCTATTTATTTTTCCCTTACTAATGATTCTGTATCCAGTTTTCTAGAATCTTTTTTGTTTAGAAGTTTTTATTGCTTTTGGATAGATAAAGTGAAGGTTCTTCACTATTAGAATTCGCTTCAAGGCAAATTTTGTTAAATAGCAGTTCTATTTATCTTCGTTTTATTCAACACTCAATACAATTTTTGGGAGTGGTATAGTGCAAATTTTCTCAGTAGCAAAAAATTAAAAAAACAACTATTTATAGAAATACCAAATAAAGCTTAGAGTTTTAACTGTAATATATATACATATGTAAGTCTTACATACTTCATCATCTATATATACTTATTTACATATTAGAATAAGAATAACGACTATAAATAGTTTTTATCAAAATAAATTTATTCATTCTTCAACAATATAAAATGTCCTTAACAGAACCCTTTTTGTTTTTTTTTCTTCTCTTACTTTTTAAATAAGATTAATACAAATTCAACATGCTACGTTATGCTCTTGTACTGCCCAATTTTCCACCGTTTCGACTAGACTTGTTCATAAAAGCTTAAATAAGTTTAACAATATAATTAAAACAAAAGATTTAAGCCGAATTAACCCTTTGTCAGTTGCTAGAAGTTTTTAATGTATATGGTTTTAACATTCGAAATTCCTTCCACCTACGCTTAAAAAGGCAACAGAAAACGAAAAAGTGTCAAAAACTGTTGGTCATAAAGCATGTGGCAATTATTCAACTCAATTGAATGTGAAGTGTGGTAAGTGGACAACAATAAAATTAAAAAAGAAAAAAAAAAACCAACAAAATTGGTAACAAAAGTGGTCGGCCAATGTTAGCAGAAGGCCATTTTGAAAAATAAAATTAAAAACACGGTAACCCATGTTCTTTGATAATTTTTGTGTTCACATGTAACGTGTTTGTACTAATTTTTTGCTTTTTCTTTGTCTGATAAGGCGCTACTGCAAAAAAATGAGTATGTTAAGTTGGTCTTAAACGAATTCCTGCTGGAACTAATCAACTAACTGCAAGATCCTAACTTTGCATTAAACACAAAACCGACAGCAAGCAGCAGACAGCAAAATGTAAAAATTATAATGCATACGTTTATATTAAAACAGTTATTTTAAAGGCAGCATAGCAAAAGCCTAGACAACAACCTTTGCTGCTGCTGCTAAGTACAAAATAATTTCTATTTTTTAGGCAGCAAAACAAAAATAAGTGATACGAACACAACATAAAATTTTATATTAAAAAAAAAACTTAAAAATATTTTTTTTATTTACCAGAAAACAGCAGTATAAAATTAAAGTATTGTATCAAACAACATTTAAGCTAATAATTAACAAGTTTTAAACACATAATATCATTAGTTTTATATTTTTAAGTAATATTTTGAAAAAGTGTTTTTTTGTTGTTGTTGGATTTGAACAGCATGAGTGTCACCACTGAAAAATATTTTTCTATAACCAATATTTTTATGACCAATAAAATAGATGACAACGAAACCTAAGTTTATTGCTACTGCTGCTTTCAAAATATTTATGAAGTCGATAGCATATCAGTAAATGCTGCCAACAACAACTTGCTGCTTGCTTTCATGCTGCTTGCTGTCGGTTATATCTTATGATGTTACGATATCTGTGTAAAATTCTGCACCAATTCTCTAGGTCTATCGCCTGACTTTTGTTTCTATTATGGTCGCATTAAAAATCTATTTTACTTAATCTTGGGGGAATCCTGCATATTCTTCCATTTTATGTGAGGGAAGAACCCTGCAGAAGTGTTTTAGAATAGCAGGTATTTCCAACTTGAGGTAGCAGGTATCTCCAACATAGGAGGCATACAAATATATTATGTTTATTTGATAACAATCATTCATTGAAAAAATTACTGCGCGACATGGCTCATTTTAATATTTAACAGGAACTGATATTTTTAAATAAATTTTTGATTTCACCATTCTAGGTAGCATAATATCGAAGACCAAATTTGAAGCACCGATGGTTCAAAGCACACTGGCGGCGAAACTGATGTAATTGGTTCCAGTTCCAAAAAGCATTGCTAATAGGAAAATTGAATCTTCATTTGAGTTGGAGTGTGTCTGAGAAGATTGAAAACAATGCAAAGGTTTGAGAACTTATGTGCTGTTGGACAATCAGGCAGCCTTGTCATTTTGTTAGCTAAGGTCAAAGGTTGTTATGAACAGCATAATATCTGTAAATCAACTTGATGCACACGACAGGGTAATGCTCGGGTATGTCATAAGGACCACGAAAAAGCTGACAGTTTAGAGAACTAGAGGAGTGGCTTTCATTGTGTCTGGAAAATTCTTTGAGAGGGAATTTACTCGACTAAGGAAGGAAAATGTTTATTTTCTTATCGCTTGGTATATCCCCAAAGATACTTTTGCTTAACAAGAGTGGACTTAGCGTCTAACATATTTAGCGGTCATTGTGGTCTTAAATACCATCTTAGAAAATTCTGTTACTGATCATGATGATCAATGATTTTTAGATAATAAAATGTATAAGGAAAGCAATTTTCAGAAGGAGAACGCTGCCTTTCACGTTTCTTAAGAGTCATTGAAATGGCTTGAAGAGCACAACATCCCACTTATAGAATGGCTTGCAGTCCCGATTTGAATCCAGTCACGTAAAATCTATGGACAAGAATCAAAAGGAGAGCTTTACAAAACTCTGTTAGAGCTCCAGTTGGCCATTAATGTAGCTTAGAAAGATTTCGGTCATTAGTGGTTGGGAAATTTTATGAAATCAGTACCAAAACATATCTTTGTAATGATAAATGAAAATTGTGCATCAATTAATCACTGCAAATTTGTAAATGTTCTTGTTATTGGAAATATAGTCAGTGTGTTTATACAAACATATACCAATTTTAGATGCTACAGTGTACCCGGATGATGACAACTAATTAAAACCGGGGTTATTGAATATACAAATTCAATATAAAAACATATTTATTGTGTAACTTAAAGCGTCTTTATGTTAATGAATTAAGGCCAAGCAAAGTAAAAAGAAGCTTTCGACGAGAACAAAAAAAATATTTCTATACTAATTATAAGGGGAACCCCCAATTCGGAACTAATTTCACAAGATAAATGTGTATACGCATATATGAATATTTTTACAAAAATCAGGTTAGACATCCCTGTCGTTTATGCATTGCTAAAAAGAATAAACAAAAGCCAGAAAAAAACAATTATACGTGCTGTTTACAAATAACCAAATCGACAACAACAACATTAGCAGAAATGTAGTAAATAAAAATAAGGGGCAACAAAAAACAATAACAGACACTAACAAACGACAACAAAACAACAAGAACTAGAAGAAGTAGTTTACATTCGCATTCCCTCATAAAAACTAAAAGAAAATAAAGGAAAGAAATGGAATCAAACTGAAATATCGAGAGTTTCGAGAGCCTTCGAAATATTTTTTGCTCAGCAATCAGTTTATTGGTGTACCAGATTTCGGCAAAGAGCTGCTCTTTTCTTGTGATTTCATACGTACGTTCTCACACACATAGGCAAATAATAAACAAAACGTAAAGAAAAAGAAGTAAAGAAAAAACAAGTGGAAAAATACAGTGCAAAATGGACTGAGTGAGAGACACTCAAATTACTACCACAATGGTAAAATGCACTGATATTAGTTTGCCTGTTACTGGTGTAAACTCAGCGAGTTGAGTTTGTTCGTTTGAACTTATATTGTAACGACCAACCTAGTTGGAGCTAACTCAGTTGAGAGAGTAAAGTGTGAATAACTCTAGTTGAAAAGCTTGTGATCGAACCAAAGCTGTAACAACGATCGGATTAGATGATTTATAGGTAGAAAGAACTGTCGGGTAATTGTTGTTGTTTACAAAATTGTAAACAGAGAGAGAGAGAGTAATTAAGACTAGAAATTGTTATTGTTTGTAAAAAGATTACAAACAGTAGAACGCAAAACTGCATTAATAAAGAATTATTAATCAAAAACCAAACCAAAATCAAACTCTGGCCTAACACCATAAGCAACATAGATCTATGGAATTTATAAACGAAGAGCCCATACTGAAGTAGATAAGACAAAGAAAGTGGAGATGAATCGCACATATTTAAAAGAAAAATCCAAGTAGTATTACAAGGATGGCGCTTGAGTGGAATCTTAAAGGATTAACAAACCGCGTTCGATAAAGGAAAAACTGGCGCACAATTATCCAAGAACTAAGTCAAGACCATCTTACATGGGAAGAGGCAAAGACATCAGCAGCAAATCGTGTAACATGGAAATGCTTTGTGGAAGCTCTATGCTCCCAAGAGCAGTAACGAAAAAAAATAAAATAAAATAAAAAACCAAACACAAGATTTATTTTACTTAAACTGCAATCTATAAACTCATGAACAAACGTTTTTGTTAAAAAAGGGTTGAAGTTTTGGGATGTTAACGAAATCGAGTAATGGCGTTATCTCGAATGTGCTGTGTTTTGCAATAATTTATTGAAAACAATAATAACGAAAATAAGTTAATGCACTCAATAGGAAGCAAAATTAAAATTAAGACTGCGTTTCTACGAATATGTACCAATGTATTTTCTTTTGAAAGATATCTATCTTATTTATATTTAAAAGCTTAAGTAAATGTATTGTAATTATAACTGTTTTCTAACCCGAACTCGTTATATCGATGAATAATTCACTAACTCACTTATAGAAACCATATGTAAATTGAGAGTTCTGACAACTATGTTGACAAGCCTATTTAACACTTGGTTTCAAGACTAATTATATTTCATATAATGACTGAATTTACTTTATTTACATCTGGTGCTACAGCATAGTTCTAAATATGATTCTAAATATAATTTATTTCTTTTTTAATATTGCTGTTAAACTGATTCATTAGAGCCGAATATAGTATTCTTTGTTATTTTTCAATTTTTATTTCTTCCTATCTTGTAAAAAGCAATTTTTCAGTGATAAAATATTTAAATTTAATTAAGGCCAACGGACAAACTTGGTTTATTCTGTTATTTGCCTTTTTTATTTTTGTTTTTATTTTTCTTCTTTCAATTTATTTTTGTTTGTTGGTATTGGAACAAGGATTGCATACCACACTGTAGAGTAGTGGTGGTAGATATTAGGTAGTGGCGATGTTGATGTTGTTGACGATTCATGCAACCAAAAGTTGAGGTGTTGATTTTTGTATTTTATGATGGCATGTAGTGGTAAAAATAAAAGTCATAGAACAGTGGGCAATAAGAGTGAAATCTTAATATATTTGATACATAGCATTACAGACGGGGTATTATAATGAGATTCTAGAATTTATTTTTCATATTTTAAAAATGAAATCATTATCGTAGTTACCTTTGAGGTAAAATCTAATTTTGATAAAGAAGTCTTGGGCTGTTGTTTCATCCCATTGTTGTTGATTCACAAATTTGCAAAGACACAGACTTTTATTTGATTATTTTTGCTAACAAATACATGCAACATATAAATATGTTGTACATATGCTTCTACATACGAGTATATGTTTACACACAGTTACATATGTATATTGTTAATTTACTTTACATACAAATCTATATAGTGTTCATAAATATTTTTTCTATTGCTTTTTTTCAATGCTTCTGGCAAAAAGAAAAATTCATTACAAAATTTTTGCTTTGTTGAAAATTCTTTTAAAACTTTAAACAATTTTTCTTTATTAATTTTTATTTTTTTGCAACATAAATATTTTTTTATTTATGCTCTTACTTAGGGCTTATGTTTTGTTGTTATAGTTTGGTTTATAAAATATTTCAAATTTATTAATGCAAAATTAAGCTGCTATGTCTATACAAATTTTTAAAATTCCTTAGTCTCGCACGTCGACTTACTTTATTTTTATTTGTACGCGTATGCAATGCCTTTTCTTATTATACGCCACTCAATACAAAAAAATTACACAGTATGATTTCTGACTCGCTGGGAAACTACTTAATACTTTTTGAGGAGAAAAAATAAAGACACAAATAATTCTAATACAAGTATTTCTACATGCAGGTTTAAGCTTAAGTAGGTTGAATAAACCAACGATTTTCGACAAAATTGTGAATTCATTAAAGCAATCAGCATTGTTGATGATTAATCTAAGATATTTTCCATTCTCAGATTTCTTAAAATTTCTCCTATAAGTGATAAAAAGTATATATTTAAGTTAGATTAGGGTTGTTATGACTTAATATAGAAATACCATAGAAAACAGCAGCCTTATAAATGCCAGATGTTTTCTTAAAAAGTAGAACATTGAGAATTATACTACGTGAAGTAATATTATTTTTCTGATAGGTGCTATGGAGTAGAATGTAAATCTATTTTTGAATTACTGGTATATATAGAGTGGGCCATTTAAAAGTTTAAATTTAAAAATGCAATAAACCAAAAACGGTCTGAAATTTTTCCAAATTTGTTTTTTGTTTTGTAGTACAATTGTTCCCGTTAGAAACAAAATATTATTTCATTCATATGGCTGCCGCGGTTGGCCTCACAGTATCCCATTTGATAGGACCAATTTTCGAGAACTTTATCAAGTGTGTAGGGTCGCATCTCGGTAATGGCATCATGAATGTTGGCCTTCAAATGCTCAATTGTCTCTGGTTGGTCGGCATAACACTTGCCTTTAATGGCGCCCCACAGAAAATCGTCTATCGGTGTCAAATCGTAGCTACTTTGCGGCCAACTGGCATTACCATCAAACGTTACACACAATAAATCGATTGTGGCTAGAGATGTATTGCAAGTTGTACCATCCTGTTGAAGCCAAACATCGTTCTCATCAATACTATGAAAAAGGGGCACAAAAAAATCGGTTGTCATGGTGCGATATGTGTCTGTATTGACCGTAATTGTAGCGCTGGCCTAATTAAATTTTTTTTTATTACCAAACAGTTACTCGTAAAGTGTGTATTGGCTTCTGTAAGACCACGTTTGGGTTTTCTGAGCCCCAAATACGGCAATTTTGCTTATTAACGTACCCACCAAGATGAAAATATGCTTCATCCGAAAAGATGATTTTTAAAATTTTTTGGATTTTTTACAATTTCCGACCAATTGTCTTTATTGCTCTAGCGTAAATCGACTCATTTCGTTCAGTGGAGATAATATACTGAATTTTGCGACAGAATAGAATGATATAAGCATTGCCAGATTCGAAATAACCGCTGGTTCAAATTTAAACCGATAGATGGCCCATAAGATACTTGTTTTTCGTACCTTCATGCACTTTTAAGGTTAAATATTAACTTATTTTTATCGACATATGTTTTATTTTAGCAACCTTGAGGAATCTGTGTATATTTCTCAAGGACCCATATATTATGTAAATATTTTTCGACATTTTTCAAACATAGAACGTTCAAACACCGTTTTCTATTGGAACCGTACTATTTGTACACAAAAGTACATACATACATAGGTATGTATTAAAAACATATCAATATTTCGTTCATTGCTCAAACTCAAATACATTCCACATTTGCCTTATGAGCAGTTTTTTTAACTCAATACAATTTGTATACGTGTTTTCTAAAGAAAGTTCACCAAAAAGTATTAAAATTTAAAGCTTATGACTATTAAGAAAACAACACTTAATCAAGTGAAATCTGAAACCTTTGAAACACTTCTTATTCCAAACAATAACTCATAAAAGTAGGACTTTCCCGGACACAAATTATTTCAGAGGACATATACCCAAAAAGATGACAGTGTGCGAGAAAAAGATGACGAATGATTTATTTGTCTTTAATCACTCTGAAAGTAAGCCATAACTGAATACGGAGCCATATATTATTTTACTCAAATACATATGTAAATCAATTAATTATTTCTTTGGCAAGAAATTATATTAAGACACAACAAATATATTTAACAAATTGTTATACGCTTCAATCAAAAATCAGGAAGTTTTCAAGGTTATTTAATAGTCAAGCAGAATTAAAAAAAAAAAATTAATTTCCGCAAGAAGATTATCATTTAGTTAGTCTTGTCGGATAATAAATTCTCGACAAAAGGGGCATCCATCTTGCGGAAAACTTTCTCATACCCTGTGCTGTGTGAGATGATTATGGCTTCCAAAATCTATCACACTATCAACCTCCGATCAGCCAACACCATATCTTGAATTTTTCAGTTGTTTCGGATTTAGAGACCTAAACTGGGCATCCAGAAAATTATGTATTTTCCGTGTAGTCTGTTATAGTTAGTTTGTAAAACACAAACAAAATGATGCAGCTTGTTAGAACTTTGACTGCCTGTTTAGGAGAGCTGTGTTTCCCATATAGTGAAGTGTCGGGAAATTCAATAAGTCACCTACTTATTGATCCGGCCTCGTATATTGAACTAACTGACCAATATATACTTAAAAAAAATTTTCAAATGTTCAAAAGTTCTCCAACGAAATTGTATTTATGTATAATAGGTTAAGTTATGTAGGTGAAAAATTAACGAGTTTACTATCAGGACCTATGGCCCTTGTGGCAGACTACAAGCAAAAGACTAAATGAATCACTCACCCTAAGCAAAGTAAGAACCTCGTGGTATGCTTCGAAACCATACCAGCGGCACATCTTTGATATAGTACAGATCATGAATGAGACGTTTACCAAGATATCATGGCCTTGGAATCTTAGAGTTAGTCAGTAACGTTTTTTTTGCCCTCATTTAAACTGCTACAGTTTATATAATGTTACCTTATTACGTTAGATTTTAAAGCAATAATCGATGCAACACTGTAATCGAAGTTTCGATGTTTAATACCACAATTGCCAAATGGTGCATTTGTTACGCAGTCTGAAAGGCACCAAGAAGTCTAACCAATTAGAGTAATAACAGGCTGTACCGTTCTTATTTTTGAGACGTGGAGTGAAGCTTGGGATCACGTAGTCCCGGCGGCGCACTCGTTTCTGGTGCTTATTGCAATCCCAAAGTTTTAGTCAAAATTCGGTGTAGGTAGTACATCGGTTACCTCAAGATCGGTCCTCTCATTTTCCGCAGTATAGTACCGTAACCAGTATGGTGTCCAGTTTGACTAATTTATTTAGTCTGATCTCTGTAGCTCCGACATTTAGTTATTCAACGGCACCAATACCACTGGTCTACAGCTAAAAAGCTATAAAAAAACTGTAGGGAATATGATTTTTTTATGGGCGTGGCAAATTTTTCGCCCAAAATATGAATAGTTACTTGAATATATTTCATCATAACTTGAAAATGACCTGACCTATTTAATGCAGGTACCAGCAAAGGTTTAGGAACAAAATTTCCTATAAATCAGCTGAATAACACTTCTTTATATTTATAACAGTTTCGGAGTTATTCGTAACTTAGTGTTAGAATAAGAATTTTACATGTTAGGCCTTAAATTAAGGCTTAAAATGTTGAGAACAAAAAAAGGTATAAATAACGGCAATCGTTTAGCTATTTCTGATTTTATTCAAAATTTAATGCAGGTACCTACCTTTGACCAAAATTAGCTAACAGATTTTTTCTTGTCAAATTATTGGAAATTTTTTTCTTTTACTTCCAAAAAGTTGTAAAAAGTTTACATGGTATGCATTTAAATGACAGCCATATATGTTGAAAGTGAGATAACCCATAAAGGCGGGTATCTAACTTTGACAAAAAAATCTAATACATTATTAGGCAACACACAAATATAATGAAAGGAAATGTCTGGAAGGAAACAATACATACGCATATATCTATGTTTTTACTTGATGCTTTTTCTCAGACTTTACGGGAAACCCAGCTTTCGTAATAGTCACGCGGTATCATCACAAGTTACTAAATCGCCATCTTTGCTAAAATAGGCCAAAAAATCTTCTAGTCTATATCAAAAATTTGAGACTTTCGAGTCCTTATCTAAGAAATTTCATTGCTGTAATCTTGACGCAAGAAGTTCTGAATTTGATTTTGAAAGTTCTTAGTCTCATTCAGGTTAGATTGGTTTATAAAATGAGGTTTTTAATGAAATAATTATTTTATTAAATATAATGATTTTAAAAAATGTTACTCAAAATATATACGAAAAGGGAATTTGTATACTGTATTTTCAGTTGACTTTATGCTGGGGTTTTACAGCCCTTAACGAACGGAGCTGTGTTTAATGAGTAGTAATAATATACTACATTTATATCGCGTTCAACTTTAAACCACAATGTTTTATGGTTTAATTGTAGTATAGGTTGACGCACATGTAGTATACTATGCTAGTAGAGTATATAATGTCCTAGAAATTGCATATTGGAATTATCACTATGCCACCTTTTTCTAGTGCAATATAGTCGATACTAACATATTTGTGTCTTTAACTAAGAAGTTATATTGATCTCTTGGTTACAATGCAAAACTTAATTGAAAACATCTGAACATTTTCTATTCATTTCATTCATTTAGAAAAGGTTTATTTTTGATCTCAAGTTTAATTCACATTCATTCACGACCAAACTAAAACAAAATTCAGTTATAAGTGACTTAAAAATAATTCTTGAACTTACACATCCGAAATAATTTTTTTAATCGAGTAAACATTTTTGAAAATGTTTTAAAGAAATTACATCTAAGATGATATAAGAATTGATATTGAATTTAATTAAAGTTAAACTGAAAAAAACCAATAAAATTTTTATTTTTGCCAAATATCATATTGCCAGCTAACAATCCTTATGAGCATTTAAGTGAAGAGGTTTGAAAAACGTCGCTGAAACACTCTTTGACTCTTTGATTGATTGACTACCATCCCGTCCACTTAACTTTCAGCCTGTTGCCAATATTTTCACTTCTCATTTTTTTTTTTCTTTCCATGGTATAAATATTTGTTTTCCTTCATGGTTTTTCAATATATCCTACACACTTCCATGCCTTTTTGTTTGTTTACACTGGTATATTTGTTGATATTTGTTGGTTTGAAAAAGGTATGGTTGTGTCAGGCATTCCTGGGAAATCTTTATTCAATTTAACCACAATTCAACCAGTATTTTTGAGAAGAAAAAACAAAACCTGAATAAAATTTTCTTCGAATAGTAAATATTGCCAAAAGAAAATAGAAAAAAAGAAAAATTTTAAGATGGAAAAAGGGCGTTGGGTTATCAGAAGGCACATTTGTAAATTAAGAAGCAGTGAGCTGAAAAATTGCTTTCTGCCCATTTTTTATATTTACATTTTTAGCTTCAATTTAAAATTTAAAGAAAACGAAAGACGTTTTAGATTTAGAACTTATAATGAATTATTTATTTTAATTAATACTCTCATTATTATTTTTTATAGGTTTATTTGCCAGACTAATTATCGTAAACAATCAAAATTACATCCACAACGAATTTAACTGAAGCCAGCCCTTTAGGGCTGAGCTATTTAGGCTTAGTGCCATGGTCATGCCAATGCTGGAAGGGTCCTAAAGCTCCCAAACTATCCACTTTAACCAATCAAGTTCGTGCCAATACAGCTCCTTATATTTTGAACACGGCAAATACCTCTACAACGGGACCGACAAGACCTTGCATGCAGTGTACATTGAAAATGGACTTAGAACGCCAACAACTACAAATTCGTCAACAACAGCTATCTAATTCACTAAGTTGTTCACATCACCAACAACAACAGCAATTGCCAACACATTGTCACTGTCAAGGAAATCAAAATCTAAATGCACCTGTTATAACATTTCCGGTACCACCACCACCTATACCGCCAGCTTTACCGACTTTTATACCTTCAACTGCACAAACCGCTAACATGTCAACACAGGCGCCGAACAATCAAATGTATTTTGTTCCTTTTAATGTTCCCAATATGGTTAGAGGCACAGCACCACCAATTGTAAACAATCAACAGCCGCCTACTAACTTTTGCCCTCATCATCCACCTCCTGTTTTAACTTCAGCGCCTAAATCGACTGCTACAAAACCTTCGGTCAGTACTAGTCAAACTCGGGGTATTTCATCGCTTAAAACAACAATGAATGCATCTACTAATAAATCTGAAAATGTAAGTTTAATTTGTGTTTATAAAATTTTTTATAATTTTTGTTAAAAATATTTAAAATATAGCCCAACCTATTAAATATTCTATTATATGTACCAATTTTCTGCTACCTGATAACATTAGGAAAAATACGTAAAATATGATATCAAGAGCATATGAAAACGTAACAAAAAAAAAGACAGCTCAAGAGATGAAAACTGTTTTCATAACGGAGAATGGTCACACCATTCCAGAGAACGCACTCAACACTTATTTCAGGGTTAATTCTAAGTATAAAGCAATTCTCTCTGTCTCTCTTTCTCTTTCATTATGTACATATTTACAATACAATTCCCTTAATTAAAGAATCATATATATAATTAATTATGGCTATTTAATGTACTGCGCTGTTTGCAGTGCACTCTATCATTTGTCATATAAATCGCCTTGCTAAGTGTTGCTCCAATCAGTGGTCTAATCTAATCTGTCAATCACATTGGAGACCTTCCTCTTCAAGTAGTAACCTCAACCTTTCTATCAACCATTAGCCTTCCCACAAGAGGGTACCCGTCTGGCAATGTGTCCAAAATATTTACATTATAGAATTGATGTAATTTTTCTGAGCTCAGTCCAAGATACTCGAAGAATTCAACGATGTAACTACAATATATATATATAAAGCTTTCAACTTTTCTTCTTTCAGCTTGCTTTATGGTCCGAGTTTCTATAGCATAAGTGGCGGTTGGGAAGAATAGTTTTCCCAGTTTAGCTAAGTTCTCTTCGTTATGCTGCTATTTCTCGAAATTTTGTTAAGCCTTGTGTTCGCGATTCAAGCTAGAGAAAGTCTTCTTTTTATTTCTTCAGCACATTAAATCTGTTCACTTCATTAAATACTGCAAATGTTGTTACATCCGATAGATTGTTGTCTGTTTTATTAACAATCATAACTTCTGCCTTCGATGTTTTTTTTTTTTTTTTGAGATCATATTTCCTGCTGCGCTCTATCCGATTATATGCATATTTATGTTCATGTTCATCCCATAAAAAACATTATATTTTGGATGCACATTGCAGGTGAAAATTTAAGAAATAAGGTGTAGAGTTGTAGCGTTTCCTTCCAGATTTCTTGCCCTACGTTGCAGTCAAACTTACCAAACTTTTTAGTTCAGCTTGCCACGCGTTGTGCGCCAAATATTGTTATGTTCACCACAGCGTGCCATCTTCTTAGGCACATTTACTGGCGCCAAATATTTCTTATGGTATGAATCAAATAGATATTCCACTAAAATACATAAGGAATATCTGCAATTTTTTTACTCTATTGACGATACTGCTCTGTTTTAGAAAATAGTTAACGAACGGGAGCCATTGAAAATCACTGCGTTTTCACTTGCACACGACACATTTTCATTGTTGTTGATTCTCCAATGATTTTGGTTGGTTGATTTGCTGAATTTGGGAGTATTATCTTTCACAGAACAGCTTTAGTACTACTTCGAACAGAAACTATGACCACTCTTACCAATTTTTTCAATTTTCTTTGGAGTTTAGCATATCTTTCAATTTTATTTTACTTTTGCCAAAATTACCTTCATATTTCACTGTTTTCAGTTATTTTTTTCTTCGTTAATTTTTAGATTTCTTTAACTTTTAAATTTTGTCTATTTAAAATTTTTTCTCTGTACTTATATGTTCAAACGCCTTTCAAAGCCTTTGCTTTTACCATCACTACTCTATTCAAATTATGTTTTTTAAATGATATTAATCACAGCTCCTTTAAGTTTGTTTTCTTATTCTTTTATTTAATAGATGCTTCAGCTACTGTTGTTGTAATGTAGCTGGCTAGCAAAATAAATGACGTTGTAATTGTTGTTGTTTTCTTTATTTTTTTTTTTCTTTTGATTATTATTTTTTTCTATTTTGTGTCTACCTGAAGATTGGCTTAATAATTTTTAATACAAATTGTTAATTAAGTATTTTATTAATAATTCATAGATTCTTTTTCCTTTCCTTTTATAGTTGTGGCTAATGGAATAAGACCATCAGGAAAAGAAATTCAATAGAGTTTCTATCCCTTCTTTCTCCTAATAACACAGCCAAAATTATATTTAGCAATACTAAATAAAAATAAAAGGATATTTACATTAAACAAAAGTGAAACGATCCTAGTTTTTCTCTGGGTACTTAATCCGTGACATCACAAATCTTCCTCTGGTCCCCCTCAAGAAATTTCAATATATGTATAGAGAAATTATTTTAAAAAAGAAAACTCTCAAGATTATTGTGAAACGTTAATTTTTTATTTTTTAAACAATAGTTACCTAAAGGATGCAATAATAGTAATTTGTCAATAATATATTTTCTCAATAATTAATAAAATTTTTGTTAAAAATATGATATATATTCCCTTCACACTTTAACTAATCTCACTTCAAAAAAACAAAATAGCTTTCAATGTCCAAGCTATATTACTTTATTAACAGGTCACACGAAACATGTAAAGAATACTGAAGAAAATGGCCTTTTATTACTTTGCCACCTTGCATAATGGTGTACCTAATTGCTTGAATTATAGACAAACAATTTACAAGCATAACAAACTTGTAAGAAGTTTGCATGCAAAAGGTTTTTTTTATTACATATATTGATCACCAATAAATATATAAAACATATGAAAACTGAACACGGTTTTATATTTGCTTCAAATTATGCGACTGTTAAATTTTAAAAATATTAATATCAAAAATGAAAACAGAAAAAAAACTAGTTGAAATCAATAAAATATTGAAAATAATATTTTTAACTAAGAAAACAAAAGGAAGTTAAAACAGTAACACACTGAATATCGATTTCCTTCTATGTTCCCCATGTTGTTTTTTATTCCTTTTTTAACATCAGCAACAAATAATATAGACCAACCAAATCCATTGGGCAAAAGATCGTATTATAAATAAAAGTTCTCGCATGCTATAAATTTTTGCTCCACATAACATTGTAGCTAAACAATGTTAACACAGTTAATAAATAGAACAAAATGTAAACAGCACCAAATTTATGTTTTCAAAGTAAACATATTTGTATTAACAAAAATGTAAATAAAATAGTAATTTTAAATAGAAATATTAAATCATTAACAAAGGAACTAAATATTAACATAAAGGAATGAAAATATATAAAAATAAATAGAAAACAAAAAATACGTCATAATCTTGCATTACAGCATATCATCAGCGTACCATGGGTTATTTATTTTTCCTCCACCTATTAATATGCCTCTTTTTCAGTTCTCCGACACTTTTCTAATTACTACTTCCATGTAGGCATTAAGTAGTGTTGAAGAATATACGCAACCTTATCGCATACCAGAATTTGTCTTAAATGGGCGCGACATGATATTATTGACTCAGACTGAAGCTGTGTTCTGTGTATAAAGGGATTATATTAATTAAACGAATAAGATGATGAAGTACACCTAGATCGTAAAATGGAAGAATCAATTTAATTGAGTTAAAAGCCTTTGTGTAGTCTATAAAACATAAATATGTTGCAACATTCAACTCTCTCACGATAAGTTAGCGCACGTTCAGTATTTTTCCATCTAATTCATATTGTTCTTGATATATCTCTGGCATAACGTAGCGTTTGATGCGACCATGTAAGATGTGGAGCAAATTTGGATTGCATAACCTACTGTCCTGTAGATGAAATAAATATAAATATTGAGTGAAACCAATTTTTGGCCGTATCAAAGAGTGTCATTATACAATCTTTGAATAGTTGTATGGCTATCTGTTCGATAGCTTTTGCTGCCGTAATACCTTCAAAACCCGGTAATATGTTGTTCTTAAGCTTTGATATGACTTACTCATCCTCTGATCCGAACATACATAGGTTCATTACAACTTCAGTAATAAAGTTCTCATTTGAGTTGTCATTAAAAATCTAAATGCAGTGTGATTTCTATACCTTTGAAATTTTTTTTGGTTCTCTTACTATTTCATTTAACTCTTTTTGAATAATTTCTGACTATGTTTCAAAATCTGTTGATACGAATTAGACTGTCATAGCTAATAGTCAAGGCTCAATTTTGTTTTTATCTCTGGCACATGAGTGCACTCTTTACCTGTTTAGTCGCTGAATTTAATTTTTGTTAGTTTTAGCAATTTTTTTCCCTCACCATTCTAGGGAGCATTCATTGTTTTGTTTCAGTTTCTTTAATCAGTTTGATCTTTCAAGCTAAATAGATGATTAATCCACTGTAGCATTGTAATTTTCTTCCCAGTAGGGGGCGTGTTTTCCTAATCATTCATCTGTTGTTTTGTCATCATCGCCAGAGGTATAAGGGAAGGTCAGGGTGGCATCTTCTTTATTTTTTAGATGGTGTTGTCTGGAGGGAAGTTGAAGCCTCTTTATTAAACATTTGAAACCAAAATTAAATTTTTTTTCGTCATATCCTCTGCTGGGGTTAGAGCCTGGGTCGTTTGTGTTGTTATGCGTGCTCTCTAACCACTACACAACGCCACCCCTAATTAGCAAATACGTACTAATAATTCACTTTTGTGCTCATATGTGTTCATACATATACAAAAGGAAGCTATTTGTAGCGGGATATTGATATCCGTTGAAATCTTAATCATTTATATCATCTCTTAAACAGTATGCTATCTAATATATACACAGAGGAATTTGGATGGTGATTAAGCAAAACTTAGCTAACACGAATTGTATTGAAGTTTGGCTTAGAAAGGTTTTGTACACCATTAAACGATTGTGACCACTTTAATAAATCTGAACTTTAATTAACCCTTTATTAAGTGTAAAATAAGATTTTGTATGTTGTGGTTTTTGTATCGTTTGTTAATTAACGCAAGGGTTTTGAAATAAAAGAATATGCTGGATTCTTTTATTAAATTTATTTATTATCTTTTAAATAACCGCTCACGGTAAAAACCAATATAAGAACGAATGGATAAAATTGAAATGACAATAACATGGCTTAAAAGTATAAATTATAAAATAAAAGGTTGCCAGATTGTGCACATCTTTTGGCCTTGCCAACATCTCCCCCTTTTAGGAAAATGAATATCTTCTTGGAGCATGACGTCGTCTCAATGACCTTCTAGGTACTGCTGGCTCATTATTGGAGGCAAGTGGTTGTGACGACGTACTCGTTTCTGCTCGATCAATTGCTGTTAGTTATGAGTCAGTTTCGTTTCTATGCTGGAGTAAAATCTGCTCAATATAATGTTCATTATCAGTTGATTGTAAAATGAAGTCATCCCTGTGACGTTGTCGTAGATGATTTATATGAGAACGAATAAGCGTATTACGTCTATCCATCGACACCAATAACCACTTCACTGGGTACCCTGTCGCCTGCTTTAAAACCACGTTCCCTGGCTCCGTTTTTTTTTTATTATAAAACTGTTTCATTATTGTGTTTCGCACGATACTTGTTTCCGTTGTTTCCAATAAATCTAACGCTGTTTAGGTACGCCTACCGATAAATATTTCCGATGGTGATTTACCATCTAGAGCGTTTAGGCTTGGCGTTGCTTTATATTGTGATAAAAAATCTAGCAAATTTGCTTTGTCGGGTTGATTTACATTGTTTTGACCATTCGACTGGGGATGATAAGCTAGGGTTGTGAGGTGTACGATTCCTCTTTCTTCGCGGAATTTTTTAAAATTGTAACTTGTGAATTGTGTGCCGTTGTCCGATACTATTATTTTTGTCTAACCGTACCGAGAATAAATTCGTGCATGTGTACTTTTATTTCATTGGACGTAATTGTCGATGTTTGTGTCACTTTGAATATGCATCAAGAATAACGAAATAATATTTACCCCTTAATGGACCTGCGATGTCGATGTGTACTCTCTCTAAAACATCTTTTGGTATCGGCCATGAGTGAAGTAAAGCTTTTGTTGGACAATTTGCTACCATGGCGCAATTTTGGCATTGTCTCACGAACTGCGTTGTTTCGGTATCTATATTCGGCCAGTGCATATACGATCTCGCTAGGCTTTTCATTCGTTCGATACCCTGGTGACCCTTGTGTAACTGTTTCAATATTCTACGTCTGAAAACTTTTAGAACAACCAACCTATCGCCACTCATGATTATGTTATTACCAATGCTTAAGGTTGCTCTTCTGTTGTAGTACGGTTTGATATGGCAGGCAATGTTTGATGAATGCAGCCACCAAATCGATCCAAATATGGCAAGTACTGGTTTGTGGTCTGTTAATAAGGTAAAACTTCTGCCATATATCATGCGATGAAATTTTATGCACGCAGATACTAGTGCCAATGCTTCCTTTTCGAATTGACTGTATTTTTATTCTGATGAAGATAATGTGCGTGAGACGTGATATATTACTTTCGTTTAACCATCGGGCATCTCGTGAAAAATTTGTGCACCAACACCAACCATGGATGCATCTGCTGCTACGAATATGGGCAATTTACTATCGTAATGAGTTAAAAATAGCTTAGACTGGAGCATTTGCTTGAATTTTTGAAACGTTTATTCGCATTTGTCGTCCCAGGCCCACTTAGACTCAGATTTTAGTAGATAATCAAGAGGATGCCTAAAATCTCGCATTCGATTAATAAACTTACCATAATAATTTAGGCAGCCAAGAAGGAGCGAAGTCGCAAAATTTTTGAGGGCGTGGCATGTTCGACACTGCTGCTATCTTCTTCGGAGCGGGTGAATGCCTTGCGAATCTATCACTTGTCCCAGATACTTTATTGTAGTTTGAAATACATCACATTTTTCCAACCTTATTGTCAGTCCATGTTCGTGGAAACGCCTGATTACCTCTCGGGGTTGGGTTGCATTTTCCTCTAAGGTGGTAGTCGCAATGATGACGTCATCTAGATAAGCGATAACTCCATTGAAACCTAGAAGTACGGAATGCTTTTTTTTGCTTTTTGGAACGCACCAGGTGCAGATGTTATGCCCGGGGGTAAACGGTTAAATAAATACAGACCTTTATATGCTGTGATGGTCAATAACTTCTTTGAGGCTTCATCGACTTCAAATTGTAGATATGCATCCGAAAGATCGATTTTACTAAAGATTTTGCATTTCGACATCTTGGCAAAAATTTCGTCTGTGTGTGGTATTGGATATAAATTTGGTTCCATGCACTGATTCAGTCTCGTCGAATAGTCTTCGCAAATTCGAATCTTGTTGTTAGGTTTGCGAACGACAACGATTGGAGCCGCCCATTCGGAGTGCGTAACAGGTGTTATTATTCCTTCAGCCTCTAAACGGTTCAATTTGACTTCTACTAGTGGTAAGGTCGAAAAAGGAACTTAACTTTTCGCCTTAAAAACGGGTGTACAGTTTGATTTTGTGTATAAAATAAGAGCAAAATGAGTGCAGTAGCCTGTTTTGTCTTGAATTACCGCTGGCATGTGTCTGCGAATTTCATGCAAGATTGTATTTTAATCGACAACTAGTGAAATTCGTTTGCAAATATGAGCTAAACTGCAATACCAATAATCAAGTTTTTCTATTAGATCTGTACTAAAAATATTTAGATTTTTCAATTCCGTTACACAAATTGTTGCTGTTTCTTCCATGTTGTTATGCTGTACTTTTGTGTAAAATTCACCAATGACCGGTGTTTTGTTGTTAGACGCGTCAGACACTTTTTCATGCACCGTTGTAATTTTGGTTTACCAATTTTTAGTCAATTAGATTTTGATATTAATGTTATATCAGCCGCTGTATCTAATTGTAATTCTAACAGCTGTTTGTTTATTTGTATTGTTATGAACATTTTGCGTGCTTCATGGTTTTTTACTGATTTTATATTTCGCTTTTGCTTGAGCGTGGCTGCTAGAACATTCGTGCGACGATCGCGGTTGAATTTGTCGTCGTTGTGTAATTTGCGATTGTAGTTGTGTTTGCGCATGTTTCATTGCTGCTTTTTGTTGTTATGCTTGGATGTAACGGACTTTTTAAAACAACTACAATAGCCTTCCTTATGTAAAATTTTGCCGCATGTTTCGCATTTGTGGTTAAAATAGGCGCAATCTTTAACAAAGTGCATGGCACCGCATTGCCAACAAGGACATTTTGGGCCATCAGAAATATTGTTATTGGGTGTGAATATGGAATTACCGGAATGTGGTCAACGTTCGAATTTATTGTTCTTATATTTAAGGGTTCTTACCTGTGGTGTTTGTGCTTCCACGATATTGGTGTCGTTCTTGCGGATGGTCATGCGTTGTATTTCTCTTGTCAGCTTCTCTAGGGTTACGTCTGAAGTGTTTTCGAGCATTGAAATTAGCTTACTACGTACTTCGGCGTATAAAGGTGATTGTAGACCGATGACAAAAATAAGGCACTTCAATTGTTGCGTTGACAATTGTGACTGTAGAAAACGTTCGCACTGTTTGTTCATTCTGTCGTTGTACTCTTTAATTAACCTTAGGCAATTGTAGCGTATGCTGAACAAAGACTCCTTGCAGTCGAACAAATATTTTAACTTCAATAACGTTTCACTAAAAGTTAATTCTTGAGGTTCTTTGGCAACAAAAAATTTGCATATTTGTCATATACTGCCTGGATTAATTTTTGAAGAATTAGCCGAACTTTTGATGCGTCGTCTAAGACCTTTGCGTCTGTTGTACCAATTCGAAAAATAAGCGTTTGAGTTTGGGTCGTATTGAAATTCGCTTATACTTTTTGCAAGAACGTCTATTACGTGTTCGTTCCCAGATTGTGATGTGTGTTGTGGTACTGACCTTTCAATGATACTGGCGAGTTTACCCAGCAGCTCTCGCTGGCGCTTGGAAGTTTCGGTCTGTTGGCTTAAAGTTTCCGCTACCACAGCTTCTAGCGTTGACATCTTATATTTTGTTGTTGGGTGCTGTTGTGTTGCACAGAAAAAATTTTCCCTTTTCCACGATCCTCGACGCCAATGTTGTGGTTTTTGTATCGTTTGTTAATCAACGCTAAAGTTTTGAAATAAAAGAATATTCCTGATTTCTTATACTAAATTTATTTATTATCTTTTAAAGAACCGCTCACGGTAAGAACCAATATAAGAGTGAAAGGATAAAGTAGAAAAGACAATAACAATGAAATTATAAAATAAAAGATTGCCAGATTGTGCACATAGTTTGGCCTTGCCAATATTGTATAAAAGCTTTATTAAAATGCATTCATATATGCTATTGCAAATTTGCTATTAAATCATTTTAATAGACTCTAACATATAGAAATAATATTATATTTTAATAATTTTGTTAAATAGAAATAAATATTTTTATATATTTTTAAATTGCTGCTATCTCTAGATTATTATGTATGTATATTTTTTTAAAAAGAATATGATAACTTTTTCTACAAAAGTTGAATCTACTAAGTAATTGTAATAAATATTCATACACTGTTTTGAAAGACTACTTATATTTAGAATCTCCACCATCACCACGACTACCGGCAACCAAACATATCAGATACAAAACAGAAATGAAAATTTTAAATTTTCTAAGTAGTATGAGAAGAAAAGAAGATTTAGTAGGAAAAACAATAGCTTTTTCATACATATTATATATGAAACAGACAACGAATAAAAAGGTACTATTTCATGAAAGATTTAACATTTAAATGTGCAGAAAATAGAAAAACAAAACGAACTCATACTCAGAAAAAGAAACAAAAAAAAACTTTTATTTTTCTTACTTATTTTATATATTTTTTGTTTCTGCAATTTTGATAAATAAAACTACTTAAGTAGATGTGAATAAACATAAAGGATTTATGTGTCTACATGTGCAGTTAGGTTGGGTGTACAAATGATGAAATGAAAAAGAGCATAACAGCCAAATTTTTTAAATATCGTTTAAAGAAGATTTTAAATTTGAGTTGTGAATACGCAATCTGAAAAAAAAAATTAATTAAACTCTACCGAGGCAATGTATTTCAATTTTTTGTTTTTTTTATTGAAATGTTCTTAAATATTCATAACTCTAAACGCCTTATTCTGCAGGCGCTGCATAATTTCAATGTTGCACCTAGCGATACATGCCCACAGTTGTATGCCGTAAGTCCACACTGGCTTGATCATGTGGTTGTATACTAACAATTTGTTATCCAATGATAGTTTTGATTTTCCTCCAATCAACAATTTAAGTTTATTAACTTTTATACTGATATCGGTTGCTTTTATTTAAACATGGTTTTCCATTTGGGCTTAGTATCTAACTTCATACCCAAGTATTTTACAGAGTTACTTTATGGAACTGTAATGGAGGATATTTTCAATGGTTTGTAGCTTATTTTCCTATTTGTAAAATTAACATCAACAGACTTGCTTTCGTTTAATTTGATAATTCTCTGTCTGTCTGTTTAATTTGATAATTCCTGTCTTTAATGCAGAATTTTCAAACCTTCGTAAATTGGTATCGGACCATCGTTTTGAGCTTACAGATTAGACCTTCATGCCAACGAAATTGTGCTGAAATTATTGTCGACAAGTTTACCAGAATAGAGGAGAATAGGGTTTAAGTATTGCTTCAAATTAAAGTCGAGATATAAATAGATATCGCACAATGTTGTTATATCATTCACAGCAATGGGTGGTAGGGTGTAGATATGTATCTGTGTTTATATAGAAGAGTAGCTTAAGTCGACTTTAGCTGTTCTTATTTACCGAGATTTATCATATTTAAAGACAATTTTGGAAAAAATATAAGAATTACTTTCGATTGAATTCGATTGATTTCGAATGAGGTTAAATAATTAAATAATAACACCCTGCAACGGGGAATTTTCTCACCCCTGCTGTGGAATATCGTTGAGGAGGGATTTTCGCAACGATGTGTTTTTAAGATCACTGGCTATGTGGACGATCTGGCCATTGTAGTGCCAGGTATTGAACCGCCCACTATTTCCTTAATACTTAATAGGCTCTTAAACTTGTAAGTGATGCTTCCACACAGAACGAAAGAAACTTGTGAACGTTCAACTTTCCTTATCCACACGGGGTGAAGTATCTTTGTGTTATTCTCGACCCTAAACTCTTCTAGAGGTAGAAATTAATAGACGAGGTAAAGAAGGCGACCATAGCGATTCCCTGTTCATCATAATTTTTTCGAAAAGAAGTTTGACTTTGAAATCCCAACTAGAGACTTCTGATCTAGCAGAACTAAGGTTCCTAACAATAATCTTGAAGTCTATGTCGACGGCTCCAAAATAATGGGCAGTGTGGGACGTGGCATATACATCGAGGGTACTGACATTTGACTTTTAGGCGGAGGACACGGCCACTTTAGTTGTTGAATGGCAAAATTTTTCTTAACAATTTTCTGATTTATCGGACAACTAGGCTGCAATCATGTCCCTTAATGGAATCTTCTACACCCATATTCGCGTCCATGAATGCCGTAGATTTCTCACGAAATTTCGGATCAGTCGAAAGTAATTCTTATATGGGTTCTTAGACACTAAAAAATTACGTTGGTAACGGAACGGCTAAGGCGGGTATAGGGCTCACATTTTCGAAATGGTTAAACTGAGTATCCTGCGGTCAATGTATAGGACATAAGAGCAGCAAGAGCACGTGAGGTATGGATAGGAATAGGTTTTACTGCTTTTTTTTCTTAAGTCCATCTATTTAACTATTGCTGTTCTTACGGCTTATTGCTCTATTGGAAGACATACCGATAGACTCTAAATTCCCTCTAAGGACTTCTGCAAGATTGTGGATCTGAAAAAGATGAAGAGCCTATTTCCAGCTCCTGTGTCAGTACGCAGTCGTTGCTATAAAACCATCTGATTTGATGTGGTATTGAAATTGGCCCATCTTCCTGTCTTAGTAATGCGTTATCTTTCATGAAGGGTTTGTAGCCTAACCTAGTTGAAATATTAAAAAACGTAACAAACTCGAAAAAAATACATACATACATACAGTTTGTTAAATAATTCTTTTTAAAGCGGAAAAAAGTTAAAATCTATATTTAAATGAAAACATTCAGGAAACACAAGTGTCAAAATATTAGGGCACACCAATTGTTTTACATTCAAAGAATCGAGCTAATAAAGCATAAATAAGATTTATGCTTGAATTCATTATTATGGCAATATTTGTATTTAAACTTATTCATATTTTCAGGGTCAATAAAACTGACTTTTTGAAGGCTGGCGATCATTTGATTTTTGAAATATCAAGAAACACTTTTTTGGCCTCTATTTCGTCCATAATCCTTATTTCACCAACTCGTTTGTTGGATATACAACCATGTACTATAGTCGACAGTTTTTCAGTTTTTGCTGTAAGAATTATAACTTTACTTTTTAGTGCTGTCAGAGTTTTTGTGGTCTATTATTGTGACAGAGCATCACCATAAACATAATGTCATTCTAGAGATTTAGAAAAAGTGAAACATGTCCGGTTGCAAATCTGAATATATTTTTAATATTTTGCAATAGTAGACTGTGCCTACTCGGCACTGACCTATTGGAATCCATACCAGTAGGTTGGAGTTACGGTACAACGACCATTATCGCAGCTGTAATGGGTAGAGCAGACTGTTAAACACTACCTTAGTGAATGTACGACCCTTATGAACCGTCGCCGTAAGGCTTTCGGCTAGTGGCTTCTACGCGACATCTCTGCGATATTTTGCATTGGATCAGGTGATCTGATCAGATATCTCAACCTGACGATGCGGTTGTGGGAATGGGGTGTATTCCCGACATCGTGTGGTTTTCGAGTGTTTGTTGCAATTCCCAAAACGGTGTTCGAACACACTATTTGAGCCACTTAGAAGCCTTAGTTGGCCACGTAAATAAACCAATCAATCTAACAGCTTATTGGAAACACCAAAATGTTTACGACTGCCACGTATTTGGCCTATTTTTTATCGAAATACATCCACCAAAGCCCGCTAGCTGTGGTGACTCTATTTTCCGACAGTTTTTCTGTTTGTTGAATAACAATTATTAACTAATTATTTATTTTGTATTTCTTGGAAATAATATTTTTTCTCTTTTTTTGAAAGCTGTAATGCGAAAAAAGTAATTCGCATAAATGTTTAAACAACGAACAAAGCATTACTTAATGGAAAACTAACTTTCAAAGACTCTGAATTAAGCAAAACGAGTATTAGAAAGTTACTACAGCCACATATTAAAAATAAATAAATAAATAAATACTGTGAAGTGTTGATATAACTAACTTCGTTATAATGAAAAACTTTATATAACAAATTGTCACAGTCACTTGAAAAACCTCTTTATTGAATAGTTTTTCATGCAGAAATGCATATATATCGAAGTATTCATTCAGAAGCCTCTGCTAATGGTAAAGTCCCGGCTTTAAAACAACGAAATCTATATGTACTTGCATGTGTGTATGTAAAGCTTATAGTTAAGTATTCATTCAAAAGACGCTATACAGCAAAATCAGAATAAAGAAAAATTTAATTACGAGCAATAATGTTAAGTCCAGTTAAGTATTGTTGACTGCATTCGGCTCTTGTATAAATAAACAAATATTACTAAAATCTATCAAAATAAAAAGACACAAAAGTGTTTCATTTTTTTTTTTTCTTATTTTTGTAAAGAGAATTTTTAATTAGTACTTTGAATCGAGAAACGTAAGTTATAAGTAAAAATCTCGTATTTCTATTTATTCACTGACAATGAATAAATATCTAATCGAAACATTTTTCGATTTCCTACAGATTCGCTATATGGAAGTTTCACCGTACATATTAATATAAGTTATATTACACATATTTATAATAGTAATTTACATATGTATATCTACTGTTAAAGATAAAGAGTCCGCCAAATAAAATTTTTTTTTTTGAAAATGCTATAAAAAAATCTACTGAATATTTTCTCAAATTTCTTTTTTTATTTGAAAGTACAATCCTTCTGGTTAATAATGGAAAATAATTTCATTCAAATGGTTGCCTCGGCTGGCCATGCAGTAGCCTACGCGATCGGTCCAATTTTTAAGCACATTATCGATTGTGTGCAGCTGTATTTCACCAATGGCATCACGAATATTGTCCTTTAAAGCGTCAGTTGTCTCTGGCTTGTTGGCGTAACACTTATCTTTGACGGCACCTCACTAATAATAGTCCAACGGTGTCAAATCGCAGCTCGGAGGTGGCCAAACGACATCAGCTCTGCGGCTGATAATGCGATCTTCAAAAACAGAGCGCAAAACATCGTGTGTAGCTTCGGCTGTGTGGCACGTAGCGCCGTCCTGTTGAAACCAAATATTGCTAATATCCTCCTCTTCAATTTTTGTGAAAATTCGTTCAACATGACCCGACAACGATCGCCATTGACTGTTACGGCCACTCCTTGCTCCTTTTCGAAGAAAAATGGCCCAATAATGTCTGGACCAAAATCCGCACCAAACAGTGACTCGTCTTGGGTGTATTGGAGTTTCAATGTATGCGTGTGGGTTTTCTGTGCCCCAAATGCGAGAATTTTGCTTGTTTACATACCCGCCAAGATCAAAATGAGCTTCATCTGAAAAGAGGATATTTTTTTTTGGCAAAATCGGCATCTTCTGTAAGTCGATCGCAAGCCCAGATTCCCAGCGTTGTTCAAGCGTATGCACAACCATATTCGTTCAGCAGAAGGATAAAACTAATTATCTGTCAAATCAGACACGAGCTAAGTGTTACCATTCACGAAATAAGCACTGGTTGAAAAAAAACGTTAGATGGCGGACCCGATATAACAGTAGATATGTATAAAAGTGTAAGAAAATAGAAAATAAACTGTGTAGATGTTTAGAAAGCCAGTAACGTACTTACGTTACGTGTAGGTTTTCATTATCATTATACCTGTTTTTCACTTTTTTGGAATAGAAAAAGTAAAAATGAATACGACGTCCAAAATGTACTGAAAGAACATAATAAATATGAAATATGTTTCGGTTATACTATTCTGTAATAATGTGTACAAATAGAAAACCTACGCTTGTATATTTTTGTTGTTGCTATTGTTATATTATAATTCGTATTCCATTTTATACGAGGGGTACTAGTTATATTTCGGAACTAGCAAATAATAACAATTAGTTTTAAATGCAAATGGCTTTATTGTTTTGCAAAGTATTTCCCTGGATAATCAATGCACTTTTGGATTCGTTCAAACCATTTCTCAAGGCAATTTTTCCATTCCTCTTAAGACATCTCCAAAATATGGTTCCGAACGTTTCAACTGCTTCTTTGGAATACCCACTGGGTCGATTGCTATTGTGTTTCCGGCGCATACCCATATATGCATGACTCGTCACCTGTCACGATTTTATGCACGTCTATTGGAGCACCACGGTCGATTTTTTCAATAATTTCCGTACACCAATTGACGCGGGCGTTTTTTGAGCGATTGATATCATATGGAGCGTCAACAAGAACTAATTTTTCGTACAATTTAGTGTTCATACAAAATCGTATGCATTGAAGTGGAACTAATCTGCGTCGATTCCTCTATCTCACAATATGTTACATGACGATCTGGCATTATCAGTTCACATAGTCCATCGATATTTGGTGGCACATCAACCGATTTTAGACGACCTTCACGGAATTCGTCGGTGACCCAACTACGGACACGATTGAGTTCACTATACCAGCGATGTACTGTGGTTTTTGGTGGTGCTTTATCGCCATACACAGAACTGAGCTCATCGATACATTCTTGTTGAGTTAATCCACGTCGACAGTTGTGAAAAATAATCCAACGAAAACCCTCTCTTGACATTTTCATTTTTTGTCCAAATTGATTTTCCGAACTCATTGTAAGCAAGACAAATTATTGAGTTGAAGCATTTTTTTAGCCCTCTACCCGTCCAATTTTTTACACAATTTGTTTAAAACTATGTCTATAGCGATCATCCGTTTACAACTAAGAGAAAAATTCAAGTTTTATTTGTTACAGTGTGCCGCTGTGGTATTATAGGTAAGAAACCCGCCTACCAACCAAAAGGTCATCGGTTCAATACCAGACCAGAACATCTTCAAAAAAAAGTTTTTCAACAGCGGTATCACCTCATAACATTAGCTAGTAACTAGTTATGTGTGTGACTACTAGTGAAAACTTCTTTAAATGCATTTGCCGTTCGGAGCCGGCGTTAAGCTGTAGGTCTCTTTTAATGAGTTTAAAAATAGAATTGGGTGGAGCTCACTGACTGAGAGAAGTCCCAATGTTCCTTCGTGGAATGTTATGGGAGTTAATATATTTGTTACCGTAAGTAAATACAGTATTTTTGTGTATATATTTGGCATTATAATGAACTTCAAAAGATAAAGCAAAAAATAACGGATATAATACACCCCGCCTAAAGGCAGGTTCGCCGGCTAGAGGGTTAAAATATTAAATTAAAAATGCAATAAAACAAAAACGGTTGTGAAGTGCAATTGTTTCGGTTGGAAATGAAATATTATTTCATTCATATGGCTGCGGCGGCTGGCCTCACTGTACCCAATTCAATCGGACCAATTTTCGAGAAGTTTTTCGAGTGTATAAGGTTGTATCTCGGCAATGGCTTCACGAATGTTGGCCTTCAAATGCTAAATTGTCTCTGGTTTGTCGGCATAAAACTTGTCTTTAACGGCTCCCAACAGAAAATAATACAACGGTGTCAGATCGCAGCTTCTTGGCAGCCAACTGTCATCAACATTTCGGCTAATTAAACGGCCATCAAAGGTTTGACGCAATAAATCGATTGTGGCATGAGATGTGTGGCAAGGAGCAACATTCTGTTCAAACCAAACATCGTTCACATCAATACAATGAAGAGCAGGCACAAAAATATCGGTTATCATGGTGCGATAGATGCCTCCATTGACCGTAATAGTTGCGCAGTCCTTATTTTCAAAGAAATATGGGCCAGTGATGCCTCCGCTCTACAAGCTGCACTAAGTAGCAACTCGTAATGGGTTTTCTGAGCCATAAATGCGGCAATTTTGCTTATTAACCTACCCACCAAAATGAAAATGAGATTCATTCGAAAAGATGATTTTTGCAATTTTTTATATTTTTGTTATTTTTTGCAATTTCCAACCATTTGTCTTTGTTTTGGAAAAGAATTTCCCATAAATCCAAACGCTGCTCAAGCGTAAGTCGATTCACCTCGTTCAGTGGAGATAATAGAATACAATAGAATTTTCTGACATTATAGAATGACATAAGTATTGTTACATTCGAAATAACCGCTGATTCAAAACCGATGGAGGGCCCGCCCAAAACGGCGAAAACGTTTTGAATACGTTTATGCTAAAACTTGTCAAACTTTATTATGGTGTTGCCAGATTTTAGCTATTGTCATTAGTGTTGCCACTTTCCGAAATACAAATAGTACCCTCGTATATATATTTTTTGGCTACTTTAAAATTTTTTTTATTTTTTTAATTTTTGTAGAGGATTTAAAGTTATATGGCATGAATAAATCATGAGTAAATTTTATGTGCAATTTTCTTAAAGTAGTTGTTCGTATTTCTTATTTTCGTATAAAATACAAGGTGCATGTTTTTTATTTGTTCTTTGTTTCTTGGTAAAGCTCTGCTTATAAAAAATAAGAGAAATAAATATATTGTAAAATTATAAAAAAATAAATATATAAGAGATGAAAAAAAAAAAATTGCAAAAAACAAAAAAGAACATCAACAATATTGTCATCAACACAAAAATTGCTTTAAGCAAACTTATGAATTTTTATACTTGTTATCTAGAGTGCTTATAATGAACAGTGCTTACATATGACTACCACGATTTTGGATATTCAATAGAAACACAATTATTTTTTGGAATTTATTTCGCTTTTAACTTTTACCATACTGATAGCATACACATGTAGACTAGAGGTGCAAAACAATCGATAGTACTATCGATAGTTTTGTTTTTGGCTGTCCATCGATAGTTTTTTTCACTATCGATACTGTCGTCAAATGCTAAGAGTAAATACGGAGGACACTAAATGTAGCCATGTTAGCCGTCTGCAAATTTTTGTAGTTACATATGGACACAGTTTAACAGTTTATTAAATTTCTATTTATTTAACTCAAATAAAGTATGAATTGTAACTAAAATGTGCTCGTACATACTATTTTGCTTTTGACTCAAACAAATGAATCTTCGTTTCGTCAGACCATTGTATGTTGTTCTAACTATTACGATGCAGGTACTGCTCTCGTTTGCTGAGAAATGATACATTTCGAGGACTCTTAACCATAAATCTAACTTCCATAAGTTTTTTTTCATATTGTGGGACTTGAAACAGGAGAATAAGTTCATTTTTGAGGCTTTTTACGACTTTGAAGTACGAATTAAAAGTTTATCAAAACGAAAATTGTTTCACGCTTTCTTCACATAGTCTCCGCATTTTTTTTTTCACTAGATCTCTTTAGCTTTGGAGCACTTCATGGTCTGACAATTTTCGTTATATATATGGATTACTCTTCCATCAAAAATTTTGTAACATACTGGAAAAAAATAAAGTGTCCCTATTATTTATTTAAACACTGTATATTTATTATCAGTCTTTCTCTTTTACCTCAATTCCAATATTGTTGCCACAGGTAACACTTAAAAGAATCGATAGTATCGATAGTTTTTCTGCAAACTTTGAGGCGGACGAAACGAAAAATGCATACATAGGTGTCCATTGGCGTTGAAGTGGTTGTATTGGAAGCTTTTTGTGCACATTCTAGTCTCATCCCAAGAGCAAAAGAAATCAATGCTCTTGTGGAAATTTCTTACATCAGTTGGGGTAAGCTGCCAAATATAAAAATGAACGAAAAAGCCAATCATAATCGAATAACACATAATAATCAAACGTTCAAGTAACTCTAGAGCTTATGACAATCAAAAAATTTACTAAAAAGCTTGCCACGTCCATTAAATACTTCTAAGTGGGATAAAATCGGTCGGTTGTCAACAAATGGCTATTGATATCATAGTAGAGCCGATGGTTCGAAATCTAATCTAAAAATACGAAAATTATGTGTAAATATCAAAGATTGAAAACTCATGGCAAATTAATTGCTTTTCCAAAAAATACTATTATTTTTACCTCTTTCATATAAAATATAACATATAATATATTTTTAGGAATATAAGGACTATTTGACTTTGGGTTACAATTCAGCCAACCTAAATCAGGAGAGCTAAGGATAACAAAAATTTAAAAAAAAATGTTAAGCTAAAGGAAATCTATATATTGTTTTGTTTAAGAAAAATTTTACTTAAAATAACGATCGGGTTAAAATTTTAATTTTTAAACTTACCAACTTTTGTGCCGAATAGAACCACAGTGCATTTATGTGTTACAAGTTGATGTTGTTCCTGTTGTTATAAATACTTTCATCTGACAAGATACCTTCCCGTTATTCTCTTGTTTTTTAAGATTTTTTTTCTTAACATTTTTAGACATTTTTTATAGTTAAAACAACTTTTTCTTGTACTTCTTTTATTTTTTGTTGCTGTTATTTGTTTATTTCGTTGTACAACAAGACCAGGTTGTTTCTGATTTTACTTTATTTTTTTTTATATTTCCACTTGTCTTTAATCTGTATAAAGTTATCAGATATATACATTATCCCTGTCAAATGAACGAACAAAGTGGACAGTTGAAGTACAAATACGAGTAAACTGTTTGAAGCGGAGTAGCAGCAACTACCTGCTTGCTAAAAAAAAAGAAAAAGGGGACTTTGAAAATTAAAAAAAAAAATATTTTCAAATTTTTTTTATTTAAATTAGAAACGTTGAGGCATCAACCCAAGAAGTATGTTTAAAATAAATACTTTTTGCCGGAATTTTTTACAAGTATTTTTTTGACATAGTTGAATACTAAAAAGAAAAATCTGGCACATGTGAAAGAACGAGGGTAAGGCTTTCAATAATTGAGAAGGAGTTTTTAATAAAAAAAAATATATAGCTGATGTAGGTTTAATGCGTAAAACGTCTGTATTTGCCAGTAGTTTCTGCTAAACCCATTGCGTTTGTATATATGCGATGGCAGAAACAAAAAGTAATCTTTTTAACAAAATAGGTAAATTGATAATTGATGAATGTCATTTATTTAATTGTTTTGGCAAATGATAAAGTTAATTTATCAAAATGGGTGTTCTATTCTGGTAACGCTCCACATACTTCACTAAATTTACGGTCGTCAGTGTCTTAGCTTCCATGAGATGTATAGGAGACCCCGAGGTAGTTGATTTCGCAATTTTGGAAATTTTATGTCATTACTTGGGACTGTCTGACTCAATGAGAGAGTTTTCTCACAAACACTTACTTTGGCCTTGTTCACGCATTCAAGGCAACAAACCTGTAGGAAACATATAAGATGCAAATATCCGTCAGAGGGTATGACGGAAATATATAATTGCGGTTTCGAGTACTTAACAAACAGGCTTCAACCTCCTTGCAGACTAATCCATCGAGAAGAAGACAGCTTAAGTCTGGTGATAATGCGAATGATCGTAGAAATGGCACCTACTTGGAAAATATCAATGCTAAGTAGGTATCACGACCACCACTTAGCAATGATCCTCGCCATTACACAATCATATGGAGGCGAACTACAGTAGACTACTACTACTTATCTACTTAGATTGCAAATCAACTTGATTAAGGAAACTGAAACAAGGCAATGGATGGGGAAAGCCATATATATGCTCCCTAGAGGAGTAACAGAGAAAAGAAAATTTGGGACTGCATCTGTACAAAATATAACTAACCATGAGCTAAAGGTGAACGACCATAGACAAAAACGGAAACGGTTTCTTGTTGTCAGTTCTTCTTTTGATGTTTGTCATCACAAATTAAACTATATTTACAAAAAAGTGTAAAAAAGTAAGCAAAAGGCTAAAAAAATAATACGAACGTAGTACAAAATTTTTTTAAAATCAAAAATGCTTGATCTTGAATTTTAAATTTGTACTATAAACGAAAAGAAATGATGGAACATAACGGTAAAAACTGTAATTCGATTTTACTTCTGAAATAAAATTATTTGAATTATTGTTTAAAAATGGGTCGAGGTGTTCACATTACTCAAGCTCAGAAAGATTTTATTCTGAGCTTAAAAAGTCAGAAAATCTATTCGTGACAGAAAATCTATTGCAGAAGTATTAAAGTGAAAAACCTCAGGACGCTTGGGCCGGCTTATAGGAAAAACTAAAAAAAAAAATCCTTTTAAGTCATCGACTGAAATCAAAACCGATTTTTGTGCATCAGTTACAAGTCGTACAATGAGGAATAGACTTATAGAAGCTGGATTAAAGGGACAGTGTCCAAGAAAAGTACCTTCATTACGCAAACTATAAAAAGACGGTTAATATTCGCATATCAAAACCTCCTTCGGGAAAATTGGAAAAATGTACTGTGGGCGGATGAAATCAGAATTAATTTGTTTGAGTCTGATGGTAAAATGTTTGTACGAAGATCAAAAAGTAAAGAATTTGACTCCAGGTATACAATACAGACCGCCAAACATGGTGGAGGTTCCATACTAATTTGGGTTGTTTTTCGCCATCTGGCGTCCGTCAAATTTTTGGATTAAAGAACAATGTGGTCAGTAGATTACGTTGAGATAATTAAGAATCGAATGCTACCATTTGCCGAAGGGGAAATGCTTCCTCTAGGCTTGTTAGGTTACGTTTCCAACAGAATAACGTGGGTTTCCTTGTTTGATTCTCCCAGTTTCAGGACTTAAGCCTGATTGAGCATTTGTGCGGGTTTCTTAAAAATAAAATAGGTCCATATAAGGCTAAAAACAAAGAGGATATGTGGCAAACAGTCGAGGAAGCGTGGTTTTCTTTACTTCTGGTAACCTGTGCTAATCTTGTTGGATCTATGCAACACAGATGAGAGGATGTAATTAAAATGAAGGGAGTATCTACCAAATGTTAATATATCATTGAAAATGTAATTGTTTTTTGTAAATTCATAGATTATAATAAATTTTATTTTTCTTTGTGTTAGTCTTATTGATATACATTTTGTTAATGCATAAACTTTTTTTATTTATGAGTCTGTAAATAAAAATTTAAGAAAAACTGAAAATTAACTCGGTCCCTATTAAATTTTCCAACACTGTAGATATACTTCACACTATTTGACCTTAGTATTTACAAGACCTTCATGCGACCTAAAATGTAAACTTATCGAATGCGTACAAGATTGGTCAAAGGTGCACGTTAATGACTCTACGGTTTACAAATCTATCAATCAATTAGAACAACATCGTAATGTGGTGTGTATTTCATTACTTTACTGATACTATAACAGAATATTATGTTCTAAGGAAATAAAGGAACTGGTAATGAACAATCGACTATTTTTTTACGTAGTTCTCGTATTTACCGTAGAACACATCTTTTTGTTCAGTGTCCTGATTGTCCAGAGCGTCGCACACACTAGAATTCATTATTTAGTTGCAACGTTTGTGTTTAAGTACAACTCAAATTTAATTTAATTATGTTTACCTTTTCTTTAAGTGTATTTCATTACTCTTTATTTTCATCCTTGATGGAAATATAATGTAAAACGTAAATAGTTACGGTACTTAAGTATTGTTTTTGGCCTATTAGCTTTAACCGTATTTTAATTCGATTATGGCTATTATCTTTTCAACCACTGCAGTTGAAACAACATATGTATGTATTTCGTTCATACATATTTACATTTTATATATCACCATTTCTAAGGTAATATTTTTGAATAAAGAGATTTATCACAATTTTATTATAAGAAAAACAATTACTGTCTTTTTGTTTCTCCTTTTGGGAAAACTATTATTTTTGGGTCTACGCCTTAACAGTTTTCTTGCGAAGGTTTTTTCTGTCACTTGCGATATTAACCCTGCTGTTACGTTTGGACCATTTTGGTCAATTTTCTTTTGGTTTTTACAACGGAACTGTTCAATATGTTAACATAAAACGTTAGCTCAGGTGGTATTTTTGTATTTTATTGCTTCTACGAAATTTTTTGTGTTCTGTGATATAGAGGAAAAAATTACAAATCCTAGGTAAAGAACCATTTTGGTCTGTTAATATTTATGGATATCTTTTTATGAATTAGCTTTACAGAACAAGTGCGAAATTAAAGTTTTCTAAGTAAATGAAGTGCAAATTATTTTTCGTTGTAAAGGGTCCGCCAAATAAATTTTTTATTTTTTTTTTTGAAAATGCTATAAAAAAAAAACTACTGAATATTTTCTCAAATTTCTTTTTTTATTTGAAAGTACAATCCTTCCGGTTAATAATGGAAAATAATTTCATTCAAATGGCTGCCTCGGCTGGCCATGAAGTAGTCTACATGATCGGTCCAATTTTTAAGCACATCATCGATTGTGTGCAGCTGTATTTCACCAATGGCTTCACGAATATTGTCCTTTAAAGCGTCAGTTGTCTCTGGCTTGTTGGCGTAACACTTATCTTTGACGGCACCTCACAAATAATAGTCCAGCAGTGTCAAATCGCAGCTCCGACATGGCCAAACGACATCAGCCCTGCGGCTGATAATGCGATCTTCAAAAACAGGGCGCAAAACATCGAGAGTAGCTTCGGCTGTGTGGCACGTAGCGTCGTCCTTTTGAAACCAAAAGTTGCCAGTATCCTCCTCTTTAATTTTTGTGAACAAAAATTCGTTCAACATGGCCCGATAACGATCGCCATTGACGGTAACGGCCACTCCTTGCTCATTTTCGAAGAAAAATGGCCCAATTATGCCTCTGGAACAAAATCCGCACCAAACAGTGACTCGTCTTTGGTGTATCGACTTTACAATGTACACGTGCGGGTTTTCTGTGCCCCAAATGCGACAATTTTGCACGTTTACATACCCGCCAAGATCAAAATGAGCTTCATCTGAACACAGCACACACATTCTGCAACATTATCATGATTTTCAAAGTAATGTCGCAATATTTCCCAGCGTTGTTCAAGCGTATACACAACCATATTCGTTCAATGGAAGGACAAAACTAATTATCTGTCAAATCAGACATGAGCTAAGTGTTACCATTCACGAAATAAGCACTAGTTGAAAAAAAAGAGTTAGATGGCGCACCCGATATTTTGCTACATTTAATGACACTTGCTACCACGCTTACATTTGCAGCAGTTGCACGCCTCTCGTTTTTTAACAGCTTAACAATAAAACGAATGTAGCAGTTCCACTGTAGGCAAACATTGATGTGTATTAAGAAACTTCTGTTAAAATAACCATCCTGAAGGAATCAGCTTCTATTCAATTCAATTTTTTTTCTAGTTCAAAAGATGAAAAAAGTTATCAGAAGTGATATTTTGACCTTTAAGCCTTTAGTGAGCCCATTCCAATTAGCTTTTTTCAGCCTTTTAGTTTTATGATTTTCAGAGTTATGGCTGCACTTGCCACGCATATCCTAAAATTGAATTATTGTTTTGTCTCTGCTTTCGTGAAATAGTATTGTAGAAGCGAGGAGTATTTAAAATCATATTAAGATTATTCATAATCACTATTTTTTGGAAAATAGATTGACCAAACCGTGCGTCGATCAAACAATTTTTCGCTATATATACCTGTAAAAATTAGTATAGAAATGTATGATCACAAAGTGAAAGTTTCTACATGTGCCAACTTTTTGTCGAATTTACCTCTCCCAAGCTTGTTTGTATTACTAATTATTATTTTTGTAGAGTTGAGTGAAAAAATTACATCTGGAAACGGCGAACAGCGTTTACCCCAGATGTGTGAATATAATGTTTTCGCCTAAAGTTCTTACGACACAGGGTAAACGAGATAATCTTCCCTGCATTTCATTTTTTACTGAATTTGTCGCGTTAATTTCATATTCACTATTTTCATCCATCCCTACAAATTGAAATATCGCAGTTATAGGGTACAAATAAATTTTTTTACGTATTTAGGAAAATTATAGAAATAGAACTCAATATATGTTGGAAAAAAATTTTATCTGTTCACGTTAATAATAATTTTGATACTGATGTAATGATTATTAAATTTTATGAAATAGCCCACTCGCTTTTTGAAATTTGCATTCCCATAGAATTCAAAGCAACTGTCCAGACCTAAAAATCTTAAGCATAAATATTATAAAAAATACCATGTCTTGTAATGATTATGACATATGTGACATGTTTGCCGATTTCTTTGCCAGTACTTATTCTGACGCTGTTTACGATAACATAAATATGTACCCTTATCAAGTCAAACAATATCTTTCCCAATCTGGATGACTGTGATATTTTGGTGTGTTTAAGGAAACTTAAGATGTGTTTTAGTGTTTGTCCTAATGGAGTTCAAAGTTGTATTTTGAACCGATGTACGGAATATTTGGTCACACAATTAGCTTTATTGTTTAATGCTTCGATAAAGCAAAGATATTTTCGAGTGTTTTGGAAAGATTTTTGCATTATGCCACTTTTTAAATCCGGTAATAAGTCTGATGTTACAAGTTATAGAGACATTTCCAAAGTGAGTGCTATCCCACAAATGTTGGAAAAACTGATTTCTAGTTTTATGGTGCATCATACCTCATCATTATTATCATCTTATCAACTCGGATTTAGAAAAGGTCTGCTAAACGATGATTAATGTGCTTCAGTAAACATACATGGTTAATGCTGTATTCGCTCAAGGGAAGCAAACTGAAGTAATTTATACAGATTTTAGCAAAGCATTTGATAAAGTGAATCATAGACTTCTTTTAACTAAATTAGATTTATTGGAAGTTACTCAGAGAAGATTAAACTGGCTAAAGTCATATTTGACTGGTAGAAAGCAGACAGTTCGGGTATTCGATAGCATATTTAAATACATATATGTTTCATATCTCAAAAGAGCCATCTTGGTCCACTTCTGTTCTCACAGTTTATTAATGATTTGTCCAATGTTATTAATTTTTCTAATATTTTGGGGTATGCTGACGATGTGAAGGTTTTTCTCTCTTTTACCTTCAAAGCGATCTCAACAATTTCTTTTTATGGTCCAAATATAACTTGATGGAACTGAATATTACAAAATGTAAGTCCATGCGATACCCCAGAAGTAGTTTTATTCGTGGAAACTACTCATTTGAAGGTCATTAATTGGAGTTGGTAGACTCATTTATTGATCTTGGCATCTTATTTGACGAAAAATTGAGTTTTAACGACCATATTGCTATAGCTGTAACCCAGAGGTGTTTTTGGCTTTATTAAACGATGGGCAAAGGAATTTTCTGATCCATACATTACGAAGCAGCTATATGTTTCACTTGTTAGGCCAATTCTCGAGTATAGATCAATCGTATGAGATCCTTACTACAACCTTTATAGCGACATTTTAATGAATTTACTGTTTAAAAAACAGTATGGAATGGTCCTTTAACTGTAATTTGTAATTATTTTTTTTTTTACCTAACTGCAGGGTTAATAAATTCAAATCAAATGTTAATCAACTTTCCCTTTCCTCCATCCCACAACCTGTTTTCTAGTACCACATAATGCACTGCATAAGTAGGGGTCATCTTCTGACTGCGTTCAGAACCTAATAAGCTTCCATAGTGAAAGTTACGAATTAAATAAATTGTTAACAAACCATTTAACACAATTTTATCTGTAGTAGCACCTATATATACAAAAGGGGACTATAAAATAAGTTGTAATAGAAGTTCTCTGAAATGCACCAACTGATTTGATTTTCTAGGACCTTAAAGGTAAAATCAGTATCAAGGATTTTATGTATATGCGGTTTTCGAAGTCCATTGAACCCTTTTGCATTGAATAAGTTTTACTTGAAAACAAAATTTGTTACATTTAAACTTTTTGTGGGTTAGAAAATATTTTTAAAATTAGACCAAACAACTTTGTTGCCAATACAAATCATCGGTCAAAAGTGGGCTGAATTAGATAAGGGGAGTGGTACCTTCCATACAAAGTAAATATTGATTTTTAACTATCTGGAAAATGGTTATAGCGAAAGTTTCTAAATTTGATCCAAATAAATAATAAATAAAGTAGGCGGTATGGGATAAGTGGGCGTGACATCACACGTACATAGTAAGCATTAATATTTATTTAATAGTAGACGGTAATAGTACAAGTTTATGGTGCAAACAACATCGTGAACAATACACTGATTTTTGTATATCTTTGGAACTGCAATAGTGGAAGTTTCTTAATATGGCCTAAATAAATTTGTAAGCAATGAACATCATGGGTGTGACACTTATTGATTTTTGTATATCTAGAGAACGGTTAGAATGGTATTTTCTAAACTTGGTCCTTTAAATTTTTCTTATGAGGAATACATTTTATAGGTATACAACACAAATGCTCCCAGCAAAACGGGAATGGGTATACTCTAGTAGTCAACATAACAAATCACTTTAGAAAACCCTAACTTTTCAAAATGCCATTAATTAAATATACTAGTTTTCAAAGCCCTCAATTACAGCCGAATAGTCAATTAATCGTTTCATTGCTATAATAGTATGCAAGCTTTTTTATATATTTCCTTATTAAAAATTTAAAAATTAAGCCTTCAACTTAAAAAAAACTTGTTAAAAAAAGTTTATCCAAACTAAGTTAAATTTAAAATTGTAAAATTGCACGGAATTAAAAAAAATACCTTTTTTAATATTTTATTTTTAAAGACTACATTAAAAAAAGATGTCTGAAATGAAAGTTACTTAAGTGCAACATAAATAATAGAGTTACATTGTATGAGGCTATAATATAAAAAATAAAGTCTTGCAGTGGGCAAGTAAAGTGGCAGTACGAATAAGAAAATATATCGACAATTTTTTTTATACGAAAGATTGAATCATGTTTTTACTCAGATATCACTTTTCAAGGATATCAATACGAATGGATGTAAAGAAATATTATTGGTTATGGAATTAAGTAATATTCCTAAAAGTCATTCCTCTATAATAGAGAAGAGATATTGTTACGAAAACAAAAATGCCTAAAAAGAAAATTCACCACATCAGGAACTGTATTGTGGGATTTTGGTCCATTCGTTTGTGTGAAGGTTTTCAATGTGTTACCCTGGTAATGCCGTACTGATTTGTGTATTTGACCGCATTACCAATTCGACTATCTTTGAGTAACACAGTCCTAATGTCATGTTTAAAATTAACGGACATAAAATAGAGGATGTGTGAGCTTTTGAGACATTTCCGGAATTATCCAATTAGGTATATACGGAGACTGCTTTGTCTACGCCCATATAGTTATCATATTGCAGTCAGAAAGTAGAGTCGTGTTTAGGCGTAAATAAAAATGTTGTATAAACGAATATTAAGTGTAAGATAAATAGGTTACTGTATTAATTGTATAAAAATAAAGTGAGGAAATAAAAGCTGTAAAACAAAAACAAGGTGGTGTTTGTTTTATTTTAATGGAATCAAATCAGAATTTAAACGTTTTAAAAAGGTTGAAACGTAACAATACCATTGTATTTAAAAATGTATTAATAAAACTGTGCTTAAATTGACACTTCTTTTGCGGACAAGTTGGCCACCCAATGGGTAAAGCTAATTGAGCCCTCTGAATGTAGAGGTACTAACTGTTTACTTAAGTCAGCTCTTTTTTCGAAATATACCGATTTTTCATTTTTAAAGCGACTGGGAAGATTAAAAAATCTTGGTCTTATTTAACTATACATTTATTGCGGAATTTCGGTTTTTTCAACTAAACTAATTGAATTTGAAGCAAAAACAAATATTTATTGTAATATTATAACACTATACTATAAATTACTTTCTTATAAAGGATTAAATAAATCCAAACAGTAAGTTGCTATTTTGGTTTTTGGACTCCATTTACGGAACTATGAAGTAAGCCAAAATATTATTTTTACCTAATTAATGGAATTTGATTTAATGTCGTGATATTACTGTAAATAGCTATTAGCATTTTATGACCTATTCTGTTAATACTTATTTAAAAATAAATCTTTTGATATATATAAAGTGCTTTCATTCGGTGGTAGTATCACATTTAAATATATAAAATTAAAAAAATCTACTTTTGAAATTTATTTTATTTTAACCCAATATTATTTTTTGGCAAATGTGCAGATGAGTATGTCCCATGTGCTTTTCATGCTTTAACTACTTTTATTTGTAAATACGTTTTTTATAATTTTTTTATTTTGTATTTTTAGTTTTATCATATCTTGATGTATGTATTAAGAGTAGCAAGCAAAAGTGTTCGAAATTAAAGAAACCAAACGGTTAATTTTAATTTTTTAAAATAGAGAATACTAAGCTTAACGATATTTACAGCCAGTCGTCTCATTAATGATTTTGTTTTGCAGTTGGATATGTAAAAAAGCAAAATCAAAATCTAAAAAATTTCTGAGCTTTAGAAATGTGTTTATTTTAATAAATGTCTTCGTTAACAGTGCCTCAGTGTTTAAAAATCTATTAATGGGTTTACCCCAAAAATAGCATAAGTTTCCGATCATAACGGTACATATTTGACTTATTAAAGATAGTTTTATATATAACAATTAGTCAAATTTTTAACCGAATATTACTATCTAAATCATAGTTAAACAGATAAGCTCTTTTGAGCTTTATCTGGCTGAGAGTTATCTATAGCGTATATGTATACAACCGAGCGAAATAAAGCAACAATTATTATTTAGTTGTGAACTCGATGTCAACGTGAGCAGACGTATGTTGCTTTTCTTTTAAAAATTGTTTGTTTTTTGCTTTGAAAAAATACGCCACTTGAATAGAACAGAACTTTGTCTTTAAGGTTATCAAGTTAGCTAAGTAGGATTGTATCTATAAATAATAACTACAAATGAGGCGCGACAAAGCACTGCAAAAGGTTGAAAAGGGAGAAATCAAGGCTTGCAATATCTTTTGTTAAGATATTGAAAAATATTGAAAGAAGTCGGTAGGTAACAACATCATTCGTGTCCAATGAGTTCAGATATTGAAATAAAACCTGAATGCCCTAAACAGAATGTGTTGTATAATGCAGGTAAGAGATATTCTTAAATATAAACTTCTAATTGTTTAGAAGCTGTATTGAGAACTAAAACACTGAAATCTTAAATTGGTCCCGTGTTTCCAAGATTTAAAAAAAATTATAGATTTAGGAAAATGTATAGGGATGGTTATCCAAAGAAGCTAATGAGTGTTCCAGATCATATTCAAACCTAAAAAATACCTGGGACTCAATTAAGCGCGATTAAATAGCATATATACATAAAAAATCCAGTTTAGCGAACTTATTAACCATAACGACAAATAAGCTAAAATATGAGCTAAAAATAATTACCAATAATCGCTTCAGAAATTTAGACTGGCATTGTAAGAAGAGCAGAAAAATAGAAAGAATATGAACTCATTCAATCGCACTCCGATACAAAAGTTATGCGAAAAAAATCAATGCCGATCGCTTTTTACAACGGGTTGGGCTTCAATGGTACTATTAAAAGTAAAACACTGTATCATATGAGAAACAACAAGAAAAAGATTTACTACTAAGCATTGGATATGCCTTTGAATTTTGGAATTTTTTAACACGATTAATAAAGCAGCTAAGTATATTATATACATATAATATAACCGCCGTTCCAATATGGAACATAGGTCCATAACAAATGAATTCTTATCATATTTATCTAGAGCGAAAGTTTTAATCTCATTCCGGGTTCTCAATGTTGTCGTGATATCAGAATATAATTGTCTTCTCTAAGTATGGACCGGCATTCCCCTTCTACGGCTGGGGTTCCCATCTAGCGCTATTCGTGTCAGATCATCTTGCGGTTTCCAAAGCGTAGACCAATCCAGTTCCATTTCCTTTTAAGGATTTCTGATGCTAAAGGTGTTTGCCTTGTCACTGACAAAAGATCGACGTTAGATGTTGTTCTCGGCCAAAAGATCCATACTATTTTTCTAAAGCATTTGTAATGAAGACCTGAATTGCATTGAGATCATGTGGGCCTGTGTTCAGCGTTTCGCATCCATACAGCAAAGTTGATTTAACATTCGAGCTAAAGATTGCTATTTTAGAATACATCGATATGTGTACGGGGTTCAGGAGCCCAAATGGGCGCTGGCGTGTACAATAATTATATTATAAATGTTTCTTTTTATATAGCAACAAAAGCTTAATATTTATAATTAAAATGATAATATCGAATGTAATTGTATTTAATAAACTTGAGAGCCGTTTATGAGACTGTGTATAATTAACTGCATTTATTACTTTTTGTTTATTACAATATAAGTATGCATATAAATTTTGTTTAAATAAACTTAAAAAAAAAAAATAAAAATGTGCGTTTAGCGCTGCAAACACTGTTGGCAATTTCAGCAGAGGAACCTTTTTTTGTGTCAATGATAGTTCCTATATAGCAGAAGCTACTAACGTCTTCGCCTTGTGAGCCTTCGACTAAGAATGGGTGGCTATGATATGCGTTTACTCGTATCGATTTAGTCTTCGCGCATTGGATCTTTAGATCGGTATTTGCTGAATATGCTTTGGTTTGATTTTCTCTAACATGTCGGTGTACTTATGGCTTAGAAGACATGTGTTATCGGAACATTCCAAGTTACGCAGTTGCCCTTGCAATCCCCATGCAATTCCATTGGTTGCGTTTGTGGAATTTATCATAACAACATCCAGCACAATATTAAACAGCAGTGGTGACATTACGCAGCTTTGTTGCACTCTAACTTTCATGTCTATCTTGTCACCCAGCTGATTTTCGTACAGAACTCCGCAAGTAGCTCCACGGTATAATTCCCGAATAAGGGATATAATTTTGGGTGGTGTCCCTTTGCAATCCAACGCTTTTCATATGTCGATAGTATCGAAGGCCTTCTCGAAGTCTATAAAAGTCATGTAAAGGGGTGATCGCCATTCAACAAACAGTTCCATAACTACCCTGAGGATATTAATGTTGTCTATACATGATCTGTGGGGACGGAACTTGCTGTGGTCTGAGGTCAGTTTCACTTGCACTTGTGAGACGGCTTGTAATAATGTGCGCTTTTATTTTATTGCCCATGCTGAGCAGAGTTCTTCGTCCCCAATTCACACACTCCGATAAATCACTATTTTTTGGGATTTTGAAAATAAGTGGCAGCTGCTCAGTTTTTCAGAAACTCTTTATCACTGGCAACATTACATTTGATGTAAATAAATATTTCAGTAAAGAATGAAGCAAGTGCCAGAATAAAGCATCTTATAAAACCTAAGTTTCTTTGGTATTTGGAATGAATGCTATGTAATGATCAATACATTTTTTATATCTCTTTCAAATCTCCATAGGTCCACATATAAAATCTTTACTCCATCACTGTAGATCGGACATACGGAACATGTTTTACATTTTTAAGAATGGTAAAGAATAACAAGAACCTTAAACAAATATTTTCTCTGTTTTTTTTTTTCATAGAGTGAATTTATAAAAAGACCCACATTTATTTTCAATGGACGGACCAATATCTGCTTTTATTTCACTTTTTTGGTAGTTTTCTCTTGTCATTGCTGATGTTGATGTTGTTTTTGATGCTGATACTTGCTCCCTTAATGTTTTGTATTTCTGTTCGTGTTGCAGTTGTAAGTGTACAAATAGTTTTTTGTTGCAACAAATAAGTAAAAGAAACGTATAAAAAACCTAAATCCAATATACTATATGTTTGCAGTTTTGCGTATATGTTTGTATGTTTATTTATATAAGTATATATATATATATATATATATATATATATATATATATATGTATTTGTATGTCTGTATCTTTGAGTCTTAATGGCCTTGGGGGCACTGTGATTCGTAAGTGAATTCATATTTCATATTCACTCATACACTTATTACGTTCTGAGATATATTCGAGTCTACTTTCTTTTTTCTTTTTGCTATTGCTGTTGATGTTGATTTTTTAATAATATTTTTTTTTTTTGGTACTTATTGTTGTTATTGCTGTTATTACTTTCTCTTTATGAATGTTGTTTCTCTGTGTTTCCTTTTCATATTTTTTTTTTCTTTTTTCTCGTACTATTTGTATGTACTTCTTCAAAAGTGCAAAAGCATATATTTTTCGTCTATTGAATTCACAAAGAGAATAAAAGTGTATTAAAGGGGTACTTGCCAGTGTATGGCAATGGTGATGATGTAGGTTTTTGGTGTCATTGTTAAGTGGACTTAAGTCAAAAATTGCAAAGTATTTTAACCTTAAATGAAATTCGTTTCACTAAGTCTAAAAATATAATCGGGTGCAGCTTATTGACTGGGAGAAGTCCCCGTGTTTCTTCATGGAATGTTATGGGAATCATTATCAATGAAATCCCTTAACTCAATAGTTTTATTTTTAGCCTTTAACCATAAAAAAGATACATTAACTCTCATCTCATCCCTGTATGAAAAACTACAAAAAGTTAATATTTCATCATATGAACAATGTTCGTTTTTCGGCAAGTGCCTATGTTTTTATTTGCATTCAACTTTCATAAAAAGTTTCCGGAATAACCCCCGTGTGGCGGTCCCATCGTTCCGATTTGAGTCTTTATTTGCTGGAAAATTGGTCGGACTAATCAATCAGATAAAGTTTTTGGAAGTTTTGCAAAAAAATTTAAGTGCATAAAAGGAAAAATAAAAAAGGGAGGCCAAAAAAGTTATCTGACATAGACCGACGAAGACATGTTAACGCTACTAGCAATTTCAGATGATACAAAATCCAATCTTCAACGGTTATTAAAGTTATTTACAATAGGAACAACGATATTTCTCTAAAGGAAATTTCGGTGGCATTTCACTAATGACGGTATGTGTGTTTTCTTGAGAAAAATCATATGATAACATTTGAGAATTGTCGGTTGGTTGTGTTTATATGAAAGATCGCTAATACCAAATAATATTTGGCCTCAAAAAAATCAATAGAATAAAATTAATGAAAAAGTGCGAATTAATTTGGTTAACGGTATGTAAGACAGTATTTTTGAAATTGAGTAGGCCCTACCCAAAAATGACGTTTATTATTTAAGGTTACCATATTTAGTTAATTAGAAAAACAGCGTCTATAATTGTGTATAAACACTATGATTAAAAGTGACCAATAAAACCAAACCACGAGCATTAAATAAACGATTTTTGTTAAATTACGTGTCTTTTTCTCATATCTAATATCTCATATCCGATTAATTGTATATGACTAATTTTCGTTTGTGCTAGAGTATCAACTAAATAGTAGGTGCGTTTATAGTTATGTTACGCAGTGTATGTACAATAAAATTTTTAACAAATATTTAGCTCTACAATCTAATCAAAAGATTCTAGGTGTTGTTAAAGATTTCTAAATTAGAATGTTAAATATATGAAATAACTGATTGAAAAACGTTTAAATTTTCAAATGCAATAAAACAGAAACGGTTTACAATTTTTACAAACCTATTTTTTGTTGTGAAGTAAGAAATGAAATATTATTTTATTCATATGATTGCAGTAGCTGGCCTCATAGTACACGATTCGATCTGACCAATTTTCCAAAACTTTTTTTAGTGTATGGGGTCGTATCTCGGCAATATCATCAAAATATTGGCTTTCAAATGCTCAATTGTTTTTGGTTTGGCGGCACAACACTTGTCTTTAATGGCGCCCACAAAAAATATTTCAACGGTGTCAAATCGCAGCTTCTTGGCGGCCAACAGAAATAATCATTTCAGCTTATTAAACGGTCATCAAAAGTTTGACGAAAAAAATCGATTGTGGCATGAGATATGTGGCATGTTGTTCCATCCTGTTGAAACTAAACATCGTTTACATACATAAATACCATTAAGAGTGGACACAAAAAAATCGGTTATCATGTGTCGCCATTGACCGTAATGCTTGTGTCGTTCGAAGCAACATGGGCGAATGATGCCTCCGCTCCACAAGCCGAATCAAACCGTTACTTGTAATGATTGAATTGGTTTCTGTAAGACCACGTTTGGGTTTTCTGAGCTCTAAACTTTCGCAATAAATTTGCGTATACTGGGCACTGTTAGTCCTTCTCTGCGACCAAATTTTGTACGAAATTTTCGTGCAATTTCCGACCAATTGTTTGTTTTGGAGATAAATTTCCAATAAATCTCAACGTTTCTCAAGCGCAAACCGATTCATTTTGTTCAGTGATATATAATATACTGAATGTTGCGATAGAATAGAATGAGATAAGTATTTCCGGATTCGAAATAACCGCTGGTTCAAATTTAAACCGATAGATGGCCAACGATATATTTAAATTACCACAAAAAACAAATATTTCATCAAAATCTATAATTTTTTTTACCTTAAAAACTATTCCACTTTAACGAAATGTCATTGGGGGTGCGCTTACTATTCCGCTGTCAATTTGCATTTGTTTATCTTATTTGTTTAAAGGATTTTTGAAAAGCAAAGTAAAACGTAATGTTGCGTTGTAATTTAATTTAAAACCCTGAGGATAATTTTACCTTTTCTTTTGATATTCTAAAAGAATTAAAAAAATGGTTCTGCTATTCACTCGTAATGACGTTTGTCATATAACGTCCGTTCAAAAAGCAAAAAAAAAAAGAATTACAAAATAAATGTAAGACCGAACATAATACAACATCAAAATAAAATCCATATTGTTGAATATTGTTGCCATTAAAAATAAAAGTATTTTTTTGTTTTGATACTTTTTTTCTTAAGATATTAACGTATATTTGATATTTTAGCTAAAGGATACTGTCACAAAGAGATGTTTTGAATTGCATTCGAACGAAAGAAGAATCGTATTGTCCAATGACAATTGAATTGTGAAATGGAATCTAAAGAATTAGTATTAAAACAACCAAAAAATAAAATAAAATAAATTAATTTTTAAATATGTCATTTTAACAAAACAATCTAGTTTAGAAAAATGAAGAATTCGTTTTATAAGTTTAAAATATTGAAACAAATTTCGTAACCAAATTGTGTTTGTAAAAGCTTGAATCTTAGGTTTTATGATATTAAAATTAGTTTTCAGTTTTTTTTTTTTTTCTGTAACCTTCATAAGGCTTTTGGGTTAATTTTGACCCATTTTTGCATATATTTTAGTACTTTTAATATATTTTTCCATTTATTTCATTCTTTGACTTTTACTTTATTTCAAATCTGAACAGAAATATCAGGTTTGGCAAAACATATTTGCATAAAAATCAATTATAAATTTTTCCATACTTAAGGTTTTCGAGTGAAATTTGACTCGAAGTAAAAAGTTGATGGTTTGTTATTCTGAACAGCACAATTTGCGGTAATTTACGAGTTACATGATTTGAAAACAAGAATAAAGATAGAGATCGACGAGCTTAAGACAAGTTTGCACCTATATGTGAATTGTGAAATAAATATTTTAACATATTGCCTAAGCTTTATAATCCGTCTCCAGACTTTACAGTTGATTTAAAGCCTAACACATAATCGGAAGCTGCCCATTCTGGCTGCTTTATGGTTTTGCTAATAGTTCTCGATCTAATAGTTGGTGTGGAAATTCATAATATGTCTGCAGATGTCACATCACGTCACATCAAATGAAATAAAAAATATAAGAAAAACAAGTTAATTTAGTAGGAGCTATACGTAGTAATAAGGCTGAATTACGACCACAAATATTGAAATACAAAATACAAAAAATACAAAAGGCAGAGCGGTATTTTCATCATGTTTTTATTTCACTAAAAGCACTACCTCCATGCATATATTTCAAATATTATGTAATTATCATAGTATAGAAACTAGTAATCGGAAGGACATGAAACCTTAGATAATATTGGATTTAAATAAATGCAAAGGAGGAGTTGATACGATGGATAAAGTTGTGTCATGTAATACTGGGAAGAAAAAAAACTGAAGACAAAAGTTACGGTTACATTGTGAAAATGTTTGACGGCAAAAACTAAACCAATATTTTATAGAAACATTTTATAGATACACTTCTTTTTAAATCATCATTTTTAAAAAAATGAAAAAAATCGTAGAATTTTTTAATAATTTAATTTTAAAAAACAGTTTTTTCAGTTTTTTTTTTCATCGAGCTCAAATTTTTTTATGGGCGTGGCAAATTTTTCGCCTAAAATATGGAAGTTATATCAATATATTTCATCATAATTTGCAAACGACTTGACCGATTTTAATGCAAATACCACCAAATGTTTAGAAAGAATATTGCCTATTTCCTATAAATTACCTGAACAAAATTTTTTGTATTTTCGACAGTTTCGGAGTTATTCGCAACTTATCTGCGAAAAAAAAAAATTCGGGCAAAATTAGAGCATTTTTTTCAAGTCATAAAAAATGCTTCAGAACGAAAATTTCAGATGTTAAGCACTTAAATTAAAGCTTAAAATGTTGGAAATAAAATGAGCTATAAATCATGAAAATCGGTTGGTTATTGCTGATTTTATTCGAAATTAAATGCAAGCACCTAACTTTGACCAAAATTAGCGAAAAAATATTTTCTTGCAAAATTAAAGGAAACTCTTTTTTTCTTTTATTTTCAGAAAGTTGTACAAGAATTATCAAAATATAATTTTTACATTTATGTACTTAAATTAAAGCCAGTTATGTAACCTATAATACCTTATTAGGCGACACAAGCATAATGAAAGTAAATGTCTGATAGGAAACAATACATACGCATATATTTATGTTTTTGATGCCATTCCCCAGACACTTCAGTGCAACCCAGCTTTCGTAATAGTCTGCATCATCACAAAATACTAAATCATCATCTTTGCTAAAATAGGCCAGAAAATCTTCTTGTCTATATCGAAAATATGAGACTTTCGTGTCCTCCTTCTGACTTTGTTTTTGAGAATTCTAAGTCTCGCAAAAGATCATTCAGATCAGATTGGTTTATTAAATTAGGTTTTCTCGATGGATTTTTATATACAGATGAAGCATTACCTACAGACGCGTAACTGATTTCACTCCGAACAGAAAAAATATATTCATTTCGTGACGTTTAGAACTGGTCGTCGGGCAGATGAAGTGTGCAGATATATGATTTTGTTCTTATTTATTTATTTTTCTTCGTAAATCCAGGTGTAGCGGTCATGTAAAAATAACAATTATGTTAGTGATTCTGTGGTTCACTCCATGTCATTACTTTCATAAATGACATGATCTTTCTATTGTCGTCAAGACAATATTTGTTTCTTTCATCGATAGGAAATCCAAAGTAATGTTTATAAGCATTCTTAATTTGGAAAGTTATTGTATGGTGTTGTGATTTTAGAGTTAATTCCCCATATATGTAGCAAAACAAATCTGGAGAATTTTTGCAGGTCAAAGCCCTCTATAAACTGTAATCTAAAACAAAAATCCATTATAAATAAGCTAACTCTATGTATAAATTTTGCAAAAAACACTTACCATAATAAAAAAATATAAAACTGAAATAGTCCTAGAGTACTTTTCAATATTAACCTTTGGTTTTGATAAAATCAAATAAGATTTGTTTTTTTGGTTTCGCAAACAAGTGTTGAATGTTGACAAAAATAGTGCTACCTCTTTTAAAAAAGCATTTTGTACTGGGGTTTTACCACAATAGTGATAAAAAATCTTATTCTAAGAATATTTTTTACCTACCATAGCCATAAAAATGAGCCTCTTACTTTACTGTCAAAGTTAGGTACCTGCCTTAATGGGTTATTTTACTTTCAACCCCACACCTGGCTTTTATTAAAATGCTTAAATTGTAAAATTTATATGCTAAGAATTTTTTTATAACTTTTTGAAAATAAAAGAAGAAAAAATTGTCGCTAATTTTGCAAGAAAAAATTTTTTCGCTAATTTTGGTCAAAGTTAGGTACCTGCATATAATTTTGAATAAAATCAGCAATATCCAACCGATTTTTATATTTATTTTAAGTGCTTAACACCTAAAATATTCATCATATATTCAGTTTTTATAAATTTTTGAAAAAAAATTGCTCTAATTTTGCGCAAATTTTTTTTTGCAGCTAAGTTGAGAATAACTCCGAAACTGTTGAAAATACTAGAAAATGTTGTCGAGATGAATTTTAAAAAATTTTAGTCCTAAACGTTTGACGGTACTTGCATTAAAATCGGTTAAGTCGTTTTCAAGTTATGATGAAATATATTATCATAACTACCATATTTTGGGCGAAAAAATTGCCACGCCCGTAAGCCCGATGGGAAAAAACTGAAACCGAATTTGAATTCAGCGCATCAAACTCATTATATTCCATATAGTTTTGTCTAATGGCGTTTTTTGCTGTAGACCATTCTTATTTGTAACGAATAATTAACAAGCATGCAATATTCACACATAATGGATTAAAAAGAGAATAAATCTTTTTCTGTTCAAAAATTTAAATATTATGTTCTTCAGATGCCAGTAGGAGTCGGAATGGTCTTGCCAACCTTGCAATTTAATTTGTCCACACAAAGAACAAATTTGAAAGAAGAAAAGTTAAAAAGTATATTAATTATAAAATTAAACAAAAATTTCTTTTAAAAATTAATAAGTATCATTGTGAGTATCGTTAGTGAGTATTCATTAATGAGTATCATACTACTAAAACATTTGTACTTTTTAAACTATGAACCCAAGCCGAATCCTGAACCGAACCCGAACCTGAACTTTTTATTTTGAATAATCCGTAACCGAACCCGAAATTGAACTCATTTTACACATGCTTTCTATCCCTGCTGTCAAGTCAATGTATTCGTACAATAACAACAATTATTAGGCAAAATACAGCTTATATTTAGTATATTTATGAACAACAAATTATTAATATAAGTACTATATCATTTTTTTTCGTCTAAATATATAAAAGTTTCTAATTTGGTCAAATATAGGCCGCAGACTGTTAATGTCAATAAATTTAAAAACCTTACTGAGGTTAAATGACACTACTGTATAATTTATTGAGGATAAAAAATGAGTTTCTGCTAGGAGTTTCATAATTAGTCTTGTGGATGGTTGTTATTAATCACATTTTGAGTATTCTATCAATAGCAAAGGAAAAAATACATTTTAATTCTATATACACTCTAAAACATTAGTTTAAATTTAGGATCAAATATCGTCTAAAATACTGAAGACTTTTTTTGTTGTCTACAATTATATTAATTTTATAAAGGGTCCGCCATCTAACGTTTTTTTTCAACTAGTGCTTATTTCGTGAATGGTAACACTTAGCTCATGTCTGATTTGACAGATATTTAGTTTTATCCTTCCGCTTGAACAACGCTGGGAAATATTGCGGCATTACTTTGATCGATCGACTTACAGAAGATGCCGATTTTGCCAAAAAAAATCATCTTTTCATATGAAGCTCAATTTGATCTTGGCGGGTATGTAAACAAGCAAAATTGTCGCATTTGTGGCACCCGCACGCATACATTGAAAAGCCACACTGTTTGGTGCAGATTTTGGTCCAGAGGCATAACTGGGCCATTTTTCTTCGAAAATGTGCAAGGAGTGGCCGTTACAGTCAATGGCGGTCGTTATTGGGCCATGTTGAACGAACTTTTGTTCACAAAAATTGAATAGGAGGATATTAGCAACATTTGGTTTCAACAGGACGGCGCTACGTGCCACACAGCCGCAGCTACACTCGATGTTTTGCGCCCTGTTGTTGAAGATCGCATTATCAGCCGCAGAGCTGATGACGTTTGGCCACCTCGGAGCTGCGATTTGACACCGCTGGACTATTACTTGTGGGGTGCCGTCAAAGATAAGTGTTACGCCAACAAGCCAGAGACAATTGATGCTTTAAAAGACAATATTCGTGAAGCCATTGGTGGAATACAGCTGCACACAATCGATAATGTGCTTAAAAATTGGACCGATTGTTAGGCTACTGCATGGCCAGCCGAGGCAACCATTTGAATGAAATTATTTTTCATTATTAATCGGAAGGATTGTACTTTTAAATAAAAAAAAAATTTGAGAAAATATTCAGTAGTTTTCTTCATAGCATTCAAAAAAATATTTGGCGGACCCTTTAGATACTTTCAACAAAAGTATACATATAATTTGCTTAATTTTACACAAAAATAAAGAATTTTATAATATAAAATATTCATTCTTAAACAAACTATGCTTAAAAGTGAGCTGCACATGTCAAAATAACTTCAAAATGTTAAATACTTAGAATTTTTTCCTAAAAAGATCATAAAAATGTGTGATTTATTATTTACACACTTAAAGAATTCAAAAGCAATGTGCTTAAGTGCAATTATTAGGCAATTAGTATTCTTATGCAATTAGGGTTGCCATATGGCCTTGATTTCGCTTGACTAACAAGAATTGTTATAGATTGTCAAGAATTAACAAAAATTATAGTTGGTCAAGATTTTTTAAACCATAATTTTTTTTTTAGTGAATTAATAACATTTGCTTTAAGTATAATTACCTTTTTAAAATTACAAAAATTAAAGGTTTTCTTATATTTAAAACAACTTTATTAAATCAAATATATGTGTGTGGTCAGGTGTTGTACACTCTGAACCATTTTTGTTGAAAATTAGGTCGATAATAATAGGCAACACTTTACCGACTATTTTCGACCTAAAATTAAACATTTATTTTTTAGACATATTGCTAATTTTTAAATATAATATATTATACAACAAAATATGTCTAATTATGTGACTCAAATTATGTATGTATGAATATGTATGTATGTTTATTCTGTTTTTGTTTTTGTTTACAAAAGACAAATGCGACCGAAAAAAGTCTGATTGCTGACTGATTATAACCACTTCGCCATTGGATTAGCACCCATCGTAGGAACATATTTATTTACGCTCTTTCCAAAAAACTTTTAAAAATTTTCTGAACACCAGATCTGACTTTGAGTGCTCATTTTTTCCACTCACGATTTTAGTAGAATAACTTCGTACGATATGCAACGCATATGAATAATAATTGCCAAATACACTGCTTTTGCTTTTAAACACACTGCGTTTGACTTCTTTATGTTCGTACCAATAGAAATAAAAAATTTTTTTAACTTTGACAGTTTAAATAAACTCGTTTTTTAATTTTTTACACATGTTTGTGTTGTGTTAAGGCAAATATATTTAATATTTAACATTTTCAATATATGCAGTTCAGTTTAAAGCACAGTTTGTTTTAAAATTAACATTTTTATTAGCAAATTTTGCACTTTTGAGTAAAATAAGGCAAATTATATTATTTTGTTAAAACTAACAATTAAATTGATTTGATTTTAGACAACAAGAAAAATTCAACACCAATTTAGACAATATGTGATCCTAAATTTAAAATAATATTTTAGAGTATATGATGTAACACAAGAGAAAACTTTCTGTTGATCAATTCTGGCCGTTTTAAATGAATTGCTTGCTTCAATCCTGTTAATTTTTCGCAGCTAAAATCAGAATCAATCGTCTGACCACACTCTAAGCCACTTTTATTGAAAAGTTGGGTCGATAATATTCGACCGAAAATTAAACAATTATTATTTTGAACAATTTGCTAATTTTTGAACAAAATACGCCTAATTATTTTAGGCGAATTATGTTCAATTTTCCACTCTTTGAAATAAATGGGTTTAACATTAAACAGACCTTTTATAAAGTGCTTAAAAATTATTATTTACATTTATTTAAAAGAAAATCATTAACCGTCTTTTCAGTCACAAAATGATAGCACATAAGCTACAAAAAATAATAATAAAAATATTAAATACATAAAATTTAGTGATATTTTGCTCCTTCAATTTTATCGCCTTTCTAAGCCAATTACCTATGTACACACATGTGTACAACTTTCCTCTACTGATGTTTCTAAAAACTTAAAAATTTTTAGTCATAGAAAATAGACAAATAATAGTAAAGGAGGCGCTTACCAACTATAGATATCTACAGAATCAGTTCTTCTAAATAAACTTTTTTATGAAGCCCCTACAAATTTAATTAATAATTTCCCTAATTTTAAAGTTGCTTCTCTTTCACTAATTTTATACATATTTTTCAGTTGTTTTTGTAATCTCTAATATTCCTACTATATATTAAAATATGCTTAAATATTTTATTTAGAAAACAAAACATTTTTACTCGTATAAGTAAAATTATTCTTTTTTTGCGTAAAATCAAGCAACTTATTTGTGTTTGTTAAAAATAAGTATACAATTGATATGATATTATAAAACGCGAAGTTTTCAACATTAGTTTAGTCAGTATATGATCTTAAACTTAAACTAATGTCTTAGAGTGCATATTGTAGAAATTCATAATAAACAATTCTCTGCCAATCACATCAGATACACAGCATTACCTTTGTTGGTTGCACTTCTGGTTTGCCACCGTGTGTGAATCTTCACCTTGCTTCTTCTATGATCTTTTAGCACATCATTCCCGTAAATGATCCGCAATCATTCGGATGTATCACACAAGCTACATTGTTGCCTGATGTAATTAATATTGCCAGACATATTACATTTTAGAGTTATCTACCCACAATTTGTAACCGAAGCTTTTCGAAAGTCAATATTTCTGACTGTTAAATTTACTTTTTCTATAAATGTCCAGAATTATTCAATGTTGATTCTCAAAAACCCTATATGCAATGCATTTTAGTTGTAGTTATTATACTAGAAGTCACGTGAGTGAAAAAATTAAGCTTTCAAAGTCAGAACAAGTTTTCAATTTTATTAGAAAGAGCGTAAAAAAACTGTTGCCACGTATAAGCACATTTTCTCAGTAATAAAAAGTTGTTAACCCAGTGACGAAGTGCTTATATCTTCCAGCAATCAGGCTTCTGTTCGGTCTCATTTTCATTTTTTATTTTTTATTAATTTTTTATTTTTTATTTTTTATATTTTTGTAAACAATAACAAACGAAAAAAAACATTCACACATAATAAGGCGCATTGAACAAGGTAGTGTTGACTGTACAACAACTAACTTTTTAACAAAAACAACATATCGCACTTGATCAAAAAGAGGGTATTAACTCGAAATATTTAAAATTTCACTTTTTGCAAGACATCAACGAACAGCATCAATATCTATCCACTGTAAAAATTTCAACGTATTCCAATTACTCTTTCATCTCGGAAGCCACATTTGAGCCATTTTCGTGATAGTGCGTGGACTACCTATATATCACCAAAAAGGTATTATTTTGGTTAATGCAAAAGTGGAAGTAATGTATTTTCATAAAAAAAGTATTATTATTTTTTTGCTTACTATGATGTATTCGGATTTTTAACTCCCCTTAAAATTAAACCACAAACAGTTTTCACCTGTACTGAAAATTTTAATATTTTGAGTTAATACTCTCTTGTTGATATAGTGCGACATGTTTGTTGATTTTTTTTTTTTTGCGAATTTTAAATATCAAAAAAATTAATTTAAAAAATTATATATTTATGTAGATAAATTGCAAACGATATATTGCAAAAAATGGCCAAAATACATGATTAGGTGTAAAATACAAAAATGTTTGACGTATATAGTAAAATACGCCTGAGCCTGTTTCTACATATTATAAACGTTCCCAACAATACCGTGCAAAAATCATGCAAAATCAGGATTAGGTGTAAACTAAATACTACTACTGACAATGAAGGACCACAGAATTACATAAAAAGAGGACAGCCAAACCGGCGACACCACCTTCTTAAATGTGCTTTGATACATAATTTGAGCAAAATAGACATATTTTGTTCAATAATACAATTTGTTTAAAAATGTTTAAAGAAATAATTTTAGACCCAAAATTAAATAATTATTTGTCTAGAAATTTTTAAGCAGATTGTATTATTGAACAAAATATATATAATAGAAGGTAACACTTTACCGATTATTATCGACCTAATTTTCAACAAGTGTGGTTTAGAGTGTATGTATATGAAGTTATAAATGTTGATGACAATATTGGCGTATCACTTAATCAATCTGTTGCGCTTTTTTGAAAATAATAAATTTCTCATATATAAATTGTTAATTAACATTTATGTTACGCTTTCAAACTTTTAATGTAATTCTCAAGGGCTTTTAACACTCCTTTAAAATGTACTCAAACCTATTCTCATCATGCATGTTAAAATACTCAGTTTTTCGCACTAGCCTTCATGATTTCTGTTAAATTAATCTGCAAATCAACCACTAGTTGGCGTTACTCTATACGATTTCTTTTCTTTGTGCCTGTGTACACATATTATATATTTTATAGGATATGAGAATGTTTGTACGTACGTACGGTGTTTTTTACTTTCCTTTTTCGAATTTATTTTACTGATTTCTTTTCTTTATTTTAAGGAGAGCGAAAAAAGCTTTCCATGGATGTGTTTACATGGTTGAATGATTTCTGATGCTATTTTATGCGTAACAGTTTCTTTTTGAAAATTTTGTCAATCGAAAGCTTTTACCGTTGAAGTGTTAACAATATTGGAAGAATATCTCTAAAGGAAGCTTCACTACTGTTAAAAATGTTCAACTGTTAACAGTTATAAATTATATATATACATATATATTTCATATATATGTATACATGTATAGACCCTATTGATTTTAATGTTCTCATCTGTGCAGTTGATTTCGATAAATAAATTCCCAAACGCTCTTTCCAAAACTGCCAATTGTGCACAGATGATGTGAATTCAGGGGCAGATTGCGTTTGCACAATTGACATTGCCGATTTACTTATTACGTTGTTTAACATTTTATTTATTTTGATTATGCACACAAAAAAAAAAATTATTGAAAATATTATTTTCAAACGCGATATATAAATATCTATTAATTATTCTGCAAATCTCTTATTAATTTTCTTTTAAATTTTACACCGTCGCCATTTTATATGTTGTGTCTTGTCCGATTTGACGAGGAAATAAAAGCACTCGTCTTTACTATTTGAATCGAATTACAAAAGTGAATAGATTTATTACCAAAAGTCAAAATTAAAAATATATAAAACGAAAACCTATATATTTTAGGTATAAAATTCACAAAGTTAAACATCTAACAATGATATTCTTAAATATTTTAAAAAACTATAAAAATTCTATTCGAAATCGTTGTTGTTGCTGCGATATTGTTTAGTTAAAACAAGTTTCATGATCAAATGGTTTCGGCCAACTTTTATAATTCCTTTTAAAAATAAAACGTCTATGAGAAGCTTTATAACTAAATGTATATATGGCTGTTACAGTATTTACTTATATATATTATATATATATATTATATATATATATATATATATATATATATATATATATTTACTTATATATATATATATATCGATAAATATCATAAAGAAACTTTTTTTCATAACTTGATATATTTTGGAATCCATGGCGAATATAGTTTTTATATTATGCATATATATTGTATTTGATACAAAGTTACACAACTTGTTTTCAATTAAATAACTTTTTTTTGGAATTTTATTCAAATAATTTCTGTATACAAATTTTCATACAAGAAATTGCCTTTCAATAAAATCGACAGGATACCAAGATTTTCATTTCATTTGTAGACAGCACTGTTCGCAAATATTACAACGTAGTTTTCATTGCAAAGTATCATAGAGTTTTACAAAAAGTAACTTGAAAAGAACTTACCAAGTGAAATGCCTTTGACGATTATCAAACATATTTATGGCTAACAGGCATAAATATTAAATCAAGAGAAAACATTTTGATTTCGATTTTTTTGTATTGTGTATTATAGGAGCTTAAGAAATTATTTACATATAAGATTGTACACTGAAAGTGTAAAAAAACTTATTAATTGTTAATTTTGGTATCCAATGGGAATGTAAATTGTATTCTAATTATACACTTTGATAGAAAAAAATCATTCGGTTTAATTATAATCTGAATATTTGGTTTGGTTTTCGTGGAAGTTCGCTATCAGTTACTCTCAAAAGCTAAAATCGAGCTAGAATTGCAGCTGCCCAGTGATTACTGCAATCCTGACATGTCCCGTCTATCATGGACCATAAGCTTCATGCCTTCAAAAAAATTTTTTAGGTAAACTTTTTGTGTTTGAGATCAAAATGTGTTTTCTTTGTTGCTGTTGCAAGCGTGTATTAAGAAAAAAATTAAGAGTTGCCCTACAGACAGATCATCGTAGATCAGCGATTTTCTTCTAGCAGGTACTTGTTGGAGAACTTGTCAGACTATTGCTGATATTGTTTTTAAGATGTGAAGATATGGTGTCCATTTGGATGATATACAATTATTTTGGTATTCAGAAAGAGTACTTCGCATATTGAGAATATTTGCAGTGTTTGAGATTCCTCTTCAGAAATAACGAAATCAAATGTCCCTATTTTGATTTATTAAAGGTTAATTATGGAAATGCTTTGTAATTTTCTGCTCTATCATATTTGGCATTCATTCTATCACTGGACGTTTAACGGCGTGTGCGCAAAAATTTATTGAGTTCTTTGAGGTCTTCCTACCCGACTGGTAATCTTGATAGGTATTGCTGTAGACGACTCCGGCTTGTAGTTACTTGAACTTTAGTTACAATACATGTAGTATAGATCACTATTCAATCGGCCGCAACTTGCTGACATCCAATCTAATAACAACGCTGTTTTAAATTTTCTATAGTCCCACTAGGTTCATTAAAAAACTCTTTTAAAATTCACTCATTTTGGAGGAAGGGTCTACTATTAGATTGTATGCCGATTTGCTGACTGCACCTTCCCTTGCTGCGATATAAGCACTCTTCGTTCAGCTTTAAACTATCAAACAATTTAAACTATTAAACAATCCTCAATGTCATCTATATGAAATCGCCGGATATTGATAATGGTATCTTTGGCTTTATCACCACTCTTATTCGTGTCTGATTGCCAGTCGAATTCACGACTTTCAGTCCAGTAACTCTCTTCACTGTTAGGAGGAGGTCTTTTGCTATTCCGGACTTTATGATTCTTATTGCAAAAATAATTGCAATTAGGCGCTTATTTATTTTACCAGTTCTTTGATAGCGTTAATCTTCTTTTGTGGTTACAGCCTTAATGTTGCGCGGCTTGTGTATTTGCGCCTTGGACATTTTTAGAGAGATCTCCTGAGACAGTGCGAATGCTATGTTGAACGCAAAGGTTGCATTGTATGCAGCACGCACCGCGAACTTAATATCGGAGTCCGTTTAAAGACATAACCTCACAAAATTTCTTAAGGACGGCCACTTTCACCAACTTCCGTTGTGCGGTGGTGATGTTCCTGTGAGAGTCTTTTATCAACAACTGCCCACGTAAGACCCTGCTTGATAACCCTTTTGCTAAACGTCTTATATATTTCTCGTAAGTTCTCAGTAGTTTCTTCTAATTTGTTTTCAAGTTATACCAGAAGCTTTCATACCTCGTACCTTAGTATAAGTTTCCTTGAGGTTTCAATTTTTTCAGCTCTGAGAGTTTCTTATGCTTCAGCCATTACTTTCCATCATAACGCAAGCAATGATGCAGGGCATGCATCTCGGACTCTTTCTCATCATCAAATTTAAAGCTGTCAACGTTAACACTGCGCCGCTGAAATATCTCTAACAAACGCTTCTGTAATTCGATTCCCTTTATAAAAATACTAAACAGCTATTTCTCACAGTGCATCTTACTCTCTAAAAAAAAAAAATCTAAAGAAAGTTTAATTAAAAACAAGTCAATGCATTTCTTCATTATTGTCCAGAAAAATTTGTTGGTATTTAGACATATACATACATACATATTTAAACAGAAGTATATGTATGTACGTTCATAGATACATATATATTTCAACATAATTTAATCAAAAATTCAAAAAATATTTTGTTTTTCGGTTGATGTTTATTAAGCAAAATACAAAGCATTCATGCATACAGAAACGCATAAAACTTTTAACAAGAATAAAAGTAATTAAATATGAATAAATCAAAATATTTTCATAAATTATACGTAAATAAAAAATTTATTTTTTGACAAATATTGCTTTTTATTTATGTATGTACATATACATATGTATGTAGCATTAGGATAGTCCTTATTTTCCAATGTTGTTTTTTCGAGCGTAACTCCCCCTAAAAAGGTTCGTTTTAGCTTAGAATCATGGTGTGAAAAATATTATCACGATTAGGCGATGTTAAAACGTGTCGCATCGCTCTTAAAATTTGGCTTGAAAACTTTAAAAATAAAATTTTGATATTTATTAAAATTATATTTTTTCACATACAAACTAGGTATGGTATGCCTAAATGTACATAAATAACAGAAAATAAATTAAATAAAGACAGAGAAATGATGTTGTTATTAGTTTGTATGCGATTTTTTATATCCTTTCGGATTTGATTAAAAACAACAAAAACTTACAATTTAGAGAAATTTATGAAATACTTATTTGAGTGATACTACGATCCATACAATTTAAAGATGATTTCATGTAAATGTTGACCAATGCTACGTCTTGAACTGCTCATATGCTGGGTTCAATTTTTTCATGCTCTTACCAACATATCGACCGGTAAATATTGGCTTCCAGTACGTCAACCTTTGCGGGCTTGCCCCTATAGACATGAGTCTTAACATGGCCTCACAAAAATAGTCTATAGGTCTAAAATCGCACGATCAAGGCGGCCAATTGTCCGGCTCCTAACTTGAAATAAACTGTTCACGGAACTTGCCTTTCAATTGGGCCATTGTTTCGTATACTGTGTAGCATGTGGCACAGTCTAATTGAAGCCACATGTCAGCCAGGTCCAGCTCTTCTATTTTGAGCAAAAAAAAAATTGTATTCATAGTTAGGTAGCGCTCGCCATACACAGTAACGTTACTGCCTTTGTTGTCGTTGAAAAAGTGTGGTCGAATGATGCCACCGACCAAACAGTGAATTATTCGGGATACATTGGCTGTTCTTGCAATGCTTTTAGCTGCTTTTCACACCAAATACGGCAATTTCGCTTGTTCACGTATTCATTCAACAAGATAAAATTCAATAATATGCAAGCGTTGTTCGTTTGTAAGTCGATTTATGGTTATGTTATGGACCAAACTGAACATATTTGACAGTAACATTCTACAAAATAATAGCTGGGTTGCAAAAAATTGTGCTGCCAAAAGAGAACTTTTATTCACATCATGATAGAGTTTTCGATAACCCCCTACAATTTGAACTATCACTTGTTTTTCTTTTCATTCTTGGATAAAATTAAATTAAAATCTATCATTAGGTTAACTGCTCAACATTTTTTGAACGATATTAAGTTTGGGATCTTTGTCCCAAAACTCCATTGGAATACCAAACCTTTGAAAAAACTGATGTGATTTTTGCGATATAATATGTTGAATATTCTTGTTGAAATATTGTCTTATATCGGGAAAAGTTACGCCTATTTTTGTTTTTGACCGATTTTAGGAGGGTTATCCAGAGCTTGACTCATATGATACCTTTGGATCAAAGAAGGTCAACGCTGCTGTTTCTAAAGTTAAATACCACATATGATTACTTAATGTGCTTAGTGACGCAGACTTATCTTGTTATCAATACTCTTATAATCATGCAAATCTTTCAGCAATTTAAATCCTGCATAGGGGATTCTGCTGCAACTGATGTTTGCATCCCTTTTTTTAGGTACATTCTGACAACAAATATACAAATTTCTCTAATAGTGTTTAATTTCAATTGTGTCATTTTAAATTAATTTCAAAATAAATATAACTTAAGGCAATAAATAGCTTCCGTCAACCAACGGGCATGATGAAATGATCCAGGTGTTTTGAAGGTAAATAGCGAAACTGTACCACTAAGAAATACTATACTCAATTAAAGAAGTACCTCATAATCATCGTCGTTGTTTTGCTTCAAGACTTTTAGATGCAAATTTAATAATCTCAGATACACTCCCAACTGCATCGCTCACATTCTGATCTTCAATACCTGTTATAAATTAGTTTTCGAAATTTTATTCTAAGCGTCTCTAAATCTGCTTGGTAATAGAACAGTAGACCCTGATGATTTTTGAATTTTTCCAGCGAAAACACTTCTTTAAATAATTTCATAGATGTGATGGATGGAATGGTAAATATAAAAGGTCCTTTAACATCGCTTGCTCTAAAATAACACAACACAAGGTTTATTTAAAACTCATTGATCTTAAAATATAAACATCTTACTTCCTGCCGCAATATTTAAATTCTAATTCCACATAATTTTATAATCAATTTGTTGGCAACAAAGCATGGCAATTACCGTAAATTTAATAAAATGATAGCAAAAAAGTTATATCTCTATCGTGTTTTAAAGCATATAAAACAAATTTATATTTTTGATTATTTCACCAACAGGAGTCATCTTGAAAGACGATGCGCGACACGCCTTCCCTTTTTCGACACCCATAACTTTTTTCAAAACGTTTTCTTACACAAAACGACACATTTTAGGGGGGATTTACGGTCTCTAACTTGAAAAAAAATTTCTTTAATACATCTAAGGACCACCTTAATGTACCATATATAACAAAAGTTGTCAAACAAAAACATAATATACATATAAAAGTATATATTAAAATATAATTCACTAAATACAACTTTTAATATTATTTTAAGAGGTGCAAACTTACAACCTTAAAAACAAATTCATTATTTAAGAAATAATTTAGGGTTTTAATTATTTTTTTTTTTGTAAAATATTTAATTTTTGCTTACAAACGACTAATGCCTATCACATTTTCTAACAATTATTCATTTTACATTCCTTTCTTGTTTATTAAAAGGTATAAGAGATTAATAGAACAGAAATTGTTTTTTTAATTGTTAATAAAAAAATTCCATTTTATGAAAATTCACTTTGATTTTTAATAAAAATTCCATTTGCCTTCCAATGCTGCTGTCGTCTAACTATAGGAATTTCAACAATAATTTCATCGTCAATTGCCCTTTCAGCAATAGCCTTGTGAGCGTGAGGCTGTAAAGAATATCATTGTTTTTAGATAAAGTGACATTTAACATGTTAACGTGCCACTTTGCGTAATCAACATGTGACAAATGACAAAGAAAATTGGGCCATTTAAAAAGCCCGTCCATTTGGCAATAGAATACATTGTGTTCATGTGTACGAAAGTGTGTTCAAATGATTTTATAGGAGAAATAAGTAAATAAGTGACGGATTGAATGCTAAAATGAGTGAGTGATATGTATGCAATTTTACACCAACAAAATTTTAATATCAGCATTTATATATCATTTAGATATGGGTTATTTTAACTATTGTTGCTTTGAAATCATAGTTGCAATGGCTTCATTAAGAATATAAATATCGTTTGTTTATGTCACATTTGTTATCAAAAGTAAGTATAGTGTATATAGTTTCAGGACCAAGCCGACATATTCGTGATAAAAAGAATTTGTTTGAAATTTAACAAGTTAAATTCCTCATATTTGATGTTGATTAACTTGTGTTGCAATTTTAGATTACAGTTATCGAAACGAGTGGTAAAAAAACCCTTTAACAGAGTGACGTGTGTACTGGGATACCCGTAAGTTTGGTGGATTCATCGTAATAGGCTAATAGCCTGTTTCCTAAAAGTCTATTGACTTTTGTACGTAATCTTAAAAAAAAAAAAATGTTGTTCGTAATAACAAACAAAGAGCTTAGTATGACTTTTACATACATATGTATAAAATGCAATATTTTTTGGGAACTCATGTACCCTGTCACTCTGTTAGGAATTTATAATAATAATTTCAATGTTGTTTTCAAAAAAATTAAAAAAAAAAACTAAAATATATTTAATTTTAAAACCAATAGAATTGCAGTTCTTTCTAAACAAATAACGCCCGTAACCAATCCATAGTTAAAAAGGGATTTAAAAATTGGATACCACGGTATCCTATTACTTACATAAAGGTTAAACAATAACAAATTAAAAACAAATATCCAACAATAATAAACTTATTTTGTTAAATACCATATAAGCCACAAGTAACTACATACATATGTATGAAGCATATATATATACATACATAATATTATACATTAGGGTTCTTCTTACATATATGGGAATTTTTGTTTTTTTAATTTTGGGTCGTAACTTCCTACAGAAATGTTATCTGTTCTCAAAAAATGCGTTGCAGAAAGTTTTACGCAGATTTTATCAGGCGATGGCCGTCCAAAATTTAAGCATCATTTTAATTAAAAAAAAAAACTTTTTTCCGATATTAAAAATATTTTTGTTTATAGGTTTGAAAAATTATGTCTTTTACCAAAATTATTAATCACGTTTTTTCAAGAAACTGTTGCCAATGGTTGATATCTGACCGATAATGTTGGTTTTAAGCTCTTGAACTGTCATGGGATTATTACTGTCCACTTTCGATATCAAAAACCAGACAAAAAAAAAACAAAAATTGTAAAATTCCACGACCTTGGTGGAATTGTAATTTTCAAACTTTTCTTTCAAAATGTCCTTTGTTTCTCTTGCCGTTTTATAAGTGGCACCATCCTGTTGAAACCACATATTCTCTATGTTTAAATTATGAATTTTCCATCACAAATAGCTTCGGATCATCTCCTTGTAGCGATTTCATTGACCATAATCGCATTTTCATTATCGTTTATAAAAAAATATGGGCCGATGATTCCTCCGGACCACAAACCACACCAAACCGTAACTTTTTGTAGATGGTAATGGTTCCTCTAAGGTAACTCTTTGACTCTCTTCACCCAATATGCGGCAATTCTGCTTGTTGACGTAGCTATTGAGTTGGAAATGGGCTTTGTCGACAAAAAAAAAAATGTTAAAAATTTTAATTTTATTCTTGTTTTTCGATAGCTCAATTAACGAATTGCCGACGTAATGCGTGGTCAGCTGAATCTTATAAGCCTTTAAATGGAGATCACGATGAAAAATGTCGAATAATATGGATCGTTTAATATTTAATTGCTGTGAACGATGACGAAAGGTTGTTTTTATATCTTTTTTAGCACTTCTGCTCACAGCTGCTATATTCTCCGTTGATCGATCAGTACGTTGATCTAGTTTCTTAAAATTTCTCAACCATAGCTTGATGGCACTATTTGTTAGAACATTTTTTCTACCGAATTTTGCTCTAAATTTCCTGATTACATCTTGAAAAACTTTTGCAATTTTCAAAAAATGTTTTAATAACAAAAAGACGTTGTGTCTTCGTGTAACGTTCCATATTGACTAACCGGAATATATTTTGAATCTGAATATAACAATTTAGAATAAACATTAAAATTAAAAAAAAAAAATGGCAGCAAAATTAATATGATACCTCTGATGGCCGGTTGTTTTTGGGCATGCGTGTTCTTTCTGTATACTCTTTTCTGATCATTTTTTTATTTCTTTCTTCTTTCTTTTCTCTCTCATTTCCTTCCACTCTTTTTCTTTATTTCTTTTCAGGGAAAAGTCTATCCACAATAGGCCATTGTGGTCTCTGGGTGGGGTACCTCGAAAACACCTTCCTTACCTACCTACCGACCTACCTAATATGATACTTCAATTTTGGACACCCTTTATATTTCTTAAGTTTTTTTATATGTTGTTATATTTTTATTTTAATAACAACTGCTTTTCAAACAAAACAAAAAAAAGAATGATATTTTTCAGTGAAAAATCTATTTTTCTTTTTTTTTAGCTAAAGTTATGAATCTCGAAATCAATTTTATATATAAACAAATGTATTAAAAGCCGTCGTTCGATTTGCGTCGCCAATTGGGACCCAATAAACACGACTCAAGCCAGGGTATTAGTGTATTGACAATATGTAGACTATGTATGTTTAGTGTGCTGTATAGAGTTGTAGTTCATAGTATGATCCATGGATTTTAGTCATAGTTGCTCATGTACCTATGTTTTTTATGAAAAGATAAGATCGTTTTTGCTTAAAATCTCACAGTCTTTTTTCTTAGTTATTTGCCTACGGTTTTTCCGAAAGTTATCGACCAATAATTAGCTGCATTTAAATATATTTTCGTAGTTGTTTTTATATTTGTTGCTTATATCCACAACGGCTTGATTTTGATGTCCTGCGGAAATGTCTGAGAAAATGTTGATTTTTAGAAAATTCCGCCAAAGAATAAGACACTTTATGAGATCATATCATTTTTAGAAAATTCCGCCAAAGAATAAGACACTTTATGAGATCATAGTTAATAAGGAGGGAGCTACTTAGTTCTGATTATTATAATATCCTTCATAGTTTTGTGGTCATCATTCATATTTTGTATTTTCACTTTATTTTGTTCAACAGTAGGAAAGGAGCACTTAAATTAATGTTCTTTTGCTAAAAAATTTTAATTAAAATATATACGTTTTTATGTTTTTATATTGAATTGTAAACGAAATTCACAAATTCATTTTTTTTTTTTTTGAAAATTATGTTGAGTTTGATTTATTTTCTGTGATGAAATATAAAAAAAGTTGTTTTGTTCAAGTTTGTATATCACATATTTAATTTTATCGACTGTTTCTGATTTGACTATCTCTTAAGGGTGCTTTGTACTAGTAAGACTACAACAATACTTAGTAAACTAATTTTTTCTATTTAAGTTAACGCTGCTGAATCTTTATAGTAAATATTAGTATCGTAACGCGTAAGGATGTTCTCTTTTTAATCTTCTCTTGAACTCAATTCTTCACAGCATTTAAACAGCTTTACTTTGGGTTTTCGGCTGTACTAAGTAAATTTAAGATTTTGCTACTCCTAGCTTTCGGAATATTTGGTCTAGTATAATATATGTATATATATATGGATTTACACTGTCATTATAAGATCCATGATGTGTGCGATGATAGCCGAAGTAAGTATGGAAGTCTCCATTCTACGCAGAGTGGTCTGAAAATCATTTGCTGTACAGGTTGTCATGCCTTTGAAACAATATTTAAGGTTGAAGTGACTGACTGGGAATATTGGTATATTTGGGGCATGCTTTGGGATGAGTTCATTCTGAACTTGAATACCGATGAATATATCACATGAGCCCTGTCTGAATGATGATAATAATAATTGTGTTAACGGGCTATTCAATAAGATTTATACAAAATATACTTAACATTTTGATTTTTAATAAAACATATATTTTGGACCAAATGATCCGCATTCCAGTTAAAAATTCCTGGGTGTTGGTCAAAAAGTTTGAATTAAATTAATATAAAAATGTCAATTTTTTTACATCATATATTAAGTACACTCTAAAATATTGGTTTAAATTTATGATCTATTGTCTGTGTTGATGTTTTCAATTTCGTATTGTCTAATATTATATAAATTGTATAGTAATTTTTAACAAACACACAAAATTTTGCTTGATTTTACCAAAAAAAAAAAAAATGTTTTTATAAAAATGTTTTGTTTTTAAGCCGAATACGCTTAAAGTAAAAATATTTAACATATTTGTCCAATAACTACTAAAAAATGTGTCCAAAATTTTTGAAAAAAAGCCAATGCCAACATATGAAAAAATATTAATTAAGTTTGTACGCATAGACTTTCTTCGGTTCTCATAAAAAAGAGTTTATTTATAAGAACTGATTCTGTGTTATCTATAGTTCGTAAGCACTTCCTTTACATATGTGTACATATTGTTTATACATATGAATGTAATTGGTTTAAAAATGATGTAATACCGAGAGGGAAATATCAATAAAATTGACCTTTTTTTGTGACTAAAATCACTTTCTTTTAAATACATGTCGTTAGTAATTTTTAAGCATTTTTGTTAAAGGGGTGTTTTAAACAGATTTATTTAAAAAGGTAGCAAATAGAACATAAGTTGGGTAAAATAATTTGTAATATTTTGTTCAAAAATTAACAAAATGTCGAAAATAATAATTGTTTAATTTGAGATCGAAAATAGTCGATAAAGTGTTGCCGACTATTATAGACTCAATTTTCGGCAAAAGTGGTTTAAAGTGCAACACCGCACATGTTTTGTCAAATGTGTCAAATGTATCATAGAAAATGCGTAAATTGTCACCAACAGAATGATGAGAAGTTAAATTTTTTAAAGTGAGTTTTTTAACGTTCTTAAATAGAAAACCTTTCCTTTGAGTACATATATTACTCATCCACTTTGCCATTATATAACCCATAAACTACAGATATATGCTTTATTCAATATATGTTATTATTGTTCAAGTATTGTATGCATATCCTGCCCGTATTGTTTGATAATGTATTTGTTTCTGTGATGATTAAAAACAATCAATGTCGTTTACGATTAGATTTTGGCTAAATAGTGATTACAAAGTTTCATAATGAATGAGGTGTTAAACAATTTATTGTTATTTTAAACGTTTTTGTTTATTTTAATTATTTGGCTGTAATGGCTTAATAACATTTAGAATGGGCCACTAAATTTTGAAATGATGAAAACTATCATTAAATTTACTAATTTAAATACTTAACACTAATAACAGAGATGCTTTAAGAAGCTATTAATACAAATTTCTTATTAGCGCTTATATTTCACATTTAAATGGCTTATATAGGGTTCTTTTGAATCCAGCAATAAATATGTAATTCTATTCTGTCACAAAATTCAGTATATTATCTCTATTGAACAAAATGAATCGATTTACACTTTAGCAACGTTGGGATTAATTGGAAATTTATCATCATTTAAAATCATCTTTTCGCATGAAGCTCATTTACATCTTGGTGGGTACGTTAGTAAAGAAAATTTCCGTATTTGGGGCTAAGAAAACCCAAACGTGGTCTTACAGATGCACCCATTACGAGTGACCGTTTGGTGCGACTTGTAGGCGGAAGCATCATTGACCCATATTTCATATTTTGCTCTGTGATAACAGATTTTTTGTGCCCGCTCTTCATGATATTGATTTGAACGATGTTTGGCTTCAAGGAATGGTGCAACTTGCCACACATGTCATGCCACAATCGATTTATTGCGCAAACATTTGATGGCCGTTTAATTAGCCGAAGTGGTGATGTCCTTTGGCCGCCAAGAAGCTACAATTTGTCACCGTTGGACTCTTTTCTGTGGGGCGAAATTAAAGACAAGTGTTAAACAGAGTCAACTGAGTACTTTAAGGGCAACATTCGTGATGCCATTGCCAAGATACTACCACATACACCCGGAAAAGTTCCCGAAAATTGGTCCAATCGAATGAGGTACTATGAGACTAGCCGCTGCAACAATATGCATGAGATAATATCTATTTCTAACCGGAACAAAAAATAAATTTTATTAAACTTTAAAACCATCTTTGTTTTATTGCATTTTTAAATTTAATCTTTTAAATGGCCCACCCGTTACACAGTATATCCCAGTGACTAGTTGATGTCGGATTAAAGCTCTCCTTTATACGAAAGACTCAGAATGAAGCGCATTCTGGATGTCTAATTTTGAGATACTTTTTCGAGTTCTTTGACCGCATGCTACATATTACACGAACAATGTTCGCCCCCAAGGCACCAATTTTTGCTGCTTTTATCGAAATATAGATGACGTTGATCTGGAAGAAATATAATTTTATCATCACTACGTGCCGGCGACAGCAACAATCGTCTTATTGACATCAAAATTTGTCAATCACTTGTTTAAGCAATATGGACCTGTCCATTGGCCTTCAAGATCATTTATTACTTTGAGTTTACTTCAAGACAACAAGTTATGCTAACTTTTAAAGGACTAAGAATAAAACTTATGCCATTATTGGAAACACACTAATAATTTTTTTAAATTATCAAAGATAATTAAATTTAAATCATTAATGCTCTGAAACTTTCCTTTACGCAGAATAGAAATTTAATTGAATTAACTAATATTTTTTGTTTAATGTCAAATATTCTGCCGGTCTTATTAAAGATCATTTTCTTCTAGATATTCATATCAGCTATCGATTAATACCTGGCCTTAGTTCTAGCCCAAGCCTTATAATCCGAGAATGAGAGTTGCATCTGATTGTAACTGAATGAAATTAGTTATGAGTGAAATTTAGTTGACAAAACCTTTGTCTAACTCAAATTACTATATCAACTGAGTAGGACCTTTGTCATTCCATAAAATATATTATTTCATATATCTAGCAATTATATTTTTGTTTGTTTTATACCATATTTCATTTCTGTGTTTTATTTAATTCTTAAATAAACACTCATAGCACTGTATGATTAATACCAATATGTTTCTGTAATCGGCTTTAGTGTTAATATCAACGAACATGAATAAATATTGTGCAAAAATTACAGAGATTGTTTTTCGATATAAAACTTAAAGATTGTGTTGTACTCTATAAAGAAAAGTATTTGAAAATGCAAATAATTTCTATTTTTTAGATTAAAATACTGTAAATTTTTATCGCTTTTAAAACGTTTGAGTTCTTTTAAATTTTAAAATAAAATGTACATACTAGGGAGATCGATTATTCGACTTTTTCAAAAACCGGTTTTCGAATAATTAAAAAAGTAGCACTTAAAAAAAAGGTTTTCGGTTAATAATAATTCAACTAACTGGTTAACCGGTTCTTTTATTTAAATAAAATTGTTCCTAATTCTTGAAGCGCAGAGCTGGACGACGTCGTTTTAAAAATTAGCAGAAGCTGATGGAGAGCTTAAAATTAAAGCGACAATCAATACCAACAATAATTCTAACAAATATAATAAAAATTATGCCAAAACGATGTGCAGAAGCCATAGAAAACAAAGTTTATTACTCAAAGTATTGAAAAATGCTTAAGTTTCGAACAGCTATCCAAGGAGCTAATTTTTATTTTTTTTTGTTTGAGACAAGCACTCAGGGTTTAACCCCTACTCATGCAGTGAATTGTGCTGCTACTAGGAAAATAGGTTGTGGGAAGGAGGATAGAGTGTGTAGTATTTATGGACATTCGTTTTGTATTTGCTCATGTCGTAAGTGGCAGGGAAGACATTCGCAGGAAGATTGTTCCACAAACGAACAGTGTGATCAAAGAACGAATTCTTCCTATAATGGTTGAGCGATTCACTGGATAATCAACTACAAAGGGATGCGCTCTATGAAAAATACGAGTACTACGTAAAAATAAATGATTACCAGGAATTAGTTTTTTAATTTCGTTAGAACACATTCCATTATAGTACCGGTAGAACAATGAAACACACGCCACATTGCGACGATGCTCTAATGATTGGATAGAGTTGGCTACCCTATCGTCATTAATAAGAATCTGCACCCTCTCCTGTACGCGGTCGAGAAGCTCTAAATTAGACTTTGAAGCACCAGCCCATACACGAGAGTTGTATTCCAATTTGGGTCGGATATAGGTCTTGTAAATATTAAGGAGATCAGATGGAGTGAGTAACTCTTATACCGTCTTAAAAAGAGCCTCGGTAGCTTTACGCATTTATTGTGTTATTTTTTTACTGTTTAAAGTTCTATCGGGCTTAAGCAGACACCCATTAATTTGTTTCTGCTGTAGGGGTATTTACCAGGAGTTTTTTTATTTATATATTTTTGTTTGTTTTAAAAGAAATACATTTTTTTTGTTTGCTCCTATTATATGTTTTTTTTTTGTTTTCGGAAACATTTAACCACTTCTATTTTTTTAGTGTTGCAATTGTTTCCCCAATTGTATTGGTAATGCTACTGACAGTTCAAACCCATCAAAATGTTTAACATTGGTGTTATTTGGTATTCTGTTAAACTTTCAATTGAAGAATTGACAACAATAACAACAATAGAAAATGTTTTTTTTTATTGTGTCCTATTCTATACTTTGAAGATATTTTTTCCCAAAATTTTTACGCTTCAAACAATGTAGTTTGTTTGTGGTTCAATATTTGTTGTTTCTTGTATCAAATGATACATTTTTAAAAAGAAAAAAAATAGTTTTTTGAAAAATTCAGTTGTATGTTCCTGTTTATTTGAAAATACATATATAAAGTAGAGTTTTTTGTTGCTTCTTTGGATTTTGATAATTTTTGCACAAGGCGCTTCCTTTATTTGACAGCAAATTCACAGAGCAAAATGTAGTTTTAGTTGCAAGAGATGTTTTAAACTGTTATTTCTTTTTTATTCCTCTACACAGTTGATTTCAATTTCGTGGTTTCTTATTACAGTTTCTTCTTCTTATATTTTAAGTTTTTTTTTTTGTTTTGTTCCAGTATGTTGTTTTGTTGTCGAGTTAAAAATGTATTTTTCTTCTTCGGTATCTGCTGCTAATATTTATTTTTAGCAATTCCATGTGTTTGTGTAGAAAATTTTACGGCATTTTAGGATTTAGTTTGACAGCTTTGGTAAAATTGCAACTGTCAATTGTATTTAATTCGCTTAACTTACAATATGCTGGCGGTTTGACCTTAAATTTGACAAATATACGAACATATACTTTTTTTATTTTTATTTTTTATTTTTGTATTTATAGAAAAACAATTTTTTACTTTGTTATTTATTAATAAATTCTTGTATTTTTCTATTTTTCTACATTCGGTTTTTTATAAGTTTATAATCTTTAGTACGTGCTTTTTATAATTGCAATGGTTGAAAGACAGATTTCTTTGAAAGAATAAAATGGTTTTAAGCATATATATAAAACCTGAGCTATTGACAATGGATTTTCAATTATAGAGCAATATAAAAAAACGTATTGAAATTGTAGAAAAAGTAAAGCATTTTTATAAAAATTAAAACTATAGTATTTACCAAAACTTAAGTAAAATAAGAAACATATTGACATTAGAAAGCATTTAAAATTATTATATCCAATCGTCGTTAAAGTAATGAAGGTTTTTGCATTTATAGTTTTCTATCCTTAGATTTAAATAAAGCTAAGCGTGTATTAGATATCACTGGATATGCCTAACTGCTAGATAAGCATACCTCTCTTCACATAATAAGTATATGCTCTATACGCAATTTTTAAAACCAGTATGGAGTTAGAGAATCAAAAGTTTGGGGTGCGCTAAAATCAGCGTAATTGCAGTTACACAAAAGTCGAAAAACCTATTATTAAGAATCATATTTAAAAAAAAAAAAACAAAAAAAAAAAACACCATGATACGTAAGAAAGTCTGATATTTATACAGATGTTTGAGTTATTCTGTTGCAAGGGAGATAAAGACATACCATCCTTCATAGGAACCAAGATTATGGTTGCTCAGGCGTTTAAATAGTACAATGTTTCGTAAGAATTAGTGGAAGAAGTACGTTATTGCTAATCTACTAGTCTGTAATCTATACTATTTTCTATTAAATTTATTATGAAGAAGAACACAAAATGAATTTTTTATAAAATTTTCATTTGTTCATGAAATTTCTTGACTTTTCCTGCCGCATCAATTTGGTAGAGAAAATGAATAAATTGAACGAAAAACATTTTGTAACAAACGCGAAATCACTATCTGTTTTTTCCTATTGGAAAATTTTTTTTCGTCAAATGTCTGTTTAATATTTAACAAATATTCTAAACTATTGTCTGATTATTTCAACCCATCTGAATATGCCTTCCAGGTCTAAAAATATGCAATTAAATTTTGACTATTAATTTGCTCTAAAACGTGTTACATTTGGAGAATTAAATCGTAGTTAGCTAAACCAGTTAGTGGTTTATTTGTTCCAATTGTCTTTTTCAGCTGCCATACGCCTTACTTCACACCAACTATGTCCTGTAGCTCTAATATTGATAACGATCTGGCTTCTACGTTTATGAACAGGTCTAACAATACATGTTTGGAAATTCCAGCCAATGGTCATACTGGTAATGTCACCCGGCGATTCTCTAAGTGTGTGCTCAATCCTACTATTTACGCCTACAAATTTTACTCTGTACTGGGATTTGATTAGTGGTGCGCCATAGCTTAAATGTACTATTTACTTCAGTCCAAAAGAAACGCCGCCTTTTACGTAGGCAACTGCTGACAAAGTCCTGAATAGTATTCGTCTTTTGATGCAGCATTCAAAGATTCGCTACCATAGAATAGATATCACGTCGGTGTCAAAGATTCCAAGCTTTGTGTTAGTCGACACGTGGCTTTGCTAATCCAATGCCTGTTTTGATAATTGTACATCCCAGATACACAAAGCAAGTTTTATCATTTATCAGCTGGTGTTGTAGAGGCAAATCTTGTGTTGTAAATGCGTTAATGTTTATTGTTTTTCTTTTCCTTGCATTTATTTTCAGAAAAATTACTGCAGACTTTTGTTCGACCAATATTCATTCTTTTATTTGAAAGGTTATACATAGGACTAAACAACTATTTTTAATCTTACAAACCTGGATCAAGACTGTACAAAAACAAAGAAACATCCCACCAAAGCTCCGTTGTTCTAGTAAGCATTTGCATTCATCAAAAACACAACACTAGTATCGTACAAATGTCGAAGATGTGTTCACTGATCGCCAGCTAATGTATCTATATAATTAATAGTCTAACACATTTCTTTTTACCACTGCACTAATTTCTTTAAAAATATAAATGGACTTAAAGATTTTTCTGTGCGGATGTGCACAATATTATTTTTATTAAATCGGTCCAATACTTTGAAAAAAAATCTTTTTTTTGTGTACCCTGCAGATAAAGTGACTAGTATTAGGTTAGATATATACTAATTAAGTTTGTCTTCCAACTCGTTGCATGTCTGTCCTTTTTTCATACAAGCAACTATCGATTTTGACATTGGGTTGTCATAGGACCCCAACTTGTTGCATTTATGTATGCTAACATACCAGTTAAAGAACTAGTGTATAGTAAACCAGTGCGATTACTAGTCTTTTATATACTGGTATTTCACTAATTCTATTATACTAGTTTATTCACAATTTTTTTAAAGTAATTGCATACTACCACACTCTATAGCAGTTTCAGACTAGGCATTTTTGTACTAAAGATATATTAGTTTTTATATTTATAATTAAGCAATTTAGTCTTATTATTCATTTTGTTATTAAAAGTACATCATATACATATGTATGTATATCAAAAAAAAAAACTTTTCAACTAAAACGTAAAATAACGACATTCAATGGAAATAGACAAAAATATCTTAAACATAGAAATATATACTAAATCCAAATATACAGGCAATACAGGCAATAGCAATTTTTATTCTTAATTACACAGTCTGTTTACAAGTTTGTAAACAACACCAATTACTCGACAGATCTTTCTTCCAAAAGATCTTCCAACCCGATCGTAGTTATAACTTAGGTTCGATCACAACCTTTTCAACCAGAGGTTATCCACACTTAACTCTCTTACACAGAGTTCAAACCAATAACACGTTCGCTGAGTTTACCCAAATAAACTGTTTGCTGTTCGCATCGATGTGCTTTTTATATGGCTGAGTAAACAATACATCGAAAGCTCTCGAACCTCTCGATATTTCTGGTAGACTCCATTTCTTTCTTTTTATTTCTTTTTAGTTCTTTTGCAGTCATGCCTATGTGAACATCTACCCCCGTCAGCTCTTAGTATTTGTTGTTGCTTGTTTATTGTCTGTTACTTGTTTTCTTTGCTGCTTAATTATTGTTGTTGCCGTGTTATTTTTATTTACTTTATCTCTGCTAATGGTTGTGTTGCAGATTTGGTTATTTGTAAACAGCGCGTATAGTTCTTGAAAAGAAAAATCGTATTCCATGGATCAAAATAAGAAACTTTGCCCAAGGAAACATACCTCTATAATGAATTCTGGTGTTCTTTATTTATAAAAAAACAGATATAAACTTTCATTGCACAAATTACACGGAAATTATCAATTTGAATGATATAAATAACGTATTTGAACCATCATTCTCGCGAAGCATTCCGTACGATACATTGAAAGAATATCTAAAACACGATGATCCACCGTTTAATGATCTAAACATTCCGTCACCTACACAAGGAACAAAACGATATGTTCAATTGCTAACTAGCATTTCCAAGCGAGTTGTACCAGAAAATGTAGACGCTGTTATGGCGACGACAGCAGAGAGCCGTGCGAAGTTGCATAGACTTGAGAGCAAAAAAGATTTCAAACAATAATTTTCTTTTTGAGTTTCTTTTCTATAATTGTTAAAAAAACAAAATAGACTCCAAAACAAAATAAACATAGCCATTTCGCTGATTGTTTCATGTAAAGTGCAAAATATTTTGATTTTTTGAAACTTTGGATGGGGACACCACCAGGTAGGTTCCAGGTGATGTGCTACTAGCATGGGTGGATCGGCCCTCCAAAGTAAGTGGTGGTCGGTCATACATTTCGACTCGATTGGGGCACTTTAAATGGGTCAAAGTGTGACTTTTCAAAATTTTACCTTTGGGTCAAAATAAGGAACATCGGAATTCATTTAGAGGTATGGTTTCTTGGGCAAAGTTTCTTATTTTGATACATAAATCACTTGGGCGATTTTAAGATCGATCGGACTTTAGAGCTATGTACATACATATATATATATATATATATATATATATATATATATATATATATATATATATATATATATATATATACATATATATACATATATATTAACCGCTTTTGTCTTACTAGAGTTAAACTTAACCCGACTATTTCTTCTCATATAAAAGTCCGTTTCAATATATATATATATATATGTATATATATATATATATATATATATATATATATATATATATATATATATATATATATACATATCTATGTATGAGGCTTGGCACAAATTCGGGTTTAAAATAAACCCAACCCACCGTTTTATTGGGTGTTTGGATGGGTTTTTTTGGGTTTTGTTGGGTTTTGTAACTGCTTCCAAATTTCGTTCAACTCGTCAGTATTATTTATGTTATATTATTTATACAATGACGCTGTTTTAGTATTTATACTGCAATTTTGCACTCTTGGTGGGATCAAGGCTGCATTGTGTACTAGGAATTGCTACAGCACGATATTCGGAGCAGATTGCAATTAGTTCGGTTGAATCATGCATTATGAGAAACACGGTTGGAATATAAAGACATGATTAATTTATACTCTTGCATGACAACCCCTGACCTCATTTCGCAAAAGTTTCTCCGAATATTAGTCACACCACTTTGAGCGGTATTTCGCTATAACGGCCTTTTTGAATTATGGAATGCATTCGCTTTAAGCACAAATTACTTCATTCCACGGCTAAAACAAAACCATGCATTCTTCGTTTTTTAACTAATAGTGTAAGAGAAACAAACGCAACACATATTCATCTCGTTTGAAGTCATTTCGACTTACGGCCTACATTTGCAGAAACTGTCTAGGCCAAATAAAGAGGTATGCGTATCTCTTAGCATGTCACCTAATCAGTTCTTTTGAAGGAATACAAAATCTGCTTCAAAGTTGAAGCGCCTTAAATAACGATACATTTTTTTGAGACGGGACTTGGAAATTTGTTCAGAGATGGGGAAAAGATATGTATGTATATTCGCTAACACATTAAAATATTTATGAATTACTTCGCATTATAGGCCTCGGCTATATACTCAGCCTATTCCACTAATGTAATAGTTTTGTTTTATTTAAATCATACCTATGTATATTACTATCAGGGTGGATTATGTGGAAAATTAATATGTATGTACAGTCACAGATAATAATACGTACCCTCAATTAAAACGGTTCTTAAGAAAAACTTTACATATATTATCGAAGTTGCCAAAACATTTGAGAATATAATGACACAGGCCTTTAAATAAACTATAAAATATCTCACAAAGTACGCGCTTATTCAGCTTAAGCACTTAAAATTCATATGACAACATAGATAATTATACGTACGATGTGAAAAGATACTACATTTTTTAAGTTTTACGATTGAAGTTCTATATTGGTCTGGTCCATGGCAAATTTGTTTATTAGTTTAAGAACTCTCTTGTTACCGGTTAAAAAAATATACTATTTTAACCGAAAATGAAACGAAAATCGAAGGATATTTGTATTACAATTCGAGGGAAAATAATAATCTTAAGAAAACTGGGAGTTTATTAAATGAAAATGCTAAATTTGTTGGTAGTGCCAAGTCCAGAATCCAAACAGTTCTTAAAAATACTTCTGAGTCGAAATCTTAAGCAAGCAAGCTCAAATCTGGTCCTTCACCAAAATTTTTCGTAGTGTTGCCCCATACATAAAAAGTGTTGTATATAAAACACCTAAAAAAAACAATAGTTCAAAATCGTAATATATTGGAAAATGACCACAATACTAATGTGCATTCAGAAAATATTCGTAGTGTTTTGAGAAAAAACGGTGTCCATAGTAGAGACCTAAGATTAAACCTTTTTTAAGCGAACTCAATAAAATAAAGCGACTGGACTTTGCACTGCAGCATACGGACAAAACCAAATTTCTGAGACAATGTGATATTGAGTTATGAGATCAAGTTTTACTTATTTGGTTAGGACGGCAGTAAAAAAATTAAGTAAATTTAAATTATGGGGTACTTAATATTATCTGTGTGACTTTATGTAAATAAATAAAAAAAAGAAAATATGAAATTTTTATATATTTTAGTTTTTTAATTTTTTATTTGTCAAACAACAAACTTCCACAAAGAAAAAAATATGGGTTGTTTTATGCATGAAAAATGAAAATATTACTCTTTCAAAATGTTTATAATTTACCCAATTTTTGTGTGCGCTTTTACGTAAAATTGGCTTCGGGATCCCAAGGTAGAGCGAAGAAACAGACCAAAAAAAAAATATATATATATGTGCAGATATAATTTGATTAATATAAAGTATATTTATATTTTATATATATAAAGTATAATAATCATACGTATACATGCTATCGCGAATTGGTATCTTTTTCTTCGAATTCACCTGAAATATAACTGAAATTTAATAAAATAAATAATATAACAATAAAAATAAAAGAACTCACTTCGTTCAATTATGTTCAGCGAGTTATAGGTGAAATTAATAAATTATTAATATTTTTTCTTTAAATCAGTTTCCAAACTTTTAAAGTTTCAAGGTCTTAATAAAGTGTTGCTATTGATTCTATTACTAAATTTCTAATCCCGAATCATTTGATTTGCAACATTTTTTAAACTTCAAACAATGATTTTTTTCTAACCTTTAAAGAAGAAAAATTCGGCAATTCAACCATTAAATGTAAAAGTAAATTATTTATTACCAAGAACGGAAAAAGGACACATCTACACTTTGGTTAGAAATAACAAATCGGCAACACTTTTTTTCCCCATTTTTTCTTCCTCATAAAGAGACTAGGAAAAGTGTTATTTATTAACAGTGTTGTCAAGGGCGTGTATTTAAAAAAAGTTTTGATTTTAGTTTTTCAAGGCAAAAAAAAAACAAATAATTTAAAAAATATTTGTGTGTATTTATTTAATTTTATGTACGGTGCGGGATCAAATATCAAAAATATTATATTAAAAACGACATTTACTGAATGTATACATATTCGGATATTTATTAACGCTTTAACAAACATGAATTTTTTTTTCATCGAAATTAAAAAAACTACTAAAACTAGTGTTAAGACCACTAAGTTGACAACACTGTCTACAAAGTAGTTTTGTTCTTGTTTTGTAACTTTTCTTATGTGTCCTTTTTGAGTAGTAGAAATCTATCGCTTTTGCGACCGTCTCCTTACACCTAATAATATGACTGTGTTAGAACCTAACTAGTTGCTATTTTAGCTACAGAGAATTTTTTTTTTGGTTTTTTTTTTAAGAAATTTTTTGAAAAAAATTATTTTATATTTTTAGGCTTATATACAAAATGTATTTGAAATCAATTAAAAGAAAATTTTGTATGAAAAATTTGAAATTATATGCATCTATACATATATACATACATACATACATACATACATACATACATACATTAAAAATAAATGTTAAATGCTAGAATGCTGATTGTGTCAGGCGCTATGTACAACAGTAAATATTAAATTTTAAAAATCAAAATCAATGTTTTCGCAATTATTATCGTTATTTGAGCTCCAACCAAATTGTGGAAAAAAAGAACAAACCAATAGAGTTTTCATGTGTGAGCTTGAAGTAAGTCTTTCGAGACCATACATGACTATGGGAAAAGAAGTGTCGAGAAATGAATCAGCGAAATCTTTGTTTTCTATATTTAGTACTAATTCCCTTAATGAATCTGTGGGGAAAATACTTCATCTCTACTTTTCACCATATGCTTAGAATTTGAGGGCTCATCACTACCGTCATATCATTCTACAAAAAGACCTAGAAGTATTCTTTAGCATATCAGTGGAAAAGCTAGATATATAAAGACTGATTAAAAAAATTAATTTGCTATTGCAAAATAAGTATTTGTGAAAAACCATACACGAGGGTAATTAAAATAAGTTTTTCGAAGGTGAGATGACAGTTAAATCCATTGTCAAATGTTTAATTTTATTTAAACCTAGTCAATGATAAACTACTTTATTTTTGATGCATTCACTTTAAACGATGGAAATCTATGAGTTCATAGTTGTCAAAATGGATAGTATCTCTAAGCGGCAAATTTAAGGAACATTGTGTAAAAAAAACTCCAATAGCTTCATCTCCCTCTTAAATGACAACATCAACTTGAAAGACAAACCAACTTCAAAATAATCATGCAACTGAATAAAACACTTAAACAAACAAACAAGCCAACTAAAAATTTTGCAACCGCCATCACTTTAAAAAGCAATAACAAAGCAAAACAGAAGTTTCAAAAAGCATAACGCGTGAAGAATGAAGTTTTCCCATAAAGTCCTGCAGATATTTATATTACTTTTCCTTTTTGTTTTTATTTGATAAATATGTGTTTGAATGTGTGCGTACATGTCACTGATGCAAACTAATGCTATTGGCAAATGTTGTTGATGGATATGCATTTGGAGGCCATTATAAATAAATTTTTGTTGCTCTTTTCTTTGTGGCATATGATAGGTGAATGTAAAAGAGGAGTAGAAAGTGAGTTTATATTACACCACAATGATGCAATTTAGCTAAATGCTATACTTCACGTTTCGACATAGGACGGCATAGTAACATAGCACTTAAGATAAAACCTAAAAAACAAGCAACATCAACTACTGTAGCAGTTAAAAATACACAAATTGCTACCATACAGATACACCGCATTGCTCATCACATTTCGAATGCTTTCATATGAAAATTTGTCTTATGTTTTATTACAGTGTTGCTTATGCTTAATGAAAAAAATTGTAATGCCCATCTTCTTCTCCGTAAAAAGGATAAAAGAAATTTTTTAATTATGAATTTAAAAAAATTAATCTGAAATTCCATTTGGATATATTATACGTAATAAAATTAATTATAATGTCATGTTTGACAACAATTTCACAACTTTTTTTCCCGTCAAGAGGGGCACCCGTCGGGTAAAAGTAACTCCAGTATGCTGAATCCAGTTTTATTTACAATCCTTTTAAGGTTAGCTCTGGAGAAGGTTGCATATGATATGTATTCTTGTAACTCAAAAACGGTTTAGTTTATTTATTAAAATAAAAACGAAATTACGTAATAAAATTACTTTTAAGTAAGTTTAAAACTTTTTTAGTCTGTGCAGCCGTTTTAGAAATATATGGTATTTTTTTTTTTTTTTCAAAAGAATAGCAGGACTACATTACTACGTAAGTTCACACGCATGAGTGATATTTTATTAGTGAAGCAGAAATATCACTCATACTTACATAGTTACGTGGTACATGATCTCTAAAATTTTATACTATAAACATGGTTATCGGATCTGACGATTTCTCGCCAAGCGTGGCGATTTTTAAAATTATTTGACGTCCTAATTTTCGGTGTGGCGACATGACGATATTTTAGCGACTTTTAAATTAGTTAGCGATTTTGTTAACTAGTTCTGATAGAAAAAAAAGCATAAAAATAAAATTATTATTTTCGTATTTTTATGCCATGTATAGATGGCAGCCGAACTTTAGTTATGTTTTCGGTAACATAGTAGTAGTTGCCTATATGGAAATGAAACTAATAGAGATTTAGATTTACGCAATGCGTGTTCATTACGGTTATTATTCACTCATATTCCTAAAGGCTATAATGTTTAATATCATTCAAAAGATCTACTTATCTTCTTTCCACTGAAAAGCTTGAAATCGTATAGTCTTCAGCTAACTTATTAGCTTATAACTCTATGAGGGTACGATATACCAGTTTTTGACCAGCAATTAAAGATTTAAGAGGTATTTCTAAAATTTCATAAACCGACTCTTGTTGTACTCATTTATTAGAAAAATAGTGTAGCTCTCTAGGTATTTCAGATCCGTTATTTTTGTCATTATCTTGTATGGGAATTAAGAAAGAAATCGAGTTTCAGTGAGATGGTGATCCAAGAAAAAATTTAGCAAAATTAACCAAAAATCCCTTAATCTAATCCAATGGTAAATTTATGGACAATAGTAAAAAACGTCTTGAAAAATACAATTAAGTTTGGAGAAACATGTTGAAGCTGTGCAAGGAATATAATACGAAATGATAGAGCTCCCTATAAGAAGAATGTTAAAAAGTTTGAGTTCCTCTCTATTTAAGCGAAAAGTGCAAGTCTAAATGAATATGGATTCGTTCATTTAATTGGTTTTATTTTATTCCAGTATCTGATATGATACTTTTTGTTCATGTTCTTTGAAATGAAAAGAATGAATAAATGTTTGAAGTTTTGTTTTATTACATTAAAATTTGTATAAGAAAATGCAACTTCAAAACATGAACTTAGTTTTGCAACCCACTATATTTTATGTCGAAATTTTTTCCACTTTTGACGAAATATAACAATTTAACAAATAATTTTTTTAATTTTTTTTGTTACAAATACTAAGAAAAACACAATTTGTCGAAATTGGCGTTTTTTGAAAATGAGTTTGGCGAAAAAGCTTAAAAACAATCTGACAACCCTGACTATGAAAGCTGAGTAACAATGTTCTTTTCTCATTTTCCAAAGTATCAGTTTAATTCTTTATGATTTAAGACGCAATTTTGCAGTTTATTTAAGTGAGAAATTGATAAAATATCGGTTGATTACTAAAGGTGGAATACGGAATGGTGTAATTTTTAATTCACGATCGAGGATGCTTACGACAATAATAAAGTTTATAATGCGCAACCTTATATTTATTACTTACCTTACACACGTAAACTTACATATGTTAGTAAAATAAAAATAAAACAGAGAAAAAATTATTTTTTTTTACATTTTGTTTCATATCAGGCGACCATTTTGGAAAAATTGTTCAGCAGAGGCAGTTTTGAGCAAACATTTTTGTGTTCTCTTAAAGAAGTATCGAAAATATAAAATATGATCAAAATTTTGACCCCAAAGGATTTGCCTTAGAATGGAACCCTCATGAAAGTAGAAGATGAAAACGATCAAAGAATGAATGGCACCGAACTTTGTTTTTGGAAATTAACAAGCACAACATGTCATTCAATTATATATTTATATAAAGTCAGGGTAGAAAGAAATGGAATTATATTGTAGATACCCTATGATCGGACTAGTTGGTCTGAATGCGAGTCAAGCTTTTCTAAATACAAAATATGAGGATCTCTTTTAGATTCAAATACAGCAAAACAAAATTCTATGAACTATCACTGCCGCGTGGTATACCAAACAATTAAGAAGATTTAGTGTGCCGGTGGCTACACAACACTTGATGCAATTTTTTTCATTCATAATATTTGGCAGTAGAAAATTAGTTCAAGTTCATCTCATAGAACCCTAAACAAAAAAATTTACGTGGTTATAGCCATAACAGAATCCTACCACATGCGCCTGTACAAAGCTAATGCTTTAATCTGGCTCTAGGTCTTCCTATGCTAAGTAGAGTGTTGCTCCACTTATCTTGTTTTTATAAAATTCTCATTCCAGTTAAAGTGTTGCTGCTTTTATTATTATATTTTTATTTATGTTTATTTTTATTTATTAAAGGCAAGTAGTGAACACAAGTCCATTAATGTTTTTACTTTTAATTATAAATATATATTTTGTAACACTGAGGCAGCTTTTTCTGCGTACAGCACCTGCTGTTTTCAAGTTGTGCGGCACTTGATTCAAATCCATTCACATTTTGATCTCACCCCATTACAACTAGTGGATAAAATTTTCTTCATTTTTTTATTTTAGATCCTATTGTTAATCAAGAACTAAACTAGTTGGAAGTATTATTTTGTTTTAAAATTATAATAATATATCGAGCACTTTTTTGTTATGTAAATACACGTTCTTTCTGTTACTTGTTAGAATTAAATATTTAAAAAATTTTAAATTTTAATTTTTTTCAAAATTTGTGAAAAAAAACTATATTACAACGAATACGTTTATATGTACATATGTTTATAGACGAGAACAAGTATAATTCATTGAAATATCTTCTGTTCTAATATTCAGATTCAAAATATTTATCCATGAATTCTTCCTTTGTCATTGCATCAATGTTTATTTGATTTTTTGTTTTGTTTTTTCCCTTTTATAATAAGTGTTGCTGTGCTTATGAGTGTCTCTTTTTAGCATTTTGCTAGTCTTGTTGTTCCTAAATAGAAATCGTACTGCTTTATTGCCTCATAAAACTTTCAGATGCAATTTTCCTCTATCAACTTGTATGAATTTATTAGATCGACAAAGTGTCTGCTCCTGTTTTCAGTGTTTCACTATACTTTTGTTATATGCACTCATACATACATACGTACATACATACATACAAACACAAAAAGATTAGCCGTACCAAAAAAAGTTTTGAAACCCAATTGGCAAAAAAGTTTCCTTTATAATATATGTACATATTTGTGAAAGAAAAGTTGTAGCCTTTTATAATTTGAAATAAGTGCGTATAATTATATTTTAAAAGTTGAAGCTGTATTTCATTTAGGCTACCAAAAAATTATTCGCTTTTTTGCTATATACAATATTTAGTTTCACTTGAATGCGTAGACAATAAATGAAGGCAACAAGCTCTAGTAATACTATAATTTAAATTTTTATTAGTTCTCTAAGATTTAATAATCGAGAATTTGAAAGTGTTTTCTATGCTCTTAAAGCATATCAATTAAAACTACATTACTTTTCGGCGGCTACTGTATTTTAAACCAGAAAACCTTTGCATAATGGAAAGTTCTATTTTTTGTAACATAATAAAGAAAAAATATTAAATGCGAATATTGGTGACTTCAATATATTTCGGTATAAAAAAGAATAGCAAAGTCATTGATTATCTAACGTTGATTTATTTGGAGTTGAAAATAGTGGTAAAAATTGTATCATAAGTATAATAACGTTGCTTCAGGATTTTTAGTAATTCGTTATAATAACTAACTGGAGCTTCCAAATCACCATTACCCAACTTTAGCAACCATGCCGTAAAAGGGGAATCATATTTATGAGTTTTAATATAGGACTATAAGGGCGCATTTTGTTATTCTGTTGTTGTTTCTCACAACAGGTAACACTTGGCGAAAATCTCCACGAAGCAGCTTTATTTTACTCCAGAATGAAGGTTATTATTCACAATATCCTTTACAAGGCAATCAGCAACGCTTAGTGCACGTTTGGGTACCATTGAAACTTCATCCCAAATGATGAGACCTGTATCAAGACGAGTTATGTATTCTTTGTGTGAGGGCGAAACAATGAAGCCGAAATTAAAAAAAATAAGGAGATTTATGTTACGAACAATGCATTGTTGACAACAGGCAGAAAGGCAGATGTTTGCAACCACTAAACACACCTTTTAAAAATAATATATCTGATGACGATAATACATTTAAAAGCAATAACTGATTTTAATCTGAATAACATTAGATTTTTCGTTGTTTATGAACTTATTTCTGTAAGGCATAAAGCTTAGCATTACCTGATACTACGTATTAAACAATCCATACTCTGCATAGCCGACAACATGCAGTAGTGAGGAACGTTTTGCAACCAACAAAAGACACTTTTTACAAATAATATATATGTGATGAGAATGTTTTTGATTACGACTGCAAATAGCTACGTTTTTATCTTAGTAACACGTTCTTTATACAATATTTATGTGCTTAATTTCTTGAAATATCTTTCACTCTTAAAGTTTAGTATCATTTGACAATATACCTGTATAAGACGACTCTGTATTAATTTACTTGACAAAACAGACACTGCATAGCCGACAATAGTATTATCAAGATATATATTTATATATATTTTTGCTACAAAAATATATTATGTTAAATTGTATTAAAGAAAAATATGAACATTTAGATTTAAAAATTTATATATTTTAACGAAAACATTAACTTTAAAACTTTTAATAATTTTTCTTCATTAGATTAGAAGTTTTTCTTCAAAATGGAGCATTTTTGTAACCGACATACAAATACCTTTTAAATATAATATATGAGAGTACACCTTCCCGCTTTGCCGGGAGCCTTTGTGTTGTATACCTATAAAATGTATTCCTCATAAAAATAACTTAAGGGAATTCATTAAAATTAATGACTTCTATTGATTGCCAAGTCATTTAGAGTAAGTTCAGAAACGGACATTCTAACCTTTTTCTAGATATACAAAAATCAATATTTACTTTGTAATGGAGGTGCCACGCCCTCTTATTAAATTTCGACCATATTTCGACTGCTTATCTCTATTGTCCACCAAGTTATTGAGACCAAATTCAGAAATCTTTACTATTACATTTCTCTAGATATACAAAAATTACTGTTTATTTTGTTTGGATATGGTACGGAACCAATCCAACTTATCCAATTCCGCTCACTTTTTGACTGATGATTTTTATTGACCACAAAGTTATTTGAGCTAACATTTTATAAGGACGTGGCTTTGCTTAGTTGAACCAAAACCATCAGTGATAGTACACCCTTCCAACGCTTGTATTGGTTTGTATATTAATTTTTCAATTTATTCATGGTTACCATGAGATATTTGTTCGGGAGCATCTAGAAACCCAACTCTGATTTTAAAAATAATTTTCAAAAGCCTTCCCGGAGATATACCTAATAATTTCTCAAATTTTCACGGCGATTTGATGTATGGTTTTTGAATCTGTCGAGTACAGAGACTCACATTCATTTTTATATTGTATATATAGATATATATGATGACTACTATTATTACGTACTTTTGTTGTCTATTTTTGAATAACTTTTTTAAAAGGTGGCATTCCTTTTTCCATCGTCTTGATGTGCATGTAATGCTTTGGTATTCACACACACTAGTATGCAACCTTATAAATTAAAAATCCATGTCAGATTGAAAAAAAAGAACAATTAGAATCATGAGCATAACTTTAAACAATTGCGATAAGCTGAAAAATTTATACTTCTGCGAATAGTTGAATCTAATTTTAAAAATATAATGAAAACACCTGTTATCATAAGTCCACAAGTTTATGTGAATTTCAGCAACAACAATGTTATACTATGCTTTTAGAAATAATAAAGAATATACGTCACATAGCGACAACAAAAATGGAATCCTTGTGTGTGGTGTAACTACTGCACAAATAAATAACAACAACTAGATTCGCACTTCTTTCATATCGAAGGTTCTTTTGGTAAAGAAACTTTATGTTTATGTCTTTTTACATATTTAGTGTCAAAAGGATGGCAAAACGAGCTTAGCTTTTATTTATTACTGAACTGAAAGTTGAACGACGGAATTGCAGTTAACGAAAATAAAATGGTGCTGAAGATCAATTACTGTGGAGTTTTATTTTTACATTTATTATCATCATTCTGATCAGACTCTACTGGAGATCACTGTGACACATGGGACCTATTGTGCTCCTTCCGGGCTATAGTTTATTCAGCAGATCCGCTGCCTTTCTAATGACTACCAGCGAATCTGAAACTTAAAGGTGGATATGTCTATTAATGAAAGATCTCTATGCCTACCGAAACATCTCTTTCTAAACCTATCATAAACCCCACATTCACACAATATGTGTTCCGCTGTCTCTGATGCCTATGAGCACAGTCTACAAACATGCACATCTATAATCGCCTGCCTTTTCAAATGTATTCTCAGACAACAATAGCCCATAAGAAATTCCGTTGGCAGTTTCGAGAGAGGCCCAAATTTCCGACTTCCTCCTCTTTGATCATTTGAGTATGGCAAGAGAGTGCCTTTAAGACAACTTGGCTGTCAAAAAATTCATGAATAGTCTTATTCTTGAGTCAACTGTCCAACTTGATCTACACGATCTCAGCCTGGAAGACACTCAGCGATCTCCCCAGTGAGATGATTTTTTATTAACAATGATATAAAAATTTTGTTATTGTGAAATATGCCAATATTGGTTTTGACAAGAAATTATTAGTAAACAGATAAACAAAAATTTATTTGCAATTTCAGATTCATAAAATAAACTTTTCCAAATTCTAATATGATGTTCTTCATTACTGAGAAAACAATATGTGTGGCAGATACATTAAGGTTTTACTATAACACTAAATTTAAAATTTTGGACTGCAATGCCTGGATGGTAGCTTTTGGTGGCTCAGAGTTTGAGAACTAACTAAGCCTCCTCTCCAACAATGCTTGTATAGAAATTCCACACCGAATCATTAAACCACAACCATTTCGCGTACCTTCCGAAGAGCCACGACACTGGATAGAAAAAGAAATATCTAGGGAATTTAGTGGCCAAGGTGTGAGCATTTAGTTTCTATGGTTTCTATGGCAAGTAACACAAATCTCCACTTTGGTGTCTCAAGATGTGGTAGGTCACCAAGGCTCCATACACACCACCACACATTTGAAGCTTGTTATCAATTTAATTTATAATTCAGAATTAAATCAAAAAATTGTAAATTGTCCACTGACCTTTATATTTGCTATAATTATTAAAAATATAATATCAGCAGTAAGAATGTGGATGTTAGCATGATAGGAAAACAAATCATCTTTAAGTCCTTACTAAAATATATGAATTAAGTCATCAAAGCGCTTTTTTAATACAAAAGATACGGTTGCAACTGATTGTAACAACAAAAAACTTTTTAATACAACCTATTGAGTATTCATTTGGGGGAAATGAAAAAAGACGTGACGAGTCAGCTGAAACAATAACTAAATGGAGAATACATACAAATGGCTAGTTATTCTGCAGAAAAAGTAACATAGATGTGGTATTTATGTTTTCAGCAGAATTTTTCTACAAACTACATCAGCTGATATAATATTGTAAACAAAGAATTTGTGTTTTCATGAAAGTGTAAGCAAAGAATTCTCCCTTAAATAAAATAAACCAAAATTATTAAGTGTGTGTTTTAAATCATAATTATTAAAAAATAATAAAATGACGTTAGTTTTATCATCACGTTAGTTTCACGTCCCGTCTACGTTACTTCTAGACTGATTGGGCCTAAAAACTCATTACACTCTATCTGAACCACAGAATATACTTTTATGGTGTTTCTTTATTTACATCCTTCCAATAATATGACTATTTTATTGGCAAATTGGGTTAAACGCATCTAGTGTTGTACAATCCATATGTTATCCTACGAGTACAGAATACAAGTGTATTCACGTTCTCATGTATTTTTCTCCTTCATTAATGCGTGTCTGCATATGTTCTCGACTGGGTATTGTGTGTGAGTGCATAAAAAAATGCATGTTAATAAGAACAAGCAGGAATCTCCAAATAGTCATTATTTTACTTTTGTGAATGATTGTTTTCTATTCTGCATTTGTTTTTGCATCTCTAACATTCCATTCAATTTCCGTTTTTTATGTGAATATACGTACTTTTCACCCCTTTTTCTTCATTCTATGCTACTCTCTATGGCATGCATAGAATTTAATAACAATAATTATGTTTTGCCTTGCTCCCTATGTACTTACTTAATATTACGTTCACATGAGATTTCAAATTGCTTTGTTCATAGTTTGAATCAATCTGTTACGAATTATCAGTTCACATGATACATTTCTAATTCGTTTTGATGGTTCTTGTTCTTTTTCTTGTTATTTTAATTTATTTGCTTGTTAATGTTGTTTTAAAAATATAAATTTTAAGAAACTAAATAAATATATTTAAAGCAGACAAGCATTCGATATAAATTAGATATTACATTGATTTTTATATTTTCACAGGATAATTCAAATTGAATTACTTACATTTTTGGTCATTCAACAATAAGGTTTTGTGTAGGAAGTTATATAATTCGGCGCATAATTAGAGGGGAGAGCGCGTAATAATAATTGTATAGCAGAGTGTATTTCGAAAAAAATTTGTTGTGTGAACATAGCATAAAAGACAATCGTTTGCAATTTAAAAAATATATATGTTCACAGTAACAGAACAAGTAAAGTTTTCTTAAAAACGCTTTCGTAATTTGAGCGTATAAAGTAGAGGAGTAGTAATAATATTTGGAATTGCATTGGACAAGAAATAAAACAGATTGTATACATTTCTCATATTTTTGCTTAAAAATAATTGTTTTTCTGCATTTTAACTCTTCACGAAAGCTCAAAACTGCAGAAATTATGACCATACAGTTTTGTACGTGATATATTCAAAATTACAAAATACTCAACAGCAGCTATTAGATCTCTGGTGAGTGTATACAGCACATTAAAAAACGTTAATAAACTCCCGTTATAACTAGAGAGTTACCCGATATAAGAACATGAAAGATTAAAATAATATAATATCGCTGAAATGCAACTTAGAACGAAAGAATAATTTATATATGAATCCATCTGTTATGATAGTAGAAAAGAGTGACTATAGGTAAATATTAAAATTGGCTAGAATACACATTAGAAATGTGGTAGGGATTACAACTAATCATTTTGCCCTTAGCAAACTAACCAAATGGGCCCATAAAGTTGAAGAATTAACTGAACGTCTTATCTTTAATTGCACGACATTTCGGACTTTGGGCAGACCTTACTTGGTCGGAAAAGATTTAACGGTAACAACAGTTTTGCAATATTATTCATACCTTTATCAGTCAACTGGTAACCAGTGTTACCAAATTTTTTTATAAAAAAAATTAAGAAGAAAAAACTGGTTTTCAAGTGAAAAAACTGCACATATACATTTATACATACATATATATTAATTCGGTTTCAATTTAACTCGTTTACGGTTTATAGAACAAACCCGATAATTTATTTCATAGAATATTTTTTATTCAAGCATAACACCACAAATGCAATGTGATATACATAAATGCTATGAATGGTACGGATTACCTGGCGGGTAACCCGGAGTCAAATGCGCTGAATCCAGTGGTACTAACCGTTATTTTGCTTAGCTCTTGTTTTCGAAATATACCGTTATATTGAAAATGGAGGAGGTTACACAATATACATATTCGCTTAACTCCAAAATGGTTTGGTTCAGTTTACTGAATAAGCTAAAAAGATGAAATCCAGCAATGAATCTACCTTTAGATAATGCTAATGCTTTATTTTAATCTGCCCAGTCGTTTTAGAACAGTGAAGTTCATGCATATTGTTCAGATTACGAAGCTCTTCGGCTCTTTATTTATTCTCTTCGTGAATATTACAACCAGGATTGCTAAAAGAAAAAAAATCATACAAAAAATTTTTCTGAAATGTGTCGCTAACCTATATTACATACTCTTTTAATTTAAATATCATACAGTATTTATTGATATTGCTATTATAATTCCTAAAAAAATTGCTTTTATTTCATTTTTTTTATAAAAAATTAAGAAATTTGAATTAATTAACAATGCTAAAAAATATATATAAAAAAATATATAAATAAAAAAATTCATACGTTTTGTTTACATTATTTTAAACGGCAACCACATTTACAACAAAAAGTATGTGTGTAAGACACAAAATTATATCAGTGGCTTATTAGTCGTCAACGAGGAAGGGTTGTATTGCATGTTTTTGTGTATTTTTAATTTTAAGAGATTTTGAAGAGCGCTAAAATTTTGATTTCTACACCGAGAAGTGTTAATAATAAGCTACATAAGTTTATACATGTTTGTACTATGTATGAATATCTATTTTTTTACACCGTTTTAACTTCAGTGTACTTATCATTTTAACTGTTTCTCTCTTTTTGCGCACCCCTGTTTTAGAAATATATATATATTTATAAAAATAAAGAACAGTGGGATCACATTACTACGCAAATAAACACTTACGTATGAGTGATATTTTAATACTGAAGCAGATGCATCACTCATACGTTAATTGTTAATTATGTAATGTGAAAACGACTTGTCAATACGAATCATTAGTTTAAAAGTAGGATGAACTCAATAAATAGGCGTGACACCTTTCATAGATTTCCGAGCAATGCCAGATGGTTCAGGCTAGTAATTTCTATTTGTACAACCACTGCGCAGAAAAACGCAACTTTCTTAATCCTAAATTAGAGTATCACACGCTATGTGAATTCCTTCCTTCTTTGTTAGTGGTCAAAAAAGGGATAATTTTATTGTCGTATTAAATAAAGTACGAGTAAACTTCACAACAGTTATTTATATTAATAAAAACTCATACATCAGATATTTTAATTAAAATAACAAAATTGAATGTAAAAAACTTAAATGCTAAAAACTGCTAAGTCTGCACAATTTACAGAATATTTTACTAAAAAACAACTTCAAAACTGTTCAATGTTTAAAAAACTGCAAAATAGTGATAAATCTGCGCATATGGCGACACTGCTGGTAACTGGCAGTACATTTTCGAGATATGTATGACTCGGGCAGGATAGTGTACCACATTTCCAACATTAAACCTTTTTTAAAATAAGAGCAATGATTAATTTGAAACTAAAAATAAAAAGTTTAGACAAGTGTATTTGAAAAATAAAAAATAAAATAAAAATAACTCTAGGTATTCCTTGAAATTCAAAAGTCGGCAAGCTGTTAATTTAATATTGTATTACTTGTTTACTGATTATGCTTCACAAATATCTTTATTGAGAGTGTTCTAATAAGATGTTAAATTTTTAGTAGCCAGCCATTTTTACAATTGTCACAAGTCAACTACTATGAATACAATATATTAATTCCCATAACATTCCACCAAGTAACACGGGGACTTCTCTCAGTCAATGAGCTGCACACGATTTTATTTTTAGACTCATTGAGCTATTTATTAGAACTACTTGACAAATGACGAGCAAAAACTCTGCCAAACACGGTATGATATATGCAAAACAATCCAATGACTTTATTAAAATTCATTATAAAAATGGTGAATATTACGCTGTCAGAGTTTGCAAAACTAAACTGTTTTTGAGTTGTTTTGAATTACCTTTTTGGCCTGCAACTGCGAAATTGATGGAATAAATTAATAATGCGGAAAATCTAACTCGTGCATTGTTGAGACGAACCCAGGTTCCACTTTACGTCGATCTTTACAATTGGGAATAGCACAAACGACATTACGTCGCATTTGGCATACAGACTTTTGTCTTTAGGATTTTAAGGCTCAATTAACACAAGAAACCACACCTACTGACCGATCAGGGTTAGCTGTTACGGTTAATGGATTATGCTATCAAATGATGCTTAATAATTCAGCATGGCCGGAACTATACGAATTAAGACCAAATACATGTTATAATTACTGTTATTAAGAATCTGCTTTAATATTTTTTTTTTCAAAATTTTTAAAAAAATTAAAATATTGTTACAAAAATCATGTTGGGTCGTTTATTACATTGCTAAAAAATAAACAAAAAGAATTGTAGATGACGTTTATTTTCAACAAGACGGCCTTACTTACCACACATGTAACAATACCATCGCTCTTTTGCTTAAAGAGTTTTCTGACAGTAATATTTCTCGAATAGGCTATCGCCGATTCTTTTAAGATCGTATATAATTTGCTTGTTTTTATACCTTAATTTAGAAACCAAAATTTAAAGTTTATCAGATAAAAAAAAACACAGGCAATGTAATACTTTATTTGCCAATATAAAGCAAACAGAGGAACGAACTTAATTTTTCTATTACTTTCTATCTCATAACTTGTAGCAGCACTTAAAAGTAAATCTAAAGCATTTTGTCTGATTGTTTATTTTCTATAAAACTTTTCTCCAGGAAAAGTTTTAGTTAATTTTCCACTAACAATTCCTTCATTTATATTTATGTTAGCCTTTTTGCATTTTGAAAATTTTTTTTTTCTATGTTGATTGTTTTGTTATTTTCTGTTGATTTCGGTAGTTAATAACATAAACCTCATGAATAACAAATACAATTTTATAGCCTTTCAGTATATAAATACCACATTCCCGTAAATACAATATTAACAATAATATTTATGGTTATATTTTTATGCCGCATATTTCTTTATACCAGTAGTTCTGGTAACATACTCTAGACTCATTTTTACAGCTGTGGCAGCACCATTTTATATTTTCAAGGTTAATTGTTTAACTAATTAATTATAAATCTGTTCAATATACGCATATGTGTAAAGGCAGCTTACAATAAAAACTACATTTAAATTAATTTACATTATATTGTTACGTTTTTACCTTTTAGAAGCGTTTATCTATGAATTCGTAAATTGCAGTTAAAATAAAATAAATCTTGTTTTTGGTTTTTAATTAAAATCATTTGCTTAACATAGTTTTGTGTTCCACTGTTTGTAACCTTTCCACAAACAATAAAAATGTCTATTTTTATTTAGCTACTCTGTTAATAACACCAATTACTGGATAAATTTTCTAATTAAGGATCTTCCAACTCGATCGCTGTTACAACTAAGGTTCGATCACATCCTTTTCAACCAGAGTTTATCCACGCTAATTCTCTTTACATTGAGCTCAAAGCAATAATTTGTTCGCTGAGTTTACACCACATAAACTGCTTGCTGTCCGCATCAACGTGCTTTTTATATGGCTAAGTAAACAATACTTCGACAGCACACGAACACCACGCGATATTGTAGGTAGATTACATTTATCTCATTTACTTTCCTTTTAGTTCGTATGGAGCTATGCGAATATAAACATCTACATTTTCAATTCTTGTTATTTTGTTGTTGTTTGTTATTTGTTTTCTTTTCTGCCTGTTTTGCTGTTGCCGTTTATTTTTATTTACTACATTTCTGTTTATGTTGTTGTTGTCGGTTTGGTTATTTGTAAATAGCACTTATAGTTGGTTTTAAAGCTTTTGCTTATTTTTTTAGCAATGTAATGAACGACAGGGGTGCCCAACCTGATTTCGTAACAATATTTTGATGTTTTAAAAATTGTCGTTATATGAAGGCAAAATCTTAATAACTGTAATGCTTCTTCAAGTATGTTTTGACTCCAATATATTATAACATGTATTTGGTCTTATTTCTATTCAGAAGTTTTTTTGCAAATTCAAAATATAAAAAATATAAAAATTGCCATAAACGTAAAGAGTTTAATTCTTAAAGATACGTCTTACAATATACATACATAAAAATACGTATGTATGTATATGTATGTTTGAAGTCTATAGGCAGCTAAACGGTTGAATCGATTTTTTGAAATTTTTACAGTGTCCTTATGTATGTATGTATGTCGAATTGGGCGGTGTCACGCCCATACAAAGTAAATATTTATTAGTCTATACCTCCAAAATGGTAACAGTAAGAGTCTCTAAATTTAGTCCAAATAGCTTCGTAGTCAATCCAAATCATCAGTCAAAAAGTAGGCGGAGTTGAATAAGTGCGCATGGTATCTGCCTTTGATTTTTCAATCTATTTGTTTCTGTCTATTTTGAGAACAGCTAAAATTAAAGTTTCTGAATCTGTTCTTAATGACTTCGATGTCACGGCAAATCATTAGTCAAAAAGTGGGCGTAATGGGATAAGTGAACATAGTACCTCCCACAAAAAGTAAACATTGATTGATTGATTTTAGTATATCTTAAAAACGGTTAAAGTGTAAGGTTCTGAATTTGTTCTTAATGACTCGTAGTCAGTACAAATCATCAGTCAAGAATTCAGCAGAACAGGTAATTTTAATATATATCTTGAGAACAGTAATGGTAGAAGTTTCAAAGTTTGTAGCAACCAATGCCGTGGACAATACTTATCATCAGTCAATAACTGAGCCAAATTGGATGAGTGGGCGTACCACCTTCCATTCGTAATAGACACGAAATATTTTGTATGCAAAAAACAATAAAGCTTCGTTATCTATCCTCCTTTCTTTTTTGAATCTAAAGGGGATAGATAAAAGAAAAAGAGTAAAAAATTATAACTATGAAAATAGTCAAGATAATAATTAAGGTAGAAGTAGCAAAACACGCAGGCTTTCAGCTAATAATTTATAAAAAAATCCTATATAGCTAACTTCACCCTACTTGACGAACCATTTCTCGAACCAATAAAAACAGGATAGATTTATTAATATTTCAGTTTATAGGTACCATGATCGCCAAAACATACTTTTCAATTCAGTATTCAAAGAGTTGTAATTATTGTTAGTTTTACTTAATTAATTCTTGTTCTATGTAAATATGTGCTAAAAATTTCAAAAATCTGTATTTACAAAGCATAATATCACTTTTCAAATAATTGCTAGTCGTAACGACAAATAGTTGATATTTATGTGTAGCTTAGGAGATTAGTTGTTAAGGTTTAATAAATTGTGAGTTTAATTAATTTGTGAGTAGAAATACCAAATACCAAGAAATATACAAATCATGAAAGACTACATATGATTACAGCTTTACTGTGGTTATAATTATGAGACATAAAAATATCTTTTGAACTTTTGAACTGACAAACAAATATCGCCGAACTAACGTAATAAGTTTATTAAAGGTAAAGAAACTTTAATAAACTTTTTAAATTTCCCAAAAGTCTATTTTGATCACTCACCATTTTTAATTGAAATTACTTACGAGGGGTACTATATATTTCGGGAATGGGAATAATAGCAAATGATCTCAAACGAAAATGGCTTTATTGTTTTTTTAAAGTATTCCCCTTGAAGATCGACATACTTTTGCATTCGTTCAATCTATTTTTCAAAGCAGTTTTTCCATTATTCTTAAGACACCTTCAGAACATGGTTCTTGAACGCTTCAACTGCTTCTTCGACACTCATAAGCCGTTGACAATGCATTTTACCTTTGATTTTCGGGAACAAGACGAAGTCATTGATTGCCAAATTAGGACTGCGAACGAGACATCAATTTGATGTTTTGATTGCTCAAAAATTCATCTGTTTGACGAGATGTGTGAGAGCTCGCATTGTCATGATGTTGAATAATTCGTCTTCGTCTCAGTTTTAAGAATTTCTCCGAAGACTACCGGCAAAAATTTCGCGTGTACGACTCAGAATTGACCGTCACACATTCGGCCGAAGAAACAGGCAACCATTTGCTGCGCTGTGCTTTTTACACGATCAAATTTTTGTTGGATTAGGTCGTCTTGGAATACCCACATGTTCGATTGCTATTTTGTTTCCAGCTCATACGCATATATCCATGATTCATCACTGGTCACAATTTATACACGTCTTTTGGAGCACCACGGTCGAACTTTACAATCATTTCCTTACACCAATCGTTGCGAGCCTTTTTTTAACGATTGATAAATTATGAGGTATCCAACGAAAGCAAACTTTTTTTGAAACTAAGTATTCATGAAAAATTTTATGTATTAAATTGGAACTAATATGCAAGGATGCCTCTATCTCACATTGTTTGTTGTTAGTTCTTTCAAATGACCCCAGAGATAATAATCCAGCAGCGTTAAATCACAAGAACGAGGCGGCGTATTGACATCGCCAAAGCAAGAAATTTCTCCTGCAATAACTGAATTGTTTGGCTGGCTGTGTAGTTTGTGGCGCCGTCCTGCTATAACCAAAGGTCACTGATGTCAGCATTAACATATTGTGACCGCAAAAAATTAGTTATCATGGTTTGGTAGCACAGAGAACTTATGGTGACGGTGTTTCCTTGCTCAATTTCGAAACCAAATGAGCCGATAACGCTGCCTAACCACAAACCGCACCATAAGGTCACTTTCTTTGGATGTAAAGTTTTTTGGAGGACTGTTTGTAGATTTTGTAAGCCTCATATGACAAAATTTTTAACCGCCTAATTGAAAATGGGCCTCATCACAAAAGATGATTTTGTTGCGAACTGTGGTTCAAAATTTTGTGGTGGACATTTGTCTGACATTACATTAGTATGAACAAAACTAAATTTGTCAATTTACTTCCTAACTTCAAATTTGCAGACCCTTTAGTAACCCTTGTAAAATTTAAATAATTTTTCTTTATTGCTTAGTCAGATTTTAATAAAAATTTAATTAAACAACTACATTTACAACTAATCGAGTCAATTCTTTAAAGGAATATTTAATTAAATATTAATTGGGGGATATTCCAAGATATGCAAATTTTTAAAAACTTGTGCCATATGTATTATACCATTTGCATTTTTATTTAATTTTTTGTTGCTTTTTAGATGTTTTTAACAACAACATTTTAATTAATATGCCTGTAAAATTATTGTATTATAATCAAATGGAATCACACAATATTGCTGTTTAAGCTAAGAATGCGTGCGAATTTTAAAACGCAAATGTTTTCTAACATTTATCGTGTTAATGATTCTTTTTGTTTTTTCTTTTGTTAATTTTATAATCTTCTATACAATTATTGTGGAAAATTCACTGTTGGAAATCATAAATCAAATGAGTTTGTTATATAAAATATATGACCCGTAGCCACTGAAAATAACATAAGGGTTTTTTAAACATTTTAACATATAAGATATTTAAGAACTAAAAGAAAATACTAACAAAACAATAAAAAACGTACTAAAGAACGACATAAAAATACCTCTGAAACAATAGTAGTAAAATTGGTATTAAAAAATATTATAGTTGAATGCTGAACTTTATTAGTCAATTTATTTATTCATCAAGATCATTCAGAAAAAGGTGTTTAAATTTTTGTGTACCAGACTAGATTTTGTATGACGAAAAATTGTTTTCTTTTAAAAGTGGAGTTTTTGGCGATCGGAATTACATAACTATAAAAGCGATTTTATTCATTTTATTTATTTTTTTTATTTATTTGTAAATGCAATATAATAACACAAGTGTTATATTATATGAAGCTTAATCAGAGATTTGTCATGTATACCATATGTATATAAAATAAATAAGTTTAAACAAATATAAAAAGAGTATAACTATATATATAAGCAATTACTTGTAAAATATTTATTTAAGAAAGTTTAAAACAAACAGTGAGCTCTATTATAGAACAAATAAAACACTTAATTTTAATATAGTAGAAAAAAAAATTAAGAAAAGTACTTAAATAATGTTGAAATTTAAAAGTTTAAACAAGTATATACATATCTACATATCAAATTCTTTTCAAGAAAAAAAATATTTCTTGAATTAATATTGCAGATCATAATTATCGTTTACAAGAGAATTACATTCACTTAAACTCTAGTGACTCTGCTGCAAAAATAAAGTAAAAATGCTACCTAAGAAAAAATGGTTTTAAATTTAAAACCATTATTTAAACCTGGTTTAACCACGCAAAATTATTGTGTTAAAAAAAGCATAAAAGCATTTTTGAATTAGTTTTAATTATGTTTTATGAAATAAAGCCTAATTTTCGATGTACTTAATTCAGTGCTACCAAGCTAAAAATGTTAAACCAGCTGATAGTTTAAGAATAAAAACAAACAAAAAAAACAGTTTACTATTTTGTAGCTCTTACCCATTGTTGATGTAAACAAAAGTAATCATTTTCTTTTAGAATCTTCAAATGCCATTTTATACATAATGACTTGAATTTAAAGTTCTTGTTCATTTTGTTTTAATCTTCTTTTACAAAATAGAAAACATATATTTTTGATACTTTTTCTACTCCAAAACTTTCTTTATTTTGTATAGAAACAGCAGCTGCTGGCCAAATAAAAGTTATAAACCAGATTTACGAAAGCTTATAGTGTGAACGCAATGGTTTTTGATTTATGGTTTTGGTGTTAAAACCAGGTTATAACTTTTGGTGTGAAAACAGTATAAGATATTATGTTTATGCATGAAAAATTTTATTTTTGAATTCCCAGCGATTTATAATTACTATTTCTTTGATTTTCGAAACATAGCACTGATGTTAGTGGTATGGAGTGGGTAGCAATTTCATACCATATGACATGTGAGTTTCAATTTCTTGTATCTAGAATGACCACGTACAATTACAAAGCTTTACTTGAAAACACTTTTTCATAATTTGTTAATGCTTTTGACTTGTTCCTTGGATATAAAAACAAGATAATGCCATGAACATAAGAATCATAGGATGTTGCGTTTTAGAAGACACGTAGACAGCGGTTGATAAATTCCGGAATATAATTGCTATAGCTGTGTGTCCGCAGTATAAACTTTACACATTTTTTAAAAAAAGTTAGTTTTCGTGTTAGAAAAGATGTGTGGAAATCGTCATATTGGTTTTTTTGTTACTCCTGGAGTGAGCATATTGATTTTCCACAAAGCATCCATTGCTTTGTTTCAGTTTCATTAATCAAGCTGATTTTCAGTCCAAGTAGGTCAATAATCTGCTGTACCTCGCCTCCGTATGGAAGTGTAGTGGTTAAGATATGGATGCCAGACGTGCTCTTTTAAAGAGTACACATACACTTTTATTACAAAATGTACTCTAAAAATATGAAAGAAATCTCCAAAGTACTTTTTTTTATATGCATATCCATATGTATACATAAAAAAAATGTCTTTAACTGGATGTAAAATTAATTGGAAGCCATTTGCTTAGATGCGCACAATAGAACTTTAATCGATTGTTAAACTTTGCTTGATTCCGATATTACAGAATTTGAAAATGGTTCAAAATGTACTCGTTTTTTTGCATTTGTACTCTTTTTTCTTTTGAATGTACTAGTTTTACTTCTCCAGAATCTGGCATCCATAGGTGAAGATCTAAGTGGTGGTGACGATCATAATTTAGCATTAAATTTTTTTTTACCTGTAGATGGCTTTTACTCCTGATCATCCGTCTGATGTTTGTCATCTTCACCACAGTTAAGCTGGAAGGTCACTTTAGTATTTTATGGGGCTTAGAAGTTTAAGAAGATTCACTGCTCAGGTTCAATCTGTTTCGGATGTCAACATTGGATCCGCAGAACACCATAAAAACGCTGCAGCATTATCATAAAAATGAGGCATGAAGCATCCTTAAAATTTGTACTAACGATTCAATGGCTTGCTAGCGTTGATTCGCACACAGTATAAGGCAATATTTTTGGTTACTGTCGCATTGAAGAGTGAGCAGTCCTGTTAAGTTAAACTTTTCGGTAAATTTTATGAGGTTTTCTTTTAGAAATTCCATGTGCTTCATATACAATGTTGAACACAACAAAAGCAACAAACCCAGTAAATATTTAAAATGTCATTTATTTTTGAAAATATCTCACTTATAAAAATTTTTTATTTTTTATTTTTTATTTTTTTTTTTTTTTGATTTACATTTATATGCATCACAAAATTTTTCAAAAACCAACAAAAACAATCCAAAACAATCTTCAAATAAAGTTGTTCAAAGCAAGACCAACAAAATAATTTTTTGTTTATAAACCCTTAGTTTTTATAACTAAGCCACGTCTGTACGGCGTAGAATTAATAAGGTTATTCAGTACGGATTCCGAGATAAGTTTCCATTCAGGTTTTTCGAAGAGTTCCTTATAATTATCAAATCGTTTTAATGGCTCTGTTCGTCCCAAAATATATTTCATTTATTGAAATATTGTGATTAGCATTCAAGTGCCTCAGTTTCTTAAGACGATGTAAGAAGTACTTCAACCCATCTTTAGTGCGATTCTTTATTATATTTGAACGATAATTGTGATTGTTAAGAAATTTAACAAGCAATTTGTTGTTCTTGCTATTCCCTATTACACTTAACAACACTTGTTATTGTGTTGTCATTTCGAGTCAGCTGTTTTTGTTAAATAACATACATAAGCAACAACGTTCTTAAAATTGTTTAATTTCACAAAAAGAAAATAATATAAATTTTTAAAATTTTTGGGAAATTCTTTTTTTTTATAATTTATAGCGTTTTCTTTTCTAAAAAAAATTTTGCATTTTTAAATAGAAATATTTTTAAAATATCCACTTCACATTTATAAAATATTATCCTTTTTATCATTACAATAGAACAACGAAAAATGCCCTTTTTACAGCTACTTACAATCCGGAATTTTCTTTGCTATTTTTTGTATACATACATAACTACTTCTTAATACGCTTACCACAAAAAGGAGAGAACCTGTGTTTCCATCGTTGTTAGTTTTCTTACCACTTGATAAGATCTTGCTGCATATGAGTATCTTTTCATTAGATATATGGCACTTTCCCGACTAAGGCACACATTTTTTAAACTGAAGTAAAATCTAGCAAAAATGTAATCATCCTCCTTATAACACGAACTTACATCGGTTTTATTTTAATCTTGCCACTTGTCCTGTAAGAGCAACAAGTCTTCAATGACTTCTTTACAACATATAAACACATAAGTTGTTTCCATTTTAATATTTTTATATATGTACATACACTTTTTACGTTAAAAGATCGTATTTTTACAAATAAATGTATTTTGTTTTTCAACAACAAACAAACAAAAACAAAATACAGGTGGAGTCATATGTTCAAGAGTGCAACATTCCTACCCTGTCATTTTATTGAGATATTTTAGCTGCTTTAAGTGTAGCCTTATTTTTCAGAAAAGAACAAAAAAATGGTAAAAAGCAAAAATAAATAAATAAATACAACGTTTTCATCAGAAAAGTAAACGCTATTAGATTTGAAATGTCATTTGTGCATTTAGAACTCAATAAATTTATGGGTTGGTTACAGGGTTGGCAACACACCCGTGTTTTTGGTTTAAAGATTTTCGCAGTTTATTTAAAACAAAAATAGGTGATATTTAGGTATTGGGACTACAAATTTATTTGTTCCGTTTTTGGACTCAAACAGATAATGAAATAACAAATTTATCAAATCACTACTTACATCTTTTCTCTACTTCTGAACCAATTTCCAAATCCCGTCTCAGAAAAACTTCTCCTCTTCTAAGGCGCCCCAACTTTAAAGTCGATTTTGTATTACTTCGAGGAAAATGATTCGGTGACATGTTAAAAGATAAACTCATATCTCCTTATACGCCCTTCAAAATTTCCGAAAATGTAGGCTGTAAATCGAAATGCCTTTAAACGAGATGAATATGCGTTGTGTTTGTTTCCCTTACACTTTTTTAAAAAAACGGAGAATTTACGTTTTTTAACCATAGAACGAGGTGATTGCACTTAAAGCGAATGTGTTTGATAATACAAACAGGTCGTTATAGCGAAATGCCATGTAAATAAAGCCTCTATATAGAGGTGTGAGTATATTGTATCCGTCGTAACAGTTTACGGCGCAATGTTCGGAGAATACGGCGGATGTGGCATTTGATCGATTGCCGAGGTCGGGTGTTGTCATGTAAAATAATAACTTAACGCACGATTCAAACGGAGTAGCTGAAATCTGCTTCAATCACCCAGATTTAACAGCTCATAGCACACAATGACGCTTTTGTCCCACCAAGAGTGCAAAATTGCATCATGAATACTAACACAACGACCTGAACGAAATTTATAAGCATTTATAAAACCCAATAAAACCCAAAAAACCCCATAAACTCGATGGAATTGTTTTTTAAAAACCCAGATTTTTTCCAGCCCTGGTTGGTTATGATAATTAAACAGTTAGCGGCTATGTTTTTGCCTATTTTGCTTTGCGTTTTTCGCTATTGTGACTTATTCTTTAACAGTGGTGCTACTTGGTACTTAGAGCATCGTTACAATGTGATGTGTGTTTCATTGTTCTATCGATACTATAACGAAATGTGCTCTAACAAAATACAGGAATTTATTCCTAATAATCGCATATTTTCACCCAGTACTTCTTTTTTCCTAGAGCGCATACCTTTGTAGTCGATTTTAAAATAAATCGCATTATAGGCTTAGAACCATAAGCTTAGTCGATTCGACTAACATCGCCTTTATATTATATGTAGTTTTTTATTTAATTGCACGATCAACTTGAACTCTTCTGTATTCTCTGTCGCCAGTGTTCACTTCCTATTCTTTAAGTATAAAGCTCCTGTTAGTCGATTCGACTAACCTTCAATCTTATATTGTATGTATTTTGTTATATTTTTAAGGAATATGAATTTGAAGATCCATGAAATGTGAGAGGAGCGTGTGGAGAACACAGGAAAGCATATTTTTATATTATTTGCTTATAATTTAGTTTATTTTCTTCAATACTCTTACGTTTTATCCTTTTTAAAACGTTTGATTTTGCTTAAAATAAACATCGTTTTATTTTGTTGTTTTACAGTTATATTTTTATTTACTACACAATAACTTTAATACAGTTTAAAACAACTTAATATTCGCTTATACAACACTTTTATTTCCGCTATAACACGTCCGCATCTTGCGACAGCAAAACGATAACTAACTAACTTGTTGGTGAAGCAGCCCTTTTATATACCTAATGGCCATCTTCTATTTTTATATCCATTAATTCACAGGTAACGTAAAGATGGTCGATGTGGCAGTGCTCCCAAATTGACAGGGTGACACAAAATATACCATAATCCCGCAATACAGTGTTGTATTTTTATTTTCGTAACAGTACGAAATGAATTTGTGTATTTCAGTATTATTTTTTTGTTAATTAAAATAGTTAATCTCCTACAATTTGTTCCTAAATAAAATAAAAAAAAATATTTATTCTTAAATCAAAAAGGTAAATATGTTGTTTAATTTCTATTCAAAATAAAACTAAACAGCTACTTTTCACAATGCAATTGAAGGACTGTGCATAGGAACTGTAAAAATCAGTTATTGTTTACGTAAAAAAAAGGTTATGGTTCTATGGATAGAGAGATTTCTTTTTTGTGCCGCACTGTTCGCTTGTTGAACAGTCTTCTCACGAAAGTTTTTCCTGCCACTTCTGGTATGAGGTTTCCATCCTCCTTACCACAGCCTATTTTCCTAGTATCTGCACAATGCACTGCAAAAGAAACGAAAAAAGATGCTTAAGTAAAACCAATTTTCATTTAGCAGAAATTTAATTTTTTAATTCATTAAAATAGTCGCATATGATCCTTATAGCTAAGTTACAGTTATGTATAATTAAATGCATAATAACGTTGACTTTTTTCTTCTTTTTATTTCAAACTTAACAACTTGAAGTAATAAAATGCATAGAATGCATTTTGAAATTATTATTTATTACTTTCGTGTGAGCTGATTGTGTGACTGTAGGTAAGACCAATTTATTGTCGCTGATATGAAAACGCTAGTGGACTCTGTTAATAAAATTTATATATTTTTATAACAAATAGCAGGAAGTACAAACTTATCAAAACTAAATAACTTTTTATACCTCTGAGTACACACATATGTAAACTGATTTCAAAAATTATAACAAAAATTCTTAAGGTTATAAAAAAGCTGAAGTTTTCTAATTTAACTCATTTTCAAGATATTTATTATGCAATTTTACATTTAGTGTACATTTTGCTATGTTTTCTTCTTGTTTTTAAGCTTTTAGCAGTTATTTTGCATTAAATAACCATTAATATGCGTCATCATTGTTAATGGCCTAAAATGAAGTGTAAAAAAGAACGTAATAATAGAGATTTTGTTCTAACGAAAGACAACATGTAAATATTAATAAAACATATGAGTACATACATACGTACAAATGTAGAATGAATGCTATGTTGTTTGAAACCTCAAGTTGAAACGTATTCGTTGTTTATATAAATGATCTGTATATGATGGGGCTTTGTATGTACATATGTATATAGTATGTCTGTGTAGTGTCCTATACAAATGTGCATTTGTGACCCTGTTATCGTATTTGATGTTTGTCAAGAACAATTATGACCATCAAAATATACAATCTTTTTCGTTTAACATGAAAAAACATTTAAAAATATTATTATTTGTATTGTGTATATTCCACAAGTACAGTAGGGTAGTAAATTTTATCAAATATAGAAATGTTAATTAAATGCCCATTTAGCCTAACTATTTGATATTACACTTTAAAGCAGCTTTGATAGTGTACCAAAAAGCGTCTGATTCTTAGGATAAATTAAATGAAAATCATAGAATATATAATTAGCATAGCAAATTAACAGATTTAAAGAAATTGGCATATTGACTTTCGCTGTTTGAAAATCTATGAACAGAGTAGATTAAAAATGAAATTATGCTGGATATCTTTAATCCGTTATTGCCAAGCCGGTAATTTCGCTTACGTGCACTTTAAGCAGCGCTCTAAGATTTATATATTTTTTGTTTTTGCGATTTTGGTAAACATTTTCGCAAAACTCCATTAATGGACATATTTTCAGATAAGTATAAAAATAATATAGAAAATGAAATTGGCTAACTGTTAAGTGTTAAGTGTTTCTTAGTAATAATTCCTATTACTTTCATTAGGTATAAAAAACAGTTTAGATTAGTTCGACTCAGGGACTGAAACTGAACCTGAACCCGAATGAGAAAAAAATTTACAATTGGAAAGGGAAGAGAGTTTTATAATTGATATATGAAATCATTTCGAAATCAATGAGCGTATTCTCCCAAATTCTACTAATTGTCTCACTTTAGCGTATTTGTCTGTTGGATCATTGTTGTAATTGTCAGGTAAATAATTGCTTTATCAATTCGGTACGATTCTTTGAATCCTGGGAGAGGCTTTAAATATAATTACAAAGGAAAATATAGGTCTTTTGATCAGTATAGTTTCCATTCTAGTAAAATTTTATAGCCAGTAAAGAATAAAAGTCCAATAAATCGCTTTACTTCATACGGCGCAGCAATATTCGTGCACTGAGAGGCATATAACTAGCTTGGTCACCAATTATATAAAACCGTTCAATTGGAGAATTAGCTTCTCTACGACATCCCGCACGCAGTTTTATTCGCAATATCTCAATATTTAATGGCGTGCTAACAAATTTAAAAAAGGACTAATGTTTTAATAGCGTGAATTTCATTTGTTTTTTAAGTAATTTTGATTTAATTTTACAATTAACGCTAAATATACCATAACTGGTTATTTGACAGGTAATATCCACTATATTTCTATCACGGCCAGTCAAATGACTGGTGGCATTTACATTCGCAGAATTAAAAAAAAAAAAAAAACATTTTAGTAAAATCTTTATTAACTGAAAACCCATCCGTTTGGTATGGCGTCTGACTTCATCAAGAGGATAACTTTACTACTCTGTGGCAAGTCTAGTAGATTGGGATGTTATATACTGTTCTCTGTTGCTCAGTGTTGAAAGTTGTTAAATCGCCATCCAGTCATCTTATACATAAAAATGAATGTTTGTTTGTATGTATGTATATCTGCGTGTGCCTTATAGACAGTTAAACGGCTAAAACAATTTTCTTGAATATTTTACAGTATCTTTATGAATATTTGGCAGGAACTAGGCGGTACCGCGTCCATACAAAGTATATATTTTTTTGTCACTATCTTCAAAATGATAACATAAAAGTTCTATAAATTTGGCCCAGATAGATTCATAGTCAATGCAAATCTAAAGCAAAATTTTATCGGAATTGAACAAACTAAATATTGATTTCTTTATATCTTGATAGTGGTAAAAAAACGGATAAAGTTTCAGTATTTGGTCTAATTGACTTCATAGTTATTACAAATCATAAGTCAAAAAGTCCAAGAATTGAACAATTGCACGTGGCACCTCCCATACAAATACCTTGAGAACGGCATTAGTATAGGTTTCCAAATTGTAAATTGATTCAAACAACGTTGTGAACAATACACCTCATTATTCGGTACCTGCGCGAGATTGGATAAGTGGGCGTGCCACCTTCTGTTCATACAAAATATTTAATTTTGTCTATGTAGATAAAGACTACTCTTAAAGCTACGTTATCTACTCAACTCAGCTAAAAAGTGGGAATTGCAGAAAACACACTGAATAAAAGTTATACATTCTCATATACTATATAAACATGAGTGTGCGTTTGTTTAAAGACTGCATACAGCTAAAAAGCAGTGTCTCCCTGGAGGGAACAAATGACTGGATTTTGACCGGAAGGGGACAATATAGGGAGAGAGGGTAAAAAATATAATTAAAATAGCATTTAAGATAATACTTAACATGGTGGTAGCGAAGCACGCCGGTTTTAGCCATTTTATATATTGACAACTTTTTCACTTCGTACTAACAAGCATATGGGAGAAGTGGGCATACTTGTCAATGCGTTAGCTAACTACAGAATTGCTATTTGATTCAAAAAGTGGTGGTGGACTTTGTTTATGAATTTCTTCGGAAATGTAAATAAGTATATGAAAACTTTATGTGTTGGTATCGACAAAAGAAGGAATGAAACCATTCTTGTAACTACTATATCGTCCAAATGAACTGCTGACCTCTACAAGACCGACCGGAAATGAGCAACTTCACTATTAATTCTTAATAAATAAAGCACTTTTCAGTAAGTATCTTTGACGAAAATATTAGTTTTCTTGTTGACTAAATTTTTGTATGTTTTTCTAAAATCCCTTAACTTTCAGATCTCGAAAACCGATTGTTAAATTTTCTTCAAACTTAAAATCTATCTTAGTTTAACCCAAAAACTACTACGTACAAAGTTTCAAGAATGGGTTAAGGTAGAATTTTAAAGCTTATATATAATTCTCACAAAAAATAAGATAAAGTTTTAATTTGAGGGGATTTTTTGTGTCGCAAAATATCTTACCGTTTATTTTAATTAGATTTTTGTCTTAGAAATTAGCATTACATCAACTTAACCATTTTAAGAAAGCTTTCAAGATCATTTTGGTGTTGAAAGTTCCCGTTTGTACTCCAGATTTTACCATAAATTTTAGAATTTGTCAAAAGTTAGAAATTAAACATAATAAATATGAGTTTTTATATAATTGTTACTAAAACTTACTTTTAAATTTAATTTTGCAAACCTAAAGTTTTTGTACAAAATCGTATTTTTCATTAAGTGTTGGACTACATTAATAATATGAAAAAGTTATAGAAATTTTTCGAACATATATTGCCTTTCAGATTTTTATCCATCTAATGCTAATATTTGCTATATACTAACACAAATATGTTTGTAAATAGGTAAACAATATGTATGTAAAAACATTTAAACAGTGGAGGAATATATGTGGTATATTAAATATATATGTATTTGTATATTAAAATTTCTACTTTTCAAAAAATAAAAAAAAAACAAAAATATATATTTATGTTTTTATAAAAAAGAATATGGCCTCATTGATATACACGCATACATGCGGCAGTTTACAAAGAAAAGAAAAAAGGGTAAATGTAATTATCGTTAAATTGAATGTTAATGCAAATCACAAATTTTAATGTTAACGTCTATAAGCAGTGTTACTAAAAAGTAATTTAACACTTTTAAAATAGCCAAAATATACATTAACACCCAAATGAAAAATCAATGGAACGTTTAAAAAAGCTTCTCAAATTTGGGTATTCTCACACTAAAGGGCAAAATAGTAAATATTTATTTTGAAATCTTTTTTTTTTAGAAAATCATTAACCAAAAATAATATTAATATATTGGTATTCTAAAACATCAAAATTTCATATATCAAAATAATTTACTTTGCTCAAATTAGACACTTTCTTTGCCGACAAGCGGAGCACCCGGCGATTAAGCTTAATCTATATACGCTAAATCCAGTAGTGCTAATTGTTTTTTAGGTTAGCTCTTGTTTTTGAGATATACCGTTATTCCTAAAATAGAGAATGTTGCACGGCATATGTTCGCGTAACTCTTAAACAGTTTAGTTCATTGAGTAAACTAAAAAAAGCGAAATTCCGCAATAAAATTATCTTTAAGTAAATTTTTTTTCTACGCAGCCGTTTCAGATATATAATTTTTTTAGTAAATGGACAGTTTGATCTCATTACAATGTTCGTACACAGTATAAGTTATATTTATGTTATTAGTAAAGCCGATATATTTATGTAACAGCATTAAATTATAAGATAGCGAAGAAATAATGGTAAAATTATTTTGTCCATATTTAATCATGTTACTGGAAGGTTAGTAAATAACCTGATAATGTGGCCAAAAAACAGAAAAGTAGTAGAAAAAGAACGCATAATCTTTTATTAGCTTTATTTTAAACTCGATTTATATTATTTTAAAACTTGGTCACATTATTTCGCGCACCAAGATGAGCAAGAACTGTATTATGAGTATTCCGCTTTATCTTTGTTGTTTTCTTTAGTCGAATTTTGAACGCTAAAACCGTTATTTTTGTTAACAATTTTAATGTTTGTAAATATCTATACAACGAGTTTCACAGTCCACTGTTTTAGTTGCTGCTGCTTTCAAAATATTTATGAAGCCGACAACATGGCAGCAAATGCTGTTGAGCGGCATTTCCAATTTGCTGATGTGACGCTCTGTGTCGTCTATGTGTTTAATTCTTTATTCATACGTATTTATGAACACATTTAGGACCAGCGTTGCTTATATGCAACGTTCACTTAAGCATGTCTCACGAAGACACCGTGTAACTTTTTTGAAAAATTCTAACTGATATTTAAATTTTGTTTTAAAATCTAATTGATGTGTTTCAGGTTCTTTTTTTATAAAATAATTTTAAGATTAAAAAATATTTTTAAATAGCACAGGTATTTTGGCAATTTTAGTTGTATTTGTACGAAACAGATTTTCACGCGTTTCTAGGAGCCTTTGTGTTGTATACCTATGAAAGGTACTTCTTATAAGAAAAGTTTAAAGGAATGCACACATTTTAAATGCAAAAAGAAAACACCATCACAAAAGGATAACTTATTTCTATAATAAATAGACAAGAATAAATCATAACTTTTATCCTGTACTTAGTGCAATTCCTTCTTATCTAATCTCTCCCTCCTTTTAACTGATGTGGATAGATAACGAAGCTTTATTTTTTGCCTTTCTCATCGAGTTATAGACTGATGATGTGTCCCGTCTAATCAGTTCTTTAAACTAAATTTATAACTTTTGCTATTACCGTTCTCAAGATATACAAAAATTAATAGTTACTGTGTATGGGAGATGCCACGCTCACTTATCCGATTCCGCCCACTAGGCTAATGATTTGAATCAGAAACTTCCACTCTAACTGTTCTCGAGATACACAAAAATTAATAGTTACTTTGTATGGGAGGGATCATGCCCACTTTTCTGATTGCCTCCACTTTTTGACTGGTAATTTTTATTGGCAACGAACCTATTTAGAACAAATTAAGATACTCTTACTGTTCTGAGAGACTGACTGACTTCAAAAAATTTTATGTTGTTATATAGACAAATAAACATTTGTATTGGTGCGGCAAAAAAAATAATAATCATTTGTTTACCAATCGGTTGAGTGATTCTTAAGTTATTAACCATTATGTGTGTGACAGGGTATCCGGAAACCTTCTCGTATTTTAATTGCTGTTTTCTTTGTACGCAGAATTCCTAGACACGTGAAACTTTCTGAGAACTCCTAACTTTTGTTTATATTAATTTTTTATATTGACGACATTTGTGTCTCATTTTTGAGAGGAAGGGGTAAATCAATTTATATTACACACCCTTAAGAGGTTGACAGGGTACTCGGGTACCACTATACAAAATATATGAAAAAATGTGAATTTGTGTTTTTATTTCGTTCCATAGTCTTACAAAAAAATATTAACATGCTAGTTCTTGCCCATCTTTATGAGGCAGCGTATTTATTGGCAGAAATGCTTTGTTTTTCTCACTGTCCCACCAGTGTAAGAATAGTTTCATAAACTTAACGGTCTGAGCAAGTTGCAGAAAAGTGAAAAAGTTATCTGTAGTTATCTTTCTGCCAGATCTAAGACTATTTTTTCGGCTAAATTGCTTTGGAGATTGCGTTGGAGAAGGTAAAAATTTCTCGAGTCACACGATCATACTTTTCTGGCTTCGATGGCACGTATTGTGTGAAACGTGTAGGTCTTCTATACCAGTAAGAAGCAAATTAATATCAGTGCATTTTACTATTGTGGTAGTAATTTATGAGTCTTTCAATCAGGCCACTTTGCACTGTATTTTTTCACTTCATTTTTTCATTTCACTTCTTTTTGTTTATTTTTTGCTTATTTTTTAGCTATGCGTGTGACTACGTACGTGTTAAAACAGTAGAGTAGCGCTGCTCTTTGTCTTAATCTGCTCTATACCCAAACAATTGTTCATCAACGGTAGTACTATCGCCTGGCATGTAACTTTTAAATAAGTTCTCATTAAGCATAGTACAAACGCTTCTAATGGCAGCACATTTATCAATTTCAAAGCGCCTTGCTCGAGTTTGTTCGGTATCAAAGCGAATAAAGTCTAAAAGTAGTCTAAATCTATCAAGGGATATTGTTGAAGAAAGTGGTGGTAAGTGAGCTAGAGAATTGATCAGAACTATGAAGATCAATTCTCAGAGTTTAATTAATGTATTCCGCAAAAACTTAGTATTCATAAAAAAGCGTCTGTAAATAGTAGAAATACACATTGTTTGGTAGACGTTCACAGGAATTTCGATATTTTATCTCCAAGTTTCTATTAAATTCATCAGGCACTCTTTTCCATTTGTATTACTTTTGCGCAAAATTATGTCACACATCTCCGTGGGCAAAATACTATTAAATAAATCTTTAAGTGTATGTATATTTAAGCCAGGCGCAGGTCCACAATGTTGGTGCAAAATATTTCTACTTAAAGTCTAGGATTCTGGATATTATTTAAAGTGCCGACGCGTTCCACCTAAGGAAATCGGGCGGTTATTATTTGACCAGTTTTAACCGTTTTTTTTTTGGTTTTGTCCAATACCGGTTTTACAAAATCTTCATTTTTCGAATACCGTATAAACCGGTTGATTTAGCACGAATAACCGGTTAATTTAAATAAGTATAATTTTTATACGTTTGTATGTTTTTTATATTACAAATATCGAAAAAGGTATGCACACTTGAGCAACAATAACTTTTTCTCATCTTCGGTAAATAAATATTGATTTTTATATATATGGAGAATGATCAACTAGGCTCACTGAAAGCCAACAAACCCACAAACGCCGATTCCGAGCGGCAGATATATTAGTTAGTGAAGTTTTTCACAGCGTAAATACAGATAATCAGACGCTAGTAACGCTGTGAGGTAATATCGCTGTTGAAAATTGTCTGGTGGTGTGGCCTAGGATTGAACCGACGACCACAGTGGCACACACACTACTTAATACGTGGTGCATAAATTTACATACAGTGCTGCTCGAAATTTAAACAAATTTTCTTGTCGAGACAATTAGAGACTCATATATTACTAATAGATTAATTCAAAATAAAACATTTAATTTTTGTTGTCTTAGGCACCTAAATTATAACTATAACAACAAACCTTTAATTCCATTCTCTGCTAAGTAATAAAACAAAAACGAATTTAGCTCCTTGAGTAACTGTTCGACACATAAGCAATTTTCAGTACTTTTGTGTAATAAACTTGGTTTTTATGGCTTCCGCAAACCGCTTTGGCATAGTTTTTATGAGATTTGTTACAATTACTGTTAGTATTGATTGTCAATTTAATTTTAAGCTCTCCGTCAGCTTCTGCTTATTTTTAAAACGAAGTGGTCCAGCTCTACGCTTTAAGAATTAAAAACAATTTAATGCTCTTCATCATCGGATGATTCCGATGATATATCTCCCGTATTTGAATCTCCGCATTTTGAATTTATGTTACGCTAAACAAAAACATTTTTCGCATTATAAAATGCAACATTTACATTTATGTAAATAAGTGCGTCAATGCGTCAAAATGATAAGGTCAGTGATTAATAAGCAATTAACCTAATCAGAAGGTATCACAATGGTTATTTATTTATTTATTTATTTTTATTCTTTTGTAATAATTTATAATTTAAATAATATCTGCACGGTATGAGTCGCGGGACACACTTTGTCAATTTATGAACAAGGACAAATTGTGGCACTTTATGAGCAGGGATTGAGTATGCGTGGAATAGCGGAAAAACTAGGACGATCTTTGTGTGTTGTGCAAAAATTTCTCAAAAACAGAGAAAATTAAAAAGCACGGGTCGTCCGAATTGGCACCAGGTAAACCTTTTTTTTAAAAAAGGTTTTAAGATATTTCATACATTTTTGGGTTTGTAGGTAATTTTTTCTGATGAGATAAAATGTAACCTCGATGGACCAGATGGTTTCAATTGCTATTGGCAAGATTTAAGGAAGGAACTTTTGTTTTTTTTCCAAGCGGAATTTTGGCGGTGGCTGTTTGAAGATTTTGGCTGGCTTTAGCTCACATGATGCCCTGGTACTCTACTTTCCTTCCACTCGAATGGATAGTTTAGAGTACCAGGGCATTCTGTCTGAACATTTGCTGCCTTATCTGGGCCAAAATGCTGACAAAACTTTCACCTTTCAGCAAGATAACACAGCAATTAACGTCAGCAAGTCGACCAGATAATGGTTTGAGGGGCACAATAATAAAGTACTTGATTGACTAGCACGTTCCCCCGAGTTAAACACCATGGAAAATTTTTGGGGACTGCTTGCACGTAATGTTTATGCCGACAATAAACAGTACCGGACAAAGGATGAATTAAAAGTGGCAATCTGCAACAGCTGGTGCGAAATCCGCTCCAACGTTCTGGACAATTTAGTAAGTGCGATGCCATCAAGTATTTTTAGGACAGCAGAAGGAAATGGGAACTGCATAAATTAAATATAATTGATTAATGCTTAATTTAAAGTTTGAATAAATGAATTACTGACCTTATTATTTTGACGCACTGATTTTGCACTTTTTTACATAAATTTAAATAAACATAATGTAACTGTTCATCTCTAAGAGGAAAACCGGCTTATTATTCACTTATTTGAATTTAGAATTTTTTTAATAAGGTGACCATACGTAACATCTTATAGTTTGGAAGAATTGGGCAAATATTATGGTGACTTTATCGTTTTGAAGCAAATCTTATTATATTATATTTCGTTAAGGCTATCAAGGTCCCTCTACATTCGATTTTGTTTAATTTTATTTATTTCTAATTTTCATCATTTGTAATATAATGCAGCGTGGAATTCCTGAAATTAGAAAAGCTGTAGAAGTTTATTGTACTTTTCACCATTTATATTATATTATAATTATATAATATATAATATATATATATATATATATATATATATATATATATATATATATATATATATATATATATATATATACGATTATATATACATCCGTTTATTAAAAATAATTGCGTAATTCGGAATCAAAATTTTAGGGATAAAAATTATAAACAGATTTAAAAAAAAAATATTTAAAAAATAACGTTTAATTCCTATATTTTAAGATTAAAATTATATAACAATAGAATTATATTTAAATAAAAATATTATTATACAGGGCATTTCTGCTTTTTTTAGCTACTGCTCTGAATTAAAAAAACAAAAAACAAAATTTGTAATAAAGATTATTTTATTAAACAAAAATGTCGGTACTTACCTTTGTGGTTCAATTCTAGCTTATTGATTCTAATAAATTTTTATTAATCTCTGTTTTTAGCTTTTATATTACTATTACAACAATAACAGTTTAACAATTTAATAAATATTTATGTTTCTTTTGCTTATTAAAATCAAAAACACAATAATCCAAAAATGTCTATTGTATGTTAAAAATTTCCAATTTAACATTAAAATAGTAATTACATCATAACAATGACATGGCTTATATTAATAACAATTTTTAAATCTCCTATACATATAGAGAGAGAAATGTACTTTTGAAAAACATATACAAAATGTAATTATTGGAGGTATAGTTACAGAGAAAATTGTTTTTTCTATACAAATCCAAAACAACTATTTATATTTTAAAGCAAATACAAGAACGAACGAAGGAAATAGAACGACTTTACGGTATAGTACACCAGCAATTTATTTGGATTACTTTGATTTATTAAAACATTAATGTTATATATTAATCCTGCATTTTTTTCAAATTAGTCATGTTGAACCTTATTTAACTGAAAAAAAAACTACGTATTTTTACCTATAACGAACGCAGGTAACTTGTGACTATCAATCAATTCGGTAATTACGGAATTCGTTAATCACGTGCCAAATCCGAAAAACTGTTGTGTTTAATGATATTTGGGTTGTATTAAATGCCAATTTGCGTCAGTGTTGCAATCCCAAGTGTGTAGACTATAGATGAGCAATTATACGGATATCTGTATATTTGAAAACCAATAGAAGAATCTTATATTTTGTTAGTTCCTAACGAAAGTCAGGAAGAGAAATAGATATAGCTGTAGAAAAAAATAAGTTCGTGGAATTTAACGCTCGTGGAACGGTTAGCAATAACAAACATATCTTACAGGCAATTACATATTACAAACGTGCAAAAAACAAAGAAGTCATAATAATAATATAAACCGTGCATTCTATGCCTTTTGTAGAAAACACTTTGACGGATAAGTCAGAAATTATAAGCTATTATTGTTTAAAAAAACGAAAAAAGATGTCGACAAAATGGAGAAGTTATTCGCTGAAATTACTTGCAAGCACAGGAGAAGTCGGTAGCCGCTGTGCTTATTTTTATCGCTGTATGTAGCATTGGCATCATGCATTACTTGCATATGAGCATTTATAGCAACGATCGGCAAATTAATATTAATGCATTTTACAATTGTGGTAGTAATTGACAGTCTCCCACTTGTTTTCTCTTTACTTCTCTTTGTTTACTTTTTGCTTATTTTTTGCCAATACATGTGAAAACAGAAGAGAAGAGCTGCTCTTTGCCGAAACCTGATTTATAGGAGAAATAAAGACACACGTCAGATTTGTTTTTGCTTATATATCCAAAGCCTTTACCTATATTGTTCGCAGATTTTTTTTATAAATATAGTAATACTTAATTACTTTAGAGCAGTCGAGTCAAAAGCTTTGAATATATAATAAGTCTTGTTTGACCTATATGTGTCCATATATGATCATATATGCAACAGAATGCACACTTCACTTTCACAGACCGCCGTAGACAATTTCTAAGGAATCTTGATGGCTTAACTTGTACTTGAACTCCAATAGAGATTAGAACTGAAAAAAGTCTGAAACGAAAGAAAAAACAGATACTTCAAACATTTATAGCAATTTGTGGCATTATCATTAAGTACCCGGATACCTTGGGGGGCCGTTAAGGGTGTTGGAATAAAGTCGACATGCTACGCACATCTGAATGTATTACGTTTTCTTAAAGCTGTGGAAACTAATAAAATATTAAAAGTTGGAAGCTTTCAAGAACTTTCAAGTGCGACGTTTATCAATTTGTAAAAAAAGATTAGATATCTGGCTACGTTGTTAGAAACAGAAAGGTTAAAGCTAAAATGCATTACTGAGCTTTTGTCAAACAATATTAGCTAATTCCGAGTATCGTTCTACCTTAAAACTACTACTCTCTCCCAATTTTAATAAAGCATTTTATAAAAAATTTTGTTACGCGGGGTTAACGAACTATTCTGCATATAGCTTCAACTTTAGTTTATATACAAAAGACGCATAATAAACAAAATTTTAAAATATATGACCACTTATTAATGGCGAAAAAGTGTGGCTTTTAACAAATTTAGACGATGTTAAACAAAATCGCTAAAATAAGAAATGATATACAGCCTTATTACGGATATAAGTAATATAAAATATTAATGTTCTTAGTCCAAATTATACTATATATACCAAAACCTAAGGCTGGTTCGAATTATCAGAATTATCAGCACTCCACACATTTATGGAAACCACCGCAGTCTTAAGATAATCCATGTTGATGTTACCTTTTATGGTAAGCCATGTCCTCTAAAATGGTTGGTGACGGAGAGTATACTTTAGAGCATCTTACTTAAGAGTTTGGTTTGCCTCGTTTTAGCATTATGAACTGTCTCAGCATCTTGCTACAGTTTACAGCTGGTTTTGGAACACGATATAGTTAAATGGCGTCACAGCAACTTTTAAAATGAAATGCATGTTAATGACCTTATAGTAAGAGATACCCTACCAAAGCATAATTGCACGCTTTTATTCTCTTTTTCTTTCTTTTACGATACAATTTTTTTCATCAGTTAACGAGATTTTTATATGCAAGTTATCGGCGTACTTAGATTTAGGTTTTTATATAATTATTTTTTAAATCTGCATTTAACAGGTATCTTGTACGATTTTTTTTTTACTCGACCAAAATTTTCCGTTTTTAGAGAGGATATCGCTAAATTCTAGATTTGACGCTTTTGAAAGATTGCTGTTTTCATACTGCACATAGTACATTCCAAGTAAGGCGGTCGTTTATATCTTGGAAGTAATTTTATTTTCTTCAAACAATTTTATGCACCTGCCGAAATTTGGATTTTACGTAACAGACTAACGCTATAGAGATTACTTATTTGATTTCCTAGATTGCTATATCTTTATCCTGAATCAGAATTCCAGTACCAAGTGCTTCGATCTTATGCGTTGTTTCTCCAGTTTCTTACACCAAGTCTTGAATTATCAGCTTCAGCCTGAACCTTCCAACAGAGTTTTGGTCTTCCTCTTCTATGTCGCGACTCAGTTACATACTCGAAATATCTTTTCGCCGGAGAACCCTCACACATACGTATGCACCTAACTACTCGTACATCAATATCGGCATAAAGCTCATATAGCTAGTGATTCATTCGGTGTATGTGTTCGTCATCAAAGTAGATGGACCCATATATGGATAAGCTACGGAATATTTTTCTCTCGAAGACACTAAAAACAACTTTATCTGGCTGTGCCATGCTTCTGAATCATATAAAAGTATGGGTAGTATCATTATCTTGTGGAATAATATTTTCGCCTGCCGAGAGAGAGCCTTGCTTACAAACTGTTTACGCTGACCAAAGTAACACCGGTTGGCAAGTACGGTTGATCATTTTCAAAGATAAAAATAACAAAAGCTTTTGTCATTAGACAATAAAAGTAAATTAGCTTCTAAACTCCGGACAGGTGTATCCTGAATCTAAATCAATCACAACAATAAAATTGTACGTTGGGCTATTTTACTGCGTTACAAACATTAGTAAAAACTTAATATACCACAACTGTCTTTAGTGTTGTAGATTATAATCACAATTACAATCTTGTATTCTTTTACAAATTCTCTGAATAGTTATTAAAAGAAAAAAGAAATGTTAAGCACAACTGAAACACATAGCTAATTAAAATACTTAGTTTAACGACAAAAATACAAACAGTTTGACCAATTCCTGGGATTATTACTTGTTTTCATTTTTAATTATTTCTTAACTAAACATACATCAGGTAACATTTATATTAAATTGTGTACATATGGGTATAGGTCATTACAATATACGACATACGTAAATATTTTACACAATTCTAAAAGAGTACAGCATTAGGAAAACACTTGGATAAAAATGTTACTTGTAAACTGTACTCTTTTACAAAATTCAAACTTCTTAAATCTATCTTACGCCATCGTAGGCAGTTGCTAAAAAAGTAATTTTAAAGCTTTGGGTTTTTGGCGTTCTGGATAACATGTAAGTTGCATTAGGGCTGGTGGAAAAGTAAACCAAATACAGAGTGATTTTAATAAAATTTCTTCCTTACATCGTATGACTCAATTTGGCATTAAAATCTATTTGTAGTAATGAGTTATTTGCATCAAAACTATAGCCTTGAAAAAAACTTTTCGGAGCAGAAAAAACCTTCAGCCGAATTTTATACAATTACTTGCTTACCCCATCCGGCTTTGTACGGGAATAACTTATAAATAATTATATTATAAATGGGAGATAAATTCCGTTTTTTCCCCTATTAAAGTCTCCCGCTGACATATTTATTGGTATGTACGATAACAGATTTTATTTTTTTATGTCAGGTACCACTCCCTTCTGTGAAGTTAGTTTTTGATCTTAATATGTAACTTGATAACAGAATAGCATGTGAAAATTAAGGCTCTATATTTTATAGTTTCTTAGATACACTGTAATAACCACTTGTTTCGTAGGAATGGACTATGAACCATAAATTCTTTTTACCCTCTATTAGTCCCTTAAAGTGCAACTTTTGCCAACACATTAATATTAGCAGACAAAAAATTTTGTTTAAAAAAAAAATAAGTGTAATTTAATTAATTTTGTTTCTTTTACCCTGATTTTAACGTTCACGAGATTCAATTTTGTATAAAATGCACCCTATTGGAGTTTCGTTAACTGAATCTATTTATCTGTGCTCTAAATTCCAACAAAGTGAATACACAATATTCTCACATGGCCTCATTTGATCCATTTTCCTCCTACTTTAACCTCTCTTAGGTCCAAATTTGAATAGCGCATACCCTACAATACAATCGTTAACTAAATCACCATATCTCTGTTCCAAATTTCATCAGAAACGAAATCTTAGTAAACTTTATTTGAATAAAAAATTCCATTTTAGAAGAAAAGTCATTTATTTTGACCATTTTCCTCCGATTTTAGCCCCTTCTGGGACGAATTTTGAAAAAATTATTTTATTAGTTAGATCTATCTGTGTTTGAATAAAATTTTCAATGTTAAAAACATTTTAATGAGTCCATTTTCTCCCGATTTTAACGAAATTATACGACCTAAGAAATTTACAAAAAATCGCAGTTCAGCCGTCTACACTTGAATGAATAACAAGCAAACAAACAAATAAGCTTACAAACAAATTTATCGTACACTAATTCATGAACAGTCGCAGCACAAAATTTTTTAAAATCGCGGTTTTTCATTATCCAATTCGCAAGTCAAGTCTCTAACGACTATGAAAATTTTGTTTGCTTAAGACCTTAACTAATAAAATAATGATATTTTATTGGTGCTGCTTGAACATAGTCAACTGAAAGTTCAGTTAGAGGCGAGTTATCGTAACGTCTTAGTTGCAACGTACCAAACAAACCTTATGGGCAACACTGTGATCGATTAATGGTAAAATTCTATAACGCCATTAGCGAGCAACATAATTGTACAACAAATTTTTTAAAAACAGATTTGGTGTGCGATATGTATGTGGATTAGATGGAAAATAGTAACAAAACTCTCAAATTATAAAAACTTTTTATCAAAATATGCAGGTGTTCTGTTCTGGCAACGAGCCAATAGTTTTGTACAAAGTGTAGTTGAAAAATTTGGGTTCACTGGTTCAGTAAAAAATGTGACAGTAAAGCATAGAATCTGTCGCTGTTCATTAGAGAATGCAGTAGGTAAACGATTTCGTGTAGCTCACTCGAACTTGGCCTTGTAAGAGACCTGCACTTGTAAGAAATTCAACTGACCCAAGTGCTAAAGGTAAACAATCATTGATAATAACATATTTTTACTATAGGACCCTGGAGAACTTAGAAACTGAACCATATTTTCAACCATTTCTGGAAAAATGAGTACTTTAAAGAACAAAATTTTGTAAACCACATGAGATCCAAGAGCGTTTAATGTATCCTTAAAAATTTTGTTGTAAATTTTGCGTTGGCGATGACTCCGCCATATTTAACTGAGAATGACATTGACCAACCATCAACGGTGTGAGATTATCTTGGGCTGAATTGGATGATATAGACCAATGATATGTAGTTTTAACAGGACGGCTCTATGTGCCACACAGCTCATGCACGAGCGGCTTGAGAATAAGGTCATCTTACGTGTTGGTGATGTAAACTAGACACGGAGAATGTGCAGTTTTTCTTAGATTTCAGGTCTAGGCGAATAAGCCACAGACGAAAGCGGCTCACAAAACCAACATAGCTTATGCTATCGGTCAAATTTATTCTGATTTATGTGCCAAGGGCACAGAAGATTAGATATTTCAAATATGCATCACAGAAAATGTTTCTGAGTTGATGTAGAGATAGAACTTCTTATCACATGTAAAAATAAATGGAGTTTTTCCCAAAATAAAATTGAAAACTTACTTTTTTCCGGTATAAATTTTATTGTTTTTCTTACAACACCATTTACAAAAGCGAGCTACTTCATAGGTGAAGTAAATTTGTCGGAAGCATGTCGATTTTAATGCATATGATAACTATGAATTACGTTTTCATTTATCTGTAGTACATGCACACACATTCTATCCTTAAATACAATGCTGTGTATGTATTCATGTATGCAGCAATTAATATGTATGACTTTTTTTATTAGTTTGTTTGTGTTCAGTTACATTTACATAAGTATGTATGCGTATATAGAGTCTATCTCAATGCAACCTAATATCTTTGGTATACAGAATTATCTTGTATTTGTATTAAAAAAAAAAAGAAAAAGAATAACGTGATTATTTTTTTGCAATAAAAACTGGACATGCCTATAAAGATTGCAAACGAAAACATCAGTAGCATTATGAAAACCTTTTATTTTTCTTCATTCCTTTCAATACTTTCGTACACAGGCATACAAACGAATACAAATTTATTTGTTTACTACTGATGTGATCATAAATTTGTGTAACTTGTGTATAATTTTTGGTTTGTATATTTGTTTGTTTGTAATCCACAGTAGAATTGTCTTATGTTGTTAGAAAATTACTTTGACAAGGGTTAATAATGTAATTAAAGAACATTTCATAAAATGAAATTTTCGTAATTGAACTTTTGTTTTGTTACGCATTTGGGGATGCAAAATAATCGTTACATGGCATAAGGTATGACAACATGGACAAATGTTTTTATAAAAAAAAATGTATGAAATAGTTTGCAAAACAAGGCCATAATTATGAGAAAAAAAAGAGAGAATTTAACATAAAAAAATATATGTTGCAATAATTAAAAACTAAATTTAAAAACATAGGATACTCTTTTAACCAAGTTGTCTCAAGCCAAAATGCTATAGTAGTGCTGTGCTCTGCTAACTTATCAGTGACAAAACTAAAAAAAAACCTTCACTCAGTTATCACTCGATGTTCCGTTATCGCTCGTAATTAAGAAAATCAGTCCCCAAGCGCCATTCGATTCGTGACGAGGTTTCTTCTTAAGATCCTTGTAATCTGTTTTAATATTTCTTTCGACCAAAGAGTCTAGCCAATTATCCATAGCATAGTTCATAAATCTGTTATTAAAAATCCAGATAAGTGATTGTATTCCCATAGAGAATATTGCGCTTCGACAAAATTGTACCATCTGGTTCTATCGTGACAATATGATTTCACTCTTTGCATTTCTTGTACTATTCATCGTCACGTATTCGAAGAATGCGCGGTACTTCTGCTGCCCTGCGGGTCTTATACGAGAGATGACCTAGAGATACTAGGGGTTTGTTTGCAAATTCTATATCGAATGCATTTCAAATTATTCTTCATTAGCTGGCTTACCATCAGTGCTATGCCACGTCTCACTCGCATGTCTTTACACATGCATTAAAAATTTGTTACTTTGTCTGGAGAGATAACTGTGATGAACGCCATACGTGACAAAAAAAAAGCCTAAAACGCAGCTTTTGCCTTACACAGTTTGAAGCACATTACTTTCTTTATACCACCAGTTATATTTATCAGACAATCCAAATATAAATAGGTGTTAAAGAATTATGTTTTCTGATTGTCTATTACTAAACTTGCAGCGCTGGTATCTACATGTGTATCAGCATATTATTTTGATTTTTTCTGTATTGTATTTACCTATCATCAGTGAACTCAAGGCCTTCCGGCTGTCTGTCTAAATTCGGTCTCGATTAAAGCAGTGAAATTTAGTGAAGAAAATATTTTGTGTAACTTTTTGTAAAATAGGCGATAAGATTATTTTTTAAAGTTTTAAAACTTTTGAAAATGATAGGCATCTAGTGTATTGTGCTGATGTGCCAAAACTATCTGCGTCATTAAATCTCTTATTAAACAATTATAGTATTTATATGAGATACGTCCAACAACTTGATAATAATTATGTTTATTTTTATCGTATAATTTTAGAACAACAATGATGCATCAAGTCAGACTAGTAATTACGAAGCCAACATGCACTACGATGAAGATAATGAAGATGAAGATCCAGATGATGAAAATTCAAGTAATAATAATGTTAAAAGTAAGTATATTACATAGAACAAATAAACAAACCTTTTCAAAAACTAAATATTATTTTATAATGACCACTAATTTTTACCAGCATTGTTTTAAAAAGAATAAAAAGTAAAAATAATAAGTAATTAAAACTTTTCCTTAGAGTCGTTTAAACAAAATAAATAACTGAAAATAACAAAAACAATAAATGATTTTTCCATAGGTCAAAGTATATCAACAAATATAAGATTTCTCTTTTATTATGGTATTTATTTAAAAACAATTTTCTAAATCTTAAACAGCACAAAATGATAAATCTTTTTTGTTTATTGTTATTTTTTATTTATTTCTTCCAAGGATATAACATAGGCATACTTTTTTTCCTTAAAGTGATGTCTAGATAAAAAATACATTTAAGATAGCATTTCTACCAGACATACCTCTATTTTTCATTTTTTTTATTCGTTTTTATATTTAATATTGTTATTATAATAAAAAAAAAAAACAAAAAAGTAAATAAAAAATAAAAACAATTTGACATTCGTACAATACAAATACAATTAAATAAAGCGTTTGCAATAAATTACGTTGTTTATACGGAAATAAACAGCAAGAGAGTAGTGTGATGGTGGTCAGAAAGGACTACAAAAGAAAAGGAGCCGACAAAGTTTTTAAGCTCAATAAATTCAACAACATTATGAGATTCCCTTAAAGAGCCTCTCAGCATGAAAACTTTTTCCCATTTTTTTCCACTTCATGTTGATGGTTTTCCTTATTCTACTTTTGTAAAAAAAGAACAATAGGAAGTTAAATAAATAAAACAAAATTGAAATGTTGCTATGGGTAGTAATAGAATAGTTTGTTGCCGTTCAATCCAATTGAAAAACTATTGATCGAATTATATTAGAATATGATGCTTTGTGTCATCGATTTATAATATTTATTTTCCTTAAAGAAAAGTAGTGTCTTAACTGGAGTAAAAATTGTAAAAATGGATTAAAAATAACAACTTATGTATTTTAAACTACATCAATAAGCCAGGATGAATAAGAAATTCTAAAATTTTACCGTGAAGACGAAATACTGCCTCCAAAAATGGAGGCCTTCGAAAAAAACTGCATGGGATTTGTAATTAAGAATAAAGATCAAAATAGAGATAAATATGCGAGATGAACAAGCACGTTTCTGATCAAATAGGAGCTGCTTAAATCCAGCCAACACTTTACGCATGGTAATAGAAAAAACCGTAGAACTGGAAAACTCTCCTTAAGAAGGCATTTGTTTCCTTCAGACGAACATGTGTTGGTTCATTGTTTACTGAACCAGTGGACTTAAATTTATCTACCCCATGGCACAAAGATACAAATTGTCTGCTGTATAAGAAGTGTGCCGCTGTGGTAATGTAGGTTAGACAACCGACTACCAACGAAGTGGTCTCTGCTATAATCCCAGGCCAGACCAAATTGAATAAGAAAAAGAATTTTGACGTCGGTATCACCTCATAACATTGCTAGTAATTGGTTGTGTACTGTTGAAAACTTCTCTAATGTATTTGCTGTTCAGGGCGACGTTAAGCTATGGGCCCTTTTAATGAGCCTAAAAATCAGGATTGGCAACCGACTGAGCAACACAATTAAACCCACCCGGGTGGATTTTTTTTATTTAAAGGCTTTTGTTGTTTATTTACAATAAAAAATTGAAAATTTAGCTTAAAAATGATAATGAATTAATAATTTTATCAAAATAGAAAAGTTATCAAATCACTCACTTACAGCTTTCCCCCATCTCTGAGCTAATGTACGAATACCGTCCTGGAAAAACTTCTCGTTTTTTGAGGCGATCCACTTTGAAGCCGATTTTATATTACTCCAAAAGAAGTATATCTGTGACTTACTATTTTAATAGATATCCATCGAAAGCCAATAGTCAAAAGGAGCTACTTATGTTTGGAGAATTTGATCGTTTCTAAAATTTGTTTGGCAACTTTGCCACGAGAGACCGAGCGTTTCATGCAAAAGGAAAACTTTATATGTCTGTCTGTCTTTATATTCTGGCCATTTTTCACGGCTTCACGGCCAGAAGTAATTGCACGGTTCAACCGAAGTAATTGCAATCTGCTCTGAATACCGGGTTTTAGCGGCTCATAGTACACAATGCCGCCTTGATTCCACTAAGAATGCAAAATTGCATTATAAATGTTGCCGAATTAAACGAAAGTTGAAAGCAGTTAAAAAACCCAATAGAACCCAAAAAAATTCATCAGAACACCCATTTAAATCCGGTAGGCTGGGTTTTTGGCAACTCTGCTAAAAATAGAGTCCGATGCAGCTCATTGACTCAGAGAAGCCTCCACGTATGGGAAATATTATTATTGTACAAAATATTATATACAGATTTGAATTGCTTTTCTTCACTATTATTTGGGACTTTGGTTGTTATTAGACTTATTATATTTAAAAATAATTTACATATATGTATGTAAGTTAAATATGTGAAAAATATTAATTATTAGCTATTTTATTAAAATAGTCGGTTTTGTGTATTATTAAATCTTAGCACCGTAATTTACACGTATAACGCTATACTTAATCCAGGACATGTCATTATGTGTTAAGTGTGTTTAAATGTAAAGAATCATGTATTATAATTTCTATTAACGTACATATATCCAAGCCTGACAGACTAACAACACAAACATTAAACACACATTAAATTAAATATTATTATACTTAGAAGCCATACTCTTATAAAATAACTTTATTTTAACTTTCTCTTCTATACTGTGCTGTTCTGTGCTGTTCTGTGCTGTTCTGTGCTGTATTATGTCATAATTCTTGATTTATTTTCATTATTCTGTCATTTTTTCCCACTTCACTCCATGGTAAGCGTATTCACGTGTTTTATGTTGAAAAAAAACCTATTCCAGTTGTAGAGAGATTACAGATTTACACTAAAACCTATATAAAGAGAGAATGAAAAACATAGTAAAAGTAAAAGTTTTTTATTCCTTTATTATATTTTTCTTTTTATTCCTTTGTTTTTATTATAATTTTTGTTTGTATTTCTTTTATCATTATGGCCATAGTTAAAATGTTAGCAAAAACGTTTAAGACGAAAGTTTTTGACATAAAAAAATACTTGGAAGAAATGCAGTAATAAAGATCTTTATTTTATGTATTCAAACAAAACTATTGTTTTATTGTTGCTGTAATATTTTTGTTAAACGAAAGCATAAAACAATGTCATGAAAATTTTATTTATCTTTCAAGAAAGAAAAAATATTTTATAATTTGATTATGAGAAATAAATTTTATACGTTTCTGTAATCGTATTCTATTACCAGGTGTATTATTTTCATTAATTATGGTAGGAAAGGTTGGTTTTTAGTTAATAATGAATATCAAGACAAAAGCCGGTCCAATTGCATTAGAATATAAAAAACAAAACATCTTTAACAAGCTTTTGAAAATAGATAATTTCTCTCTTATTTGAATAAGTTGAATATATCGAGTTATAGGGTTATTAATAAGCTGTGTAGAATGGAGAAGTCTGTGAGTGATTAGGAGTGATAACGTGTCTTTTCAAATGCAATGTATAATATCCCCGTTTCAGCTCGGTTTGTCAAAGGGTTGAATTTGCTACGCTTGTTTTTTGACGATTTATTGCGGGAGCTCAAAATATTTATACTGACTTATGTAAGGCCTTTAATAGAATTGATAATAAGATTTTGCTTTATAAACATGCTCTGATTGGATTTCTCTCTTGCCTTTCTCTTAGGACTCAGAGAGTTCTGTTCCGGAACATATTATCTAGCATTATGTATGTTTCATCTCTCAATCAATTAGATGGTCCTTATTTTGCGAGACAATTGTACATTTCTATCCTTAGGCTGATTTTGGAACATGCGATGATTATTTGGAATCCATATTGATACATTTGTGTTAGTATGTAAGACCGCCAATCAACCATGAGGTCCATCTGACAATTTTCAACAGCGGTATCACCTTATAATATTGCCAGCGACTGGTTATGAGTATACTACTGCTGAAAAATTCTCTAATGCATTTGCCGTTCGTGGCCCTTTTAATAAGTCTAAAAATGGAATCCGGTGCAGCTCAGGCAGTATTTCTTATTCTGCTTTCGAGGCTTAGAGAGGAATCATGTTAATAGATTTCCATCGTGTAAGGCTAGGTTGGGGCTAATAAAACTTCATAAATTATAGTGGAGATGGACAGTTTTGGTAGGCGGTGATATTGATTCTGCAATGATTTAACTTAAATTGTGATTTTAACTCAGACCTCTATGACATTTCAATGCCTAGTTTTTCTTGGATTTTGCATACAATAATTCGAATTTTTAGCTTTAAATTAAAATCTCTACAACTTATAACAATATTCCTGAATAGACACTCAAGCCAAATTAATGCATCTCATAATTTCAGATGATATATCCCATTGGCCGTTTGGAAGGCATCGAAGATAATCAAATTTTTTTGCTTTAGTTAACTGCCAGACCATATTCTTCTATTTAATTTAAATCGATGTACCAGGTGTTATATCAGCTACTAAGGTTGTGTAATCAGCATATCTTACGTATGCCTTGTGATATTTTTATATCTCTAGAGTTTTGTCCATCGATCAATATATGACAAATTGTTGTCAGTAAACTATTTGTATTGCATGTATATCTTTATCCTGAATATAAAGAGAGCTAAGTATTTGAAACAATTTATAGTACTAAGCAGTATCAGATGTTTTTTGTAGTCTATGAATGAAATGATAAAAATCTTAATAGCTTTTATTAATACCTTGCCTGAAACGTAATTGGTTTTCATTATTTCTTTAAATCTTCCTTATGATTTTAATAACAAACTCTTTATTATGGGTATATGTATTTAAGGGGTTTCCCGGTTGCCGGGAAAGTGGAGCACCTGAAATAAAATCTCTAATAAAAAATCGTTCAAATGTGTACAATTTGGGATTTAAGAAATGTGGTTGCTACAATTACATACAGTGGTTTATAGTCAAATTGAGCCAGGCTATATTTTTTAGCAAATCTGATTTGCAAAAGCTTTAAGTATTTTAATTAATTAACTTCAAAACTTAAAAAAAAAACCAACTATTTCAGATTTTGTTCACTGACTGATTGCCACGAATTATTATGAAACGAACCAAAGTTGTTTCGATAAAAACTTAAATGACAACCCCAGCAGCCGTTGTTTAACGCCAAAACATATTTAAATTGACAACAAACATTCTTTATTTGGTATCAAGTTTTTATATCAGAACTCCTCGTTTTTCGCCAAACTTTTTGTTTTTCTTCAAAATTAAGTACAATATAATACGAATTATGTCTCCGAACAACACAACTATACTGCAAAGTTCTTCGATATAAATCTTGATACTCACAGTAAGATATGTAGGTATACTTGTAGTCGGATTCCCGGGAAATAAATGTTTTTTCCCGTTTTTCGGGAATAAACAAGTGCGGGAAATTAAGAACCCTAGTATACATCTATATATACAATTAAAAATACTCAAAAGTTTAAACAAATCATCGCATGATTAAAGCTTTGAGTCAAATAATTCAGTTGTAATTTCTCAATTTTTACAATAATGTAAACATTTCCGTTAACCAATTGTCCAAGTATTTCTTAGATGCTTACATATATGAGTACAGCAACAAGGCTATTTCGCCAATTAAATTCATATTGGCTCTGTTTGTTTACTTAAGACAAAATATCCTGGTACGATGACTGAGCAATCCTATAACAACCATTTAGACAAAAAACTTCCCGAAGATGAATTCGGATTATAAACAAACTCTAATGATGCCCATAATAACAGAAAAACATTCTGGTGGTCGAAAGTACCGCCAAATTTACGTAAAAATGGCATCTTGATAACAGCAAAAATGCTGTGAATTGACTAGCCTAACCACTTTGCTCTCAAGTCTAGCAAACACCTGTAGGGGGTTTTCGAAAGAAATTTTTTTTGGTACGGATCGAAATATGGAATAAAGTGTGGGAATTTTCCCAAGCGACTGCTAGACTTAATTATACAATATTTTGCAAATTATAAAGGCTGCCGCCATTACTGCCAAAAAAAACTATACAAAATACTAAACCTCAAAAAATTAGTAAATTTAGTACTGAAGCTGCAAGAGGCCAATAAAGAATAAGGATAAATGTGAATTGAATATGCAGATAAGAGTTCAACAAGCAAATAGTGTTAATATGTAGTTGTATTCCTATTTTTTAGAGTTAAAAATGCACTGAGACAGTTTATTAAGTCATGCAATTTGAGTAAAGTCTGGACTTAATGAGTTTCTTTCCAAAATTAAATTTTTATTTTTAAAATTCTGTTAAAGATCGACTTCTTCAAGACCATTTTTGCTACGAACACATTTTGCTTCATTGTAATAACTTTTTTCGAAATTTTCTCACAATATATCTCTTGCAAATTAATTGTAAATTAGAAATAAGCACATTTTTATTAAAAAATTTACTAATTAAATGCTTACGCACTCTGTTCTTAAAGCATATTTTTCTATTTTTTTTTTTTTGTTTAGGGTCAACTAGCGCTTTCAGCCTTTTTGACGCCATTAGTTCTTAAACTATAAATATGCATTTCTGTACATTGCAACACACATTTGTTCAGTTTTATTTTTCTTTTTTTTTAATTTCTCTGCATGCCAAGTACAGCTTTTTTGTTTTAAACTGTATCCTTTCAATTGTTAAAAAATCTTCTTTTATCGTCAGTTGTTATTTTTGTTTTCCACTTGTAGTCGCACTAAAACACAATTAGTTTTCTTAAGGAAACGATAACTGGTTAAATAGACATGAAAAAACGAGAAACAGGAGTAAAACAATGGCTTTAAGTGCTAAGGACTAAAACAATGACGACAGTCAGGATGAGAGTATGATGATAAAGACGATTATTCTGATGTTGTTACAAAAGAACCAGCCATCCAATATTGTTACATTTGGATTATTGGCACTTGAGGGTCTTTTCTTTTTATTCATTTAGTTATTCCTCTTTTTTATACATTTGTGTTTTATTGGTGTCAATTTAATGGCGTTTGCATTTTTTTTTCTGAAACTGTAAAAATTATTGTGATTAAGATGACAATCGGTTTAGCTTAGGAAAAAACAATATTTTTTCTTCAAGTTATTGCCAAGTTGACATTGATCTTTTAAAAGCTTATTAATGAATAAAATGATTGTATCGAAAATTACTTTGCCAAAATTAAAGATAGGGGGCCTATAAAATAGATCAGAACTAGAGTATTTAATAACCGGAATCGGATATATATATATAAAATATCATCTATGATAATGATTAACATATGGGAAGCGAAGTACGCTGAGTTTATAAATATAAATGTATAGATATAACTTGAGTTAAGGTTTTTACCTTTTTTTCACCATTTGTCCCTTTCCGGTCCAACGGTTGAACATATCAACATAAAACGATAGCTCATGTGGTATTTTTATATTTTACTAGCTCAAACGCGGCGTGCTTCGCTAACCCCTTCTTATTTAATATCTTATATTATATTATATTATATAATATTATTTTAGTTATATTTTTTACCTTTTTTCCACCATTTGTCCCCTTCCGATCCAATTCTAAACATTTTGGTTAGTATAGTTTCTTCTAGAAAGATAATGTAGAATCTGTCGTTTATCTGTATACAATCTTCAAGCAAACACGCAATCATTTTGTATATAAGATACGTATATAGATAGCTTTTTTCCAGTGCGTTTCTGCAATACCCGCTTTTTGACTAATGTGCATAGATAGGGTTGCTTTAATTGTTGCCGTTCTCAACACATACAAAATTCAATATTAATTTTTCGAATTTTACTGGTTGATGATATGTATGTTTTGCGACTTTGTTTGAACGTAAACTTTAAACAATGCCGTTCTCAATTTTTTCAAAAATTACTGTTTTTTTTGTATGGGAGGTACCACGCCAACTTTTTTAAATTCGCCCACTTTTTGACGCATAATTTGTATTGAATATAAAGTCATTCAGATCAAATTCTGAAACTTTGGCTTTAACGTTTTCAAGATATACAGAAATCCATATTTCGTTTTCAAATCTGCGCAGTTTTTAACTGATGATTTCAAAAGTTTTTGCTTTAACAGTTCTCGAGATATACAGAAATCAGTATTTAGTTTGTATGGAAGGTACCACGCCCACTTGTGCAGCTCCTCTCAGTTTTCGACTGCTGATTGGTATCGACTATAGTCATTCAAAACAAATTTAATAACTTTAGGTTTAACGGTTCTCAAAATAGACAAAAATCAATATTTACTTTGTATGGGAGGCATCATGCCTAATTATCCGATACCGCTCACTTTTTGACTAATGCACCCGCTATTTCGTTACCATCTATCCCACAGTGTCCAGGTATATAAAGTAACCGGACCTTATTTCTAAGTGAAAGCCTTTGCAATGTATGACAGAAATATTAGACAAGTCTAGATGTCATACGAAATTAATTTTTTTATCTGTTCCTCAAGTCATGCAGTGGTCGGCTGTTTGTAGCTGTCAAACACAAACTAAATGTCGCAGCTTGTTCAAATTTCGACAGCAGTCAAGCGACTTATTAAACCGCTGTCGGGTTAAGCTCCAGTTTTATAAAAAACAAACGAGACAAATTAATTTAATTATTTTATGTTGTTTTATAATTATAGTTTTAGTTAAAACAAATTGAAAAGGAACTTTTGTTTGCTTACTCATTAAAAGAATAAACAAATAATAATAGAACCTAGAAACCCAAGCAATAGGGGTATTCATATAAACTGGTATATTTAACAACTCGTAAATTGTTTGCATTTGGAAATCATATTGAACCAATGCACTCTGTAAATAAACTACTCAAGTTTATTTTATTTTTTTGTTTAATTTATTTTTAACATTTGAGTGATACAAGTATTACCTTTATTAGATTTTTTTTAAGAAAAATTTAAGGAACACAAATAAGATAACATGATAATCCTCTTTTTCTATCACGTATATATGTAATTAAGAGCCCAAATTCTTGCTTAGCATTTTAACAATCTAGAAAAAAAGTTCTGCATACAAAATTTTTAATTTCGCAGGCCTTAAGTATTTAAAGTTTAAGAGGTTGAAGAGGCATTTAGCAGGTTAGGCTAGTACCCCTCTTAATTTATTTTTTATAAGAAAACCGAATCCGAAAATAATTTTTTCAGAAAATAATTTTTTTTAAAGTATTGCAGAACTGTTTCTTTAAGTCCAATGGTTTAACGTTTCAATGTACCATACATATATATACACTTCCCAGTGGCGTATTTGAGCGACATTGTCACTATGATATTTTCATCGATGAACCATCATCAGTTGGAAATTTGTATGAAATTATCGTAAATGAAAAATTTCATTGATGAGTGCACTGCATGCTAAACGATGCAGTAACGAATAACCACAATATTTTTTGATGATATAGAACCAGACTTGCCAACCCACTAGCTATACCAGGTTTTATTGGTTATTACATTTACAACAAACATAAGTATAAGTATAACCCATTGGGAGTAAAAATTAATTCGTTCCTTCTTTTGCTCAGAAAATATAATAAGTAATTAACTAATTAATAAATTTATCACAATAAAAATATAAGAAATCATTCTTTAATCTTTGCTCCGCCTCTGAGCTAATTTTTAAATCCCGCTTCAAAAAAAATTATCGTTTTTTGAGGCGATCCATCCTTGAAGCCGCTTTTATATTTCTTGAAAAGAAGTGATTGGTGATATGGTAAAAAATATTGTATCTGTCGAATTAGCGAATAGTCAGAGGGACCAGGGTTCAAATAGTAAGGTGTCTGATCGTTTCTGACAAAAGTTTCGAAACTTTTGCGACATGAGGTCGAGCGTGGCAAATTCAATTTCTGTCATGTATAGTAATTTGGACAATTACTTTAAAAAGTCATATGTGACATCAAAGTCTTCGATGCTTTACCATTATCAGCGCTTGTCACTATGATATTAGCCACTGGGTACTGGTGTTATTTCACACTTATTCACGAAGGAGATTTATCTACATCCTTAAAATATCTAAAAATTGTCTATTAATTTAGGATAAAAAAAAGTTTTAATCTCAAAGCTGAAAATTTTTAAATCAATATTTATTGTCAGCATTAATGAGTGCTTGATCTTACGAACTTCAAAAAATAGTCCAAATATATACTTGTCAAGTAATAATATATTATAATCAGCTGTTTTCTTAAACATAAATTAAAAATACTCGCTAAAAAGAGAAATTGAAAGCAGATATGTTTCAATTTTTAAAATTGAGTTTATTAAAAATTTGAAGGCAAAACTTATAATTTTAGTCCCCGTTTTATGCATTAAACACATAGAGCACAGTAGGTTTTCAGAGATATATAAAGTTCAAGTGGTAGAGGGAATTATATTATTAAGAAAAGCTTAATTGATTTTGGTGTTTTTAACATTTAAGAACCTATTTAATTTGATGTTGAAGCCATATGTTCGATCTCATTTCAAATAAAATACAGCAAATAAATGCTCTAAGCGGAAATTCAGAAAGTGCCGTTAAATTAGAAACAAATCTCGATTTCCCGGGAACTAAAAACGTGTAGAGAAAAAACATCTATCCGAGCTCTAAAAGCGGATATTCCGTTCGCGTTGAAAATGGGTCTTATCATGAAAAATGATGCATATAAAGAAACTGAATCTTAAAAAACTTAAGACCAAATTCCTTACGCAAAATACGGTGTAATTTCGCTTGCAGCATTACGTTGTTATTACGCGACGTGCACGTTCAGTTCAGTTAATTAAGTGATGAAATTTTTTTAAGTCTTAATAATTTGTTAAAAACTTGTCATAGCCCAAAATTTTTTCTAAAATTCATAAAATCTTCGATATTATAATAAAACCTCAATTTTGTTTTACTTTTAATATTTTTGAACTGATCATTGTAAAAGCATATATAGTGTGTATGTATGTATTTCAACGAAACTGTTTTTAAATGATTGTGTAAATGTCAGGGAGAATGGCAAATTCGTTATAAATTTGAATACATATTGTAAGTATATTTGTTATATTTGCAACCATAGTGTTATACGTCGTTAGACCCGGATATATATTTGCCATAATAGCACAAGTTCGAAAAAAATACCCAATATTATTTGGGACACAAACCAAAAGAACTATAACGTAATTCAATTGAAAAATATGTTGATGTCTAGAAAAATTCTAATAACGAAAACGTGTTATAACGGCGTTTAGACGAGGATATGAAAACCGTAACAACTGTGTGGTGAATAAAAAAATGCCGCCTGTAGATATTAAAGAGAAAGAAGAAAAGAGAATTTAAATTTGCAAAGGACATGCGTAAGCATTAAACGAAAATGAAATCGAAATTGCAATACGTTTATTTGAAGTAGTTATTGTTGTTTATACAAACCAGTCTAAAAGAGAAAACACGAAAGGGTGCGTTCGTAAATTTTAGTCAATAATAAATTAAATTGAAGAATTAAAACAACGAATTAGTAAGAAATAAAATCGAGAGAAAGAGAGCGAAACTACGAGAGAGAGCCAGAGTGAGAGTAAACGCAAAATACGTTATAACGTTATAAAATGTTAACGGTTTTCTATATATTTGCAATTTTGTTTTGATGATAGTATTAGTGTTTTCGTTTGGATATGACGCTTTCAGTTATATGTATATGTGTGAAAGTGTGCTTGTGTGTAAATTGAGCAGCACAATTTAACAATAACCAGTGACAGAAGGATAATATTGAAAAATCAAACGATGTGTATGACTATTTGTGAAGACGACGAATAGGCTTCGCATTCAGTTTGAATTGTGTCCTCGTAATGAAAGGATATTCGTTACATTGTTATTAAGTTGTTATTATTTTGTTCAGTCTAATAAAAAAATCAAATAATAAAAAAAATATCAAAAAATATATATGTGGAAATTTAAATCAAATTTTTAAAAGAAGAGCATAAAAGTCAAAATAAAAGCGAAATACAGCGCGTAAAAGCTTAAGAAATATATAAAAAAAAATTTTTAAATAAATAACAAAATCAAAAAAAAGTATATAATTTTTTTGTCGCTTAAAATAAGGCGAACAAAGAAGTATCTTTCCCTTAAATCAAAACCACTCTTCAACCGCTCTACTAATACCAGTCGTATACAAAGAAAGTTCAAAATTTCATTAATTTTTTATATAAATAATATTATTTGTTAAACATTTCTGTTTTCAAAATAATATAAATTTTAATATTAATACATAAACAACAACAACAACAACAACAAATTTTAAGAATATCGAGTTTAACAAAGAAAATAGAAACAATTTCGAAAGGCGTGAAATATAGGTGAAAATAGAAATCAAACAAAATATATTCAAATCAATTAAAAAAATAGATAAAATAAAATAATAACAGAAAATAAATAAAAAGTAAATGAAAATAAATATTATTTTTAAAGATAGTGCATATATTTTTTTAAATTTAAATTTTGCTACAAAACATAAAAAAGAGTGAAATTTTTAACAGAATTTCTCAGAGATAAGTAGTACTATTTGTAAATTACTTATAGAATAAAAATAAAAATATTTTTTATATATTTGTGGTTCAATTAAGAATATTTTTTGTAACATAAATCTAAGGCTATGTTTTAGAATTTCTTTTATAGCAAAAAATGCAGGTCAACAACAAGAGGCTTAGAAGTTTGTTTTTTTTATAAAAGAAGAAAATAATTATATTTATTTAAAATTAGCTTTAATTTTATTTTCAAATTGTAATTTATTAGAATATCGATTTTTAAATTCAAAATTTTACTACAATATTCTTTTTACATATATACAAAAAAGTATAAAATTTTATGAGAAGAAATGTATATATGAACTTTAAAACAAGTACATACATATGTGCAATGGCAAGCAATTGTAGCTCCCAATATATGATGCGTATGAGTAATATACATAATACTGTATATGTTTACTCACACATTTAATTTTTTACTTTATACATATATATATAAATATATATATAGAAATAATACATACACAATACTTACGATTTTATTCCACAAACGATAGAGTACATAGAGCCAAAGTCATTAAACGTTTAAAGCAGCATGGGAGTTGCAGTGTTATTTGTTACATATGGATTTTTTTTCCAATGAGTTTTTCTAAATATATATGTATGTATGGTGCATATGCTTTTTATAAGAATTATTTTTCTTTCTATAAACGCAAAATTATAAGGTTTTTTTATTGTTTTTTTTTATTTATTTCCTCTAACCGGGAAATTTTATATCAATAATTTCAGTTAAAAATAAGAGAAAAAAAACAGCTGCAAATATCATAAAGAAATTTTACGGCACATAATATGTATGTGTTTGAGAAATATAAAATATAGATTTTATTAAACTCAGGCATCACAATTGTATACAATATTCCATTTCTTTTATCGCCTTAATTTCGCTTATAAAGTGTTTAACGTTTGCTCTTTTCAAAATTCATTCAATTCTTTACGTAGACAGATCAAAAAATTGTTATATATTATCATGACTAATATTTTGACAATTTTATTTCTACTGTTTATTTTATTTTTTTTATAAAAAGGCTGTTTATAGTATTTCATTAAGCTTGTAGTAAGTGTATTCGATATATCATATTTCGAATAAAATTAATTTTTCTTATTCTCCTTAACATGAGTAATCAACACGTAGTATTATGGTATCAAGTTTATTTCGAGCAAAGCAAAAATAAACAAAAGAAATATTTCCCTAAAGTAAAAAAAGAAAACAAATCGTACATATTTCTATTTTTGGGCCATATTGTGTTATAAAATATTAAAAGTTTGCGGCTTTAAAATTCATATTGAATTTCGGGAAATTCGTTTTAAAAACAAAAACTTTTTTTAGAATTTATTTTTTTTTTCTGAGTTTGAACAATCTGAACAATAAGTCAATATGTCAAAATTTCCCTTACTCTGAGGACTAAAATAAGAAAACAAAAAATTTTCATTTGAAACTATTCTATTCTGTTCAAATATCGTTGAAATAGAAATAAATGTATAGAAATTTTTCTATAAAATAGAAATAGTTTTAAAGCTATTAAATAACAAAAACAAAAAAAAAATAAAATAAATAAATAAAATAAATAAAATTAATAATTTTTGTTCTTATTCTTAAAAGCCATATTGTAACTCTTGTAGGTATTACGGGTAAAATATTTTTTAAAAAGCCACAATTACTTGGGTTTTTTCTTATTTTTTAATGTTAATCAACAACCTACTTAAACTACACCAAGAAATTTTTAAAAAAAGGAATGTAAGTACCGTTACTCATTAAATTCCTTTATGTTCAATATGTAAACAATGAAAAAGTTTTGTGGACAAATTATTAATTTACACAAAAGTTTCATTTGCAACTATCTGAAGGCTAACGAGAACATTTCGAGTAACTGCTCGGAACGTTATTATTTCTTGGTCTCAATACAACACAACATTTAAGAGCGGAGGTTTAAAAAATATATATCAATATAAAGGTTAGATAGATGTGCAAAAAGGGCAATTCATGAATCTATTTGTCGTAAAAGGAATATTCTGCTGGCAAATGTACACAAAAGGGTGCTTTGTTTGTTATCTCTGTGCAAAATTCACTCTACGTTGCCAATATTCTGGTTGATTTAGCAAAAATCCAGTAGTACTCCAATGAAACAATGAGATGATTCTGGCAAAAAAATGAAACATTTGTTGAAAAAGATAATCCACCAAACTGTCCTGAACTTCGTCCGAAATAAACATTTTGGTCCAAAGCAAGTTAGCAGAACTCCATAACATTTGTACTTCTGGTGGAATAAAGCAGTGACCGTCTGTAGACGGCCTTAGACATTTAAGGGTTAATAAATAAAAATGTAAAAATCTTTCGTTTACATGCTTCATTGAATCATTTTTTCTTAATTTTTTTTTTTTTTAGTTTTTAGCATTTTAGCACTACTGACTGTTGCTATAATATATAGAAAGTGAAAAATTTACTTAACACATTGGCTGCCAAGTGTAACACCGGTGGCTATTTTTTTTTAATATGAAACCATATGTACGACCCGTATACGGTCATATACTTTGTTTATTAAATATTTTTCGGTTTGTTAAGCAAAAAAGAAAAATAAAATTTAACTGCTGAGGAACCTTTGCATAAATACAAAATTTCTTTTACTGTATAAAATTTTAAAGACTTTGTTTAAAGAAGTTGAAATTTTCACATTGATTTTTGGTAGGCCTTCATGGGAATGACTGTTTTTTATATGGGAGCAGTCAACACGTTAAGCAAATTAACAAATTAAAATTTGTTTTGTAATTCAAAAGATATGTCAGTTGTAGGTATTATTTTCAATATTAGGTAAACATGAAATGCGTTTAAAAGTCATCTACTTACCGGAAATAAAAATAAAAATAAAATTCTCCATATAAATTTTTCACACACAGAAAACACACTAAAAAAAATCATTTGTTTTTCATGGAAATATTTGTTGCATTGTTATTATTATTATTATTTTTTTAAAGCAAAATTTGTAAAATTATTACTTTGTTCGTGATATCAAAATTTTCGGAAAAGAACTTCATAATCGTTCTCGGTATTGCTTTTTTTGAAAAGAACACATAAAGTCCAAAAGGAAAAAATGTCATCAGTGTTTTACAAAATTTTTAACGAAATATTTATTCATATATAAATATAAGCAAAATGTAATAGTTTCGCAGAAATATATCACAGTTTTAAAATAAAAACAAGAGAATAATAAATAATAGTACGAAAGAAACAAACAAAAAATAAATCTTCAGATAAAAATTGTGAATTATAACAACTGCTCTATTCTTTTTTTTTTTCTTAATTTTTGTGCCATTCTCAATTCTTGCAGTGAGACAAATAGATCAGTTTATAAACTATTGAATAGGAACAGAGCGTAACTTATTAAAGCAATATGCTATAGGATTTTTAAATTTTAAGTAGTCGAAATGACACGTAGTCGATGTAACAAAAGGCTGTGTTTAATATATTAGACCAGATGTGTAGTGCTATGTTTTGCTCAAGAAAAAGAGATGGTCCATATTAACATTTTTTTGTATAATAGATATTAGATATGAAAACAGCATGTGATCTATGAATATAATCTGCTTAATGCGAAGAAATTCGAAATTTAAGCAAATCCGTTCATCTCTAGTGCAGCCATATATAAAAGATAATTTAAAGTATCCTACCTTATCAAATTTAGTAAGTGATTTCCAGTAGACACTCGCTTAAAAACAAGAAGAATCATGGCATAATAAAACCATATATACGACATGCGAAAAGAATGTTTGTGGAGAGCATAAAAGTCAACTTTTTACCTTTTATGCAAAGCATGAAATTATAACCTTTTTTGTTCTTTTGCTAAATAGAGTAATGCTTACTTCTTATAAGAGCAGCAAGCCTAAGTAAACCTCAGTTTTTAAGTATTATTATATTTTTATCGTCATATGAGACTAACAAATCTGAATTAAAGTAATAATTTTTAGCTTAGGAAAATCAAATAAAAACAAAGCAAATCAGCAATGTTTTTTTTTAATTTTTTGTAAATATACATTTATTGTTTTTTATCTTTCTGAAAATTTTTTAAAATTTTGTGCATCATAATTTTAGGGTTAAATGCATTAGTATTTATATATTTATAAAATTACATATGCGTAAAATAAGTAATGCTTTTAGTGTAAGCTAGAGCTACAGAGGAATAAAAAAAAATTAAGGTTCGAAAGGAAAGACATTTTTTTAACAATACTCTGTCACGTTTGTAACTTATTTGTTTATAGGCTAGCCCCTAAGCAATACTTAAATTGAAGAATTTGCATTTTAAGAGACGGTATATAGAGTGAAGGTTTAATATGTCGAATGAATTAAATATTAATATAGTTATTTGAAGTAAACTATTAAGTTTATAGTTTACATAATTTATATTTAAGAATTTTATGATTTCAAATTTTTTTTTCCAAAGTTGTGAGTCCGAACTGCTAAGAAGATTGTGATTTGATTTTTCCCTCTTACTTTTGCAATCCTGTCATATGAAAAATAAATTTTAATTATTTTGACATTTTAGTGACATTATTGTAAAAAATAATACTTGAAAATATAAATAATTAAAAGAAAATTGCTGACTAATTGTATTGTGTTAATAAGTGAAATTAAAAAAAGCAAAGTCCTAGTTTCCTTGATTTATTTTATTTTTATTTAAAATAATTATTTGAACACAAAAACAAGAAAAAATTCGAAAACTCGAACAATTTTTTATCAATTAATCTTCTCTAGTGGCCAAAAAAGAAATATGTAGCTGAGGCTCTGATATAATATTATGTTTTTCTTAATAACTACTAAGCAGTTCTCACAACTTACCCTTAGAGTACTTATGTATGCATTTTTTTTAATAAAAAAAATTAAATTTTAATTTTAATTATCTAAATTAGTTGCAGAAATCAGTGAAACATAAAAAATATATATATAATAATAATAAATTTAATAAAAGAACTAAACAGGTGTTTTTTTAAGTTTGCAATTTTGACAACTTAAAATTATCTTTACACTATGCATTGTGCTGGCTTAAGTATAATTAAATTAAGAAATATATAATATGTTTTAAGTACAAGTGCTTTAAATAGTGTATGTTATTACAAATAATGTGCAATGCATTGATTTTTTAATATCTTAGTATTTCTAATATTAATTAGAAAAATTAAAGTTAAAAACAAGTGTTTTTTGTTAATTTAAAAAAATATATAAATTTTAAATAAATCAGAATTTTATAGCATATTTGGTTTTATAATTTGAATTATTACCTTAAGTATTAAAAGGACTTTAAATATGCCGGAATTTTAACATTTCAGAAACTTTTAATAATTATTGTGTTTTTTAATTGTAAATACGTTTTTCAGGAAATTTTCTTCTCCTTTATAATATATTGATGTGGTCATTCGAGTAGTTGCATATGTTAACATTCTACGGCACAACATGTATGAGATCCATAATTAAAGACAAATTATTATGAAAGACAGTTGAAAATACAGTGAATGCAGATTAAAAACGATCAATTATAAAGTAATATTTCATTGTGGAGTGTTATACAAAAAATTTTTTTTTTTATTATTATGTTTATTTATTTATTTTGTTAAAGATAATATCGGATATATTCTTTAAGCCGAAATCGAGTGAAATTGATATCTATTAAAATACCAAATTGATATAATTTTCAAATCTGACAAGATTTTGATAATTTTTTTTTATATTAATATGCTTAATTACCTTTTAACTAACTTTCTTTATTATCAACATTTTGATAAATCACCACAATTAAGTATTATTTGTCTTTGAAAACTTACTTAATTTTAATTTCACTTTTTTTCTATTAACAAAACATACCCGCATATTCAAAAATGATATATGTATGTATACAGTTTATAAGGTTAAAAGCAACTTAGCTCTATTTGTTAAAAACTTTCGCAAAATTTTAAATTAGCGGTATTTAAATCAAACAAAAATTTGTCTCTTGTTTCAAGAAATTATTTTTATTTTAATTAAATTAAAAACTAATTTAATTCCTAAGAAAAAAAAATAATAATAAGGAGAATAAAGGTGAGGTAATTAAAATTAAATAAAAGAATACGAAAGTTTATTGAAGACAACATAAAATATGAAATTCCAGCTATATTTGTTAAATAAGAGCTTGAGTTTCTTCTTTATTATATATTTTTATTCCAAATTATTGGAAGAAGGATAACACAGAATAGAATGTAGTTGAAAAGTTTGGGGAGAGATATTATTTTTGTGATAGCCGCTATCAAGTACAACAAGAATAAGTTTTTTAAAATATTCAAACACCCTCATTATCTAAGATACTGGTAAAAAATCAGATATTCGTATCTTCATGCACTTATAAGCTGATTATTTAGCTAAATATTAATCGAACCGTACTATTTATGAATTAATTAAGAATTAAATGAGTCTAATGTTTTAGAAGTTAGTTGAAAATTTACTGAGTTATTAAGTTTTTTAAAATGCAACTCATGAAAGTATCTGAAAATTTATATAATAATAATGATATTAAATAATTATAATAAAATAAATATTTCACTCTTTTTTATAACTTTGTACCATTTTTTTATTTGCTTATTGTTAACTATTCTTAATTCCATACTTATCTTAACTTTTAGAATTGATACTTTTATAACCAAATTAAATCGTTTTAATTTAACGCAAAATTCAACTCTCAACTATTTCATTGGTCTGTGATAAGTGAAGGTCAAGCTAAATAAGTGTTGTTAAAATTTATTTTAATTAAAAAAGAAGAAAATAATACAAATTTTTAAATAAAATTTTTGTCTCTTTCCTTTGACAAACGCAAAAAAAGAAACTAAATATTTTAGAGAAATTACATTTTTATGTTAATTAAACATTAAATAATTTCCTTAAAAAAAATCACAAGTGCGGTTTCAGCCTACCCAAAATAAAAACAAAAATATATTAAAAGTGGATGTTATAGTGAAAATTTATAAAATAATAAATAAAAGCAAAAACCAAAAAAAAAAAATTGTTTAAAACAAATATTTTCATATAGACGTGAAACAATTATTAAAATAGACACACACACACACACCCTCAAAAACCACACAAAATATACAAACAAAATTACAAAAAAAAAAACAAGTCCAGCCGGTGAAAAGTATAGAAAACTCAATAACCAAAAAACATCAAAAAATGCTTTAAAAAATATTTAATTAACTGCCTAAGCAAAAGTGTAAATTATAGCCAAAAAAACTTGAATTTTAACACGAAAAATCATAAAATTGTTTTAAGCAACAGAATTACAGCAAAAAAAAAATTAAAAATAAATAAATATAACAGAACACAACTACTGCAGTTATAACAATAGACGAGTAACATTCTCTATTATTCTACACAAATAATTTGTTATTGCCATCAACGCGAACAATTTACCACTTTGTAAAACCACAACATCCACATCAACATCAACTACATTCGGCATACAGAGACTGATTGTGCCGACAAACAGACATATAGAAAGGTGCACATGCATGCATACAACATTTACATGTTTCAAACATAAAATTACTACCACTACAACTACTTCAGCTACTAACTACTACCATCACCACTACTATTATTACTTCAACGACAGTGTTGTGTGTGAATTTGAATTGGAAAAAAATCACACAAAAAGAGAACGTATTTAAAAGAACAACAAAACTATATATATATATATGTAACAAAATAACAGGAAAGTACTCGTTTAATCTCGTCTGTTCTTCTTATCCCCCCAAACATACTCTCACTTTATACTCAAATTGCAATATTCGCATGTAGAAGAACGAATAACGAGTTAAAAAAGTAGCATAACATTAGCATACCTTGACTGTATTAACATACGTGAGCATTATAGAATTAACATTTTTACACTTACATAAGTGTATAGGTATAAGTATAAGCCTGTGTGTACGTGCGCGTGTGTGTGAAGGAGCATTTGTATAAAGTGTAACGATAAATGAGTAATAGTATCTAACTGTAACTTGACCGCAAAACATCAAAAGCATTACAAACAGAGAAAGAAAAACAAAAAACCATTAGAATTCGGAATTTTTAAATACAAAAACAAGACACAGCAGGGCAGTAAACGTATTTAAAATACTCGCTCACAATCAAAACACACACACATTTACAAATACGGTGTAAAGGGCATAGAATAGAAATTAACGGAGTTGAGTGAGACGCAGCAAAAAACTCATTGTGTGTTGTTGAGCAAAACAAAAAGCAAATCAAAAATGTTGGCAATGCCCACACTCATGATGCCAGCCACAGCACAAATGACGCTTAGCAGTCAACCACTATCCGTTGGTGCTCCACATGCTAAACCATACGAAACTAAATTGTTGGCCATACATCAGACTCATATAACACAGCAGCAGCAACAACAACAGCAAGCGCATCAGCAGGCTAATAATAATAAGCAGCAACAGCAGCAGCAACAACAACAACAACAACAACAGCAGCAACAACAAATGTCAGCTAATAGCCAACAGCAGCAGCAACAGGCTCAACAACAGCAACAACAAGTTGCTGCTGTACAACAGCAGCAGCAACAACAAGCCCAACAACAACATCAACAACAGCAAGCGGCTGCTGCAGCTGCTGCTGCAGCTTGTATAGCCCAACAGCAGGCTGTTGCTGTTGCTGCTGCTGCCGCACAACAACAACAACAACAATATCAAATACATTCTCAACAACAATCACCACAACAGGCTTTGAGTGCTTCACCCAAGCAAGGTAAGTAAATAACAAACAGTATCAAACAGCATCATCCATACAAGCGTTTATGGAAATATTTAGAATAATTGATCAAATATTTTTCAAATTACATTGCCGAGCTTAAAATATATGTTGCTAAGTTTGTAAGGTTTTTGTTTTGTTTTTACCTATTTTATTCTTAATATCTTATAACATAAGAGTCCTTACAAAGAGCTTGAACTGTATGTTTAACTGCCAATAGAACATAATGAAGTTGAGATAGAGATTTAAAATCGATAGTTTTAAATAAATTCATGGATGATAACTCTTCAAAACTATCGCTTATGCAGTCTTTCAAGATTAATATTCTTTTTAACCGTAGTATTATAGAATTCGTTTGCAATAGTTCTTTATTATTTCTAACTGCCTTTTAACAGACACAGGATGGGTGAAATATTTTAAATTTAATCAGACGATTAACAGTGCGATTACGGTTAGGATTAAATGGTGCGTTTAATCACGATTAAATTACGATTAAAATCGATTTGCAATCCCTAGTAATACGATTAGCTACACATTATTCTGGACATTTTTCGATTTAGTAGACTCATAACAGATAATGCTACTAAATTTTAGCATGAAGTCAAGTCATAACAGCCGATGCTGCTAAATTTCAATTTTCATCAGTGTGTGACATTCAGCGACGTTTTCGTACATAACAACCTTTGCTTGTGTCATTGGCACGAGGATTAATGAATGAAATTTTTCATTTATGATAATTTCTTACGAATTTCGACTTCATACTAATATTGTGATGATGTCTCAACGATGGAAATATTTTAGTGACTATGTCGTTGAAAATCGCTACAGGGCGAATAAATAATACGTTTTTTTATAAACTAATATGTACATTTTAATTAATTTTTCAAAATATAATTTTTGTATTGTTTGGTTTTATTAAAAAAATAGCTTTGATTTTATATGTTAAGTAGAAATTTACTTATCAAAGTATTTTGTTTTTTCTTTACTAAGTGTACCATTTGGGTAAAGAATTATCAGCCATATGTCTTTTGTACTCAAAGTATAAACCACAGCAATCAGATCATAGCTCCTACCCTTTTCACTTTATTCTTAGAATTGATACACGATTTTGACTTCCGCTCACACTTAGCAGCTTTAAGCATTAAAGAGCGAACAAAAAATTACCACATAAAGCCTGTAGCAATTTTCCACATAACGTAAAAAAAACCTGGTGACTTTGTTGGATTTTTGGCAAATTACCTATTCGTAAGGAAACAACACTTTAAGCATTATAAGGGGTGTTTTTTATAGAGGTATAGAACTTTAAGTTGGCATTACTTGTCGAGATGGCGACTGATTTAAAAGCTGTCAAGTGATTTATTCTCAGTTTGGTTTGGCAATTCATCATGAATAGTCTCACGCCCGGCGTAGATTCGTCGAATGGGTCCAAAAAGAGATTACCGTTGTTCCCGATTTTCATAAGCGAATTTTGTTTAGCGATGAAGCGCACTTCTAGTTAAATGGCTACGTCAACAAACAAAACTGCCGCATTTGAAGTGAAGGTAATCCTCAAGTGTATGTGGAAACACCGTTACATCCAGAAAAACTGACTGTTTGGTGCGCTTTATGGGCTGGTGGAATCATTGGTCCGCACTTTTTCAAAAACGATGGTGGCCAGAACGTTACAGTCAATGGTGATTTCTATAGAGCCATGATTTCTAACTTTTTCATTCCTGAATTGAATAACCATGATGTCCAGGAGATGTGGTTTCAAAAAAACGGCGCAACATGTCGCACAGCTCGTGCCACAATAGATTTATTGAAAGACGCATTTGGTGACCGCCTAATTTCACGTTTTGGACCTGTGAATTCGCCTCCAAGATCTTGTGATTTAACACCGCTAGACTACTTTCTGTGGGGCTATGTAAAGTCATTGTTCTATGCGGTAAAGCCACAAACGCTTGACCATTTGGAAGACAACATTCGCCGTGTTATTGCCGATATATGGCCACAAATGTTGGAAAAGGTCTTCGAAAATTGGACGTTCAGATTGGACTACATCCCCGCCAGCCGTGGCGGTCATATGCCAGAAATCATATTAAAAATATAATGCCACAAGATTATCTTTCGGATAAATAAAATTCATGTCAATCGAATAATCCATCGTTGTTTTATTGCAACTTAAAGTTGTATACCTCTATAAAAACACCCTTTATATAGGTGTTATGACTTACACCTTAGTCGCAGGAAGAAACTATTTCGTTGTGTACTATATAAAACCAAACAAATGCCGCAAATGCAACCGGAATGTCTATTGCTTTTGAGGAGTCTACAAGAATGTTAAAAAATGCATTGAATACTGTAATAAATAGCTATTATTTTACTTATAACTTTGTTTTTGTATGTTAAATTTAAATAACTACTAAGCTTCAGTATTTTCTTGAGACTATTTTTGATCCATATAATTCATATGAAAATTTGTTTAAAGTTTTATTTTGTTCTTAACTAAATTCTAATGCAACAATCAGAAAATTTGTTGGTTAAACTTCATTCCAAAAACCAATTTGTATCTTCTAGTCTCCATCTAACGTAATTTGTAATACTTATGGCTTGAGTAATTATTACATAAAAACTAGTTTAATCCTGCTATTATTTTTGGACCATTTTGGTCAATTTTATGATTCTTTTTACTTTAACTACGAAACTTTAGCCCAAGTAATATTTTTACGTTTTATTACTTCAACGAATTTTATAAATTTAAGGCTAAGTACCATTTTTGTCCATTCGTTCATATTAATTGATTTATATATATGAATAAGGTTTACAAGTGCGAAAATCAAGTTTTCTTAGTAAATGAAAAGCAAAATTATTTTCTTTTTCTTTTTTGCACATAAACTTGTCGCAAATATTTACTTCTGCATTTAAATTGGCAGTAGCTGCATATCCCTTGTTTTCTAACAGACAATATTTTTGGTACATCGCAAATATTGATGTGTATAAAGTAACTTTTTTGAAAATATCCATAAAGTAACCGGCTTCCTTTCAACAAGATTTTTTTTTCAAAAGATGAATAAATGTCATTAGAATCCAGTGAGATCAAAAGCAACACGCTCCATCTAATTTTTCAAGCTGTATATATATGAGAGCATATGTCACCTAAAATAACAACGGCCTTGAAGAGGCACAGACTGTTAATCAATAGTTTTAAAACATTCGAGGTAAATTTCACAATTATCCCACATATCTGGAAAAGGAGCGAACTATTTATTGTTTACCTTTGCTTACGGGATATAGTATCTTCAAAGGAGCACTTGAAATTATGTTAAAATTATTCTTGCTCAGTTTTATCAGAAAATGAGCTGACTAAACCCCGCACAGAACAAACTATTTTGCGCGATAAACAGCTCAAAAATGTTTGACTTGAAGGCTACCCGCGATGAGTAAGTTTCTATACATTTAAAAATTTTCTTGAATTTGTGTCTCCTGTGTCTGTGTGTATTTTCAATTATTATTATCCTAAAGTGTGAGGAAAAAATAACAAAACAGAACGCAATATATCATGGCATCTGGAAAGGGTAAATTGTATTGGCCTCGGATGTGTGAATATGATATTCTCGTCTGAAGAGATAAACTCAATTGTATTCCTTTTTTTACTCCATATATCACCGATTGATGCATCATTTTCTACATTTTTTATTTCATATTCACTATTTTTATCGAAAGCACTACAAGTTGGAATATCGTAGTTGCAGAGTACAAGTGATATGATTAACTAGATTAGGGATAACTCTTCAAACTGTGTGAATTACAAATAAAAATTATCAATCACATTTTTCAATAAACAGTTGTCAATGGTTGACATCTGCTCGATAATGTTGCTTTTTAGCTCTCGAACTGTTGAGGAATTATTGCTGTACACTTTCTATTTCAAAAACCACCAAAAAAATATAATGGCAATTTTCAAACTTTTCTTTCAAAAGATCTATTGTTTCTCTTGATGTGTGAAAAGTGGCACCATCCTGTTAAAACGACTTATTCTCTACATCTAAATCATAAATTTTCCGAAACAAAAAGCTTCGGATCATCCGTAATCGTATTTCCATTTTTGTTTTAAAAAAAATATGGTCCGATGATTCCTCTGGACCACAAACTACACCAAATTGTAATTTGTTGTGGGTGTAATGTTTGCTCTAAGATAACTCTTGCATTCACTTCACCAAAAATGCGGCAATTCTGCTTGCGACGTAGCCATTGCGCCGAAAATGGGATTCGCCACCGAAGATTATTTTTTTTCTAAATTTCTTAATTACATACATTGTGTTATAAACGGTTGAAAAACAGAATTTAATTTCCCTCTGTTGTTTAAAAAACAATATACTAAGATTCGTTCTATCTAACAATAGTGTTAAATGTTTCGTCTTGTTAAAGAGACTAGTAGATTGTGTACTGTAGCCAGCGCTATTTGGTATGTCCATCATAGCATTTCAATATAATGACTCTCGTTTTAAAATATAAACAGAATTTGACGAAAATCTTTACAATAAATTCCAAAAAAATCTGCAATTTCTTGAAATGACAGATAAGTCTTACCAAGTTTGGATAGAAGTTCGTGTAAATAAGTATTTTTGTTTAAAAAAATTGTTTATTTTGATAAATTTAAATTACTAGCTGTTTTACTTTAGTATCTTACTGATTAAGTTTAAGTCGTTTTAAGACACTGTTTGGTCCATATAAGTTATTTGAAAAATCGTTTGATTCGAAAATTTAATCCTAATTTAATGCAAGATTTTTAGTTAAGTTTGATTAAAAAATCCCATTTGTAGTTTCTAGTCTCTTAAAATTTTTTATTTTAATTTGCTTTATGTTTATAATGGAAACAACAATATTCAATTACAAAATATTTAAAAATAACTAAAGTTTTCTTATTTATTTACTTCTAATTGTTTTCTTTTGTTAAAATTAACTATAATCCTTATTGTTAATTAAATGTCAAAGTCAATTATTTTTTTATATATGCATATATGTATATATATATATATATATATATATATATATATATATATATATATATATATATATATATATATATATATATATATATTTTGTAATTCATACACCTGTTAAATCTTTCCAATAATCTACTACTTAGACTTATAAATAAATATGTATGTTTTGTATTAAAGAAATAATCTCTATAAATATAATTTTCTTTATAATATTGTACAAATGTATATAGAATGTGTCCTTTGTCTCTCTCTTAATATAAACATATTTGAATATGTAAGAAAATATTATGTAAATACGAATATCAATTTCCTATCCAACAGTGAATTTTCATTTGAGGAAAATCTCTTATACTGCTAAAAGGAAAAAAATCGTTTTTCTACATATTTAAGCTGGCTGATAACAAATGCCAAAAGCAGTTACATTTTATTTATTGGTAGGAGTGTATATGTGACTGTTTGTATATACATATATATGTATAGTATTCCCTCAGACGAATTTTCCTTACAAAGGAAGAGTAAATATATAAACAAATAGATATATATATATATATATATATATATATATATATATATATATATATATATATATATATATATATATATATATATATATATATATTTCGTAACAACATCAGTCAATGTCCTTAAGGTTTTCAATTTTATTTTTTGTATTAATAATTTCAAAGCTTTTTTTTCGTTACTCTATTTTAAAAAAGAAGGTATATAAAGTTTATTAAATTTACTTGAAAAGAATTATTCAAAAAGTCTGTTCCTATTCTTTCGAATTTTTATTAACTTAGAAAAGCATGCACTAAGAAGCACCGATTTTTAAATAGAAACTAAGGATTTTTATGGTGTTTAAACACAGAAAAAAATTATTGTAAAATCAGTTACAATAAGGTTGAATCAACATTTTTTAATAGTGACTTTGCTTCACTATGCTATATTCACTTTCAAGGCTACCCACCATTCAAAAAGTCTGTTCCTATTCTTTCGAATTTTTATTAACTTCGAAAAGCATGCACTAAGAAGCACCGATTTTTAAATAGAAACTAAGGATTTTTATGGTGTTTAAACACAGAAAAAAATTATTGTAAAATCAGTTACAATAAGGTTGAATCAACATTTTTTAATAGTGACTTTGCTTCACTATGCTATATTCACTTTCAAGGCTACCCACCATCGACTACAAGCTGTAAAAAAAAATACATATGTGCATATGAGGATAATTATTTTTGCAACTGGTGTTTGGAAGGGATGCATTGTACATGAAAATAGAGTACGTAATGTTACCCAGGCAAAGAGGAGGTTACAACCACAAATCGGGAGCCCGGATAGTTGGAGTAATTAAAAGTAAAGGTAAAGTAAAGCTTAATTAATTTCGGTGGCTAACCAGTCTTTCTACATCCTACTCGCTGTATAGAAATCTTCTGCTATCTCGAAAATTACTAAGTTCAGCATATTCGGTTATTTAAGCAAATTGGTACATTTATAAGCCTATGAATCTTGGAATGCGACACCACACGACATAAATGTCATTCAAGTGTTGGTTAATCACTGCCAAGAAAGGATTCTCTGGATGTTTTAATTTAATCTTTTCTCATGTAGTTTTTAGCTTTCATAAGTTTAACTTTACATGATTGGCGTGTTGTTTAACATGGTTCGATATTATTTAAGAATTAAAATCGAAAAATGTTGTTTTAATATTGAATCATGTTATTTTTTGTTGTAGAAAATCTTAAAATTATTATGTGCATTTTTATTTCAACAAGAATGATTTTAAATCAATAGTAATAGTGTTAAAAACGAATTTTTCCCAGAAATATACAACGACTTAAGATCAACATTTTTTCATATTAATTTTACATTTAATGTTTTCTGTGTGTAGAAAATTTCAAAACAGAATCTTGTTGTAATCAATATTAGTAAAAGAGCATATCGTCGCCATTTTTTTATCGTTCATTTTTTTTTCTTTGTCACAAAATCAAAATTAATTCAAAACACAAACTTTAATTTCTATGTACATATCGCGCACTAAATCATGAACAAGTCACAACTCAAAAATTGTAAATATTCAGGAGAGTCAGAAACCATAATTTTAATTGAATATGCAATTTCGAAAAGGGCACATCTCGCACATTTTCACAAATGCGTTTTTCCGTATCGATGAGTACCAAATGCTTCCCTGCACCTACTACGTTTGTGAAACTGACTTCCCTAGCATTGTTTTTACTTTAAACGTCATGGTAGATAGGTCACAACACTAAGAGATGTGCCTTTTTCGATATTGCTGCTTAAACATAGAGTACAAAAAATGCATTGCAGGACCACTTTTTTTTGTTTAACGCGCAAATCCGTTATTTCTTCTTCTTCTTCCTTATCGAGTTTATAGAGACAAAGTACCTATCAATTATCTGAAAATTGCAGATCTTGTAAAACTCAAGCAATATATACTGGCAGAATTTAAACATATATAACAGAGTCAATATCCAAATATTTCTGTAATTTTCGGTTAAAAATTAGCCCCAAAATATAATCCCTATGCAATTTTTTGGACTATTATACATCATTTAAAGATAATTAGTTTTATCCATTTCCTGTAAACATTAAATATTCGGACATGTGTCCTTATTAAAAAAAATTTATTAAAAAAAAAAAAAATTATTAAAAATAAATTTAGAATGAAAATAAACCTTCAAAAATGCGGTAGGTATGTTCCTAAAAAGTTCCATATTGTGGGTAACCGTTTTACAAAAGGATGAATCATATATTTTTCATTTAGATAAAATAGGCATATCAAATAATTTAATTGCGTACATGCTCACAAACAAATGCTGAGTCAGTCATGACTGCTTTTATGTGACAACTGCATTCCAACTAGGATGCATTTTATTACCGTTTCTTTCAATATAGTTCTTTATGATATGATGATATTCGTAATGTTACAACAATCAGCAATGGTATGAGATGGGGACTTAATTAACCCTTGGATAGTTGATTCGACATTGCCCATTTAATTACATAGTAAAATTGAGTTCCACATTGAAGTAAACCGTCTTACAGGATGGTTTGCTAATTTCTTTTTGTAATTTTGCGCAATAATTTTGCAAATAGGAGGTAATTTGAAATTGTGATTATTTAGTTGAAAATTTAGTTGAAGTTTTTTCATTTAATAGTAGGTTTTATATCATTTTGTGCCTCTTTAACTGGAAATATGTTTTGATTAACTTAACACTTTTTCCAACTCGGAATAATACTACTTATCTGAAGGAAAATTACTCAATTACTCATAATTTGATTGTCACAACTGAAAATAGTACTCTTTAGTTGATAATACGCAAGCGTCACTAGTAGCATTAAAACAGACATAAAAATATTTTCTCATGTAAGGAAGATATTGATGCAAACGAAAATTTCATGGTCGTTAGAGATTTGATCTCAGAATTGATGTATGGAAAAAAAGCGTTTGTTATAAATTTTGAATTGCTACTGTTCATGCTTCAGTGTGCGATATATGTAATATCTTAAAAAAAACGACAGAATGAAGTTAATTTCAATCTACACCAATGAATGGGTAAGTTATCTTATATTGAGTCTTCACATAAAACGTTGAATTTTGATATGAAAAAACGGGTACTGTTAAGTAATATCTCTTGATCTTTAATTAATTGTAAAGCGGAAATGTAGGAAAATATTTTTAGTGGTGTTTTTCCTCAAAAATTCCCACATTGGAGACTGTATGTCTGCTATATATTCACAAATTTCAACTTTTGGCATAGACTTTGTCTCTCATGTTGCGCCGAAGAAAAGCTTAAAGGCTTTAAATCACAAGATCCTAACGGCCAATTGTGAACACTTTTATGATAAATCACATAGACAGCAAACTTTCCTCGCAAAAGGGCGATGGTATCGCAACATGTGTGGAACGTAGCGCCGTCTTGTTAAAAATAAATATCATCCATATCAATATTTTACAAATTCGGCAAAAAAAAAAAAATCATTAATCACAGTAACAGTAGCTCCAGTCTAATTTTCACACGTTACACGTTCTGTTTTATGAGCCTAAAATGCAGAACAATTCATACGAGCCTAAAATAGATCACTCAGATATGAAATTTCGATGAAATTCCGGATGAGATCACAAGACGTTTGCAGAATGCATGAGTTATTGCGTTAACTAAACTTAAAAGGCCTTAAGACCAACAAAGTACAGGAGAATCTCATCTGAGCAACGCTTAATACCAAAGGTCGACAAAAAATTGACAAACATGGATATTTCTTAACACTATCGGCTGCAACAGTAACATTCTTCCCACCACTACCTTATTCCAACAGCTCAAATTTTACTACCAGTTTCACAATTGCAGGTTGAATAGTAGCTGTCACTGCCAATTTTTTTAGTAAATTTTAATTTATTCGATGCTTTATTTAATCGCGCTATTTTCAATAATGGCATTGTTTTTATTTGTTATATGTGAAGAGAGCTACAGCTGTTCACTACAACTGTTATAGGAACACCCTTTTGCCACCTGAAGATCAACTAAGCTGTGATGGCTTGCCCAAGAAAATTGGCATATCGGTTTGAAGACGAGTCCTTAAAACATAATCTATCAAGTGATATTACCTAAAATACTATTTTTGATCTTTGAATATCTTCACAGTTAAGACAATTTAACCTTTATAACATAAAAGTATCGGCCTTAATACTAGGAACAATGCCAGGCTTAAAAACGCTATAAAAATTCGAAGGTTTTTAAAAGAAAATAAAGACACGATGTAGCATAAGTATTTACTTGTAATAACGCTATTGAGTATAAAAGTTAATAATGAAGATTTTTTGCTTGAAAAATGCATTAAATAATAAACTGAATTAATACATTATTCAAAGTATTGTTCTTTCTGGTAGCATATAGATTCCGCGCCAAAAGAAGTGCTCTGGTTTTGAGGTAAAAAATTAATCAAGTCAATTTCTGATCTTCCAAAGTGAAGCATATTCCAGTAAGGGCGTTCTGTATCGATCGAAACAAATGGTAGTCAGAAGTGGCAAGGTCAGAGCTATAAGACGGGTGAGCGAAAACTTCCCATCCGCTGTTTTCCACATGTGGAAGATCGTTGTCATTATGGAAGATCGAAGATCATGTCTGGTCGAATATTCTGGTGGTTTTTCGTGGACTGCTCCTTTCAAACGAATCAACTGTATTCAGTAAAGGTCCCTTTCGATCATCTGAATCGATTTTAACAACTCATAATACAAAAGACACTTCTGATCCCACCGAATATAGAGCATAACCTTGGATATTCGGCTTCGGCGGTGACTTGATTGGTTGGCCAGGCTTTATATATGACTTTTTGCACCTGGGGTTATTGTAGTGTATCCATTTTTCATTACCAGTGACAATACGATGCAAAAACACTTTTTTTGGTTGTGATCAAGCAACATTTCCGACGTGCAAAATCTCTTTGCTTTTGAATGAATCCCAATACTTTTCAACGTAAGGAAATGACTTGTTGTGTGACTCCCAATGATGCAATGCATATTCTTCTTGCATTTAGCCACAATGTTCGTGAGTAATGCTTCCAATTTCTCATCTTTAAACTTTTTCGGCTGACCAGGCCTCTTCTTGTCTTCTGTATCGAAATCACCACTTTTGAATCGCGCAAGCCATCGTTCACAAGTTCATCTTCATCTTCTATCAACAATCGATAATTTTCAGCACCCGTTTTCCTAAATGAAATATAAAAAAATATATATTTTTTAGGCAAATATTACTATAGCGATTGAAAAAAATTTGAGTTTACACTTTTCATCTATCGAATATTGAATTATAATGACAGATATTTACTTTCCAAAATACTATATTTGTCATTATTGACACAAACCATATGTGATAGTAATGCTATATGTTGTCCAAATCGACATTATTAACATGTATACTACGATTCACAATCATTACATTTTTAGTGAATTAAAAAGCTTATTATCAGGTGGGCAGTTATGTAACTGGTAGCATTAGACTGCAATTTAAAAGTACAAACCAAAAGCCTTTGATTTCAAAAAAGGAAGCTAAGGCTGTTAAATATCATAATCTAATGTACTAAATCTGATCACCAAACTTAGAGAGTATAAGACCGCGATATATCTAGCTTAGCAATAGAACTGGTTGTTGTATGGAAACCATATACCCGACCACTTAAAAGGAATCTAATTTCGGCAGAGCTAAGTTATCTTGCCACGATATTGAGAACCACTAATAATACCTATTTAAACAGCCTTATTTTCAAAAAAGGTATAGTTTAGTGATGCCTCTTATCCAAAATCTGCATTTTGTTTTTATATGTGAGTTTTCCGCAAATCTAAATTCTCTATCCATTTGGTTATATTGAACAATTCATTTAACGAACACAAATCGCTGTGAATTGTCATAACATTTCTATTGTTGTGTTAATTTGATATGCTTTTCGAAGCAAAGCTTCAGTGAGTATACAAATTTGGAAAATTTTGAAAATTTTTTGATATATTCAATTTCATTCCCAACAAGCCGAATTAAAATTCTTGGTTTTCAAAATACAAGCAAGCGCTGTTTCAATGTTTATAAAAAGTTTGGTTTTGAATAATTTAAGTACTATGTATGTATGGTGGGACATTATAAGATTAAATTCAAAAATGCATTAAAACAAAAAGCCCCAAATACGGAAATTTTGCTTACAAACCTTCCCACCAAGACAAAAATAAGCTTCATCCGAAAAGATGACTGCTTTTTTTATTTTTGTTGTTGATTTTTTTTTTTTTTTTTGAAATAAATTTCCAATAAATCCCAGCGTTGCTCAACCGTAAATCGATTCATTTCATTCGTGGAGATAATATACTGAATTTTGTGACAGAATAGAATGACATAAGTATTACCAGATTCGAACTAACAGCTGATTCAAATTTAAGGCAATAGATGGCCAACCCGATATATCAGATAAATATTAAGTACATACATATGTATTTGTCACACATTAATTATGTTAATTTTTAAATAATTTTTACAAATAATATCTGTAGAATTGCTCATCACTTCTACAAAATCGATATCAATGGTAGTCGCTTCTACCAACTATAGATTTTTAATGTATATGTACTCGTATTTCAATATCATTTCAATTTTTTTCTCCAGCGTATAGTATAAGAAAAACTCATTGTTTCCTTTGTTAAGCAAAATAATAATAATAAAGTACTGTTGATAATATGAAAGAGAAAAATTCAAGAATTTTTATAAATACTCATATACGTATATGTATATGTATGAACAATATATAATGTTGAATGTGGAGAAATATAGAAATATATATATGTATGTATGTATGTATGTATGTATATATGACTGGGTGACTTGTCGTATGGCATTTCTTCGTTTCTTTTTATTACTTAAAGAAATTGTGTTGCTGCTTTTAACTAAAATTTTATTTCTTTGTTAAGAAAACGACTAGACATAGACAAGTTTTTTGCTTAGGAAAGAAGAAGAAATATATTTTTTTAAATTTTTAATGTGAATAATATTAAAGTCATTTCATTTTTTTTAGCCAAATTTAGATGTAATGAAAGCTAAAAAATGTTTTATTTTTAAATAACATTAATGATATATAAAAAATGAATAGCTAAAGCTCTCTGTTTGGGTCTTTATTATGATTGGATTGATCGATTTCTATTTGAAATTTTGCGTTTTTGCATTACAGCTTAATTGGTTTCTTGTTTATTTTAAGAAACCCAAGTTGTGCCTTTAAACTCGTTTATTTGGACTACTTGAAAATCAAGTACATCATAATAGAATAAACTAACGCTGGTTTGAAGATTTGTTATTTGGCTTAATTTCTATGAATTTTTGTTTTTAATTGGTATTTTTATAACATTTAAGAAAAATCATAAGATTACTACTTGTTAGTTGGGTAAATACTAAAAAAAAAAAATAATAATACAAAAAAATTATAAAAATAATAATAATTTATTACATAAAATGCTTTAATCCTAACCATACTGACAACATACCTGATAGAGGTACCCGGTTATTTTGTATATTACAGTTCTAAAGGTCAAAGAACCTGCTGCATTTATTTTAATTTCACTGGTGCCTTGCCGGCGTTATCCTCCTTCAGCTCTTTGTGGAAATTACAGTCCTTCTTTGTATAAAGCATCGCTAAGTCGTTATCGATGTCGAAAAACCACTCGTTATACTTTCTGATAACGCGTTTATAAGATCAGCACGTAAGCAAACAGACAAGGCCGATCCTGGTGATGAATGCATAAACAAAGTATTATCCATATGAAAATGTGACAGTGTTGTTTTCATTAAAAAACCGAACCAATTTTACTAAATATAACACAGCTAATAACTATCCTTTCAATGAAATAATTTTCATGGTTTTTGCAAACAATGTGACCAGTTGGCTTCAAATTAGAGGAATAAGGCTCATTGGTACGCTTTGGCAAAAGAGTTCATACAAAAGAGTTACGGCCAAAACCAACGGATGGTATATGTTGGTACACCACGATATGGTTTCAACAAAAACGGAACTCTGACGTGACCAACAACATGAAGAGTGTATAATTTCAATCATTGATACATTATACTGGAAGAGAGTTAGCTTTTGATAGTAGAAAAGAGGAAATAAATAAATAAATTTACAATAAAACGCAATGCGAAGTATATTTTATGAACCAGATGGTGTCCAAATATAACACTAAAAGCGGGTGTAGTTTGCAAATACTATAACCTAAACCCAAGCGACAAAAAATCGAAGCCTTTGTCGAGGATATTTGACATCACTTATCGTGGAGTTGACAACAAACAAATGAAAGAAAAAGCTTTTCATAGTCGAATAATACGATACGCTAACGTCAGGGAAGCTCTAGAGCTTATAACAACAAAAAGATCTCTAAAAAATAGAGGGAGATAAAACTGGTCGATTGACACTAAACGATCGTTCCTACCTTTTGCGTGACTGATAATTCGAAATCCAGTGGAAAAACGCGATAGTGATAGCCAAGGTGCTACGCGCATAGCCAAATAATTGCTTTTGCTAAAAAAATATTATTTGTACTCTTTTCATACAAAATTTAAAAATGTATTTACGATTACCCATGTACTCTTATTAGACTTTAGATGGCTGTACAGCCAACTCAAAGAAATCAGGGGTGCTAACGATAGAAAAACCTTTAAAAAATATTTAGCTGAAGGAACTTGCTGAACCGTAAATTATTATTTTTTTTAATGTAAAGAACGTTCTGATACAATGGTATTCGTGTCGGGAGGGTGAGGGTTACACACGCTTGTAATTTTTTTTTTCTGCTTTAAACGAATAACTGAATGTAAAATCGAGTTTGTATAAGGCAAACTTAAATGCTTGTTTTATTAGCGTTATGACCTTATATGCATTATCCACCTTTTGGGTAAAAGGTTACTTCAGTTTTCAACATAGTCTTCTATACCAACATTTTTCTAAAACTCTATTACCTCAAATCTCTTACCGGTTATCGATTTATTTATTTATTTATTTATTTTCTTTTTAACTTAGAGAGGTAATATCTAAAAAGTAAAATAGATGAGATAGCGCTTAGTATACCAGCTCACATATTTTTTCGTTATCGCATAAGCTATCGTATCGTATAATGTTAACCCTAAATAACCCACGAGTAGCAGATGGTAACGCAAAGTAACCAGTTAAATTTACACGATTAAGTCCCAAAAAACATAATAAAATTACATAAGAAAAACACTATTTGATGTAAAACATTTGAAGCTTCCCAAATATGTAAAACTTTTTCTATGCTGAGTTAAATTAGAGAATTTATCGCATGCCAAATTCAGATGACAAAAAAAAGTTAAAAATTATTGTTTATCGATACAGCACTTCAGTTAGCGTATACATTTAAAATTGCTTTTCCGATCAATTTTAATAATAATTTCTCTAATTGGTAGCTAAAGAAATTAATTTTGAAATGCTTATTTCTTAAAAAAAATGTCCAAAAATAATTTTACTTTAATAAAAAATACGTCCACTGGGCGAACTACAGTTACCATATGGGATTGCTGGTTTTTCGCGTTTTCCGGAAGGACGTAATTTTCCATTGAAACATGGACTTAATTTCCGTGCCTAAGAGGTCGAAATAAGTATAAATCTTTTCAACAAAATGTAAGACAAAAAATTTTCTGGGCATTAAAGGGTTAATATAAACTACAAAATGTCAAAATTACGTTAGAAGTTGTTTGATCACGAGAGCGATGATTTCAGCCCAAACCTTTTTCTTCGTTAGATGAAGTACTAATTTCCTTTAAATTAATATTAAATCACTTATTATCCGAACCTAAGAAGCAACAATAGTTGCTTCTCTAATCCTAAGTATGTATTTGGCAGCTTTCTGACAGATCTTAGATTGAAGGGTAACCAGAACTATTAGTCCTATAGCTGACAGCTTGCTTTCATTTTTAACACGAATGGACTTTATTTCGTAAAAAAAGCTTTTAGAAATTAAGGTGTGGAGGCGTAAAAAAGCACTCATAGATGATCTGACAGCAATCAGAAATTGGTAGTGCGTATAAAATAAATTATAATTTACGCCAGACCTAGTCTATTTATAAATAAACAAATATGGTCAAAAACATATTAAATATTCTGATTTTTATAAAGCATGAAATGATCGGAGTGATGGCTGTTAGTACTACCATATTTATATAGTGTCGAAAGAAGTACTCAAATATATAATGAGTCTGACATCACTACTATTCACAAAACCCTTATTCGATTGAAATTTTGAATATAACCGTGTGTGTTTTAAAAAGTGTTTTAAAGCTTCTGAACTATTTGCTGAATACGGAGTAAGTGCTCATTAATGATTGTAGGTTATACAAATCTATGCACTGTAATATGTTTTTCACTGTTCTATCTATACTTTAAAGAAATTTCTTCTAATGAAAAAAATGGTAAAGCAACATTTTGGCCCATTTCGTTTTTTTAAACAATAAATGAACAAAAAAATGTTTTTAAACTTTTTATAATAAAATTTATTTGTAATGCTAAAAGCATATTCAAGGCTACTGACTATCGGCCACATGACTACGAAAGACGCTGGCTACAAATGTAGCCAAGTATTCAGCTACTTAATTTAACGACTACAGCTACAAAAAACTGTAAACAAATGTACATATGATTGTTCTTTTTCAGTGGTGCCACGTTAACTTTTTTTATGCGTTTTTAATGTACATATTTCGTGTGCCGCTGTGCTATGGTAGGTAAGACACTCTTCTACCAACAAAGAGGTTCTCGGTTCAGTACCAAACCAGACCATCAGATAATTTTCAACAGCGGTACCACCTCATACCCCTGCTAGCGACTGGTTATGAGTATTTACGCTATGAAAAACTTCTCTAACTAATGCATATGCCGTTCGGAGCCGGCGTTAAATTGTACGTCCCTTTCAATGAGTCTAAAAATAGAATCGGGTGCAGCTCATTGATTGAAAGAATTCCCCCTTGCCCTCTTGGCATGTCGCGGGAGTTATGTAATGCATATATTTCATGTAGTGTACGAGTATCTTATTGTATTGACAGCACTTTACACTGTTTCGTAGGAACTTCAAGCGATCATATTATATCACTCATTCGGAGCCAACACAATTTGACGTTTTCAGATGCCATGATGTATTGCGCCCTGCTTTTTTTTTCAGTAGAAATATAATAATTGAAAATACACCCATTTATGGTAAAGAAAAACTTTATAAAAATTGGAAGTATGTAGAAACTTACACTTTGCGTTTATACTACTAATTATTGCATATGTTTGTCATGCGCAAGGATTTATTATTCATTCGCTCCACATTTTGGTCACCCATTTTATGAGAAATAACGAGCGAGGGTAATTTTAACATGATATCGCTTCGACGATATCAGACAGATACAAAATAGTAAAATATTCGCTTCTTTCTCAGATATGTGGGAACGCTGGGTAGTTTTTTTTTATAGTCTACAAGTATTACGAAGATGTAACTGTTGATAAACAGTTGGTGGCTTTTTGAGGTTGTTGTCTTTTTGGACAATAAATGCCATAAAAACTGGCGAAATGTGGCATAATATTTTGAGTGGCATACTTTGGATAATCAAAAAATCAACAGCCTGAAAAAAATCAGATCGCTTTGGTCAATAAATGCTTGAAAGTTCAAAATATCACTTCTGATAATTTTATTCTATCTTTTGAATTAGAAAAAGACTTGTTAAGTTTAAAACTTAAAAAAAATATTTATTACTGCAATATAATTATTTTCAAAAACGTTCCTTTATAGACATCAATATTTGCTTTCAATTAATTTGTGCAGCATCTGCGAGCGGTGTACCAAAGGTATCATCTGCTGGGTAACGATGAACATACAGCTGCTAAAAATCTAAGTTCGGTAATAAGTGCATCATATACAGAAACTTTATATGCAAAATACAACGCAAACTAATTTTCTCTTTATTTACCTAAAAAAATTTTTTTTTGCACTTGCTCTGTGAAAAGAAAAAATTCATAAAAAGAAATCGATAAGTATGAACAGACCACAATGGTCCTTTACCTAAGACTTGTAACTTTTTATTATGTTATTTTTCTTTACATCATATAACATTAAAAATTTCGCAAAAATAATCTTATATATATAAACGAGTGCATGTTTGTATGTTTCTTTGAAGTCTATAGCCAGAATCTATTTATAAACGGCTAAACCACTTTTCTTCACTGAAAGGAGCTATAGGCTATATAAGTTTAAAAAACACTAATTGGACGGTGACAAACCCATATGTAGTAAATATTAATTTATCTATATATTAAAAATGCTGAAGTCTCTAAATTTGTGCCAAATGGATTAATAGTCAAAAGTTTGGCGGACATGGTACCTCTCATACAAAGTAAATATTGATTTTAATATATCTTGAGAACGGTTACAGCAAAATTTTCAGAATTTGGTCTGATTAAATTCACAGGCAATACAAAATAGCAGTCACAAACTGGGAGGAATCGGACAAATGCAAATGGTACCCCCCACACAAACTAAATATTGATTTTAATATATCTTTAGAACGGTAATAATAGAATAGTTTTTCAAAGTCGCAAACAATACACATAATCACCCAGTAACTGGGTAAATTAGATAAGTGGGTGTGCTCCTTCCATTCGTACTAAATATTGAACTTTGTATGTGAAGAACGGCAACAATTAAAGCAGCGTTATTTATCCACATTAGCCGAAAAGCGGGTATTCCAGTTAGCACACCGGATAAAAGCTATTAACATATGTTTTTTATATACAAAAATGAATGAGTGTTTGTTTGAAAATTGTATACAGCTATTTCAAATTTTTGGAATTGGATCGGAAAGGGCAAAAGCTGGAAAAAAGGTAGAAATATAATTAAAATAACAACATGGTAGCTAAGCACCCCGCGCTTAGCCAATAAAATATAAAAATATCACCTAAGATAACGCTTTAAATTGACGTGTTCAAAAGTTCCGTAGTTTAAGCAAAAAGTAAAACAAAATTTACCAAAATGGTTCAAGCCAAACAGCAGGGCTAGCGCTTATTATGATTCCAAGTTCAATAATTAATTAATATCATTAACTCCTGAAAGTAATTTCAAATTATATTCGCTTTATTAAAAGAGAAGAAACTGAGACCATATCCACAGTAAAGTGAGAAAGACTAAAAACTAAAGACTCTGATTCGCTATTCCTAAACTAACAAAAAAGCATACTTCCTAATAATATTCTTTGCAAGGGCTTGTGAATAGCTGAAATTGAGAAATAATATTTATTTACTGTTTTAACTCAATTAAATAGATATTTTTTACTACATAATTCATAAAATTTTAGTAGGGTTTCTTGACTTTTAAGCTTTTCTTTAAAAAAGCTTTTCATTAAAAAAATAAATATGTGGTCGTATTGTTCTAAAACAATTAAATCATTACAAAATTATATCTAAATCTATGAATTAGTTTATTTAATATTAATAATTATGATTTTTTGCATTTAATTTTTTTTAATAAATTAAGTTTAGTTTTATACTCGTATATGATACACCCGTATATAAAAATGAAATTTTGGTTTAAAATTTTTTCAATTTTCTTTTTTCACTTTTATGTCCTAATTACTTAAATTTTAATGAAAAAAAAAAAATCATAAAAGTTTATCTTTGCAAAAAGGATCAATCAAATATAATTGACAACCAGCACACCTTTCTTCCCATTTATAAAACACTGATATTTATTCAGCAATCAAACCTTAAATACATAAATCTATAATAATCAGATTACGTAAAAATAGCATAAACCAAGAACGAAAAAGTAAAATGAACTCCATATACATAAAAAATACAAAATTGAACAGCAGTACAAAATGCGGAAAAAAATAAAAATCCAGATAATCATTATTAGACAATGAATTTATATATAAAAATAAAAAAAAAATAAAACAAAAAATAAAATATATAAAAAAATTTCTAGGTTATAAAAGAAAAGCTCAGAGAATAGAAGAAATAAATAGAGAAAACGCAAGGAACCATGTACTCGTCTAAAACAAAATTTCTTATCAACAACTTCAATAAGAAAACATAAAAAACCAACAACAATTAGAATAAAAAAGAAAAGAAAAACTGTAAAAAGGGAAACACAAAACAAACAAAAGATATTCAATGTGTGGAAAAATCAAAATGAAATCAAATTGAAATTATTGACAATTTCCACATGTGCATTGATTTTATTTGTTTTGGCATTGCAAAACTAAAAACGCAAAACAAATACAAATACAAACAAACTGACACACTTCAATATAAGAAAGAGAAATAATCAAATATATATATATATACATACATATTCCAATATGTGTGTAAAACTTAGTGAGTATTTGAAGGTAAGTACATGTTACGTACATATAGGTGTATGTGTATGCTTCTATATAGAGTTGTATGTGTATGTGCTCAAGACAATCATGAAGATTGAAATCTTTAAAAAATCTAAATTAGGGTGGTGCCAATTTTCAAATGAAGGACACTCTTAGGTGTGACAAAGAAAAAAACATAAAAACAAACAAACGAGGACGATTTAATTATTTAAACAATTTCGTTAGGTGAAGTTATAAATATTTTGATATATAAACATAAACTACTTTAGAATGGGTTCCTGATTACAACAAAACTGTCTTAACTGTGTTTTGTTTTTGTTTCGATTATGTGTACTTTACTTAGCTTGTCTAAGATTTTAATTTCAAAACTAAGTTTCGTTTGGCTTTGCCATATAATAAAAAATATAAATGCGAGTCGGACACAGACACATAACCTCAAAATATTGTCTTCAAATGAGAGGCTTAATTTTAATATGTAAAACAAATATTTTTTTAAATAAAATCATCGGGTATAGAAGAGGGTGTGTTATTAACAGGGTTGGCAACCCCCTGTGAAGCCCAACTAAACCCACCCGAGTTTTATTGGTTTATTTACAACAAAAATAAGTGAAATTTACGTACTGGGACTACAAATTTATTTGTTCCGTTTCTGAACTCAAAAAGATAATAAAATAACAAATTGATGATATCACTGCTTATACCATTTTCCCACTTCTAAGCCAATTTCCAAGTCTAGTTTCAGAAAAACTTCTTGTGTTTTGAGGCGCTCTAACTTTGAAGCCGATTTTGTATTTCTTCAAAGGAAGTGATTCGGTGACATGTTAAAAGATAACCTTATACCTCTTTATATGGCCTAGGTAGTTGTTGAATGGAGAATCCATGGTGTTTTAACCGTAGAACTAGGTAGTTTGCGCTTAAAGCGAATGTGTTCCATATTTCAAAGAGTTTGTTATAGTAAGCTGCCATGTAAAGAAAGCCCGTATAAAGGGGTGTGAGTATATTGCACCCGTCGCAACAGCCGACGAAACAATGTTCGGATAACACGGCGGATGCAGCATTTGATCGTTTCTAATAATTGTTTTGAACTTTTGCGACATTAGATTGGATGTTACGAGTATCATGCAAAAGAATAACGTAATCATGTCTTTATATTCCGGCCGTTTTTCTCATAATATATGATTCAAACGAAGTAATTACATACTGCTTCGCTTAACGAGCTTTAGCAGTTCATAGTATACAATGCTGCCTTAATCACGCCAAGAGTACAAAGTTACACTATAAACACTAAAACAACGTGGTTGTATAAACAAACAAAAAATATTGTCGACTTGAATGAAATTTAGAAGCGGTTATAAAACCCAATAAAACCCAAAAAATACCCATCAAAACACCCAATAAATCCCGGTGGGCTGGTTTTTTTTAAGACCGTGTTTTAGCCAACCCTGCTTATTAATACTTTAAAACAGTATCAGTCGTCACAGCTACGCTTGCAGGGCCAAGGCGCAGTCTTGTTGAAAACAAGTGGTCCACATCAATATCTTCCAACTCCGGCCCCGCAAAATCACTAGCCATCGTAACAGTCTCATTTGCAAAAAAACCAGTTCAGATCAAAACCAGTCAAATTTTGAGGAGGAAAGGCTTTTAGGCAATAATTCTTGGGTGGAGTGAGCTCTAAGTGCATCAAATCTGCTTTTTGACTTAGCCTTTACGGTGAAAATTGGCTTAATCACTCACGACGATATTTCGGAGAAATTCTGGATCAGTTTGATGCATTTCAAGGACCTAATTAACCAAGGCATGACATTGTGAGTTCTTGTATTGACTGAACTTTAAAAGCCTTAAGACCTGAATACTTTGTGCAAAATACTGTGAATTAAATTTTGTGGAATGACCGATACGAAAGATTGCCGAGACAATCCTGGGTTTTCCCAACAATAAAAGCTACAACAGCAACATTCTCAGTTTTTCATTCGTTCACGAATTCGGTTCTTCACATCATTAACATGTCCCAACAGCTCAAGTTTTTATATCAGTTTCACAATTGCTAGAACTGGAATTGGTAAATACATATTTTATCCCCAATAAAGTTAAAGTATACTTAGTTATGAAAATTAAAATTTTTTGCTGCAATTGCCAAAAATTCCGCTGAGCGTATGAGTGATATTTATGAATTTTGATAAAAAATATCGCCTATACGACAACCATTACATACAATTACAACAAATTTTTTTTTTTTTCAAAACTAAGTATGAATGAAATATGCATTTACCAATCGATTTTCATGAATTATGGTTTATTTTATTTCTATTATATGCAACTTTTTTAATAAATAGTGAAACTGGTAAATATTTGCTGTTTTTTTTTTGCTATTTTTTGTGAATTTTTAGAAATCAAAAATATCTTAACTTAAAAAAATTTTTTTTTTCTATGATTTGTTGCTCAGTAACTCCAAAAGTATAAGTTATATCCAAAAACGAAATTAGAGTGACTTAGAGCTGGTATAATATGGAATTTTTTAACATATGGCTTAGCGAAATCGAATGAGGCATTTAAAAGTCATCATAAGATGTACATATGAAGCAGCCTCCTCAAAAATCTCACATTTTACAAAAAATTCTAAAAAAAAAACTTATCCACACAGTTTGAAATGCTGATTATTTTTGAAGTTAGACGACCATAGCGCATCCAAAAAATATCCAAGGTCAGAAAATTTTTTTCCATAAACAAATCAAGGATAAGTTATGATCATTTAACTTTTATGAGCCACTCTAATATAAAAACATATTTTCTCCAGGAAACAATTCATCGCCAATAGGGGCTGCATTTAAACATCATTCAATGACAAAACATGCTTAAAACTAAAAATAAAAAATAAAATAAAACATTAAATATGAAATCAACAACAAGACAAATAAAATAATAAAGGCAATAAGTTTTTCAAAATAAAAGAAAATATATGTGTATGTAAGTAGATTTATAGGTAAAAAATTTATTGAAACAATAGAACAATGGAGGACGAATACTTTACGTGACCCACAACAATGAACCAAATCAATTCCAATCGTATTACAATAAATTGCCTAGAATAATGCACTTGAAATTAGAGCAGCGGATAAAACTACAACAAAACTTAGCAAAAAAGAAAATACGACAATATTAAGGAACATGGCATCATTATTTTCATTCTCTATGCCACCTGAGAGGTGGTCTTGTTTTATGACAATATTTGCAACATCATTGAAAACAGTCCTACTCAGATTATTAATTTATCAGTTGACTCAGTACGATTGAGTCCACGAGCTTGGTAGAAAATTTTTTTTCAGCCGACTATACACTTTTAATCATTTACTGATTTAAGATATTTTAGAGTAAATATATTAGGAAGTAAGGTAATAAATCTAACAATTTTCATTAACTACTTTACCGCTACATGGGGTTCATAGGACAATTACATATTCTTTCAACTTGCGTCTGGGCATTACTTTAATCAGACACAAAATAATTCTGTAGAAACCAGTTTCTTTTTCTAACTGTTTTCTTCAAGTATTAGGTGGTCTTTCAATTCTTCGTCTTCCCTGTGGATCGCATTCTATGGTCAGTTTCGCCATGTCGACATCTCATTTCTCAGGGTGTACTCAATTTCCCTTGAATTATTTTCTTTATTATAGAAACTACGTGTTAACTTTGCCATAAGAGTGGGTTAAACATTGTTTCTAGTGAAAACATTTTCAGAACGCTATGGAGCCTGCCTGACATCCTTTACCGTAGCGTTACACCACTTGCATCTACTTAAAAGTGTGTACTTTTAAAATTTGTTAACTGTGTTAATTGTCGTATTTGGAAAGACATGTAGAGATCGTTTTACATAACATTTATTCGGCCAAAGTAACAACTGCATAGGCTTAATCTATTTCGGATGTCAGCACTGAATCCACGAATGTCATAGAACTACTGCAGAAATAGCACAAGCAAAAAGCCTCCTCTAAAATATGTATTAACAATTTGAAGGCTTGCTGCACCATTATCTTTACTTTCCCATAATTTTCGTTCTGGCGATATTTATCTCCAACTTCTATATACTAAAGACTTCTACAAATTGTGAAAACCGGACACGCGCTGAGCTTGGACAATACTTACACTTATAAATGACGTATTATCGATCGAATAAACATCTCGAATTAAGATGTTAACTTTTACCATATCTTTTAATTTAGACTTTTCAACCACATATACAAAAAAAATATATAAATTAGTAGTTGAGCGGCGAAATTAGCTTATCTCTCATACATAATTTTAACTAAAAATTTAAATTAAATTTAATTTAAAAAATTAATATAAATAAAATGCGGCCATAAGTACCATTCATTAGTTTATCATTCAGAATTGTAATAATAGTGTAGCATATCATATAATCAGGCTTGGCCAATTATAATTTTTTAAGATGTTGGATTGAAGCAAGTGATCAGTAATTTTTATTTTTGTGAAAAAGTTATTAATTGAAATTTAGTGTTTTTCAAAACATAATAATTTTTTCCTCTTTTATCATCTTTTGATAAGTTTTGAGGTGTAAAATGCTAACAAATGTTCAAGCAACATACATGACCTAGAAATTTAAAAACATCTGGAATGAAATTAAATCAGAACGAAAATAAAATTGTTTTTCGAGATTTTTAAACATAAGAAGAAACTTTATTTTTGATTAAAGTTTAATAAAACTTATTACACAATCCAGACTTGTATTTTTTGTAATTGTAAAATTTAAACTGAAAATTCAATTCAACTGAGTATCGTTGTAAGCCGTCATAGGAGCATTAAGGAGCATTTTTTAAATTTTCTATTTGAAAGGCTTATACATATGTACATATGTGCGTTTATATTTATCTTATCTACTGAACAAATGATTCTTAAATCTTTTTCTGCTTTAATGATTAACATTTTTAATAAAATACTCTAACAAACTTCGAACTTTTTATTTTCAAAATTCATATAGCATTCCATGAAAACGACAATTTCCGTAATTTTTTCTTTAGAATTTTTCGTGCTCGATACTCTGTAATGGTAGTTATATTTCAAATTGTGAAGGATTTGGTAAAGTAATAAACCAACCAACCATTGTTTTTTACACCAACTCAGATACTTTAAAAAGATTTAAAGAGTATGTACATAGTGCCCATGAATATTGTAGGTATTACTAAATGTTATAATTTTTTCCTAAATATGTAAATCCCAGTCATATTTAAATACGAATCAATTTAAATAAATTCTGTAATAATAGGTGTTCTAAAAAGCTAGCTTACGAATTTGGCCAAAAATGAAACCCCTTTTTTTATACATGGAACAAGCTTTATTAAATCAAATATGTATGCGAAGTTTTGTAAAGCCATTATTCGGAAAACTGATTCAACTGCGTTTTGAAGATCTCTACGCCCTCTCATTAAGAGATTTCTGCAGAGATTGAGCAAACGATAATCTGAACATGCTATGTTTGGGCTATGTGACAGATATATCAAAATTTTTCAGCTAAGGTCTGTTAGTTACTGCAGGATCATTACAGATGTGTAAGCCACACATGGAATGGTGTAACGCAACACCTCTTCTTTTAATCAATTCTGACCGTTTTAATTAAATTGCTTGCTTTAATCCTGTTAATTGTTGACAGCTGATATCAGAATAAATTATCTGAGCAGTTTGACGTCATAATAAACAATTCCTTTCCAATCCCACAAAAGACACAGCATTTAATTAATGATGTCTTTTTTGTGGCACCGAGTTTTTTGTGTATCCAATTTTCTTCAAATATTTGATAAGTATTTGGTGATTAATGCCTAGTTCATCTAAGCTGCTTATGTGCCAGCCATTCTGAAATTCTTACATTATTGATTTTATCGATATTTTTAATTATTGATCGACTAGAGTTAGGTGCATATTTACCATCAAAACAGCAAACCATTTCGCTGCTACATACAAATGCAAACATGACGGTAGTGTTCCGAATTTTTACTCATTTTTGAGCATAGGTAACTGTTTAGACAATTTGTAACCGACGTTTTTTGAGCACCCAATATAATCGATCTATTTATTTTCTCAGAACCAAAGGAGGTATTGAGTCTATATTCGATTTATGCAGATTTTTACGACATCCAAATATAGCAAATACTTTTCAAGTTGTATGTAGCATGTTTGCCCATAACAAGTTTGCAATCAAATGCCTTAATGAAATGCCTTAAATTACAATTTTGTTAAACTATGGCAAGGTTTTTAACCTTGATTAAGATAGACCAATTGTTAATCTTTCTTCATATTCTTCCTTGGTTCTATAGCTGGAATTCACTATTGGCCTTCCATGCAATACCTTTCGATTTAGCCTTTTTAGATCGGACATTATCCCAACTATCCACCGAGTCCGTGGATACCAAACTGCTCTATTATCTTCTGGATTCCCTAAACAAATTTTATTACTTATAGAATTCGGTACTCGTAGAACTACCAGGTCTACCCATCTTAGTTTCTGTGATTTTATGTCGTTTTATGCAGACATTAAGTCGTAACAAACTTAAATTAACAAAGTAAATTAGAACAAGTTAAAGTTTAGAGAACATATAGGATATGTATTAAATCGAGTTACGTATGTGTCATATAAACACCATGATTTACAATTGTAATTGATAAATTGAATCAAATAACTCATTTTATCGTAGTATGAACATACTATTAAGTTAACATGTTATTCATATCTTTTTCGTCAGAGCAAAATTACTACGTATGTATATATGTCACAGAGGTAAGAAACCAATTTAATTTTTTAAGGATTAAGTTGTGCTAAAAATAAATTTTCATCTGAAAAGAAAAAGTTTCATCATGGAATGAAGTAAATTTCTGCAAAAAAAGATTCATTGTAAAACACGGGCAAACATTTTTCACTTCTTCTATTTTAATATTATGAGTGTAAATAATAATAATGCGTTTGTTAGATACTCGTACTCCTTACATAAATAGAAAAATTTTTATTTTGTTAAAATTTTCATTTTGTAAAAATATTAATTTTTTAAGTAAAATTTAAAATCTTTGAAATGTGTCTTGCTATAAAAAGTAACAAAAAAAACTTGTTAATTAAACTTGTTTTCTTGTTCTATTGTAATGACCAATTTTATTTCATTGTACTTATAGAAATTAAAAATTAAAAATTTTAAATTAAATTTTAAATTAAATTAAAATTTTAAATTAACACAATTTGCGAATTTATTATATAAATTTTGAGTTCAAATTTATTTTAATTAATATATTAAAAAAATAAATTATTTTTTTTATTATGCATATATTAATATTATTATTATTATGCAATCAAATTTTGCAAACTAGCATTGTGCCCAATTGAATATTTACCAAACTTTAATTTCTTTTCCTAACGTTATTTAATTTAAAACTTTATTTGTTCAAACAAACATATTTTTTATATTTATTTATGTCATTTTCTACATGAATTATTATTTTTACTAATTTTTTTTTATTTTTATTTTTTAATAAAAATAAATTCCATGAAATTTTTTTTCATAAAACTGAATTTGAAATAGATTTCGTTTTTTCCCCATAAATTATGCATGCATAAATTTATTTGTTTAAAAAACAGAAACAATAATTTTAGTTTTTATTCATATTTTCGTATATTAAATAAATTTTATTATATGTTTTTTACAATGTACTTTCAGCTAAATTTTAGCCATAGTTTAAAATTGCATTTTATTTTTTTAATTCGATAACTTTTCTCTATAAAAAAAATAAAAAAGCGTTTTTTAAAGGCAACAAATACATTTTATAGTAATAAATGTGTATACATTTTTTTAAATATTAATAAAAATCTAATTATCATAACTTAGATTTAATATCCGAAATACTAAAAATTCATTTTAAAGTACTGTCTGGTTAAAAAAAAAATTGATTGCTGTGCTAATTTCCCCTTTAAGTTTATCCAGCATAATTATTGTAATTGTGTATGTAACTATGGCAATATATACATATTTTTATTATAAATAGAGACTTAATTAGGTGCATTGTCAAAGTGTTTTGTGCGCTAAATGTTACAATGTAATTATATTTTTAATATTAAATACTTAAAACAATATTCCAGTAAATATTTATTTTTTAAGTTTAGTAGGATTTACTGATATTTCTGTTAAAGTGTGCGCCATGCTAGGTTTAGGCAAATGTTTCTAATACTATATACACACTTTTCACATTTATCATTCATGTTGCATTATTTGATACACAGACTGCTGCCAACATCAATGCAACCAGAAAATATGAAAATATTTTGATGTTTTTGAAACCTCGAATGCAACACGAAATGGAATAACTATATACTACGCTACCAACAACGAAATATGTTTGATACAAAAACATGTTGCAAAGTGTGTACTTAGCATAATATGTGAAAAAAGTTGTTGTCTACATATTTCAAAATAGAGCTAACAATTCTGAACAAATTTGAACTAAAAACAAAAGTCCACAAGACCTTGTGCATATTTGAAGTTTGTCTTCAAAGCACAAGTAGCAACAATAACGAGATTAAATTCTTATTAATGAATATATAATTTTTCTAGTTAAAACCGGGCGAGATTCGCTACCCGCATCTTAATTATCATCTTAAATGCTATCTTTGTTACATCTCCGCTCAAAATCCAATCACTTGTTCCCTCCAGAAGACTGTAGGTTATGATTTGTAGCTGTATACAGTCTTCAAACAAACACACAATCAGTTTTATATAGTAAACGTATTTCGACAGCTTTTATCCAGTTTTGTTTTTGACTGACCATCGATAGTTTTTTTCACTATCGATACTATCCTCTAATTCTAAGAGTAAATACGGAGGCCACTAAATGGAGTCAAAGTCACAATTTGCTAAAATTTTTTCGACACAGGTAGTTGTCGTCTGCAAACTTTTATAGTTACATAGGGACACAGCTTAACAGTTTCTTAACTTCTATTTATTAAATAAAAATAAAGTAAAATTATGAATTGTACCTAAAATATGTCTGTACATACGATTTCGCACTTAACCCAAACAAATTAGTCTTCATTTCGTCAGACCATAGCATGTTGAGATATAATAAGTTTTTTTCTTATTGTGCGACCTGAAACAGGATAAGAAGTTTATTTTTGAGGCTTTTTGATGACTTGTAGGGATTAATCTTTGAAGTACGAAATAAAAGTTTATCAAAGCTGACAGTTCTATGCTTTCTTCAAATAGTCTCTACAGTTTTCTTTCATTTCATTGCATTAATTACTTTATTTTTGGATTTCTTCATGGTCTAACCAATTTTCGCTACATATGAGGATTACTCTTCAATCAAAAAACTTCAATACATCAAATTTTACGATATACTGGAGAAAATACAGTGTCCCTATTATTTCTTTCAACAGTATATTTATTATTATTCTTTCCCTTTTACTTAAACTATATATTTTTGTTGCCACAAGTGGCATTAAAAAAAATCGGATAGTATCGATAGTTTTTTTGCAAACTATCGAAACTATCGAATGGCCGACTGTCGATAGTTTTACAGCTCTACCGCGCCCACTTATCCAATATCGACCAATTAGTGACTGATAATGTGTATTGTTCACGACACTGTTTGAACCTAATTTAGAAACTTCTACTATTGCCGTTGTCAAGATATACAAATATTGTCCAATTCTGGCCACTTTTTGTCTGATAATTTTTATTGACTATGGAGACATTCAAAACACATTTAGATGCTTTTGCTTTAACCGTTTTCAAGATATACAGAAATCAACATTTAGCTTTATTGGAGGTACCACGCCTACATGCAAATTCCGCCCACTTTACCGTTCGGAAGTTACACTAAAATCAATATATATTTTGTATGGGAGGTAACACTCCCACTTGCCTAATCCCGCCCACTTTTTGGCTGATGATTTGCCTTGACAATAAATCTATTTGGTTCAAATTTAGATAATCTTTCTGTTATCATTATGAAGATATATAGATAAATAAATATATACTTTGTATGGGCGTGGCATCATTTAAACTTTATATAGCCAATAGTTCCTGTAAAAATTTCAAGAAAATCGGTTCAGCCGTTTTGCTGTCAATAAGGCACAAACCAACAAACAATCAAACATACAAGCATACGGTAAAATTATTTTTTGACTGAAAGTATGTTAAGAAACCCATAAATGAAATGTAATTTGCCTTTTCCGATGAGTTTCTAAGTTACGATCACGGCAGATTTAATTTCGTTCAGTATACTGTAGATCATAGTTTAGGGATCATTCTGGTATAGGTTTGTAATTTTAAAAGAAGAGTCAGTAATTTAATAAAAATCGGTCGCAGTATCGCAGGTAATGTGTATTTCTTTCAGAATTTTGGAATTAACTTAAGTGGTTTTTAATTCTTAGCAAATTTATCATATTCATAAAAAATTCATACTTTATTTTTTCTCATAGTGTACATAAATTTTTTAATAAAAAAACGGTGCTATCTAGCACAGAGATATGTTAATTACTGATATAAATAAATGAATTTTTAATAACAGCAAGTATTTAACGAATGTAATTTTTTAGATTTCGGAAAAAAAATTCAAAATATATTTCAATTGGCGAAATTTTGATGTTGTAGGGCAAATTTTAATATATATATATATATTTTAATATATATATATATATATATATATATATATATATATATATATATATATATATATATATATATATATATATACAATATATATATATATATAAAATATATAAAAAAGATATTTTTTTATTTCTCTTTTTCGAACTATTTAATAAGTTCTATCGTATAAAAAAATAAAAAATTAGAACCAAGTTTGTCCTACAACTTAAAAAATTTTGATATTTTATTTTTATTTAATTTTATTTTTTTATACGATAGAACTTATTAAATAGTTCGAAAAAGAGAAATAAAAAAATATCTTTTTTATATATTTTTTAATACTTCTTTAAAGTTTGGTAAATTCAAGCTTCTTATTAAAGTAAGTGCGTTTTTCAAAGAAGTGAAAAAGAAAAACCATTAAAAAGCCAAACATTTAATAATTTCTTAAATAAATAGAGCTTTTACAGTTATTTTTCTGAAGGACCTAAAATCCAATTTTTTCATAGTGTTTTTTTATTAGAAATTCGTTGAGTTTGTCGCTCTCTTTCGGCAATATAGAGAAGTAACCGAAGAAAAATAGTTCAGTATTATATGCAGCCGATAATTAGCTTTCAAAAAATATATATTTTATCAAAATCCAAGATGAGTGATTTTTTGATTTTTTCTGTGGGAAAAGTGATCGGAAATTTAAAATAATTTTTAGACCCTCGACTGCAACTCCTAAGCCTGCTGCAGTCAATATTACTTTCTCTACTTGAAAAAACTTGCTCTTCATACGGCTCACTACTTATTTTAATTTTTAATCAGCGTATACTTAATAAAAAGTTATTACTTAGAAAAATATTTTGTCTTTGTATGTCACTATGCGCTACAACTTTTAATCTAAGGTATTTAATTTAAGGTTATGGTGCTTCCAAAGCTGGATAGTCATTGGTATTTCTTCGAAACTAAGTGGCAAGTAGTTCCTTTTGAATTGAATTATTTTTTGTACTTTGAAACTAAAATAACTAAATTTATACAATTTTCTTAAATACATTTTTAGTTTACTTTTTTTTTAAATTATTGTCTTCTTTGCTTACGAGTAAAAACTCACAAGCTTATATTCGAATTACTGTTCGTTATCGAAAGTGATTAAAAACTTCGATTCATTATGTCGAATAAAAGAATTCCGAATAATTAAAAACTTGTTCGTTTGTATAAGAATTCGTTCGTATACGTATGCCAGAATTAGCACCCTTATTCGGATTGTTTCTTGTCATACTACCAATGTGTAAAATTATTTAAAGAAAATAAGTCGCTTTTCGAAAATATATTTTTTTTATTAATTTTTTTAAAACGAGAAGAGCCGTTTGAAGAAAAAATTAACTGTGTGAGGTAAAGAGACTGTTTGTACGAACTTATTAATAAACCGTTTTTAAAGGGTAAACACGATATTTGAAACATCGATTTCAGTAGTAATTCTACAGTTTTGTGGGTTCTATTCACTGAGATTGGATAGCTTTGCTTAAGACTGTGTCACTATTCTTTATACAGTTTTGCCTTAGGCCGATTTAGGTTTCTGTTTAAAAAGATTCAACAAAGAGTGTATTTAACTTATGAATGTAACGTTCAATCAAAAAGTCCATAGGGTGAGACATAGATGTCGTTACTAGAATTTTGTCCGTATGATTTTATTTAGTACTAAATTCCAAACGATACGTATATAAATTTGACAGCAATCTGACTATTGATTCATGAGTTATTGAATTTTGTGTGAAGCAACTTTTGCTATTAAAAAAAAGGAAATACAGTGGAAACCAAACACTAGCATGATAAACATTATCCGATTGCTGTTTCATCGAGATAAATGGTAGAGAAGTGGTTTGCTAAATTTTAAGGTGGTCGTATCAGCACAAATGTAGCAGAGCTCAGTGGACGCTTAAATGAGGATGTTATTCCAGAAAGCATAAAAAAATCCACAAATTGGTTATGAACGATCGCAAGGTGAAGGTGCACGAGCTAGCTGACACTCTAAAGATATCAGATGGTAGTGATTTCACCATTTTATGCAAACAATTTATTATGCGAAAACAAATCGTGTGACAAATCGATAAAAGCAATGGAAAAATTTTATGAATTGGACTTCGAATTGCTTACCCATCCATCATATTCCCCAACGACTTTTTCCTGTTTTCAGATCTCAAGAGAATACTTGCTGGAAAAAAAATTTAAGTCCAATGATGAAGTAATCACTGTAACTGAGACCTATTTTGACGAGAAAAAGAAATCGTACTACAAAAGTGGTATCGAAAATTTAGAAGGTCGCTAGAGGGCAACTATGTTATGTACTAAAATCGAGTTTTGTCAACAATTTTTTTTTCTTACTTAGCCTACGAACTTATTGGTTGACCTGTTATGTGTATGGAATTTGATGTTAACGTAAGCAGCTTATGTTTTAAATTATTCAATAGATTTAACTTTAGATATCTATAAAGTACTCATGCTTTATTTCAAAGCTTATTTTTTTATATAATTACCGTATTTTTCATAAGTATGAAACACTGATTGTTCGTTGTTGTTTTAATTTTGTCTCATCCTTTTTACTATTTTTTCAGCCATTTGTTTAAATAAATTCTAATCTTAACTTCAAATTGCTTTTTTTTGTTAGCGATTTATGCGATAAACCCTAATATGTGGTTAAATTTATCGTTCTTTTATTTCTCATATCTCGGCAATGGTTTTTTCTCATTTTTATTTTTCGCTTCTTTCTTTTCTGTTGCCTTTGCATCTTTTTTAATTAACCATTCATTATTCTTTGCTGTGTTAAAAAAAAATAATAATAATAATCTTCTTCATTATTTGTTCATTCTGCCAGTAACTAAATGTCTTTTAATTCTTATAATTTTTTTCCTCTCTTCTGTTGTGTTCTGGTTTGAAGCTCTTCTACAGCTCCCACCAATTATTATTATTTTTGAAGTTCACTGAAGAAGAATCTATAGTTTTCCTATTCGATAAAAATTCAAGTCCTTTAAAACACACACACACATACACATACTTAATTGCATACAAATGTATGTACACATGCACATGTGCAATAAACATATAAACATATAAAAAATGACTGTTTATGTTCCAAAGGTTGTGTGTGTGTGGACGACAGAAACAGAGAAAGAGAGAGAGAGAGAGAGAGAGAAAGAGAGAAAGTGCATATTATTGTCATGGTATTTTCAATTGTTGCCCTTAATAATGTCGGCGGTGCTGATGATGGTGCTGGTGGTGATTGTGATGGTACATGCTAACGCTTTTGTTGCTGATGCTACTGATGATAGTTGTTAGTTGTGTTCTTATACTCTCTCTCTCTCACTCTCTCTCTATTGCAAAGTTGGCACTTATAATACAATTGCGTTGGTGGGCTCAGTGCATTTAATCATACCAGCTTTTGTTCATTTTTTCGTTTACTGCAGTTTTTTGTAGACAAGAAAAAAATAATAATCGTGCAAATATAACAAAAAAACTTATATATTTAAGCAAGTTCATGTATGTGTGTGTTATGGTGGGTTGTTGTATTGTCCTCTTTATTCTTGTTGCTGTTGCTTAAACTCAAATACACTAACGCACAAAAACACAAATGCAGTCTTCTAGCCATAAAAGCAGTTCTATAGCAGCAACATTCATATTTTCATTTCTTTAGCCAAAAAGACCATCAGTACTAACGACAACATCAAGAACAACTACTGCAATAATATCATGCGTTCCGTACTTTTCCGTTTCGTTTGTTTATTTGTGCCGTTGTGTCATTATCATTATTGTCGCCATTAAGTTCAGCTTTTATTTTCTCCAACCAATTTCTTTTTCTTTTTTTTCATTTCTCAGTTTTTTAAATTTTGCTGCCTCCAATTAATTCACATCCTTATATTTTTCTCTACGGCTTGTTGGTAGAAAGCATGGTTGTCGCTGTGTTTATTCAGTAGTTGTCGTCTTTTAGTCAATTATCAGTGCTGACCAATACATTATTTTATATGTGGGTCTGCCTGACAAAAGGACGTGATTTAAATTTAAGATATTTTTCCATTATTTTCGTTATTAAATTATACGTAATTAAACAACAAAAAAAGTGAGAAAAGAAAATGCAAGCCATTATTTTCTTCTAACAATAATTGGTTATGCAACTTAAATGGTCTGGGATTTTAAGAATATTTGTAAATAAGTCTTTAAAATTAAAAAAAAAAAAATATTAAAAAAGATGAATAAAAAACTGTGTTAGTTTTGGCACAAAACAGGAAAAAAATTCGGCTTGACAAGCTTACATATTAGTAGTTCTTAATTTTTCGGTATAATTGAGGTTCATGGCTAATACTTTTTTAATAAAATTGTCCTTGTCTTAGCTAAACTTAACTTTTATATAACTGTCTTTATTGTAACGATCATTGCAAATCATAGGGCCATAACATATTTAATTCACCTGCGTCTATCCAAAGCCAATGCTTTACAACATTCGAAGTTATTATCTGAAAAGCAGCTTCTTTCTTCAGCCTTCTTTCCTATGTATTGGCTGGTCTACCGATTCTTTGACTTTCATGCATGTTGCATTCTACGGTTGCTTTTGTTATGAAGTCATCGGGTTTCCTCCGGGGTATGCCCAATCCAACTCTATTTCCTTCGTATAGTTTCTTTTATAATAGAAACTTGTTGTGAATTTCGCCATGCGGAAAATTCTGGCAAAAAGAGATTTAAAATGCCTTGTAGGCTAGTGGTTGATAAATGATTGACTGGTATTAACATTCCTAACCGCTGCATTCTACAACTAGCAGCCATAAAAAAGAGTAGACTTTACGCACCAGTTAACCACATTTATTTTCGTGTTTAGATATGTGGAAGGGGTTTTGCCGTTTCTAGATAAATTAATGGCTTCGGTTAATTCCTAAAGCTATATGTTTTAAAAATATAACAAAAAGCTAAACACCACACCTTTAGGAATGATACATACAGAGTAAATGTAAATGAGATTACTCTATGAGTCGATGCAATATTCTTCTCATGCAAAGTATACCAAAAACAATGATTTTAAATTTAAAAAAAAGTTTTCTTTAAGTTCCTTATGTTTATCAGAGTAACAAGAAGTAATGATATCGCAACCATATAACAATACTGGATCCAGATAAATCACGAGTAGTTTGCATACTTTTTTTTCTCAAGCTTTTTGGTCAATCTAACAATTTCTGCTGATTGGTTGTTTACCGTTTTCTAAGGTTGCATAAGAAATTTTATAGGTCTGAGAACTATTACCAAGCACTTAGATATAGTGGATTAAATACAAAGACCATTTTCACTTGCCCAGTTAGGTAGCCGTTTAAGGTGCCCGTTTAATTTCTACATTATCTTTGTTCTTGCATAAGTAATTTTATACATCAACAGCATACGAATACACTCTAATAAACGACAAATGCGTAAATAGATAGAAATAGTAAAAATCGAGAAGCTGATAATACTAACTAGCGATACAACATTGTTCATAAAACATTTGAAAGCATCGGTGTTTCTAAAATAAACATCATTAATAAAACCAATATATAGATATTCCTCAAAAGTATTATTTTTCTATTTATATTTTTCTATCATCTAATAATATGAAATCAGAAGCAGTGCAGCAAACGCTGACAATGGTAAATTATCAGTGACACGCGATGAATTTTTTTTGATGTCATGCATGAGTTTTAAAATAATTGTCCACATTTTCATAGACAACAAAGATTGATTTTATCATTCAGGCGTCTGTGTACTAATGTGTCCAAAAAGACGATATCATTAAGAATCATATGTTAAGAGAGTGCACACCAAATTCTGTATCGTTAAGCACATAGTCGACTTATAAAAGACAATTTCGCTAAATTTCAGCATGTAGCCGGTTCATAGCAGACAATGTCGTTAAATTTCAGTGTTTTTTATTATCGTAACATTCAATGATGTTGTCATACATAACTCCCTTTGTTTGTGTCATTAGCACAAGGTTTCACTAAAGAAATTTTTCATTTATGATAATTACATACAAATTTCTACTTATAAATATCATAACGACAATGTCGCTCAAATACGCCACCGGGTACTTGAACTAAACAACGCAAAAATTTATTAAAATAAACGAAAGCGTACGAACAACGATTTCGATGCATTTCATCAATGTATCGGATATCAAAAACATAGGTTATTTAAAAATAATTTCCTGAATAAAGTTGATTAAGCGTTATTTATGTGGATATGAAAACTGACCGCTAAGAGTGTAAAATAATTAAAGTATTGTTCTCTATATCCAGTTGGTCACAACAAACGCTATTGGTGAAGGGTTTCTTATTCGATCCCTCAAATTGACAACATATGCAACGTGGATGCTTGAGTTGTCGTGAAGGATTAGAATCATTTTATAAATGCAGTTCTCGGCCAGTTGCTTAGTGACCGTCCTCCTTTAATAGTGCTTTGATACGCTTTTCGTAGAACTCAAAAATTCTTCTGCATCTGGGTGTATCAAAATGACACTTTTTTGTATAATTTGCAATATCTTAAATGTAAAAAAAATACTATTAGCCTAGTTTGGAAGAGAAGGAAAAGCTTTATCGAACGAATATCATAAACTTTGTCAAACAACAAAAATTTGTCATAAAACAAGGGAAAAAATAAAAACGCTAGGAAGCTATTATCCAACCAATAGATAGCAACACACACTGTATAAAACCCTAAATGAGTAAAAAAGTGATAAAAGTTTTGGGAAAAATACTATTTACTTTTTGGCTTCCTTATTTTAAAGAAAAAACATAAAACTGATTCGTCCGGGTATTATCAAAACCGATTAATGATTTACGGTATCAATCTTTAAATAAAACTGCAGGTAAAAATAAAGTTTTTCTTTTGTATGGGAGAAATGGGACGATATGGTATAGATTTTAATATTGCAAATCCATATTTTGCTAGATTGCTAGACGATCAGTCAAACACTTGACCTTTCTGTTCCAAACAAACGCAAAATTTAGATAAATTTACCCAATGCAACATATACAATATATGTACGTGAAATGTGAATGTTTGAAATATTAAAGATTAGGATGAATTGTCAATAACAATCGTGACCGATTTTACAAAAACAAACTCTTATATTGCTATAAATATTAAGCAAATAAAAAAATAAAAAGATGCGCAGAACATATAACAGCTCCATAGCATGTCTAATTTGAATTACGTTGTTCGCTGTTTGAATTACTAAGACAAATCATCTTCGTTCTCATGTCATTTTTTGAACTTTCACGGTTGATTGGCGCTTGAACAATCTGAATAGACAAAATTATTTCTCAGCTTTATTTTCATAATTTAGGGAAGTCAATTTAATAAATTTGTAATCTTAAATGTGAGATAAAATTATTTTGATTAAGAGCTAAAAAATATGTTAAACGCATGATAAACGATATGATAATTAAAATTGTATGAGAAATTGGGTAGTTTTGTTCACAATTAGGGGTTAAATTATATATAAGAGAACGAATAACAAGAAAATTTTGTCTTACTGATATGTTATTAAGACACTCTTGTTTCAGATGTCTTGCTTACACTTTTTTGATTCTTGTTTTTTATACTTAACTTAAAAGAGCTTTATAAAAGTCTAAAATGAGCATGAACTTCTTTTATCTATCAAATTATTGAACCTTCTGTATCTGATTGCATTTAATTACATTGCTGTATAATAGGGCAGATAATATTATTATTATATTTTATGTGCAGTGGTTATCTTACATCAACCAGGCACTATTACGGGACACTGCGTCCCATGTGACCTATTGTGTTCCATCCGCTCTTTAATTTGTTCAGAAGTTCTGCTGCCTATCCAATGAACACCAGCAGATCTGAAACCATAATGGTAAATGTGTCATACAGTGAGACCCTATGTCTCCCTAAACATTTTCACCTAAGCCTATCAAGAACCCCATATTCACAGAATATGTGTTCCGCTGTCTCTGATGCCTGTGACCATAGTCTACAATCATCTGCATTTGTGACCGCCATCCTCATCAGATGTGCTCTTAGTCTACAATGGCCTGTAAGGAACTCCGTAAGGAGTTTCAGTTTTGGCCTGCCATACCTGAGAATCTCAGAGCAACGCCCTTGAATGGCGAAGTCCGCTTCGATCATTCCAGTGTTCCAAGCATCTGCCAATTTCCCAATTTTTGATTAGATTGAGGATGGTAGTAAGTGGTGCTGCATATCGAAGTTCCGAACCGATATAGGGTCCCATATACCATAGTTTAACCGTGTTTGATAGCGCCGTAATAAAACTTTTGCTTATAAAGTTATTATGTTTTAAATTTGTATTCTCGTTTTATGGTCCTCTTTCGGTTGTTTTGTGATTTGTTTACTTTTCTTTGCTATTTGCTATTTTCTTTGCTATCTTCAATGTTTGCTTTGATTGTCAATGTTTGTTAACGGCTACGTGCTCCTTCTGCCTAGTCTACGTACTACGCTACCAGTTGCGACAATTTTAGTGCAGCAGTTGTATCAGATATTCATTTATTTCCTTTCAATTCTTACGACTCATGATGGTGTTTAAAAGTTAAGACTAAAAAATTATTTTTTAAGTTCCATTTTCGTTTTAAGTTTCCGCTTTTAGTCCTGTTTGTTGCTTTGTTTGTTTTCACTTATTTATGGCCTTTCTTGCATTTATGCTGGCGTTTTATTTTAAGCTTTAAGTGAAACTATACATCAACTGTTAGGCCATAAGGATATAATTCTGTATATGTATGTATATACTGTTGCATATTTCTATTTTTGTGTGTGTGTGGGTGAGTGTGTATTGGCATATGTGTATGTGCATAATATTTATGAATTTGTCTCCTGTTTGTTGCTCTTTCAATATTTCCGTCTATATATTTGCCATGCTTTTGCCTACCAACTGGTCATTCAATCTCGTTTCTCTTTATGTCTTTCATTTATTTGCTATTAACCTGTCATTGTTCATTTTTATTATATTTGGGTGGGTGTGTGGAATATTTAAACTCTGTTGTTGCTGTTGTTGCTGTTGTTAGCAATTTTTCTTCAGATTTCTTTTTGTCTGCACAATACCCGTATGCTTGTTTGCTTTTCTTTTTTCAGTGCAGTCTGGGGCTTACGTTTCATTTCACTTCTTTCTATTATCATCGAAGTTTCTTTTATACTTTCTATGCTCAGTTATGAAGAGTTTTGGTTGATATGGCAGCGGTTTATATTCGATTTTTTCTTTTCTTGTTTTATTTCCAATATGTTTTCTCTTTCCTTGAATTGACACTTTCTCTCTCACACACACACACACGTGAATATGCATATAAATTTTAATATTTGTAATAAATTGTTATTATCACTATTCTGCAGCGTATCGATTTATCGTCTGTATACGTACATACGATGCATTATATTGTATGTGCATATATAATAGAGAGATTTATTATTGTTATTATTATAACGGGTCACAGTAAATTATTTTTTTATATTTTTGTTGTTGCTATATATACTTTTAAAACATATATTAGAAATAACACGATTTATATTTATTTTCGAGTAAAATAAACCATATGTTTGATATCTAGAATGAAAAGTTTTAATGTTAAAGGAGACCCTTTAAGTGGCGATTTCTTATCTGAGAAGAATATTGCTTTTTAAAAGGTAATATTTTGAACAGTGTAAGTTAATTCTCATCCATTGAATATATTTTGACATAAAACTTTTCGACAAAATTCATGGTGTGAGGTTAAACGTTTCGTTTGACAACTCCAACAACTTTTAATAAATTGCTGTTCTCGTGATTTACATGGAACATAACATCATCTTATTAATTTTTGATAAAAAAAACTTGTTGATTACACGTCGATACTAAACATCTGTCAGTGTGACTGTCGATGTTGTTAATAGCAGACAATTCATATCAAGTAATCTATTTTGAGTATGCAATGAAGTCTTATAGCAAAAATTTAATGAACAATAAAATTCACAAGGTGGGCTTATTAGTTTTTCGAATGGAGCTCTGAGTACTAAAATTAAATGTCATGGTGATTTGCAAAAACTTTTATATTATTATCATCAGCCAGTAGGTGGCCCAATGGCAGACACCCCGACCTAAGAGATATTTTGTGTACTACTGTAGTAGAGCTGTAAAACAATCGATAGTACTATCGATAGTATCGATAGTTTTTTTTTGGCTGACTATCGATAGTTTTTTTTCACTATCGATACTATCGTCAAATTCTAAGAGTAAATACGGAGGCCACTAAATGTAGTCGAAGTCACATTTGCAAAAATTTTTTCGACGCCACATAGCTACATAGGGGCACAGCTTACCAATTTCTTAAACTTCCATTTATTAAACTCAAATAAAGTATGAATTGTAACTAAAATATGTTCGTATCTACGATTTTGCACTTGACCCAAATTAATCTTCGTTTCGTCAAACCATACAGTCAGTCTAGCTTTCATAAGTTTTTTTTGTTATTCCGCGTCATGAAACAGAAGAATAAGTTAATTTTTTAAGCTTTTTGATGACTTGAAGAGATTAATTTTTTGAAGTACGAATTAAAAGTTGACAGCGTCGAATGCTTTCTTCCCATAGTCTCTGAAGTTTTCTTTCACTGAATCTTATTAATTACTTTCGTTTTGGAGCACTTCACGGTCTGAGCAATTTTCTCTATATATAAGGATTAATCTTCCATCAAAAAGCATACATCAAATACATAAAATTTTATCACTTCCTGGAAAAAAATAAAGAGTCCCATTTTATGTTTCAACACTGTATATTTATTATTATTCTTTCTCTTTCACTTAAATTCAAATATTGTTGCCACTAGTAGTACTTAAAAGAATCCGAGTGGGCCGACTGTCGATAGTTTTGCAGCTCTATACTGTAGTCACGAAAGATGACCCTTCAGTGCGCATGCTCACCCTACAGTGCACCCACGCCTTTTGATGATGTTCAGTTAACCACGATCGTCCACTGACAACATCTCACTTAGTTGTTCCCCTTATAGATAGGGGCAGGGCGAAAGCCATGTTCATAAAGTAATTTTTCCGCTCTCCGAATGTAGTAGAGTAAGTTTCCGATAGGAAAATATCTAAACTCCTCCAGCTCCAATTGGCCCATTCAAAAAAGTGCATTCTGGTCCCAGCTAGCGCAACATATTCGCACAGAATTTTCCCCGTGTTTTCAGTTCACTCTAGTAGGAGCCGCCGCTCAATCTTTCCGAAGAGAAAAAATCTCTTGAGATAATATATCCGTAGTAGTGTTCCGATAAAAACCAACTATCTTACCAATGTCAGCCATACGTATTCTAAAGAGCTCTCTTCATAGGAGAGAGGCCCTAATATCTGCCTTGTCGAAGCACATGGGCGCCAACCATGACAGAGTGTGCTCATCTGTTTACCATAGAACTAACCTCTGTTAAATTAAACTCATAAAAGGGCGCTGATCATGCCCCATGTCATTATGTTGTTGAAGATAGCCAAAATATTGTTGGACTAGCCACGATTCACGATTTCAGTGAACATGATGGCCATGCTCTCAGCGCTGCTTGAATATTCGAAAATAACTTTGTGTGCGTACCTCTGATTCCCCTTTGGAGGTTAATCTCAGCGCTCACTGAAACTGCGTGTATTTAAGCTTAAAAACACTTTTTCCATAGTTACGAAAATCTTTATATTCGGTCTAAGGGCCTCGATCCCTGCACTATTTTGGGCTTCTGGGTATCACACAGGTCCCGGAAGCCCATTCACAGCTATCAGAGTACATCATCTCGAGCTACCGGTCAAAAACTAGTTTAGGATTCATATAGTCTGTGACAGAACACACGACCGTACGATCGGGTTGCCAAAACAAATTAAAAAGAAAAATTATATGATTAAAAGTTTAACAAAAAACAGTGATCCTTACAAAAATATCGAAAAAGAAAACTTCGTTGTTTAATATTGTGTCGTTCTAATTTTTTAGAAAGAGTGAGTTCTTTGACTGTTAAGAGCTCATAATTCTAATTTTAATTAATTAAATTAATGTTTATTGTTTCAACACAAACTTCCTAGTTTCGAATCTGCAGTAGAGGACATGATAACAACATTAAATTGCGGTTTTCGAGTGTTTAATTAAGAGACTTCATCCACTTTTCCAGACAAATCCACCTAACGATAATTCCGATCATCAATTATTTATTACGAGAAAGCGCCACCTACTGTAGAAGAATAGCAATGCCAAGTTAGGATCACCACCACTTAGCAATGCTTTTCACCACTATGCACTCACATGGAGGCGAGCTTCAGTATACTAATCATCTACTTAACTTCATGAAATGAATTGATTTATGAAATTGAAGCAAGGCAATGGATGCTTTGTGAAAAGCCATATGTGGAGTGACGGAAAGAAAATTAATTCATAATTATTGCTTTACTTAAGCGTAACTTTTATCTTGTATCCAACATTTAAATTTCTTATTTATTTCACCAAAGAACAATTTTTACTTAATCCTTTGTAAACTAAAAAATTGACTGAAAACTTTAAGACGAAATACAAATATCCTTTCTTTATGCCAAAAACTTCATTTTAACTTTTTTTCCGTATAAGTCTTTAAAATAAAAAAATTTTTTGAAATAAAGCAAAAAAAATTGAATCGATTTTTTTTACCTTAAAAAATATAAGTAATGATTATCATTTCAGTATAATAAAGTCCTGTAAAAATGAGCACCTTCTACTTGAAAACGATTTATTATAAGAGTCATGATGTTATAAGAGATAAGGTTGTATGTAGTAAATTAACGTGGGAGTGTAGATGTACGAGTAGATGTAGTTTTAAAAGCTAATAATATTGAATTAGTTTGGTCTATGTATCTGTGTGTTTGTTCCTTTGTGTATGGATGTGAATGTATGTGTACAAATGTCCTGTCTATCATCATTAAAGCCTGTACGTGTTAATGTTTAATGTCGTTCTAGTAGTCGCTTGTCATTTTGCTGTCATATAAAATCACAGACAATATATAATTTTTTTATTATTATTATTATTACTGTTGTTGTTGTTGTGGTTGTTGTTGTTACTATTGTTTTTGTCTTCTTCTATGAATTTTCAATTTAGCTTTTTATTGTTGTTTTAGTTGTTGCTATAGCTGTCCCAACTTACATGAAACCTAACCAGACGCTTTGTCTCTGGCATTAAATAAATTCCCAACAAAAAAAAAAAAAAAAAAAAAAAACAAAGACACCAAAGAAAAAACTAAATAAAGCATTAACTTTACATGTAAAAAGTACGAGTGTGTGTACAGTCAAGTACTGGAAGCTTTTGTTTAGCACTACAGCTAAGGAAGTGGAGAAAAATTTCAACTATGGAAAAAATCCTTGGAAAAAACAAAGAAAGCGAATGGAAACCGGAAAAAAGAGACTATATATACGTAAAAGTTAAAAAGTTTTAGAGAATTAGTCTTTAAAAGTTCGCTTATTCGCTTTTTTTTTTTAAGAAATACTTAATCGTCATACAGGATGTAAACATGTTAATACAAAGTGAATAAAAAAATAACTCCTACAGTCTAAAGATAGATTCCTAATAATTCTCAGCCTTTGGTATTGCACTGCTCTATCTTATTTGGCTTACCATTCTCTTCTGTTCTGTTCTGTTTTGTTTTTATTTCCCATCCAAGCAGTAGATAAATAGATTTTAAGCTTGAAGACCATTAGTGTAGCGTCTATTGCTATTAAGACGACCACCCACGGGGCAAACCACATCATCTATTTAGAAAAAATAACTCACACACTAGTATTAGGGCAAAATATACATTAATGGAACACAAAGGAAGCGTTTTTGATAACAATTTAGAAAAAATACGAAAAAATACAGCAAACAAAAAAACAACTTCCAAATCGCTTAAATTGCTAAAAAAAAAAACTAAAATAAAGGACAAGTGTTTGAGAAAATAAAAAGAGAACACGAATAAAAATATCATGTTTAATACAGTGGAAACTTCTATTAGTGGAAAATTTCCTTAACGGATATCCTTCACTTTTCTCTATTATTACAAAGCTATGAAAATAATATGAAAAGTGTTTGTCATTTACAATGCGAAGCTGAGTAGTAAGGAGATATAAGAAAAATTAAGAAATTTAATTTCAAATTATTTAAGCCTTTTCAATAGCAGGCAACTCTGCACAAGAATATAATCCCGTCTTGGAGACCAATCATATTATGCTTTATTTTTTGTTTAAGTTGTATTTGTATATCGCACTTGTAACGCTTATGCTTTTATAATTACATCTAGGCGCTGGCAAATAAAACGCTTGCAAAATACGCTGTAAAAAATATGAATAAATGAAATATTAGCGCGTTGTGTTGTCGAGAAGAAAATGGTTGTTAAGGCCCTAAAAAGGCCGAAAGTTGTTCTAACATACGCACTTGCTAGGAACTACAAAAATTTATCAATATTATTTGCTAATGCATGAAAAATTCAGAAGAATTTTATTTTAATTAAAGAATCGGTTAACCGGCTATGGAAATGAAGCTACAATCCTTATTAATGGGTGCAAAAAAAATTGTGTTGCTCTCTATCTACAGAATAACAACATAATATTTTGTTTTTTTTTTTGTTTTTTTTAGTTAATTGGTTTTAAAAACAAAGTTAATAATCAATTAACAAGCTAATAATAATTCCTGTATACTTTATATGAAGAGCATTTTGAGTATTTTGGCAACAAAAAGTGTAGATCACTCAAGGAATTGTTTTATTAACAGAATTGCTTGATTTAATTAATAAAGATGGCGATATGGAAGAATTTCATATGTGGTTTGTTATAATTAAAAATAATCTTCTTTTTTATTTATTACTTGTTAATGGATTTTCACATTTTGAATTTGTTTTGCTTTTGTGAGCTGTTTCTTCTTTTTTTCTTTCATTTTTTCTTTTTGTGGTTGTTTTTTCTATTATGAATTAATATATAGTAAATATAGCATTTTTTAAACCTGAAATTTTCTTATGTGTAAGGGTACAAGAAAATATAATTGGATTTTGTTTCTCTTTAAAACTGCAATAGAAAAAAAACAAAATTTTCAATTAATATGCAAATTATATTGTGAATATTAAACACTTTTAAAACAGACCATCGTTAATAAAGCGTCTATTTTAACGCATATTATTTTCTACCATCACCTCACTTACATTTTTATTTCACATTATTTTTTTGGTTAAGCGGCTGACTTTGTTACTTTTGAAAAATAAATTCAAAAAATTTAAAAAAAAAATATTTTTTCGTTTATTTATTTGCAATCTATATACATACATGCATGCACATAAATTTATTTAATGTTATTCTGGACAATAGGTCTAGTCGGAACTCGCACATCGGTGCTGTCTAAACTAAGGTGACAGGGGTCACGGGGTCTTTCCAGTAGAATAACATGGGGAATGATGTTTTGGATATAACTAGTGATTTTTTCTATATTTGGTTTTTCAGTGTAAAACAGGATTCGTGAAATGTGGTAATGCCAAAAATGCTTAGTAAGGAATGCTATTTCCCCATGAACAGACTGACAAACGAACAATGCTTACAATCATTCGATTTTATTATCAAAATTCTTGCTGTGTGAGGAAGGTGTTTCTTAGATTAAATCCATTTTATAAAAGAAGCTTACTTTTGGCTCAATGGGTACATAAAAAAACAGAATTGCCGGATTTGTTATGAACAACAGCCAGAGGCTGATGAACAGCTGACAGTGCACCATGAAATATGCACTATTGGGTACGATTTGTTGGGCGGTGGCTTCTTTGGAATATTTTCAAGAACGGTGAAAATCGCAACATTTCAGTCAATTATGCAGAAAGTACCCTGATATGACTTCCAATTTTTTTTGCCCAAAATGAAAGAATAGGACTTGGTTGACAGTCCTTTTAAAACGACGATCCAACATGCACATACGGCACTTGATACCACGAACCTTTAGAGAGGCGAGTTTGGTAAATTCTCTCGTGTATAGTAACAAGCCACCCGAAATTCCAGTACTGGAAAACAACACTATAACTACCATTAGTGAGATACCTGCTGAAATAAAGATAGAAGTACGTTGAAATTTTAGCCCATGGAAGGACCACCTACGGCGTAGCCACGGTCAACATTTGCATGAAGAAATTTTTTATGATCAAATGGCAGGTTTTTATTTATCGCCATAAATAAATATTTCATTAATTTTTGCAAATATTGTGTGACTTTTAAAATTTTTTAAAAACAAACGGTTTAAAAATCGCCTGTTACATTGTCATTATCAGGCTTATTATCACTTATACTCTAACAGCATGGTGTAGAAAGAATATGAAAAGAACCCATACCATAAAAAAGTTAGGCAGGTTTCAGAAACTTGACTGCCTCTGTGTAACTAGGACCATGAAAATATGTCCATCGGCAGCATTGGAGTTTGATTTAACACCAGTCCACATACAGAAGATGAGGATGGCAGCGTATTCGGCGGCAAAGTCTTTAGGTAAAATATTTCTGAATTCCGCATTAGTTTCAATATTGAGGTACTGCAGGGGAATGAGTCAGTGTTTAACGTGAATATCTGTCCTGTGACTTAACCACACGGTGCCCGAGGCTCGGGTGAATTAACCTCCACCAACGCTCCCTATCCACGATAATCACAAGTGAGTACCAAATTCAAAGGTTCGTTGTTGGGACAGTAACCACAACACCTTAATGAAGTATTGGAGACCATTTAAGCTCCTACCATGATATGGGACACAACACCCGATTGAGTAGATGCAACATCACACCGAGCTCAGTCTATGCCAACGTTTTGGGCTTAAAACCAAAGCCACCACAAAGCTCATACAAGGAGGCCTACCCAAATTTCAGGCAGGGAGCGAAGTCTATGGGGTTTCTAGCTCTCGTGGTTAGGCTTAATAGTATAAATGCTACCTCCAGTTTAGCCTCTTTAACGGCCCCGAATTGGTCGCCAATAAACGGCACCGGGAATGTTGTGAAATCGATCTGAACTAGTGTATTGATGGCTTGAATATAAACAATGGTGTCGGTACTGCCAATCGAGACTTGTCGATTTCGTTGAAGAAATCATTGAGTGTTTTCCAGGCTGAGCTCATAGTAATTATCATACGTGCCGAGATCAACTTTAACAGTGGCCTAGAGGTATTACTCTTATTATTTACTCATCTTTACTGTTAAAATGTTGTTACGCCATGTTGCAAAGACTGAGGCTTGGAAATGGTCTTATTGTTTTGTTTGCCTTAGTACTGTGAAATAGAGGTGGGACGCATTGTCTAGGAAAGGATCTGCTAAAATCATATATTGTTTCGGAGCCATACTATGCACACCGCTTACTATTGTTCTCATTCCACTCAAGGATTGATTATTTGCAAATGATTGAAACACTGAAATGCGCAGAGAAAACTTAGACACGCTAAAGCGTTGATTAGTCCACAATTTTGCTGCGGCTCGGATATTCTCGAGTAAAGCAGGCCGGACGAGAAACTACTGACGTATTTTCTTAAGGATTATTGTGAATTAAGAACGCATCTGCAAAGAATGAACTGAAGATTGAAATAAACTCATTTAAATTTTATGATAATGTTGTTTAAAAATTAAATTGTTTTAAATTTACAATTTCCTCAGTGCTTGCAGTTCCCTACGTATAATATTGTAAAGTATTTTCAAATTAATCTTCTATTCATAAGTTTACTTCAAGATATTTGAAATTATTAGATTGTTGTGATTGTATCGCATGCAGAAAAACTAAAGAAAAATCTCCTTTTAATTTTTTTAAAGCAGATAGCAGAATGCAGATATATTTCAAATGATTTGGAAGCCTGTTTGTGACATTTATTATTTTTTATTATCGTCTGCAAAGGTAGCAAACGCAATATTGTCTCACCATAGTATATCCGATGCCTTATGGATTCGAGCTTGTATCGATTGTTTTATTCTATCAAAAGTTTGCTTAACGTACAGAAATAGAGCAGAACAATATTTCTTTTTCTTCAAAGTTTTTGAGTTATAAATGCGATGAAAAGGAAAGGCAAGCTTTTAAAAACTAATTTTAAATTTTGCCTGTTGCCTTGATTTTTATAATTTTCTTTTTTGTTAAGTCTCAAAACGAAATTTAAATATATTAGGAATTGTCAATTTCTGACTCTAGTAAAAAATAAGTACATATATAAATATTAAAACCAAATACCAAAAAATATTATAAACAATAAAAATGAGATGTTTTAGGGCCTTAACACCAACAGAGATGCAAAAACAAAAAATATATAAATAAATTTAAGTATGAAAATGACACGAACGAAAAAAAATGAAATAAACTGGACAAGGATCAAAATAAATCAAAAATGTGCCAAAATGTAAAGAAATAAGAATGAGAAAAATTGAAAAAATTTAACAAAAATATAACCAAAAACTTATATATTTACTGCCATAAAACAAAGTTTTAAGGGAATGCTAACAAGAGGGGGAAACAAGTATAAATCAAATGGTATTCAAGAGAAAAGGAAATAAAATAAAGAGAAGAAAAAAACCAAAATTAAACTGGTATATATATATATATATATGTACCAAATATTATAATACTTGTACACGTATATAAATGCCCCAAAGGCAAATGCGGCGAACGACCCACAAATAAAGAGCAAAAACAAGAACAAGAAAAACCCAAGTATAAAATGATGACTTTAGTTGTATCACCGAGGAAACAAACAATGCCTAGACACATACAAACGAGATTGAAAAACAACAAAAAATGCAAAACAATGTTGAGACGCCAAGCCAACATCACCCGAATTCTGTTGGTAGCTTGGTAGCAACCCAGCAAGCCAACATCAGCACAGCAGCAATGAAAACAAACATACACAATTTGCGAAAACAGCTATACAACACGACAACAATGACAAACAGAGAACTAGTAAAACAAAAAAAAAAACCTTAAAAAGAATTAAAATGAAGCTGAAAGACGACTGGCCAACCTACGGAAATGTCAGTCAGTGACTGACCCCGCAAAAAAAGCATATAATACTGCTACCAGCTTTTTTGCCATACACAACATGCAGACACAAACAGCCAAAGACCAAAACACAACCGAACACACATATAACGAACAAAATAAAAGACCAGAGCATCATCAGCTGAATAGGAAGAGCCTTAACCCCAGTCATTAAAGAGTAAGAGTTGATGGGTTTGGGTTTCCAGCAAAATACTATACGAAAAAAAATTTACATAAATATGAAAATTTAAAACTAGACAACAGCATAACGAAAAAATTACAAAATAAGAAAATTAAACATAAATGCACTTTTTATGGAAAAAACAACAACAACTCTTATGCATACATATGAACATCACAAACCCAGGCGTAGTAATGTTTAGCTAGAAGAAGAGACAAACCTTTATACATACAGCCAGCTAGTCAAGCCAATCGCTTATAAACCCGCATAACCAGAGTCAAATAAATAGTCTCTATGAATTTAAAGTGAAGCAAGAAATAGACGAATACTTTCAGTTTTCAGGCAAAAGATGTGAATTTATAAGAAAAATAAAAACGTTACAAAACGAATACGAGTATGTGTGAGAAAAACTATTTTTTATATTTGCATTTATGCATGCATACTTATATTGTGTTTTATTATACGAAATTATACAAAATGAAGTCATAAAATAGTGTTCATATTATTTAAATAATATTGTTTTAGAAAAGCGAACGTCAGAAACTTCTTCTAAAAGCACAAGTTATTAGGGATTTTTAAAAAAATTAAAAGATCATGAAAAAATATATGGCATATGAAATAATGAATTTATGAATAAATATCTAAAACTTTCATGTAATTATTACGTTAAAAACTTTTTACAAAGAAAATATAAAGCTTTTGAAGTTCTTATTTATTTTATATTTTATCAAAAGATATTCAAAAATGATTACTTCAACCAAAATAAATCATAAAAGTGTATACCAATGAAGAATATTCTGAAAATTTAAGAAATATTGTCAAGCATTTTCCAATATATGTCAAACGAATTTATACATACAGTGATCTACTTAATGTTTCCAGTGTTTGTCTATTCAATAACATAAATATTGACCCAATCGTATTCATATCTGCTCTACTTCTTTATCGAACTCTTACCTACTCTTAGCGTGGATATACAGCCGCAAATGTGTGAAATGGTGATTGAAAATTTCATGTAAAAAAAATGATGCTGCTAGTGTATCTCACATACATACGAGTATGTAGATCAAAAAATGTGTTAACTCTGCCGTTTGGTAAACAAAAACTTACTATCTTACTTACCATATTTTAATTGTACTAAAAGGTTTTGGTAACGCTGCTTTATTTGACAGCCGACTTAACAGCCGATAGATGTTTTCAGTTTAGTTTGGTTCAGCATTTCATTATGGATAGGCTTACAAAAGCGCAATGCTTGAAAATTGTTAAATGTTTGAATTGCATTTCCATTCGAAATTTTGTTCTACGATGAAGAAAATTTTTGGTTGAATGCACAAGTTTTTGTCGAAACACTGTTACATCCGCAGAAAAAATGTCATTAAAAACGATGATGCTCTGAATTTTACTAACAATGGTGAACGGTATAGGAACATGATAAGAAATTTTTTCGTACCTCAATTAGCTGACACTAATCTTGTGACATAAGATTCCAACAGAACGAAGCCAAATGTCACACAGCGCTTGCTGTAATTGATATACATAAAGAAACTTGTGATGAAAGAGAAATTTCACGAAATGGTCTAATTATTCGATTATTTTTTTTAAGGTTGTTTAACGTCACTTGCTTACGTCGATAAACCGAATACAGAACACCTGGAAAACAACATTCGAAGAGTTATTGGCGAAAAGATTGTGAATATTGGTATTCACGGCTGGCGCGTCAAAGTCGGAAATCATTTGGCCGAAATCACATTTATATTTTATCCAACAAAGCCTATGATATTAAAAATATATTTCTTTATTTTATTATGATTTAAACTTTTGGAATCGTAAAAAAGCAGTACATATATAAAAATGAATATGTGTTTATATGTATGTATGTAAGTTTGGTTGTTCCTTATAGGCAGCTGAACGGCTGAACCGATTTTCTTAAACTTTTTACGGTATCTCTCTATTTGTCTGAAACTATAGGCTATATATGTAAATTCAATCAGTCAAAATGTAGGTGGAATTGTACAAGTTGGAATGGTACCTCCCATACAAATTAAATATTGATTTTTGTATATCGTGAGAATGGTTAAAGCGTAAGTTTCTGAATTTGGTCTAAATGACTTTGTAGTCAATACAAATCATCAGACCGAAAATGGTCGATAATGGATGAATGGGCATGGCACCTTCCATTCATACTAAATATGGAATTTCTTATATATGGAGAACAGCACTTAAAGCTTCTCTATCTATCTACATCAGCTGAAAAGCAAGAAAGATTGGATTAACGGGTATTGAACAAAGAACACCGAGCAAAAGTATACATACATGTAAACAGCAGATTCCAAAGTATCTTTCTGGAAAGGCCTATAGGCTATCTTAAACGTTTGGATTAGAAATGGGGGGGGGGATAAAATGGGGAAATAATTAATATAGGGATAGCAAAGTAAGCCGGATTTCAGTTACTTTTTTAAACGCAAAATTTTTCTCTTTTCGAAATATTGCAAATCCTTTAACTATTAAATACAAATTTAAGTCAAAAAGATTTTTGATTTATTACCTATTTACACTTGAACAGAATTTACTACTTATGAGATTTCGATTAAAATCTATTAGATTTCAACTGGATTTCCCATAAAAACCAAAACCTACTTCGTCACAAAATTTTGTCGAAGTCTAGTTGGAATCTAATAAATACGAGTATATTGATGCAACTCTTTTTTTGTAATAAAAATACTACAAAAAAAATAAATCTATACGAGAGAAAATGACACTCATAATTAAAAAAAAAATTTTCAAAATTGCAAAATTTATTGAAGGAACTTTGGTTTTGAATTTTTGGCATAACAGTTTACGAATATTATTCATACAACAGGTAGGTATCAAAGGCAATCAGAAAATGTAACCGAAATCCTGAAACTTAACTTAAATAAGTCTATTGTAAGCGCATTAGATTTTCTACTAGATTTTAAATCAGAATAGATTGTCAAGGGCTATAGAATGGAACGCTTCGGTCTTGTGCGCTTCTTTTTCAATTATTTATACCAAATTTTTAGATTTTCCGCGACATCGATGTGGTTCGTTATCGTTAGATATTTCCCAGAAAATGCAGACACTGTATTTTAATGTGCTTTATTACATCAATGTCGGAATATATGTAGTTCATATATTTCGTATGTTTCGAAAAATTTTTCTATCTAAAACTCCAAACCTTGCTTCATCTGCTTGTGTAAGCACCCATGCTTCTGAGCCATATAATAGCACAGGTAGAGTAAGAGTTTTATATAGAATTACTTTTGTTTTTCTTGGGGGTGTGTTGTTTCGAAATTACTTGTTTAATCCAAATGGTATCTATTAACAAGCACAATTCTTCTCTTCATCCCAAAACTGAAGTTATTAGTTTTATTTACGGTAGTGTGAAGATATATAATTTCTTTGACTCACTCAAAGTTGTAGTTACCAACATTTAGATATTTTGTTCCCTGCCAAGCTCATTTGAGATGATTCCTTCTCCAAATTTGCAAAGATTTCAAATACCTCTCGTAGTTTACGACCAATGATGTCAATGTTGTGATCATGCCTTTAAACAAACCTGATACGAAATACCGTTTAATACAACGCAAATAACTTAAATCATAATGCCTTTAAGATAAAAAACTACTAACATTTTGCTATGAGTGTAATTTGTACTCTCATATGTATAAATGAATTTGCTAATCGTTAATATTAAGTTTATACTTATTTACTTTTGATATTCTTTATATAAAATCTGTATAAGTATATATAGAAATTGCTTAAACATTGTTATTGTAAAGAATGTTTTTCTGTACGTTTATTATTTGATTAATGAGATAACCAAGATTATCGCTTATGTAAAAACAATAACTGAAAACTGTTACTTAAGGCCCAACTCCAAATAAATATTTCATAGTGCAGTATTGGTATATTTTTGCCCTTTAAGAAAGTTAAAAAAGTCTTGCTGTTATGCTACGCTCCCGCTGTTGATGCTGCTGCTGCTACTCTTCCTGCTACTGTAGCTGTTGTTTGTCACCATTACGTTAAAAGCATTGTTACATTTGCTCGTTGCTTGTTGCCGTCGTTGTCATTTTCATTCTATTTGTTTAACATTTTCACAAAGTAAAAGTTGTATGAACTTAAAAATGGCATTTGCTTGACACTTTACCAATGAACACTTTGTACACATGTTTTTTATTTAAGTATACACGCCACTGTTATACTAAGGACTTGTATGTATTTTGCATGAAAAGCATTCGGTGATGGCTGATTAGTAGTAAGCTAAAAATAAATTTTTATAATTTCATAAAGCAAAATAATTTTCTCATGTATTTACCATTAATTTTAAGTTAAAAATTTTAAATAAAAATTAAAAATAAAAAAATAAAGAAAATAAAAAAATATCGATATCGCTTTACAAATTTATTTCTATTTAGTGCTCTATGACTGTATTTTATCATATATATGTATGTAAGTAAAGTTGTATGTAGTTGGTTGTTATAGTGATATCATCCATCCTTGGTTACGGACATATCTATTTTGTTCATTGTTGAGGGTTGTCAAGTGATTCATATTATTTTACTTGCTGCTATTCTCGAATTATTTTTTTTTTACTATTTCTGTATATTTACTTCATTTAGTTTGGGTTTTTTTTTCATTCAGATAAAATGGGTGGCCTGACTAAATGTCATTGAACATGGAAAAAAATAGCAACATAAACCGCATAATATCTTCAATCATGATGAATAATTTCATTTATTTTTATTCGTATTTTTATTTTTTTTGACTTAGCTTAGTTCCTGGATGATCATATTTCCAGTCTTAAATGAATCTTAGGGGAATATATGAAAATCCAATTGTTTATTCAGGCGACCTTCTCGTCACTCGTAATTATTTTTATTTCAGAACACCAAGTTGGTGGCAGAGATTGTGTCATTAAATATGCTATTTATAAATACATATTTACGTAATAATATTATTTTCTTAATTGGTTTTTATTTATTTATATTTTGTATTAAAAAAAATAAATAATTTGCAATTATTTTAAATCCATAATTTGTTTTTCGGTTGTGCCTATTTATGAGCTTAAAATATAAATTTAAAATTCTTTTCTGGCTTTCATTAGCCGTTTTTATATACTTTATTAACTTATTTAAAAATACATATATTTTATAAAAGTTCAGGTTGCAATGCTATAAAGAACGCAAATATGAGAAATTTTGTAAACTTCAATCTATACAGCCAAGATTTCGATTGCAAAGTTACTCTGTAAGCGCTCAAAAAAATCTTCCATCCATGTGCAATTTTTTTTTAAATTTTCTTGACTCCTCTTGAGATCATATGGCACTCATAGAGCATTTTCGCCTTATTTCATTTACTTTGTAGTCATTAGTATGTAATTTGCCTACCAGCTAAGCAATGATCGGTCTACTGGAGCAGGTCTAAGACTCCTACCTTCAATCCTTTTCCTTTTTTAGAAAGATGACCATCATATGTTTTCGTAGTTAACCTGGAAAACGTTTTTAAAATTATTGATCCTATAATTTTCTACTATCATTGACTAAATCTGTTTTTCAGCAGACACAAAACGCACAGCAAATAAAAAAAGTAACGAGAAAAAAACCATTAAACGAATTGCAAAGGTGACATGCGAACAGAGTAGTTTATTTGTATAAGTATTACAAACGGTGAACAAAGTAAATTTCTGTAGCGGTAATTGAAATAAGCTTCTAATCCAAACCTCGAATCGCTTTCTTCAAACTATTTTTAAATATGCACCTACGTATTGTATAGGATTCTAAGTTGTATATCACATACATTAATATCATTCTACTTGACCTCAGGTTCCTTCTCAGGCTGGCCGATTTTATTACACTGTGCTGCAGGCGGAGGCTGATACCATAGACATGGCTGCTAGGCAGAGTTGGTAACTCACTGGGTAACCCAATTAAACCCGGGTGGGTTTATTATATTTAGAAAAACCCCGGGTGGGTTTTTTTTATTTAAAAGTTTTCGTAGTTTACTTCCAACAAAAATAATAATATTTTGCATATTGGGAGTATAATTTAATTCTTTCCATTTTTTTAGCTCAAAAAGATAATGAATTAAAAAATTTAACAAAGTAAAATTTATCGAAGCACTGCTTACTTCTTTTCCACGCCTCTGAGCCAATGTTCGAAAACTTCCCGTCTTTTAATCGATACACTTTGAAGATGATTTTTTATTTCTTTAAAATAAGTGCTTCCGTGACATGCTGAAAGATATTGTATCCGTCGAATCAGACAATATTCAGAGGGATCAATATTTGGAGATAACGGCGGGTATGACATTGGATTGTTTCTAACACTTGCTTGGCAATTTTGGCGACATGAGACCGAGCGTTGTCATGCAAAAGGAAAACTTTATCTGTCTATCTCTTTTTATATTGTATTACGGCCGTTTTCTCATAATGCACGGTTTAAACGAGGTAATTACAGTCTGCTCTGAGCACCAAGTTTTAGTAGCTCATAGCTCAATGATGCCTTGATCGCACTAAGAGTGCAAAATTGCATTATAAATACTAAAAAAGATGGAATTGGAAGCAGTTACAAAACCCAATAAAACCCAAAAGAAACCAAAAAAAAAACAAAAATAATCAAAAAAGCCGATAAAAAGCGCTGGGTTGAGTTTTATTTAAAAAACCCTGGTTTTTTCCAACCGTGCTGCTAGGCCTTCTGGGCTATTAAAATCTAAGTGGACAGTCTTTGTGTATTTATGAGTACCAAAGTAAGTTAAAAGCTGTAATTTTGGAAGAATGGAATAAAATACAATAGAATACTTGCAAAAATTAACTCATTCAATGAAAAAGCGTCTACAAGCCGAGATTGATGCCAACGGAGGCCACACAAAATATTGATCACTTTAGAACCAAAGATCCACCCCATTTTTTTATATATATTAGCATCTACGTAAGTATGTGAAAACATTTTTTTGACAACAAAATTTTTGAATTTCTTTTGTCTTTTTATCCTATTCTTTAGTTTTTAATTATCGCTTTTTTCTTTTTACCGTTATTTGTTACATAATACATGACTAAAAATGAAGTAATAAACAAAATATGTAAAAATTAAATAGTTATTATTGTTGTTGTTTTTTAATTATGACAATGGTGAAAATGAAAATAAAATTATTTTTACCATATCAAAAAATTTTCTTGATTTTCTTTAACTGAAGGCGAGGTTCAACATTCATGCCATCTTTTTAGGGGGGCGGCTCTGTAGTCGGATGTTGTAGATTCTTCCTTCAAGTGCTGCTTTTATTCTTACGTGATATAATCTTGAACAATTTTTTCATATTACTGGCTCGTCTAAACTTTAAGTTTGATTTTCTGTCGAACATTGTGTATCCGACTATAGTTCTTAGAGTATTCATTTCGACAGTTGTATATGTTTACTGTGTAGCTGAGGTGTCCGCACGAGATTCGGATGCATATGTTATAGGTTTATCATATATTTGTTTCGCCATATACCATTTCTTAGGCATTCCGATAATGTTGTAGCTTTATTGGCCTGTATCTTCGATTTTTGTTTGGGATCTAGGCTGCTTGTTACATCGATTTGTGTTAACTGCTAACGTATATATTCTTGGTTCTTTTGCTATGACTAGACGTTATGTTATTTCCATAAAGATTCTTATGTTGAACGATTCGTTTCTTTGCAATTTATTAAAGAGCACAAGTCGGAGCGCATTAGGTGCCCTAATCACACCTGCTGTAGGAGCTGTCAGAATGAGAAAGAACACAACAACACCATCTCTATGACTACCTCACTCAATGGGAGCTCAGAGTGAGCCACCTTGGTGCATTTTACTTCCTTGATCTAGGTGGTTTCAGGGATGTGACAGAGATCTCATAGAATTTGGTCAACTTCGTCAGGGTAACAGATTATCTTATGTTGGGGCCACATGAATTGAAATTTTAGATTTAATTGAGAATCTTTAAAACTCGCCAATATCTGGCATTTCAGCCTCTTTCATGGGTCTGCACAATATCTTATTACCTTGAATTTTTATCTTCTGTCATCAGAAACAGCATATTACTTTATAATATTTTCTGATATTTTATATATTTTTCTTTTAAACATCCGTAATCTTTATTGACTGAGCAGTAACACAGTATACCAATTTTTCTTTTATAGAAACAAATGACACAAAAAATATATATTCATATATATATAAATAAATATATATATTTATATATATATATATATATATATATATACTTATATCTGTATATATATATACTCATATGTATATATATATATATACTTATATGTATATATATACACTTATATGTGTATATATGTGTATATATAAAAACAAAGTTAGTTTTGTCTTAAATAAAAAAATTTTTAATTCAGTAAAGAATTTACTGTTATACATATAACACTATCTATGTGTTGATAAACATATAATGCATAAAAAACAAATTTATGTATACAGTATATAAATCATATGCATGTACAATGTGCATATGTACATGTATACCATATATCGAAAAAAAGTGATAAAAGTTTCAATACTAGTTAAAGTATAACACCCCGCTTCGTTGCTAAAACCATGATTTTTTATTATTTTTGTTTATTTTTTATATATTTTTTTTGAAACTGTCATTTGGTTGCTGTTTTCTAGATCAAATCCAATTTACTTTACCTCTGATGAAAACAGTTGTGGTCAGATGTTGGATTTTTCACTTCATGTTTTATTTTCTTTTAAATTTTTTTATTTTATTTTTTTGTATTTTAAGTTTTTTTTTCTCGTTTTGGTTACAGCTTTTTTATTGTATCAGATTGCAATTGTGCACCAAAAAAAAGCAAATCCATAGTATACGTATACTTTTGTTGAAACCATGATTGTTGTATCGGTGATTTTTTTAACACTTTATTTCGTGGGTTTTATTAGCAGTGTTAGTTAGATGGAAGTAAAATTTCAAAGTGGTCAATTCGATTTATTTTTTTATTTTATTAATTCCAATTTTACCATATTTATTGGCGTTTTAGAAGTTAGTATTTCTTTATTTGTTCATTTTCTACATTCATTCTCTTAATCCATTTTTCGTTTATTTTTGTTTTTTTTTTACTTTTAAATTCTAAAAAGAACAAATTTTGGTATTATTTCTCATTCTTTTAAGGAATTTTATAATAAAATTTCATTTACTTACAGTTTTATTTTAATTTAAATTTGGGATGCGAATTAATTTATTTCTAGAGACTATTTTCCGCAGTAAATTCTAAGGAGCTTCTACTTCTAAAGAAAAATGTAATTAAATGCGAAATTTTTAGTTAAAAAATTTGTTTAATAAAAAACTTTCTGTATATAAAAGTTCTGGTAGAAAATTAAGTATAAAATGTTATAATGTTTCAAGACTAATTTTCTGATTACCTTTACCACGATGTGCTTTTAAAAAATTTGGTCACTTAGCTAAATATTTATGGGTTGACCAACTTAGCTACTGTTTGCTCATTTTAATGTTAAGCTCCTTTTATTATTAATTCCTTCACAGTGAATCATAAGACCATAACGCATTTCGTTCAGCTGTGCCTGTTCTAAGTTTAAAAATATTAACTGGACCCAAGTGGTCAGACGAAAAAAATTTTGGATCACAAACAAAACATGTGGTCTAATAAACAGCAGAAAGCATCTCAAACATAGCCCAAATATGGTTTAACCCCATAGATTTAGGACAGGACTTCATGAGGAGCGTAACTTTATTACTATGATCGTTACTTCAATAACTTCGCAAGTACTAGCAGCACGCGTGGCTTTTGTAAAGCTATAGAGGACCTCGGGGCAAAAATATAAAGAATACGTCAAGATAAAAAGTAGAACATGGTTGAGAACTCTATACATTTGTGGAAAAGTTGTAGCGTTCCTCTTTGTGTTCTCTGAAATCAACAATTCCGCTACGAAATTTAATGTATTCTGTCGTAACCCATGTAGAATTATACCTAACACTACTAGATGTTATCAATAAATTATGGCCCGTATTGCTTTTACGGAGAATGTAACCCATTATTGAACTATTGATAGGCAAAAGCAAGACCGCATTAATAAGATTCGCATTATCATCAAGAAATCACGGGCATATAATAGGTATATAACATGCATTCGACACGGTATATAGATTTGCCATCCGCTCTTCGAAGCAAGCGTATACCAGGGAAAATTATAGCCCTCAACCATGAAATTTTCAAGGGAGCTAGATGTCGATACCGCTTCAATAGCAAGGAGAGCAATTCTTTGTACCGAACGTGTTTATAAGATAGGGCTGTGTACTCCCCAGACTGTGTTTCTAATATTGCTGAACATCGTAATAGAGCATAACAACTACATATTCTGAAATGGCATTCGCTGGAACTACAGCAAATGACTTTTTTCATGTTGAAAGTTTAAATTTGAAGAGGCACTAGCACTAGTCTACATTATTCTTAATTTATTTATTTGTAAATAAAGTAAGTCTATATATATCACTCGGAGTATTACGCATTATAAAAACAGGTCAAATAGAACACCGAAATGACAACAGGGCATGGATTAGATAAAAATGCATAAGCCCATATAACAACATGAAAAGCAGAAGCTTAATAAGTTGCCAACCATATTGAAAAAGTAATGGTGTGTGGGATTTTAGTGATAGATGAGCTAGATAGACTGTTTTTCTGCGGAAAACACCAATTCTGGTTATATTATTAGAATATAATTTCTCATGGAAATATTGCGAGTTATATGAGCGGTTTAAATGAGAAAAAACATGGGTTAGAAAGGAGTGTGTAATAGCTATATGTGCGTGTATGTGTGCTTACATTAGGATATGCTTGCGGTATTAACAAGATGTAATATTTATGATTTAGAGAAAAAGTTGATTAACATACTATATAAGTGACAGTGCAATATTCAACTGCAAGGTAATAGTAGTAATTTAGGTATAACAAAATTAAATCTTAAAGTATTTAAATAGATTAATACAGATTGCAGGCCTTAATTTATTTAAACTAGTTTCAATTTATTTATTTACGTTTAATATAACAAATTGTAGTTTGATAGATTTTAATTTAATAGTTAACATTTTATGATTTTATAAAATTTTTAAGGTGTTGCGCTTATTTCAATTGTCAGAAGGAATCTGAACTTTTACCAAAATATTTTAACATTTTTCGAAATTGAAAAATTATTTGTTACCAAAAATACTTTTGCAATTGTTTAATATATAAATTCATATGGCATCACTGACCAGAAAATCATCAAAAGCAACTAAAACAGATTTTTTGTACGATTTTGTACACTAGCAATAGCCAAAAATAGCCAGTTGGAAACCAAGGAGAATCATTATTCCTCTACGTTATTTAGTGAGACCAGAGCATAAAATCTCTGTGACTGTACAACCATCTCATCTAGCAGATCCGCTTGATATGCAGGAAATAATTAAGGCGGAACTGGGAGCTTGCGGCAGGCTCCAATCAACACTATACAGAAGGAGTGATTAATAACATCGCGAAAAAGGATTACCTGATACAAAGCAAGAATTGGCGTGGATCCCATCGAGTCATTATTAATAAACGTTTGTATGTGGCTTTTAATTCGATTCTACGCAATAAATAAACAGGCTTTTTTCTACAAAGGCTATATGTGGACTACATAGGCAGCAATCGAAGCGTTATCGATCAGAAGGTAAAGTAGTGCTAGCTAGTTTACATTGTTTTTATTAATTTCTAAAAGGCTTTACAAATTCTTAGGAATGATTGGCCTGCAGAAACACTTATTGCTTTAGACAAGGAGGCGTTCTTTCTCTACTTTTGTTTAACGTTGTTCTTGTGCATAAAAACAAGTCTTATAATTGACAAGAGGAACAACTTATGGACTTGAAAGTTTTGGTTACACCAACGCTATCGGTGTTCCGGCGTACAGACATTGAGGCTTGCCGGGTGAAGAGGATTCTGTATTGGCAGAGGGTTTGCATGCAGGGTTTCTTAGAAGTTGATATATTGAGTTGGCTAAACTGCTTTAATATTGTTTTTTATTCAGTTTGGTTTGACTTTGAAATTTTGAATTGAAATTTTTTATCAAAATAATGATTTTGTTCGTCAAACTTATAGTACAGCTAACTCGAAAAACTATAAATCGTTTTTGGACCACGTTTACTCTTACTGATGCCGCTAGACGCTGAACAGTGCGCATTGAAGATGCTGAAGCGCCTGTAGGGAAGCACTAAAAAGATCCAAATCGATAAATTCGTTGCCGTCGTCAACAGCTGGGGTTGTATCCTTCTACTTTATAGAATATTTTACGAAAGAATCTTAGCCTAAGAGCGGTCAAGATTCAACTCGTATAGGAATTAATTGTATGCCCTGTCAATTTGACGAATGAGCCATTATCGAAGCCCATATTCGGCTGGATGCATACATCCACAGAATATTACTATTTAGTGTGCTTTATGGGCTGGCGGAATCCTTGGTTTATATGTCTTTAAAAACGTTGATGGTGAGAACGCTACCGTCAATGGTAACCGGTATAGCGACATGATAAGAAATTTTTTGTACCTCAATTAGATGGCATACAAGATGACACGTTGTTCCAACCGGACGGAGCCACATGCCAGAGACTGCACGATGGAATTGATCTACTTGCTGAAAGAGTAATTTCTCGTAATGGTCCAATTAATTAATTGGCCACCGAGAATGAATGATTAAAATCCAATAGACTATTTTCTTTGGGGTTATGTAAAGTCACTTGTCTATGTCGACAAACCAGAGACAATCGAGCACCTGGCAACACGGCCGCAATCATATTTAAATATTAATGTCATAAAACTTTATATCCAGTAAAGCCCGTTCTATTTATGTTAATAATATATTTCTTCGCTTTATTATGATTTAAAATTTTGTAACTTTAAAAAAAACACCCGATACATCGCTAATTGCTACATATTTGGTACGGGTACTTAAGCCACCATTCCTCTGTTTCATTGATTTTTATAATAGTTGGGAAAAACTATTATAAGTATGTTTCTTAGTTAATTTTTTAAGGCGAAAAAAGCTTTTTCTATTTTAATATTTATTAGCAATATACCTCAAAAATGTATTTGAAGTAACTGACTTTGACTAAAAATTACAGTAACTAAAGCCGTACATTTGTGAAATACTTGAGGAAAACACCTAACCACTTAACCTTTGATAGAAGATGGTGGATGTTGAAGCCATATTAGCTAAATAGATCTTGTTAAGTATTGTAAAAACCTTTAGTTGACACTGGAAAATAGTTAATAAAAAACTTTAAAAGTAGCTATCGCAGAGGTGAAATTTTGTTTTTTTTAAAAAAATTAATGAAAAATTTTATATTAAATATAAAACTAAACCAATGGTTAAATTGGTTAATTACTTCAGGTTCTACGAAATTTTTTTTTAAAGTAAAGTTTGGATTTAAACATTTAATATACAAGTTATTTAAAATTCTTTTATTAAAAATTTAGATTTTTTTCTTCTAATTAAAGTCGTTTGGAGTCTTCAATTTCATTTTCATATGCTAATAGTCTATCACCATATATTATTAAAATATATTCTGCTGTAAAATGAATTGCATTTATGTGATATTTGTTAAGGCGTTGTTATACACTCACTCAACAGTGCAGACGTATGATTAATATGAATTTGTTTTCTATAGTAATCATACGCCTTAAATATAATCATTTGTTTCCATAACAGAATAAACCATATTAAATAAATTTTTTTAGAAATTTTGTAAATTTTATTTCGAAGAAAATATTTAATTTATAATTTAGTTTTAAATTCTTTAAAGATTTTTATGGTATTATCGATGACATAAGTTTTCAATACAAACTTTGTATTACTATGGAAAATATATACAAACATAACAACAACCTTGTGGTCTATTATAATTTATTGGAAACAATGTAAAGGAAAACCACAGAAGCCACCATCATAATAGAAATTATTCTTTAGTATTGAAAGAAAAAAACAAAATTAAAGCATTAATTTAAATATTGTATATGAATAATTTAAAGTGCTTAAGAGCAGATTATATTTGTTAAGAAAAAAATAAGTCATTACATTTAAGTTGATTATTGAATTCTAGGAAATGAATGCAGCTACATTTATGATTTAAAAAGCTCATTATTTCGAGAAGTTTATTTATATCTTTCTTATTATTAACGACATTTAAAAGATATAAATAAATTTAATTTTTTAAATGATTATTATTATTAATAGTGCAGCAAAGATTCAAAGACCTATGAGGCTTTTTTAGGGAAACTAGCAACGGTACAGATACCGCTGAAATATACAATAACAGCAATATAGAAAACAAACTGAACATAGCATGTAACTTTCCCAGTTTGAATGAATAAAAAAAGCAAAACTAAATCTGATGGATAATAAAGCTGCAGGAGAAGATCGTTTACTGGCGAAAATCTAACGGGCTGGCATCACAAACGCAGCTGAATTACTACGGCCTCATATCACGTCAGCATGAGAGGAAGAGAAGCTGCCTTCAACTTGAAGAATATATATCATTGTGAAGCTACAAACATTACAATAACTGGAGAAGAATAACTCTGCTTAACAATGTATACAATATACTAGCAGTCACAATATAGTAAAGGCTTCGGTGCAATAAAGAGAAAATATTGCAAGACAGGCTTCCAGCCAAATAGAAGCTGCGTAGGCTAGATCAACATCCCGTGGATCATAATAGAATAGACTCGTCAAGAAAGCCTTCGATACCATCAAACGGACTGCCATATGAAAAGTATTGAAAAGAAAAGGAGTACCGCAGAGAATAATCCGTAGATGCAGAACTCTTCATAATAACGTTGGAGAAAAGCAAGAATGTTCACTTTCAGCTTTACTATTCCCCATATTACTGGCTATATATGTTACATGGAATCCCTCACCTAAATTATGTAGATGATATTTATCTACTCTCACGCACGTTATCCAAATCACAAAATCTGCATATAAAATTATAAGATCTTGAAAGACCAGCGGGCAATACTGGGCTAAAAGATATATCAAGAAAACCGAAGTCATGATAATTAACAACAATAGCACATAAACATCTTGCTATAATCCTAACTTATTGAGTATATAGGTAGCTTCTGCTATCTGGAAAGCAGATTCGAACGACTGCTGTCAGTATGGATAAGCTCATAACATACTCGTATATATTCAAGCAAACCAAGCTCAGAATATTCAACTCATGTGTAAAGTCAATTCTGTTGTGCAGCAGTCATCATGCAAATGTTACAGGTAGTCACTAACAAACCTTTGAAGCATTTGAAAGGAATTCTGGCTTAACGCCATAAGCAACATAGAACTGTGGATCTTAACAAATAGAAAGTTTATACTGAAGCAGATAAGACAAGGGTTAATCATTTATTAAATTACTAACAAAATTGGAAATTAAAATAATTAAAATCCAGGTAAATTATTCTCCAAGTTATTCTTGAAAGGACAATACTTTCGCTTTTAACTTCGAATGGTTATTAAAGTAAATTCAAACTAAAAGTATCAACGTTAATAAGGTATCGCTTTCCACGGTACATCTTAAAAGTATATTTTTTTACTGAGATATTGTGTCTTAGTATTTAAATCTAAGAAGAATGTTTTTTTAAGAGTTGCTTTACTAAAAAATTTAATAACTTCGTCTATTATCAACGAACTTTGCAAATAAAAACAAACCTCATCAACACAGAACAGGGCTTTTCAAAAAGTTTATAAATGGTACGAATCTCATATAAAAATTATGTACATGAAGAAGAGTTCTAAACTTTAAAAATGTGGATAACATTGGATAGAGTCGGACCCTCTGAAGGCAATGGAGCCATATTGGGTTACAAATTTTTGGCTTTGAATTTTTAATTTTGACTTATGACAGCAACCACTGCGAATAGTCAACGATGTAGATTTTTCGTTAAGGGTATCAATATACAATGCTTCGTTGTGCATAATATTGCCCTCATTAAAACCAATATTCTGTATGGCCATTTGTATCATTTGGAGGTCACGAAACATCGATTTCTCTAAATAAAATACATGCATTCAATGAAGACATGGCTATTATATTTGAAAATACTACCCTTGGCCATCGGTTTGTCTTTCACTTAGTACTGTATTATCAATCATTTGGTCAGCTGTATTCACACTTTATAAAAGTGATAAATGAAAAATTTTCCATTAGAAATGAAAAATAATTATTTATTTTCTTTATTTTTTTATTTATTTACGTCTATGGACAGTAAAACCTTACAGACCAAAGTAGTAATACAGCGTTAAAATAATAATAATAATAATTCAAATGCATAATCGTTGTTTTCAGATAGATCTGTAATATTTATGGTAACATTTATTAAAATTTTTACAGATTCGGCGAAAAGGACCGATGATATTGTATATTTATACACGAAAGTTAATTTTACAAAGCAGAAGCTCTGAATTGACATCACCGCGAATAACTGCCAAAAGAAAAGTTACACTAGGCATTACTCGACGACTTTCCAAATTAGGTAACCTAATGAGACCAAGCCTGTGAGTGTACGCCGGTAGCATGCGAACTCCATCGAAAGCCGCGTAAGCAAAATAATAAAAATTACTTCTGAACGGATTCTATTCTCTTTATATGAATGGAAAAGTAAGGATGGTATATAATTGATCCACATTCAAGTATATGTCGTACTAATGAAGTATAGAGTTGTTTAGTGATATAGGGATTGAAAAATTATTTATACCAGCGTTTTATAAAATCAAGAACACCATTAGCCTTATTAACTGTAAGTGTAATGCGATCAAGGAAATTAAGCTAACAATCCAACGTAATGCAAAGATCAGTAATATTATCAGCTTTAACAAGAATTCTTCCGTTAATATAATAACGGGAATACAATTTTTTATTTCTAATGAAAGACAATTTTGACATCGTCAGCATACATTGGCGATGGTAAATCATTTATAAATAAAGTGAACAGTAACGGGCACAGATTGCTTCCTTGAGGAATACCAGAAAGAAGCACATTGTTTTTCGATAAGATATTTCTGTGGAACTAAATCTCATAAGCGATAATTTGTACATTAGATTATTATGGTTTATTTATCAAAAGCTTTGCTAAAGTCAGTATAAACTACGTCTGTTTGTTTACATTTTAGGAAACAATCATTCACCATAGTAGTTAGTTCCAGAATATTAGTTGTAGGGGACTGAGATTTACAAAAGTCATGTTGATATGTAGATAACACTGAAGACGATTGAGCTGAAAGGCTATCAGTTAAAATCTTTTCAAGCAGTTTAGGAATAGGATTTAGCTAAGCATTTCCTCTATAATTTCATATATCTATTCTACTTCAATTTTTTAAAAAAGGTATAATAAATCAACTCCCCTTTAAATGTTTTTTTATGTGAAATAACCTTAAGCGTAGCGGCGTTATTTACAGATGTAAAGACCGGAACATCAGCACTTAAAGTCTGTGAACTTGTGTGATTTTGCGGCAATGAAGCTGGTTTTCAAATATTAAGTTACAGACCGTAGGTGAGTTTAGACGAGTTACATTTTTAGTGTTGTCAGTGGAACTAGAGTCATTTGAAGATTTTGCTGCCATAATCGCCCTCTTATTCTTGGGAGAACATTTAAGAGTTTTTTCAGTCATAGGAGAGGATACGTTATGTCCGCTCACAAAATCATTTAATTTAGAAGGATTCGTAAATAGCTCAGCAAATTTTTTAAATTTACAATGAAGAGTTTCAAAAACCTTATATAGCTATTCGAATTCATGTTTATAACCTTTGAGGAACTTATGGAACGTTAAAAATCTTGCAGCTGGGGCAACATCAATTCAAGGATTTTCCTGCGTCAGCAAGTGCATACGCATCGCGAGCTTTAAGTCCACTGCATTTCAAACGACAGCACCCGATGCACAACCAACGTTCATTACAACAGCATACGTTCATTACCCTTGACATTACAATTGTTATTAAGACACTTCATAAATAAAAATTTAGTGTACGATTATTTTGTGTAATGCAGTGTAAAAAACTTTAACACTAGATGTCCCAAAATTTGCATAGAAGTAAAATTTCTTATTTGAATGGAGCCAAAAAACACATACACACAAATCTGTCAAATTAAGTCAAAACCAAAATCGAACAATTTTTATAAAATCTACCAGATTTTTTTGCGGAGTTGTAATAAGAAACAATTACAGGTTTTCTCTTTTTAACGTTGATATCAATTTCTGCTATTTTATATATCGTACTTATAAGGATAATGCCTTTATATTTTTGTCCGACATATGAAACTAATTTAACGACTTCATTGAATGCTAATATTGTAGTGTATAATGGAAATTTTTATTTAATAAGCAATTTTATTTATTTCGAACAGTTTCCATATATATTGGTTTTTTTCTTATCGTTTTAAGCTAATTGCAAAAGCTAATGAGCAAAAAATAATATCGGCCATTGGGGCTTCCAAATCTTTAGTCAAGTCGAATACTTGGCCTTTTTTCAGGCAAATATATCCAACTTTAGAGTTGACAAATATCCAAAATTTTAGTCCATATTAAGTAGGTTTTGTAGGCATATAGTAAGTATTGCCAAAAAGAGCAAGGCTACCAGCTCTTCGTCAATAGTAAAATTTTAGTTGCAGTTATAAAACATAGGAAGCAGATTTGTTCACTGATAGCAAAAATCACGAATTGGAGCAAATTTGTTACTATCATTTCTTTGTTTTTTATTGGCAGAATCATCAAAACGTAGAGCATTTGTTATTATATGAAATTTCTCTTCGATAATAATTGAACGAAAAATAGGCGACCAAACAATGCATCGTAAAACCGTGTAGATCTTCATTTTTTCTCTATAAAAGAAAATTATAAAATGCTAACTCACTTACACATATCCAAAGTATCAATAAACGCCAGCAAGTATAAGTACATCAATATACGCCATCAAATTAGATTTATCCAACTCTTTTCATATTTTTTTCAATTTTTACTCTGCTATACTTATTGAAGCACAAACTGCTGTGATCTTCTCTTGGTTATCAGTTTCAAAAAGTACTTGATTCGGAATTTCCCTTTTTCATATGTCCATTTAAAATACTAAAAACCGGAATATCATAGTCACTTCCACACAAATTTTTCGCAATAGCACTGAAGTTCAAAATAAAGGCTCCGCCAAATAATTTTTTTTTTAAGTGCTATAAAAAAGTTCTATTTTTATTTGAAAGTACAATCCTTCCGGAATGGAAAATAATTTCATTCAAATGGCTGCCTCGGCTGGCCATGCAATAGCCTACACGATCGGTACAATTTTTAAGCACATTATCGATTTTGTGCAGCTGTATTTCACCAATGGCTTCACGAATTTTGTCCTTTAAAGCGTCAATTGTCTCTGGCTTGTTGGCGTAGCACTTATCTTTGCCGTCACACCACAAATAATAGTCCAACGGTGTCAAATCGTAGCTCCGTGGAGGCCAAACGACATTAGCTCTGCGGCTGATAATGCGACCTTCAAAAACAGAGCGCAAAACATCGACTGTAGGTAGCTTCGGCTGTGTCGCACGTAGCGCCGTCCTGTTGAAACCAAATGTTGCTAATATCCTCCTCTTCAATTTTTGTGAACATGGCCCCTTCAGCATGGCTCGATAACGATCGCCATTGACTGTAACGGCCACTCCTTGCTCATTTTCGAAGAAAAATGGCCCAATTATGCCTCTGGACCAAAATCCGCGCCAACCAGTGACTCGTCTTGGGTGTATCGGCTTTGCAATGTATGCGTGCGGGTTTTCTGTGCCCCAAATGCGACAATTTTGCTTGTTTACGTACCCGCCAAGATCAAAATAAGCTACATCTGAAAATATGATTTTTTTTTTTGCAAAATCGGCATCTTCTGTAAGTCGATCGCAGGTCCACTTAGCGAAGCGTATACACAACCATACTCGTTCAGCGGAAGGATAAAACTAATTATCTGTCAAATCAGACATGAGCTAAGTGTTACCATTCACGAAATAAGCACTAGTTGGAAAAAAAACGTTAGATGGAGGACCCTTTAATTTGATTTCATTTTTTTTTCAAATACGCAAAATGTGGCAAACACAACGAAAACTAAACACAAACTCAACTAAAATCAGTTGTAGAAATACGTATATGCAAGTAATACAATTTAGGGGACTCACAAAAACAATAATTTGTAACGGATTTACCATATAATAACAGACTTACCACGAAATTTACTAAAATTTATTACTTTTGCTGCCTCTGAGTAGAATATCAATCAGAAGATTTGCAGAAATTTTATTTTAACTTTTAAATAAATGTAAAAATACTTTTCATTCGCTTCTGTTCATAATTTATTTAAAACATAAAAAATAAATATATTTAAAAGAAATGAATTTTTTTTAGGAAAAACTGGACTAAAATGGTTTATTACCTGAGATTTGTTGACGAAAAAATTTAATTGTGGTTTCGAGTATATAATAAAGAGGCTTCAACTTCCCTCCAGACAACGCCATCTAAAAGATAAAGAAGAAGTCCCCCTGACCATCCAGCTTACGTTTGATAAACATCTGACGAATAATCAGGAGAAAAGCGCTTCCTACTAGGAAACCACTTAGCAAAGATATTCACCACTATGAAAATCATATGGAAGGAAGCTACAGTGGATTATTCATCTGCTTAGCTTGAAAAATCAATTTGAGTAATGAAACTGAAACAAAGCAATGAATGCTTTGTGGAAAGCCAATATGCTCCCTAGAGGAGTGACGGAGAAAAACTAAAGTAATGAATAAAACCTAAGATTTGTAAGTTTTTTTTACCAAACAGCTGGTTTAACGGTTTCTTAGAACCTATAGCAGTAGCATTTTTGCAACCATTCTATTTAAAATTTTCCTGGCAACAAAATATTTTCATTTTTTAAATTCAATTAATTTTTTCAACTAAACATTTCTAATAAATTTCAGGTTTTATATTTAGTGCATACATTTTTATTTTATTTGATATTTTTAAAATTCATAACTTTTATGTTTGTGTGTGGGTGCGTTTAATATGTCTCGCATAAAACAGGATATAACTTCAAATGGAATTTCTTCTTAAGTAATATCTTAAATGCAATAAATTCAATTTTAATATCCTAACGGATATATAAACGCAAAAATTTATATGCATAAACACTGTATTTATGAAGAGAAGTGGGTGTATTGCAGGCTTAATATTTCAGAAAGGAAACTGTAGAAATATTTTTAAACTACTAAAATGGCTTTGAAAATATGCATACTTCATTCTTAAATTTTATTTTCTAGCTTAGTTTTCTTACAATAATATTAAATGTGGACAATATAACTTTATATTTTCATATGTATGAGCAATGTTAGACATAAACACAGACAACGTCATATTTTTATATTTATATTTATGTATAGACGTTCATACATATAAGTATATATGAATGTGCATTTCTCGTCTGTAGGTCAGTCAGTAAACATAAGGGTATTCGTTATATACCACTTACAAAACCAAGACGACACTTTGATAGTAAGAATATAACACGAAGTTAGAATCGTATTTTAAAATGACTGAACTGTCTCGTTATTCTTATATACTCTAAAAAAATATTACAAATTATATATAAAAATTTTGATTTGGAAAAGACTATTATTATTTGTTAATAATAAACGAGATATTAAAATAATTTGTATTCTTTCTTCATATTTTGCTCTTTTTGTTATCATAAGGACTAAAATATCGTTCTTTATAACACAAAAGAAAGGCAATAAATAATAATAACAATAACAAAAACAAAAAAAAACTTAGTATGTGTAGTAAAATGTAAAATAACAACTTTATTACAGCAACACTATCTCTTGACTAATATCAATAATATTATCAGCTGCAGCCATTCTGATATAGCATACCATGCTATGTCATGCCATCAGCCGCTATTATCGTTCGTTTTTCATTCAATATTGCAAATTGTTACTCAGGCAGGCTGTTACAATAGCAGTCCCAACATCAGATTGCAGCTTAGACAAAATAACAACAGCAATAATAACAAAAAAAATCTATGTATAAAAAATGCAAGTCATAGAGATAAAACAAAAAGTAATACCAAATAAATTTTTTCTCCATAAATAAGCAAAAAAGAATATGCCAGCATGACTGAAAACGTTTGCGAATATCATGTTAAGAACGTCAGAGCAAGAGAGAGAAAGCTGTAGAAAAGATATATTGACAATAACAAACCAAAAACAGCAAAAAGAGTCCAAAGCGAAAGAAGAGAGAAAAACGGATGTACCGACCTTCTTCTACGTAACAACCTACTAAACTCTTTCTTTCTAACGCTATATACTATTTAACGAGAGTATATACAATGTACTTGTATATACCCATACTTCCACACGCATACACATTCTCTGTGTAAAAGTAAAACCGAAGTGTGCAACAACATTAGTAACAATGACTGTTCGTCATCATGGTTGTCATAGTTTTTTATATTTCGCGCTGCAATTTTCCTTAAATACCGGATAATTAAGGAAATTTTGAAGACTTTGTGTAATTTGTTTTAGAAAGTAAAAAAATAATAATTATTTGTTTCTTTTTTGATTGAAATAATTGAGTGAATGAATTACAAACGGAACGTTTCATATATAAATCATTAAGGTCAATTTATAATAACAAGAAATTAAATCATCATTTTGGATAAAGCTTTTCAATGAATTTTGTGCATTTTCTATTACATTATCACAAAATAAAATTCTAATTTAAATTGTTTTAAAGCATAGTTGAACAGATAAGTTGGTATGAGCTTTATCTGAGCAGATAGTAACAAGAATAGAATTTTAAAAATTGTTTATTTGTATTGTTGTTTAGTTTTTTAATTTTGCTCTTCAACGCACACAGCAAAAATTTACCAATACTTTTACACTGCTAATTTCTTTTCTTGGTGACCCTTGTTTTAGAGAAAAGTCTATACCAGCGGGTGTGCAAAAAGAGAGAAACACTTAAAATGATAAATACACTGAATTTAAAATGCTCAAAAAAAAAAATAAGTATTCATACATACATAGTACAAACATGCATAAATTTATGTGGCTTATTATTAACACTTCTCGGTGTAGAAATCAAAACATTAACTCTCTTCAAAATCTCTTAAAATTAAAAAAACACAAAAATATGCGCTACACCCCTACTTCGTTGACGACTAACAAGCCACTGATATATTTTTGTGTTTCGCACACATATTTTTTGTTGTAATTGTGGTTGCCATTTGAAATAATATAAACAAAGCATATGAATTTTTTTTATACAAGATTCTTTAGCATTGTTAATTTATTCCAATTTCTTATGTTTTTTATAGAAAAATAAAACAAAAACAATTTTTTGAGGAATTATAATAGCAATATCAATAAATACTGTTTGATATTTGGCACATTTTAGGAAAATTTTTGGTAGGATTTTTTTCTTTTTGCAACCCTGGTTGTAATATTTACTAAGAGAATAAATAAACAGCTGAATGAGTTCATTATCTGAACAATATGGATGAGCGTCACTGGTCTACACAGATATTTATTACAAAGATAAATGATTAAATTTGCGCACGATTAATATCAAGTAATAATTAATATGAATTATACGTCTATGCAGTTAGTAGTTAAAAAACACCAAATAATAAATTGCGTAGGTATTAATTAGGGAGATCGTTTATTTGACTTTTTTCAAAAGCCGGTTTTCGAATAATTCGAAGAGTAGCATTAAAAAAACCGATTTTTGGTTAATAATTATTCAAATAACCGCTTCTTTTATATAAACAAAATTGTTTATACTTCTTGAAGCGCCGAACTGTACCGCGTCGTTTTAAAAATAAGCAGAAGCCGATGGAGAGCTTAAACTTAAAGTGGGAATCAATACTAACAATAATTCTAACAAATCTCATAAAAACGGTGTGCGGAGCCCACAAAAGACAAAGCTTATTACACAAAGTACTGAAAGTGGCTTAAGTTTTGAACAGAGAATGGAGTTAAGTGTTTGTTATTATAGTTATATTTTAGGTGCCTATGCTAAAAAAAATTGTATGTTTTATTTTGAATAAATCTATTAGTTATATACAAGTCCTTAATTGCCACGACAAGAAAATTTGCTTAGATTTCGAGCAGTACTGTATGTAAATTTATGCACCAAGTTTTAAATAAAAACCAAAAAGTCGACGAATCAATCCCAGGCCACAAAACCTGACAATTTTGTTCCACAGTGATATCATTTTGCAGCATTACTAGCGACTGGTTATGTGTATTTACGCTGTGAAAAACTTCTCTAACTAACATATTTGCCATTCGGGACCGGCGTTTGGGGTTTGCGGGCTTTCAATGAGTCTAGTTGAGCATTCTCCATATATAAAAATCAATATTTATTTACAGAAGGGAAAAGGTTATTATTGCTCAAGAGTGCATGCCTTTTCGATCTACTTTGGTTTTCACCTTCTTTGTGAGACATTCTAGGTTGTCATATATACAAAATAATTAAATTTATACAAAAAATTAAATGATGAGCATATTTTCAATAAAAAAATATACAAACGTATAAAAATTATACTTATTTAAATTAACCGGTTATTCGTGTTGAATTAACCGGTTTATTCGGTATTCGAAAAATAAAGATTTTTAAAAAACCGTATTCGACCAAACTAAAAAAACCGGTTAAGACCGGTCTAATAATAACCGTCCGATCTCCCTAGTAGGTATATAATGTATAAAGGGTGAAATACACAATCAAGCAGATAAAACAGCTTTATAGCAAAATCAAGGAATTCGGATTTTTCCTATGCTGATTGACAAGTGTGTAGCGTTGCTTGATCAAATTCAATTTTTTTAATTTGTTCATTTCACCAGTACTACTACAATGCTATTTCAATCTGCTTGATTGTGTATTTCGCCCATAAGGCATGGCATGACATCATACAATCTATTCTCCTATAAATAACATCACATATACGAACTGCAATAAATTTTAATTTGTTTTTGCACTCTGAACTTTAACATTAATATATATAATTATTTTTTTTTTTTTTGTTTATTATTTTTGGTTAAGAAAGCCAAAACAAGTTTTTCAATTTGTCAACACTACGAGTGTGGTGTCAAATGTTGATAATGACGCGCTTACTTCATGTTATACTCAATCCAGGCAAATCAAAATTTGTTGGTGTAACACTGAATTCTTTTCGATCGGATAACCTTACAATGCAAATTGATGTTACTGTACCATTAATTTGCATTGTAAGGTTATCCGATATATTATATATATATATAATATATATATATAATATATATATATATATATATATATATAAATATATATTATATTATATATAAATATAACAGCTGGAGCTGTTACTAAAATGACTATAATATATATTTTATTATATAATTAACTTCAAATAACCTAATCTCTCTAGATCAATAGACTTTTCCCAGTGAAACCGACAGCTTCGATACTCTGTTTCAAATTCGAACTCTCTCTCAATATCATCATCAATCATAAACTCCAACTCTTTGGTCCTTTCTTCATATAAATCTTATTAATTTTGGCCATTGCAAAGTTGGGTTAGTTATTTGGGGCATTGTCTTAATGAAACAGCACTTTCTTTTCGTCAAATGCAACAATTTTTTTCTCAACGCTGCAATAAGTTAACACAATACCTTATGCTGATTGTTTTTTTTTTTTTTAATTCGAAGATAAGTCATAAAAATTAGCGCATTAAAAAATAAATAAAAAAAGCACCGTGACTTTTCCTGCCTTCTTTGGTAAAAATTCTCTTAACCAGTCAACTGTTTTCACTTTTCATTCGCCTCAGGTGTGAAACATCGCCATACACTCTACTCAAACATGTAAATAACGCTGTTTTTATTCTATTGTGTGGAAAGGTGAAACCAATTTCGCGCACATATAGTATATCTTAATTTCAAATTTTCGGTTTTTATGCGATATATATTTTTCAGTTAACAAATTCAGACAAAGTTCATTCAATATCATTTTGTGTACCCTAAACTTGTCGAGCAGTAATTTGTTCACCTTAACATCTAAGGTATTGGGTATATTTTTCCTAAATCCCATGTAATTTTAGAACAAAAAAACAGTTTCGATTAAGTTTAGCTTTATGCAATAATATAGACTCCAGAGTTTTACTTAAAAAACGAGTAATAATCAATCAGCTTTATCATTAGGAAAATCATAGAAACATTTTTCGTACCATGATTTACAATCTATAATATATTACTTGAAAACATGAAACAAATTTCCAAAATTATGGACATATACTTCTTATATAACCGATTTGGACTTAAATCGCAAATTTTTATAGCTTATTTCATGCGATTGGATTACAAATTATTCCCAAAGCTCTGTATTAATATTTAATGTACTTTTAGGAAGTAGGTTTGATCGATTATTGCCTAAGTTATTTCCTGCTTACTAACTTAGGAAAATAAAACAGTTTAAAAGTTCTTTTTATGTAAATCATATAATTGTGGGCATTTCCATATCAAAATTTACTTATATCTTTAAATCCTTGGCATGACTGTTCTCATTTTTTGTACTGAATATTGTACTAAATAAAATGAGAACAATCGAACCAACAGATTTGAAGATATAAGCAAACATTCATCTCGAGTTACCATAAATTTCGGTTGGAATGTTAAAATACGGGATAAAGTTTATTCAATTCTTCTTTAATGCAGTTGGATTTTTTTTACATAAGGTAAGTATGTATGTATGTAAGAATAATTGTGTAACATTTTTTAAAAGTACCTAAATAATAAATTAAAATAACTAATAATTATTTCGTTGATCACTTACCATAAAACTCGATATTAATTTTAGTATTTCTTCTTTTTTTCATTTTAGGTAAGTCAAAGCCATCCTTATCAAATAAAAATATTTTACAAGAATTAGTCGTAAGTATGAAATTCAAGTAAAGCTTTAACTGCACGTAACAATACAGAACTAAATTTTTCAACGAATTGAAATTAATTTTTATATGTTTGCAGTACACATTCCAATGCGTCGAATAAGAGAAGAGCCATTATTTTAAATTTCAAATTATAAAAAAAACATAAACTAAGAGCACAACCTATTTATATCTTGTTGATGATTCTTGTTTATCTAAGATTAAGATTGAGGCTACCAATTTGTGGAGGTTGCTTGACTAGAGTAGGCTACGACTATACGACAACAGAACCCTACTAATATACGGATCCCACGACTAAGACACCCGACAGATCAGGTTATAAAAATGGTATGACTCTCCTTGAAGAAGTTATAAATATATAAACTAATTGCTCTACAAGATACGTAAATACTGGTGTCTAGAAGGCTAACGGAAAACTACAGTGGTTCACAGGTAGAAGTTATGGCCAACAATATTGCTATGCAGTATATCCAGTAGCGCGGCATATTAAAAAAGTATATATTCATATTTTTTGGGAGCAAAGAAGCCATAAGGCTCAAGGATAAGGTGTGTGCACATCACATTGAAAACTGTATATGTCAGTCAAGTTTCTCTGGATGAGATAGGATCAATGATTTATGCAGAAGATACAATGATTAAAAGGAGGATTTATCTACAAAACATCTTTTCTGCCATTGTCGGACATTTTACAACTGGAAGCTTTTTCAGCCTTGTCGCTAGCTAAGTTAACTTAAACTATTCTTACATACAGACACAGTCTCATCATATTTATAGATAATGTCTCTTAAGTCGACTTAAGCTACTCTTCCATATCGACAAAAATAAATTTATTTTTGAGAAAACAGATTTTGTATTGTAGAAAAAAATAATAATAATAATTAGTTATTGTTAAACTTTCTTTAATTTATGTCACTGTTGCGACTTATAGCTGTTAGCTAACTTATTTTAAAGAGGTCTTTAAGATATACCTCATATCTGGGATTTACCTTTTCTAATATGTTTTTTTTTGTTTATTCAACACTTTAATTAATTGTATTTGATTATTATTATTTAAGAATTTAAAACATACGGTTAATAGCTAAAGCAGCTATTGGAAATGAACTTCTATCTATTTATTATTTTGTCCTATTCTTCTCCCTGCCCTCATACAACTGTCCTGTTTGTCTTTAAGTTCAAAAAATGTCTTACATCAATTTATCTCTACCTTACTTTATCTATTTTCATCTCGTCCTCTGTTCACATGTCCTTTTAACCCTCATATGCTTCCGCCCATAATAGTCCGATCCTGCATTCATACATATATTGTAAATATTAAAATTCTTAGGCTTCTTATTTGAATTTCACTTTTTAATAAAACTCCTACTTTCTCTAATACTACAGTCCTGGCAATCCTGTTAACCTATATACTACTATTTGTATTAAAAATTTAAACTAGTTTTGCATTTGCCGCTATTTCTCAACAACAAAGTTGTTCGTAATTCCTTACTATACATAGAAATTCTTGTTGTTATTATTGCTTCTATATGTAATATATATTACTTTATTTACTATACACATGTAAAAGTATGTTCCGCTACATACTTGTAGAGGGCGTTAGTGTATAACGAATATTCGTTAGTATATATGGTATATATAGTATAGATTAATAGTTAAAGAAAAGAAAAAAAATATGAAAAATAAAGCAACAATGTTGGCACCAGTAACGACGATACTAGTGAATGCCATCGTACTATTACGATACTCACCCACAAACAGTTTGTTATTGTGCAATAGCGAGAACAACAGCAATAACCAAAACCGGAAGCTGACGAAATATTCAAAAAGCCGATGCTTGACTTTAGTGCGCTTGCTGCAACTACAGCGGTTGGAAAGTGGGAAAAATAGAATGCATACACTCTTACTGACTGACTCGAAAATGTTGCTTGCAACTGGGCAGAATCTTAGACTCATATGTATAGCAATGTAATGAAAAGAAGAAGACGAAAAAAAAACAATTTTTGTTGCATATCGTTTTTAGTTTGTTTTTTTTTATTGTATGAGTTTTCACCCAACCCTTTCATTCGTTCATTCACTTACAGCTTAAGAAGCTTTTATTGTTATTGTTGTTGTTGTTGTTATTTTAAAAAACTATCTAACGCGCATTATTATTGACACAACAACTACAACGACGACATAATAAATACTAACACATACTCAGTTATGTAGAAATATAATTTTTTATTTTTACCAAAGGAACTATGTTTCGTGTTGGCGTGGAGATGTCTGTGGCATTTGTATGTTGTCTCCATTTAAGCTATTTTTGTTCTTGTTATTTCTTGTATTGCAAGTGACGGTGGAAGTGGTGGTGGTTTTAATGTCAGACTATGGTATTTGTGACAGTTTAAAGGATACAGAATTTTCTATTATGTTAAAAAATAAATACAAGAAATTTGATTTTTTTATTTCTTTTCAAGCAAAATATCGTAGCATATAAATTCTAAACATTATAGAGCATATTAAGCCACATTGGAAAAACAAAGTTTCCAATAATAATATTATATTTAAAATAAATAACGTTTTATATTTAAAAAAAAAAAATATTTTTAAGTTTTAACTATGTCTAATGAAAATAAATGACAAACTGAAATTGTTGAAAAATTCTTTAAGTTTGTCGCAAATAAAATTCTGTATAATTTTTACTATACAATGCATTCCTCTTATAGTTATTTTAAACTATTAATGTTTTCTTTTATTATTATTTTTTTAATATGTCTAATGTTTTGTACCCCACTATTTTAAAAATAGTATAGAAAGTTCTGTGCCAACTTTGGCGTGGAGATATTCTCTAATCGTTAAATCAAACAAGAGTAAACGAATTTTAACTAAACCAAATGCATCGTTAGTCCATTCGACTAACAACGATGTTGCTTTATATGATTTTTCTTTGTTCTCTTATTATTTTTGTGTGTGCGTAAGTATAGCTTTAGCCTTTGATAAGCTGATACCATACGAAAACGTCTACTATACTGAGTAAAGTGAAAGTAAGTGTTTTAACTTTTATGTGAGCAACAGGGTACATGGGTAACCGATTTATTTTTAAATCGAAATTACTTGAAAAAATTTATTTATCTAGAAATTCAAAATTTCTTAAAAACAACTATAATTTAATTTTTTTTAATGAAATCTATTTTAGTTCCTTAATTTTTTTAGGAGTGATGCAATGAAGTGATTTTATATGATACTCCTAGCCTAGTGGCAGAGTAGCCTAGGTATGGGAAATTGTTAAAGAAGTTGTTGGTCTAAAAAGCCGGAACTTGTTGAGAACTTGATAGTTTCTAAAATAAAATCTATTTAACCTCTTGAAGTTTTTTTGGGGTTAGTATCCACCCTTACTGGATGGACAGCGGAAAATTTTTTGCTAAATTTCTTACAATTTTCGCTTACAGTTGCTTATATTTCGCAAACTTTTTTAATTTGCACTTATTTTTAGAAAACCTGATTTGTAAATATAAGCACAAAACAGCTGTTTGAATTATTCGTACAAGTAAAAATTTTACTAGCAAGAATTTGCAATAATTTTTTATGTCTCAATTTATTACACTCTCCAGACGCTCGCTCGTTGCACTTTTTTTGAGTTAATGAACACTTTTCCAGTAACAATTCCTACTTACTGACAAACATAGTGTAGTGTAATGTGTAAAAACTTTTATTCCTAATTTGTTTTAGTGATATTAATTAATGAATATCTATAATATTGTGAATATATATAAAATATGCCAAGTTAAATGTTATATTAGTACTAAAGAATCTTATGCAACATGATATCCTAGCAAGTAAAAATATTAAAGCTTTTTTGTTTTTGTTTAAAAAGTTTAAGCTGAAGTATTATTTTAACTTATTTGATATTATTTTGTTAAAATGAATAAAAACTATAATAATAATTTGTCTTTTTTTAAACAATATATCTTAAATTATAATTATTTAAAAACGATGTTGCTCATTTTGACTAACATTGCAGACAAAATGGGTAAGAGGAGTGATGCATTTCTATGGTTAAAGAGTAAAGAATAAGCCGGAAAATTTTTGGAAGAAAATAAAAGAGTATGGTTAGAAAATTAAACTCCATTTCTTTCCACATCTTATTTGTATATCCTTTTTGATACAATTAAAATACCCTTTATTTGCACATTTTTAATAAAGAATAGAAATTTACGTTTGTTGGTCAAATAAAATTTTCGTGGAATTTAAGAAATGTATATGATTTACGTGATATCGCCTAAAATTATACACTACGTACATATTTTCTTTTAATATCAATGTATAGCTAAGAATTTGTATAAGTAAGAATTTTAAAGTCGTTTTACTACCAATGTGCTAAGCCGAAATTTGATATTGTGAACATCTGCACACAAAAAGCTTTAAACTCATATATATCTTTCCAAAATTGGTGGAGTAGAACAGGCATAGCATATTAATTATATAGATATAGTAAAACAACAGCTCTTCTACCAAAATGAAACCTTCCAGGTGGTCAGGGTAGATAAATAACTTTGTGGACCAAACATATTATTAGTCAATAACTAAGCGCATTGCACAGAGCTCACCGGGTGAAAGCAATCTTTGTATATAAAAATGAATATATGTCTGTTTGAAGATTATATGCAGCTAAAAAACAAAACCGTTTATTTTGAAATTTTGAAACTATAGGCTATCCTAAATGCTTAGACTTGGACCACGAGTATAAGCAATGGGGGAAAGGCGGTAAAAAATAAAAATAAGAATACAGTTAAAGTTATACCGGCTTTAAGATCGTCTAAAATTAAAATTTTTCCGTTGATCTTATTATTGCTTTTAATATTTATGAATTGATTTGTGTACTTCAATGTAAAGGTTTAATAAAATTAAATTTGCAGGTACTTATACAGTGAATTAAAATAAGTGCCATTTAATATATTAAAAACTTTATAATCAGTAAATACATTATGACTTTCTTAATTCACTATATACTGGACAAATGCCAAAAATGAAATGTGCTTTTTAAATTCACGCATATTACAAATTACATATAAGTACACACATTCATATGCATTTGAATATACCATCTACAACGTTTTTAAAAAATATGGCATTCACATTTAGTAGTCCATATCTAGCCATTTTATTAAACTGGCAGCTCGAGAAGAGACATTAGCGGTGAGCTGAAATTTAACATTTTAATTAAGTTGGCTATAAGTTGCTAATATATCCATAGATATCTTTTGAAATCAAAGCAACCATGAAATCACTCATCGAAAATTGTTTATTAATACCGGGTGTCTCTAGACCAGTGCTTGCAAAATTGATTCTCTTTCTCCCACTCCTACATGTGTCTCTCTCAATCAGTCTTAAAAAAAGCACTCAGCGAAATGTTGAATTAAATGTTTTTCGGTAAATCCTTATGTTTATTATGCCAAGGAACGTTGCCATGCTACACTATATGACGTGGCAAGACATTTTCACTCATGTTATAATGAATATAAAAATTTATCTCATTTTTATTTATTTAAAAAAAGTTTAAATTTATCGCAAACATATTTCAATTCTTTAATAGTGTATTTCTGTTTATATTTCTTTTCTACTATAAATTTCTCTAAGTGTATGTGTTTGACGAGCACTGCCCTAGATAAGATAGCGAGACATTCGACATAGGGATTTTCTAGACAACTTCATGGTGGAAAAACTTACACGAACGGATGCTACTTTGAACCATTTCAAATTAATTAGGGAGATTGAGCTTTCTCTCGAAAAGGACATAGGACTACATATAAAGGTTATGACCAGAAACGGATGATTTAGAGTAGGTGACCGTTGGAACCCAAATCAAGTTATAAATAATGATCATGAAGTTGTAAATCAATTTTGGTAAATACCATTTTGGTATTTAAATTTTAATAATTCATTATATAGGAGGAATTACTAATTTTCAAAAACAAAAAAACAGTTTGTTAAAAAAGCTTGGCTGTTCAGTTCTTTTTTTATCTGCAAAAAATCGTGACAGTCTTTGAAGCTTAGAAGCAGTAGTTTGTTTATTAACCAAAAATTTGTTTTTAAAATTGAAATAAATAATGAATTCAAATCTGTTTTTTTTCTGCAAAAAAATAATAACTAGGAGTGGTAAAACATTTTTTTTTATATCCTACCCAGTGACTTATCTAAATTTCAAAAGAGGAAATAAGTTCAGGGTGCTAAAACAGGCGTTCTCTTTGTATGGGGTAATAAAATTCGTAACCTAATTCATGGATTTTTGTAATAGAGAATACTAATTTGCGCATTAATTCTAAAGAACAATACTTTATTCTTCGCTATATAAGCTTGTTTTTGCTTTATATTGAATATTTCTTAAAACTCCGAATTATACAATATTTGAGTGTAATTGTTTTAGGTAAAGCGGAAATGAATCGAATTCATTACCTGATAAAGCCAATGTTGAAAGTAAGCAATATTACCATACATTTTTAGCACAGAATCTTTATATCCAAATAAGTATACCTTCCCAGAAAAAAGAGTGCTTACAGTTTCATCAGAGTATATATTATATATTCGATCGCAATTCCATTAATTTTATTTGAATATTTCTACCGTAAGGGGCTCTTTTGGTCACAGTTTCACAATATTATTAAAAAATTTACATTGATGCTTCTGATGAAAAACAGTTATTTTGTATTCGAAATTGAATTCAGCACAAATACCAGCCTAGCGTCATAATTCTTTTTGCATTTCAAGCACAGTAATTTTCAGTGCAATACTTTTTCGTTAGAAATTACTGGACTGTAGATGCTGTTAATAGCCGTTGTATAGACAACTTCACTACATAAAGGGAACATCAACGAAATCTGTGAAATACTTGATAGACTTTTAATGGAATAGGCGCCAATAATTTGTAGAGTTAAAAACTACTTTTCTGAATTCCAGTGCCATAAAAAAGCACAATTGGTGAACACCATTCAAATGACCGTGTGAAAAATATTCTGTAAAATCGATTAAATAACTTTGTACGATTGTATTAAAGTATGACGTTTCGCTGTTCATCACACCTGATCATGAGCGCAACCATGAGACCATTTCAAAAGATTATCTGGCAATATTCAGGCTGGACTTGTTTTGACCTGACAAAGACCAAGGAACAAAACTAGCAGTGAGTTTTTTTAGACGAACGTGCATTAAGAAAGCACAACGTGGCTCTGTCAGCCAAAAACAGATTTAGGGCGACTTAGTATGTGTTACATACACATACTCTCAATTATCCTTTTACATTATTTTTTCTATCATGAACCATTGTTGAATATGAACATAAAAAAACTAAATTTGTAAATAAAAATATTTGCAAAAAAGTTTAAATTTTTAATTATGGAAGAGCTTATTTAATTAAGGGTTACTCAGCAAGAAATTTGTTTTGCAAAGGAAATTAAACAACTAGTTGACATGAAAATAACTAAAGTGTTTGTTATTTGTATTAATGTAATGAATACAACTTGGCAATTATAATAAATCAGAAAAATTACCACCACGACTACGAACACAGATGTGATTTCTTTTTATCAAAATTTTCAAAAAAATTTTGGGAAAAATCTTGATTCACATTACGGGTTTTGAGTTATAAGCTTGTAATCGCAAGATCATTGGTAGAGTGAATTTTATGAAATTATGCGATAAGCAAATCCATTTGCAAAGAAATTAAAAAAACACACACACACACCGGTCCATACACTTACAAATTTAGCATGAAAAGGGTTTTTAACAATTGACTTTATGATTTTAAAAGGAAATATGTGATAATTTTTCTTGTAACTGATACGTAAAATGAAAATTGTATTTAAGCGACAAAATAATTTTTCCGAAAAGTCAAGTCATACGTTGCCACCTTAAAATCATTTACAATGATATTTTACGATTATTACGAAATGTAGCTAAGCCACCATTTTCATTATGGAACTTTAATATTTGAATGCGTTTTTGGAGCAAAATTAAATTCATTGTAACGATTGCCAAGACTTCTACTACTATGTCCACTAGTAAATTGTCAAAACTGTAGTGTATTTACAATATGAATCTGTTGAAAAACAAGGCTCTTGTTAAAAAACTTAATATTAAATATTTACAAATCGATATTTAATATTTTGCTGCTTTCGTCTATTAATACAACACATAAATTGCAAAAAATTTAAACCTTATCTTTTTACTATAAAATTTATTTTGTTTTTCGACTATATTTCATAAATAAACGAAAGCAGCAACAATAATAATTACAAAAACAACACCATCAAAAATATTTATAATTATTTTACAGAAGTACATTTACATACACACTCGAACTTATTTATATTTAGTACTAGCTTAAACCCGGCGTGCTTCGAACCTCACATGTTAAAGATTATGTTATCCATTATCTCTTCACTTTTCACCGTTTTATTCCATTCCTGTAGATTCCGCTTTTTAGCTGTTTTTAAGCAACCACATTTTCAAATTTTTATATAAGGTACGCAAATTTGTAGTTTTTATTCGGTGTGCTATGTATAATACCCGCTTTTTGGCCGATGTTACGGTTCTTCACATATGCAAAATTCCATATCTAGTATGAATGCTAGGAGCTACGACCACTTATCCAATCTCTCTCAGCAACTGAATGAAATGAAACTTCTACTATTACCGTTCTCACGATATACAAAAATAAATATTTACTTTGTATAGGAGGTACCACGCCAATTTGTTCTACTCTACCCATTCTTTAACAGATGATTTGTATTGACTATGGAGTTATTAAGACCCAATTTAGATACTTTAGCTTTAACCGTTTTCTAGACATACACAATTTAATATTTAGTTTGTGTGGGAAGTACCGGCTCAACCAACTTTTTGATTGATGTTTTACATTGACCATGAAGCTATTTAGACTACATTCAGAAACTCTTACTGTTCCCATTTTAAAGATAGAGACAATATATATTTTTGGGTGTGGCACTGGCCAGTTGTAATTTTTAAAAGTTATATTTTGTATAGTTCCTTTCAGACATATAGAGAGATATTGTTAAAATTTCAAGAAAATCAGTTCAACCGAACGGTTGTTCAGCTGTCTATAAGGCACAAACAAACTAACATACATGCATACACTTATTTTCGTCTATAAGATGATGTGCACAGGCATGAACAAAAATACTGAACACTTATTAATGAATGCTGTTGTTGTTGTTTTTATTTACTTTCAAATAAAGTATTTCTCCTTATTACGATTGTTATTGTACCAATGATGCGTGCCTGTGTAAGTCGTAATAATTATATATTCTTGACAACCTGTAATTTCCTTTCATTCATGTTTTTGTATTTGGCTGTAGTATTGCTGTTGAGATAGTAATATTAGTTGTTTGTTGCATATTATTTATACATAAACACTCTCGGACACACACACTCACACACACGAATATACACTTAAATATATTTACATCGCTTTGAATTAAAATCTATGTAGTTCGTCATTAAGAGCCAAGAGCTTTAATAAATAAACGAGAGAACTGTAGAAACAGAGAAAGCGATAGTTTTTGCAAAATTAGAGCAAAGAAGAAGATATATTTAAATGAAATTACTGCTTTGAGAGTAATTAGCAAAAATTATTGATAGTACGTGCTTCAAACTTAATACAATTACGTAAATTCTCACACAAACACACTAACGCATAATGCAAACAATTGATAATATTTTATGAGAATTTTAATGTATTTATACAACCAACCAAGCACACAACCCGTCATACAAATGTTTTAAAAATAAAACGCAAGAAAAAGAAACGAAATTGTGGATGTGATAATAAAAATAAATTTCGTTTTCAATTATTTCCCAGAGCGAAAGAATAGTTTTTTAAAAAATATTTTTTTTTTTTTAAGATACATTAACAAAAAAAGATAATTAGAAAATTATAAAAATAGAAACTGGGGAATTAAATTTATAGAAAAAACAGTATTTTATTTTATTTTATTTTATTTTATTTTATTTTATTTTATTTTATTTTATTTTATTTAAAAAGCATTGCTCAATTTTGATGGAAAGACATTAATATATTCATTTATATTTATTAGCACTAGAGTGTTAAATTGTTGTTACGCAACGAATGTGTCTATCTATGCGAGTTTTATAACAATATACTTTATTAGAGATACTCTTATACAGAAGAATAAATATGTGTTTTCTTACAACTACAAACACAGTCAACTATTATGTGTGCTTTAACTACTGCACACATGAAAAAGCAACAATTACATTGGCCATATTATAGAATTTGCTAAAAGAGAGAGTTTATCCTTGAATTTTCTAAAGCTCTTTTAAACAAGACAGAAGTACAGTTAAGCTATATAACACAATAGGCAACTAAAGATCGAATAGTAGGAATGTTTATTAACAGAAATTTATTAGTAAGTAGCACAACAACTTAGTTACTTTATTCACAATTTCTAACTTAAACAAAGGCAGTTTTTATGGGTACAGAGAAACTTCGATATAAGGGGGGTCGTTATAACGAAAAACTAAATATAATACGTTTTTACTGAGTCCCTTGAAAAAACTTCATTATTGCAAAATTTTCCAAGCAAATGTGCACTATGGCTATAACGAAGAAATTCTGAGCTACCAGAGCTCTATATAACACAGAATTCATTCAAAACCCTCTGTTCAACAAAGACAGAATGAAATAAAATGAGAAGTTCTCAGTTATAAAACAACGAAATATACACTGGCAAGCAAAAGTGTTTGAATGCTGGTAAACCAAAAGATATACCAAATAAAATATAAATGATAAATATATAACATTTTTCTTATTATTACTTTACTTATTAAGCTAAAGTTTTATATAGAAAAGTTTTTAATTATACTTTATATTCTCCATATATTTTACAAAAATATAAATTAATTCTATTCAAACACTTTTGCAATTTTACTACATAAAGCTTCTTCTAATATTTTGTCCACATTCCTTTGTTCTTTTTAACAATTTCAATGCGATTTTTCATACTTTATACCAAATTGTGAATTGTTTCATTAGAAATGTTTTTCCATTCGGCTTGAATCCTTAGCAAAAGTTCATCCATATTTTTCGATGCTCTTACATATACTGCCAGTTTTCTCTTCAAAAGAACCCATAAATATTCTATTGGACTGAAATCTGAATTTCGTGCCGGCTACTTAATTAATTGATTTTTTTGATTTGGCAGCAAATTATTAAAAGTCTTGCACGTGTGTTTCAAGTCTCCGTCTTGTTGAAACAAAATCTCTTTATTAGGGTAAGCACTTTTTATATAAATTCAAGTAAGTTGCTTCGTAGTATATTAAGACAGTACTCCTTTTTCATAACACCTACTTTTACTAATGGACCAACATTCCACCAAGTACAACAACCCCAGATCATTAAACTACCGCTTCCATTTTTAACGGTTTGTCCTACTTAATGTCGCTGGAGATTTTTATGTAGACGGTGCCAGTAATATTTATTCCCATCTGATTCAAATCGATTAATTTTCATTTCATCTGACCAAACAACGTGTTTCCAATTGTCAGCTGTCCATTTCCCATATTCCTTACAAAACTATAGACGAGCCTTGGCATTTTTAGCTGACAGCGTCGTTTCTTTTTTTTTTTTTTTTGTTTAATGGTTGCTACTTAACCGATCTTACGTAGAACTCTACGTACCAATTTACTTACATTTTTGTTAATAGCCTTAGCAGCTAATTTTTTGAATTTCATTATTCGTCATTAACCATTCAATATGGCGATCGTCAAGATCCGTAAGTATTCATAGTCGATCGTTTATCGTAGATTTGAATGCAAATTTTTTTTTTCGATCACATTGGACAGTGTTATGGGCAACGCATAGGGACTTAACTAATTCTCTGCATGATTTACCGTTCTCAGTCAAATTTCTATTTGGTTTTCTAATTCAGTGCTAATTTTTTTTCTTTGTTACATTTAAGCCTTTTTAGAACCTTTGAGTTCGTTTTAATTGCGTTTAAAATAAAATAAATACCGTTTTTATTTTAGTTATTTTACAATCTGTCTCTTTATTAATTCCACTATACTTTTGTATACCAACACTTTTTACACCACTTTTTATTTGCGCCTTATACAGACTTAATTTCTTGACAGCCAATTGATAACTAACTAACTCACTCAGCCGCAATTCGCCGCATTTATAGTATTTCATCTTAGTTTAGAATGTTCTTATACGGACATGAATCTTCGATTTCTGACATGGTGAATTTTGTCTTTAGCATTTTCATTTTCTTAATAATGCCTCCCGCTTAAGCCTATTCATTCACCTTCATTTACGATCGCGGGCTATTGTTCTCTTGGATTCGGTATACCACATCATTCAACCTTTTGACTACTTTGTAGGGTCCATTCCAGTTAGTTTGCACCTTTGGGAGATAATTCTTTCTTACGCTGTGGGTTGTAGAGTAGAACCAGTTGTTCCTCATGGAAGCCTCTTCGATGCACTATGATGCCCTCCGTTATGTTCCTTATGAGACTGATTTAAAATTTCATTCATTTTTGAAGAAGGACCCATTGGAACATTGGAAGTTGTATTGCCGTCTGCACTTTCCCAGCTTCCGTATAAGCATCCATCTGTCAGCTTTAAATTATCCCATTGAGCCCAATGAGCCTTTATTAGAGGCCTATCTGCTGATATGTTCTTACTAGTAGGCCGTCTGTCTTTTTCCTTAGCCGCTATTATCCTCGTCAGTACAGGGTCTCTCCCCTTAGCCGTTGACCAGTCCTCGTTAACCTCCAGACGTAATTGTCTGATATCGACATTGGCCTCTTTGGCCTTATCACCTGTTTTATCAACGGCTATCTTACCTTCGTTTTTACTCTTTCCACTCCTGTAACTAGCTTCACTATTACGTGGAAATCTTTTCCTGTCACAATCTTTATAGTACCCACTTTCATTATGGTCAACCCCATTTATATTACAGCGTTCATTTATTTGTACTCTGTCGTGTACACCTAAGCCCATTTAATGCGGCTGTTCTCTATTAGTACGGTGTTTGTTACTAAATTCTTCGGGCTTTCTATAGCTAGTGTTCTTCCATTTGTCATATCTCCAAGGTGACGCAAATCTTGCACTTTTGAGCAGTGCCCTACAATGCCTTTAAAACTTCCTTTTTGCCCTTTGCTCTTTTTCGGCGAAAAGTCGCATTACAAACTCTTCGATAGCTGTAATGGAATCGTCTTTGGTATTTGCGGTTTTCATACTATAGACTTTATGTACCTGTGGCTTGGATATCACTCGAGCGGCTTTCTGTGCCAGTATAAATGCCAGGGTCTCTACAAAGGATGTCTTATGAGCAGCACACACCCCACACTTAATATCGGGGTCCCTTATACCATTGATGAAGGCTTCGGTCTTAATTTGCTCTACTAATGCGTGGGTCTCCCCTGGATGACTAAGCTGTACCAATCTCTCGGCCTCCATTGCAAAGGATTGCAATGATTCATTAGCCTTTTGCGTTCGGCACCTTAATTCCATGTGGTACAAATCTAGTTTATGCTCGTCGCCAAATTTACGCTGTAGCGCCGCCATTAATTCGTTGTAGTTGTTTCTGCAGCTGGCTGGTATAGTTTAGAGGATCTTTGCTGCAGCAACTTTTAAAGCCAAAATTATAACCAGAGCCTACTCTTCATTGTCCCATCCGTTTCTACTCGCCACTGTTTCAAATTGGAATATAAATACGGAAAGGGGTGATCTACCATCAAAGCAAGGTGTTTTTTTCTGCTGGAAATTTCTGGTATGATATGCACTGGTTCGAGTTGCTGGCACTGTAAACTGTTGATTTTCTCTTTTATTACATTAAATATAGGGTCCGCCAAATACATTTTTTTTCTTTGAAAATAATATAAAAAAAATACTGAATATTTTCTCAAATTTCTTTTTTTATTTGCAAGTACAATCCTCCGGTTAATAATGAAAAATAATTTCATTCAAATGGCTGCCTCGGCTGGCCATGCAATAGCCTACACGATCAGTCCAATTTTTAAGCACATTATCGATTGTGTGCAGCTGTATTTCACCAAGGGCTTCACGAATATTGTCTTTTAAAGCGTCAATTTTCTCTGGCTTGTTGGCGTAACACTTATCTTTGACGGCACCTCACAAATAATAGTCCAACGGTGTCAAATCGCAGCTCCGACGTGGCCAAACGTCATCAGCTCTGCGGCTTATAATGCGATCTTCAAAAACAGGGCGCAAAACATCGAGTGTAGCTTCGGCTGTGTGGCACGTAGCGCCGTCCTGTTGAAACCAAATGTTGCTAATATCCTCCTCTTCAACTTCCTTACTCATTTTCGAAGAAAAATGGCCCAGTTATGCCTCTGGACCAGAATCCGCACCAAACAGTGACTCGTCTTGGGTGTATCGGCTTTGCAATGTATGCGGGCGGGTTTTCTGTGCCCCAAATGCGACAATTTTGATTGTTTAAAAAAAAGATGATTTTTTTTTTGGCAAATTCGGCATCTTCTGTAAGTCGATCGATCAAAGTAATGTCGCAATATTTCCCAGCCTTGTTCAAGCGTATACACAACCATATCCGTTCAGGGGAAAGATAACACTAATTATCTGTCAAATCAGACATGAGCTAAGTGTTACCATTCACGAAATAAGCACTAACTGAAAAAAAAAACGTTAGATGGCGGCCCCGATATTTCCTCAACGGTCTTTTCTAGATTTGTCACTCTTGCGTCGACGCTTTAAGCTTTTCTGTTGGTGCAGTCGATGCTTCTTCAAATTTCTTTTCAATTCTTGCTAGAAAGCTCTGGTTTTCAGCTCTGGAAGAGTCCTTTACCTCAGCCAAAAGCTTTTGATTCTCAGCTCTAGATGTTTCATGTGCACTGGCTACAGCACTCATTTTTTCTATGAGCTTTTCATTATTAGCTCTAGAAGTTTCATGTTTGTTGTATTGGCACTTATCTCTAGATCCCTCTCATCGTCGAATTCGTGAGTGTCGATGTCTATGCCACGTCTCTGAAATTCCTCTAACAGTCGTTTCTATAATTCGGTTTATTACCAGTTGGTGAGAGATCCAATTTAGTTAACTCGCGATTGAGTCTGTCCAATTTTAACTTTTGGAATTTCATTTTCTTTTTATTTGTTTATTTTTTATTTTATTTTTTATTACTTTTTTTTTAATTTCATATTTTTTTATTTTATATCGCATTCCACTTCTGATACCAAATCTTACGTTTTAACCTTTTTAAAATGTTTGAGGGCGTTAACTCAGACTGATTTAAATAACAAAAAGTAACCGATCCATGCATTGGTAGCACTTTTAATTAGTACAGATAATTTTAGAAGTTTTTAAGCCTTCACACAAGACAATATATTTTTTAGCTAAAAAGCTCATAATAAGCTCTGACGTGGTGAATTTTGTCTTTAGCATTTTAATTTTCGTAACAATATTTTACTTTGTAATATTAGTAAGAATAAAATATAAAATAAGACGCCTGAAATCTCTCCTAAATTGTGCTTAAATGCAGGGAAATCAACAAGGAGAAATTGTTTAAGGCAAAATACTAAAGAAAACAATGGTATGCAACAGTACGGCTCGTTTAAAGTAAATTTATGTGCCAGGTGCAAAAGTGATAAAATACATTTATTTCATACTTTGTTTTATACCATGGAGTACATAAAATTTTTAATTATTACACTCGCTTTTTTATGTTATGTACTAAATAAATAAACCTTTGGTGAAATTTTCATGGGGATTGCTTGTTTCTTAAGGATATTATGGAATTTAATATAAAGATTTAGTCAGCATTCATACAGTTTTGTTCGCCAGTGTAAATACGTATGCTTCCAAGTGCATATGTAAAGCGTCTATGTAGCGAAGTATTTATTCAAACGCTTCTATACAAAGAAGTTAAAATAAAGAAATATTTAAATATTGATAATTGCAATAGAAACTTGCGTAAATGAACAAAAGTTGCACAATATTTTATTAAAATGTAGCAAAATAAAAAAATAAGTGTCTCCTTTATTTTTTACTTCTTCATAGAGAATTTTTTTATTAGTATTTTTATGTAATTTATTTCGGTTAGAAAACTCTAGTTATAACGAATTTTTTGTATTTCTTAGAATTTCGCTATAAAACGGTTTCACGGATGAATGTATAATGAAAAAATTCCTATAACGAAGGATTTTCGATCCCATTCAGATTCGTTTTATCGAAGTCTCACTGTATTAGAGTTAAAGTAAAAATATAACGCTATGGCCGAATTCCCAACCTGTGTTCTGTTATTGTATGTCGTAAAAAAATTTTCAAATAAAAATTTTTATAATAAAAAGCAATTTTATAAAGAAACTGGATTCAGCTCAACGTGCTTCGCTACATCCATATTCATAGTTGTATTAACTACTATCGTATCATTTTTACCTTTTTTCAAATTTTTTTCGCTTCCGGTTGAAATCTAAATATTTAATTTATGTACATACATACATAGGTAGCTTTTACCCGTTTCACTACATACATCGCTTTTAGCTGATATGAAAAGATAGTGAAGCTTTAATAGTTGTTCTCTACATATAAAGTATACCATATTTAGTATGAATAGAAGGTTCCTCAATTATTAATCCAATCTCGCCCATTTGTATTGACTAAAATAAATCAATATTTACTTTGTATGGAAAGCAGCATGACCAATTATCCGATTACTCCCTATTTTTGACTGATGATTTGTTTTAACTATTATGCTATTTGGAGTAAACTTAGGGACTCTTACTGTCACTATTTTAAAGATATAGACAAATAAATATTTACTATTTTTGGCACCGCCTAGTCGGAATATTTAAAATTTATAAAGCCCTTAGTTACTTTTAGACTTACAGAGAGATACTGTAAAATTTTCAAGAAAATTAGTTCAGCCTGTTTGCTGTCTATAAGACGCAAACAAACAAACAAACATAAATAGAAACACGCATTTATTTTTATATATACGATTTTATACTTTTATTGGTTTACAATGTACAGCAACAAAATTTAAACATAAAGTTATGGCATAATTTCCTCACATGAAATAATAAAAACTCCAGCAAAATAATTTACTTGAACTTTTTAAGCTCGTTTGTTAAAGTGCGGCTACAATTTTGCGTCGCAAAAAATTATGATTAAGATATTTTTGATAAACTTTTTAATACAACTTTAAATTTGTCATCATTACACATTTCAAGCTCACCGTTACAATACCGTTATAATATTGGTCTTGAATTTACAATAATAAATTAATATATTATATATTCGCCTTTGCTGGTTGCGAACTCACACCACTCCACTCAACCAACTTGTCGATACTATTTCTCCAAAAATCGCCCAGCTTAGTAACAATGAAATTTTTTATCTAGTAAATAAGGTCCTCTTCACTGTCGAAAGTAAAGCCTCTTGTGTTAAGATGGTAATCTGTCAGTGCAAGGTACAGAGAACGGATAATGCTGCAGGACCTTCCACTTGAGCTCTTGAAGTTATGTTGTCGTGAAGGAGAATGGTTTGGCCTTGTCGACATGGCTCTTTTGTGTCGACAAGACTCTTTCACGCGTTATAGCTGGGCTATTTAAAGATCCTTGTCAAACGTAACTAATTTTCGTTTAATGTTTATATATTCTGCCAGATCATGACTTGATTGGCTAACGTCTTTCTTTAAAATGCTCTAAAAACAACATTTTCTCCAATGGCAGACAATAAGGTCCTCTTAATTGTCGAAAGTAACGCCTCTTGTGTTAAAATGATAATCTGTCAGTGCAAGGTACAGAGAACGGATAATACTGAAGGACCTCCCACTTGAGCTCTTGAATTGATGTTGTCGTAAAGGAGAATGGTTTGGCCTTGTCGATAGGGGTCTTTTGTGACTACAAGACACTTTCACGCGTTATAGCTGAGCTATTAAAGATCCATGCCAAACGAGACTGACTTTCGTTTAATGTTTATATATTCTGCCAGATCATGACTTGATTAGCTAACGTCCTTCTTTAAAATGCTCTGAAAACAACTTGTTCTCCAATAGCATACAATAAATAATGCCTTATTTCCAACCAATCAAGGGAACTTTCCACGAAATGGTTTAAACAAAAAAAAAAAAAAATAGCTGTTGGCCTATAAATTTTATGTGTTGCCAACCAATCGCATAACCGTATTTCAACTTTTATTGCTTAAATTTTCAACTTTATTAATAAATTACCCACTTGACTTTTGCCAATTTTTACATAATTTTTACAAGCATTTCTCTACATATTGTTTATTACATAAAAAAAAAATATTCTGCAATTGAAACTGTCAAAGAAAGTAAGAGAAGATAATTTAAATAAAATCAAAAATGAATTTATTAAGAATATTATTAGAAATGAGAAAAAACTTTAAAAATGCCAAAAAGACGAAAAAGAAAATTGAAGACAAATAAATTAAAAATTCAACATTAACGAGAAAGTCATGTTTTTTCTTGTTGTTGTTGTTGTTGTTGTTGTTTTTGTTGCTTTTATTGATCAAAGAAAATCACAAAATAAATAAACTAAAAATTTTTTGCTTTTCTTTTTTTTTTTGTATCGAAAAGAAAAACAAAAAGGCAACAGCAAGTTAAATAAATTCCATTGTAAATAAAACAAAACAGTACAACACAGGATTTGTTGATTTGAAGAGGGGCCTAGTGATGGTGAGGAAAAAACAGAGAAAGAGATGATGTTTCATAAAAGCGGCAGTTACAACAAAAATAATAGCAACAAACAACTTTATGGCAATTTAAAAGGCAAACAAACGTAAAAGGGATATTAAACCAATACCAATAACCACTCACTCATATTTTACTTATACACACACCCACACACAACACATAAACTCTTCCACAATAAAGAACAAATAATAGAAGATGGATAATAAAACAAAAAACCGATAGAATAAAAAGGACACAAGAACACACAAAAGCTGTTGCAAAAGTAAAAGAAATAAAGCAGTTTTTTGGTGGGTGTACGTAGTAGTAGTAACAGCAACAAATGATATTATGACTTTAAAAGACATAGAAAATGAGTTGAAGATAAAATCGTCCTTATATGGAAAAGGGAAAATAGGAAAAATGTATAAAAGTTGTGGTGTTGACAAGAAAAACTTAAACCTTAACCATGAATGATGGCACTAAAGAAATGATGGGCTGTTGTAACATAGAGAATGGGTAAAATAGTATAGAACATAACAAAGTAAAGCAAAAGGCGTAGAAGAGTGTTTTAAAGTGATTTATATTAAAATTTTTTAATCTTCAGTTATTAAAAAACGCTAAATGATCAGAAATGTAAAATGAATAAATATTTAATTTTACAAAAAATATTTTTTATTATTAGGGTGAGGAATGTTTTAGAAAAAAAATATATAAACAAAAAACTATAAAAAAACTATAATATATAAAAAATTAAAAAAATTATTGTAAATTAACGTTAACTGATATTGTTAAATATCAACAAAAGCAGACTACAAACAGTTTTATTTGTATTTTTTGTACTTGAAAAATTTAGGGAATTAAAATATAGCTCTTAAGCTTGGATCACACAATCACGTCACCACTAAGACAAAATTTGTATTTGGCTTTATTGCCGCACAATATTAAAATTGTTCCAACATATTTTACGAAAATAATTTTAAAAATTTTAATATTGCTGCGAATTTTCTACTTCGATTGTCGTACAAGAACGCAATAAACATTGGCTTATACGGTTGTCTTACCAATAATTGGAGCATTACGCAGATCGTGTGATCCCAGCTTTATATATAGAAAAACTATATAGTCTAATTTGAAATCAATAATAATAATGTCTATTCTTTATGTTGTCTTTACAAAACTAATTATCTTATAAGGATGAAGTGTGAGTCAGTAGTATTTCAGCGTACTAGCTTAAGAATCAGAACTAGAGACTCTGATCAGTTACACTACACTGAGGAATTGGTGGTAATCACTCCGCTTAAAATAATTTTTACGGTAAATAATTAAAAAAATATTTTTAAATATTACGATGAATATTTTAAACCAAACTAATCTATTGCAAAAAATTTATGTTGATTATCTAAGTTTTAACAGCAGCTAAGAAAAAACGGATAAATAGGCAACAGTAGCAGCCAACCCAAAAGCACCATTTTATCTTCCCTACATATGAGGCTGAGGCAATAACCACTTACTGAATCCCGCAGCACTACATAGGTTTTAACATTAAATTCTATAGGAGTACTTTACAGTTCTCAAGACACTACTTTTAAGAAATTTCTCCACACAAAATAATATATATAACACAACAGCTCATTTTTGAACCATCCGTATATATTCTTATGTCATATTCGTCTATTAAGATGCCACTGGGTGCTGGAATGATTTCTAACTTTTTACACCCTATTAAACCTTATCTTACTGAGATAAAAATGTTACAAATCTTCCTTACATGTGTCTCTAAGATACATATCGCCCATTTACTTCAATAGTGTCATAACTCAAAAAACAATATTTTTCAGGAAAGTTTTTTAAAATTTTAATTTCCTTTTACTTATTTAGCATTGCAGAGAGAATTTTGTACACAATAAATATCATAATACTACGAATATTTTGTAGATGTTTTCTGAGTCACAATATTACACTATTGAAGTAAATGAGCGATATATTAAATCTTAAATAAACAATTATATTAATAAATATTTTATTCTAAACAGTAAACATCCTTCAAAAAAATTGTTAATGTTAAAAAAAAATTTTAAGGATATTCATTTTAGGCATTCCTGCTTTATAAAAGTGTATCACAAAAAACGTATTTTTAGCATTTATTTTCTGTGCAAATTTTTATTTTGAAGTACTTCTTTCATGCGCTGAAAAAAAAACTTTGCAATTTATTTCTTTAACTTTGACGCACTTGAGGAGCATAAAGTCCATCGGCGAATTCTACTAAAAAAAATTTCAATCTTCATTACTTTTTGTTGTTTTATACTGAGGACTTTTTCCACATAACATACACATCGATTCCACAAACATCAAATAAATTACAGAAGAAAGCAAATGGCTACCTGTTGGATTTTCTAGGTCAGAGCCAAAGTATAAAGTGCACCTTTTTACTTTTACTGCTGACCTATTATTGCCTTGTAAGTTGCAATTAATAGTTGTTTTTAATATTTTGTAAAACCGAACGAATTTTACCTGCACTTGCCTCTTTCCGCGATATTATTACCACTATCACAGATTTTTGGCACAATCAAAGCCTCCTTGGTTATTCGTTTTCCTTAAATTGCATTCAGTATACTGTTCTTTTGTCACATAACGTCTAAGTTCTTAGTCCTAAATTATCTGGATTAAGCTGTTTATCGAAGTAGAGAGACTAGCTTTGCATACGAAAGACGGTTTATTTACTAAACAAATTTGCAAAAAATACAAACTATTTTGTATGTGTCTCTGAGACACATGTAAGTAGTTATTGTTCTTAGTTTATATTTTGATCTCTAATATTAGAATAAATTTAATATATCTCAACTTTTTTACAATTTTTTTATACAAGACCAGCATGCAGTGCATTGTGCTGGTACTAGGAAAATAGGCTATTGGAGGGAGGACAGAGGGAGTAGTGTTTATGGACGTTAGATTTAAATTTACTCATGTCGTAAGTGGCAGGAAATACTTTCGCTGGAAGATTATTCCACAACCGAACAGTGCGATCAAAGAACGACTTCTCCCTATAATGCGTTTTGCGATTTACTGGAGAATCAACTACAAAGGGATGCGCTATACGAGAAATATGAATACTACGTAAATATATATGATTTTTAGGAATTAATTCCTTAATTTTGTTAGAACACATTCCGTTTTAGTACCGATAGAGCAATGTAACACACGCCACATTGCGACGGTGCTCCAATGAAAAGATAGAGTTGGCTACCCTACCGTCTTTGATGAGCATCTTCACCCTCTCCTGTACGCGATCGAGAAGCTCCAAATAGACTTTGGAGTACCGGCCCATAAATGAAAGTTGTATTCCAATTTGGGTCGGATATAGGTCTTGCAAATATTAAGGAGATCAGATGGAGTAAAGTATTTCTTGCACCGTCTTAAAGAACCAAGGCACTTGAATGTTTCTTTCGACACTTGAAATATGTGATCATTCCAATGAACGTCACAGTGAATTCTCATGCCCAGAACATCAAGGGCATCCAATTCCGCCCTATCTACATTGTTAGTGTTAGTAAGATTAGGGTTCAAATCGGTATAAAGAATAACATAATTCGATTGTTGATTCAATATTGTGGGCAATATGGTCAATATCTGCACATTCCTTTGATCTCCAACATCCGGATATATGGATGTATCAGGACTCACTGGTCTGTAGTCGGTCAATAGAAAGAAGTATACCTCTTATACCGATGCAAGGAGATCTGGTCGACGACAAATGTCTTTCTAGTTGCAGTCAATCATACCTGGAAGCCATATGTAGAAATAGGATAAACGATGACTACATACATCTATTTAAAAATCTTAGGAGTAAGTTACCACTTCATATCAAACAACTTACGATTTGTGTAGAAGGCTATCGATGTCTTTTTAACCCTGTTTTGGAAACTTAGTTTCCACGATATTTTTGAGTTATGCATAATACCCAAATATATTGTAACAGAAATAAAAATGCATTAAAAGAAAATACACCACATCAGGGACCGTATTGTGGAATTTTGGTCTACTGGTTTTTGTCAAGTTTGTGAATCTGTTACCCTGTTAATGCCGTACTGATTTGTGTATTTGACGGCATTGCCAATTCGACCACCTTTGGGTAACACAATCTTACATGTTTAAAATTAATGGAAGTAAAATAGAGAATTTGAGAGTGTTTTAGAAATTTCCAGAACTTTCCAAGCTGTTAGTTATATAAGGAGGCTGCTTTGCTACGTTATTTTAGTTATTGTTTTGCAGTCATAAAGTAAAGACGTGTTTAGATCTACGTCTAAAAGTGTTGTATAAACGAAAATGAATTGTAAAATAAAAAAGTTGGAGACTGTAAAGTTATAATTGTATACTGTAAAGTGAGGAAATAAAAACTCTAAAACAACAACAACTTGGTTTGCTTTTATTTTAACGCAATTAAAAAATTCAAACGTTTTAAAAAGCATAAAACGTAACAGTAATTAGGATTAGAGGATAAGACTATGTTGTAGTTTCTTAACCGCGGTAGTTTGAAGCATGATATCTTGGTCTTTGTAATGAGCAGTACCAATTCTGTTTTACCTAGGCTTACACTCAGACCACTATCTGTTATCCATTTTTTGAGTAATCGCAGGGCAAAAAGTTATGATGATGCCACTGATTATGTTCAAAAGTAACCCTGATAATTGAGTTAACAACAATAAGCCAAAGTAGTAGGTAGATCACATTTTGGACTTAACGTTGTTCACAAGATTTGCGGTAACTATTCTTGATTTGAACTTAGATACCGAAGAGTTGTCAATATATTATTCGACGTTCAGGTAGATAAAATCGTGTTGAAATACCGAAGCAGTTATTTACGTAACGTAAATTTGATAAACATTTCCGTAACTCTCAAAACCTCAAGCAGAACTATTTCCGTAGAATGACCTTAAGGGTAGGTATGTTGACTACCCAAAATATCTGCAACAAATACAAAGCACAAGCCAATCGAAAGGCCGACATTAGCAACAAACTTCACTTTTACAATATTCCTCAGAGTTTAAAAAGCTTAATTCTGTAAGAACAAAAGCCACGGTGCGCCGTTATGACACCGTAATGACAAATTAAGTGCCATGTAAGTCTTACAAAAATCATTAAACGCGAATAAGTAGTTTGAGAAATAATACACTAAACAGCGTAAAAAATATCTACCCTAAATCAGAAAAGGACAGAAAATTTCCCACTAAAAATTAGTTATTTTTGTGGTAATTAGTTAAGAAAATTCAGTTAGTTTTTATTAAAATTACACAGTTAAAAAATATATTGCCATCTATGGCATTTTACAGTCGGTCTTGACTAACTGTATGTTCACAATTGGTTCAGTTTTATTTGTTAATATATAATTTTTAAATCACATAATAATTTATCTATTTTATATTACATTAACGAATTCATTTCTTTGAAGCTCATTTGAGTCTTTATATTCCTTTTTATTTGCTACGTTTCTTAGTATTTCTTTTTTGTGAGAATTTCTAACTGTAACAATTTACTTCACTTTGTCATTTAGTTTGTAAGTTGAACTGCTTTAAAATAAAAATGCTTTGATCAGATCTTAAACATCATTCAAACGAAAAACAAGAGTTTTTTTTTTAATTTTCACTTTCTTATATTATAACCATAACTACAATATAAACCTGTAGAATATCACCCTATCTAAAGAAATCAACGTTTAGCACCCAAAAATATTAAAAATCTCTATGGCGACTTGAAATCAATATTATTTTAAATCTGCTGAAATGCTGCATCACTGCTGTTCAGCATTCAGACAATGTCTTTGTTTGTTTGTTGGTTGTTGTTTAGATAAATAATGATTTTCTTTATTCCATTAAATATATGGTATGTATTATAAAAAAGAAACGTCAATTTCTCTTTATTTTATAAAATTGATTTATTTGATGTCTTCCTTCATAAAATAAATATTTTAGATATTTCTTTCGTTCTTTACTACCATACACTTTCCTCTTTGGCTTCTTCTACAATCTTGAATTTTTTATTTATTTGCTATTGTGTCTCATTGCCTTGTGTTGTTTTTTTTTTCTTATATAGAAATTTTCGAGTTTTTTTTATTGATAGAGGCCTGTTAGAGCCCGCCAACCAACGTCACTATGATTTATGTGCGAATGATGAAATGCTTTTTTAGAAAACAGAATGCCAACAGAAATTGTGGTTATAAAAAAGGGCTCTCGTTTTAAGAATGATAAACCAACGAAACAAATGTTAAATAAACAATTTACTCTTAAATGATTTAGTGAGGGATTTTGATTATTGAAATTGTTAACAATATCATAATAAAACAATAGTTGAAAGATTTTTTTTTATTTCTTTAAAGTATTTACAGGAATAAATAGTAAATAATGGAGTTGCAGTCAAGTGGATTTGGGCTATATTTTTCAAATGATTTGCATAAATACAAAAAGTTGAAGTTATATATCCTCTTTCTCTCTTTCTCTCTACACATAATAAATTCTGCACGTTACATAACATAAAATCGAAAAAGATACAACGTTTTTAATTAAAAGCAAGGTTTTTATAACAGCAAGCTTAGATTGTTTTAACTTAATCTAAATAATAACGTAATAACTGTGTGTATTGGCTAAAAATGCAAGTTATTTTTGCAAATTTTTTTTTTATCATTAGCGGTCATCATTAGCGATGAATTTTTCCCCTGTTCTCTAGCAAAAGGTATGAGGTGAGGAACAAATCAAGACTATTTGGGAAACATTATTTCGGCCACGCAACAGTTCACCCCATCGATGGAACCTTTGTAGTTCCATCAAATACAGAAAATTTCCTTGTGGCCATGAATATTTAGCTTTGGCGTGGATACAGCTTGTTAATCGGACATCACTGAAGATTTCTTGAGCTTAAGGTTGTCGTAGTACAAAAATTTTTCATTGCCAGTAATAATTTTCTGACCATGGATAATCACTATTATTTTTTGATGCCCCATGGTCGCCTAACTTCAAAAATTATCAGCATTTCTGAATTCATGGATGTCTTTTTTTAGATTTTTTTTATATGATATTTTTGATGAGGCTGCTTCATACATCTTATGATAACTATGAAATGACTCATAATATTTCGTTAAGCCATGTGCTAAAACATTCCAAATTTATACCAGCTTATTAATATAACAAGTATTTTAAGGGATATTGAGAAACAAATTATACTTTTTTTCTTTTTTTATTGTGAAATTTTTGATTTCTAAATATCCACAAAATATATAAAGCAGCAAATATTTACCAGTTTCACTATTTATTCATAAAGTTTCATATAATAGAAAGCAAATAAAACATAAATTATGTAAATCGATTGGTAAATACATATTTTATTCCCAATAAAGTGAAAGTACCTTGTTTTGGAAATAATTTTTTTTTGTTGTAATTGTATGTAATGGGTGTCGTAGAAGCTATATTTTTTCAAAATTTATAAATACAACTCATACGTTCAGTGGAATTTTCAGCAAATACAGCAAAAAAAGTTTTTTTTTTAAACTAGATGCTTTCACTTTATTGGGAATAAAATATGTATTTTGTTTCTATTATGTCAATGCAACTTTATGAATAAATTGTGCAACTAGTAATTATTTGCTGCTTTATACTTTTGGTGAATTTTTAGAAATCAAAAATATCATAATTAAAAAAATAGATTGTTTCTCAATAAATCCAAAACTGTTGGTTATATTAAAAAACGAAATAAAAGTGCCTTAAAGCTGGTATAATTTGGAAGTTTTTAACATATGGCTACCCAAATCGAATAAGAAATTATTTTTGGAGTTAGGCGACCATAGCGCTTAAAAAATATATATTAAATATCAAAACTGTTTTTGCTTGTTGCAGCTTTTCAGACATGTAAAATCGTCTTTCAACTTCAAACCATCAAAAACAAACTAATAGAACGGCCATAAAACCCTACCTTATTCCAGTTATATATAACAGTGTAGGATACAGTATTTTGTTAAAAATGACAAACAAAAAATTACGGTATTATCAAATTGACCGCATATTTCAAATAAAACTTTAATTTTTTAAATATTTATCATTTCCTAAATCATTATAAGATGGTACAGCGCACAGTAGCAAAACTTTTAAGCACAATCCGGCCAATCTGCGGTGATATTATATGACATCAGCAAAACTAAACGAAAGCTGCTTATCAGCTTTCAATGAAGCACGTTTGCGTTGCTTGTTATTTTAAAAAATAACTAAAATAAAATAACAATTTTGTGCGTATTTTATGCTACACACAAGAATAATATACTTAGAAACAGTCATTTAATACATTAATATCTACATTGAATTTTTTCCTAAATAGATTTTGATTTGTAAGAGGAAATTTCTGAAATAAAGTTATCTGATTCAGTGTATATGCAGTTCATATAAATTAGTCTTTGCAGTCCCTAAATATCTATGTCATAGCTTTTGCTGTTAGTTTAAATAAAAAGTAGTTAAATATTAGTAGTGCTTAAGTGAACTTCAATTCCACTTCATATTTAAGCAACCTAAATTCTATTTATACCACATATATCTTCGATTGAGACCATTTACAATGTAAATAGTACCCACCCAAAGACTGTATACAATTCTTATTTACATTAACACAGCATTGTTCTATGCGCCAGATGTGTGCGATGTAACAGACATTGTAAGCAAAGTCTGAATGTGTTCAATGCTACAGAAATTGTACGTGGAGGTTGAAAGGGCTTTCATCGTCAAATATTTATTTTTTTATTTTATTTATTTACTTAAAACTCAATAATAAAAATCCAGTTATTAGGCCATGATCACTTTCATACACTACACCGCGCACACGGCGAGTCCGCTTGCACTTTCAAACTTTTTTTTAAAACAATTTAATTCAGAAAAATTAAAAAGAAAAATTGGAAAAATAGCAGCAAAAACCAAACAAAATTCATAATCGAAACTACAATATCAATGTAATACATTACTAAGCGATCTGAATCGAATGCTAGTGCGATGGCTTTTTTACTTCTAATATATTCGTACATTTAATTTTAAAATGTATTGGGAATGAGACATATCCGAATCATATGCTGGTTATATGTGCTTTAAAATTTTATTTAAATTTTTCTTATTGATATAATAGTATACTGTCGGATGAGTTTCAATTTATAATAAAATGTGCACTGCTTGGTATTCATGTTCATTAATATCCTTTTCTTTAATTTTCATTTCTCTAAACATTTAAAATTAAATTTGTGCCACTATTCCTTAATAGTTTTCATTATTTTTTCCTTCAGATAATGACTTTGACAACAATTTTCCTTTTCACATTTTTAGTGTAAAATTAATAATGTAAAACCTATAATTTTCTTTAAAATATTTCTTAAAATTTTTATCGCACAGCTCTCTCTCTACGTTTGTGTATATGTATGTGTATGTGTTCCTTTGAATAACTGTTTCTTTCTGTGGTCAAATATAGAAAATAAACAATATGGTCTTTAAATCAAATGCAAATAATCATCAGAATTTATGTCACCATCCTTTAAGTCCTTATTAGTTATGGCAAATACTCGTAGTAAGGTTAGACACAAAACAAAAACAATTGACAATAATATAACACATAGTACAGAGTACGCATACTCTGACACACACTCTTATACTCTTGCCCTCTCTCGCTCTCTTTTCTTATTTGTGTTATAGTGAAACAGAGTTTATAATAGATAACTGTTTAAGTAGCTGTGACTGCTACTTCTTCTATGTACTGACACTACGACTGCTACTAAATGTCATTAGAACATGCTCATAAACATACACTCACACTTTGCATATATATACATACGTACAACCATACAATTATATTTTTTGTTGCTACCATTTTTTTTTGTTTCTTCTCCCTTCTTCCTTATTCTTGCTTAGGATATGTATGTATGTATTTATATAGTTGTTGCTATTTTGCTTTGGTTTTATGAGCACAAACCATAGAAACCCATATCTAAGAAATATTTACATCAACCTCAAAATAAAATTTACTATATATGTATGTATATGCAAGTACAACAACAATAATATTTGGTGTTTCCGTTTGCTGTTTTCTTATGTATCTTTGAATGTCATTTGGTAGATGTATTGTGGAAGAGCAAGTGTGTTGTGTTATGTTGCTGGCTGTCTTGCCATATTTTCTTTTCGTTGAAGTGTATATCTGTTTTTGTGTGGCTTGTGTTGTTCAATGAATGGTTTGCTATTTTGGTATGCAAAAAAAAAAGAAGAAACAAAAAATTAAATTTGTCTCTTGACTGACAAATGTCCCCCGAGAGGCCGAACGAAATGTAAGATAACAACAACAGCAACACCCTAAATAAAACCATAGAAAATTTGTTGCTGTTGCTGTTGCTGTTTTTGTTTACTTGACGATATGAAAATGTCAAATTGTAACTTCTAATGCATAAAGCGTTATATTCCACATAAATTACGAACGCAAATATGACAAAATATTTTACAATTTGGAAGGAAAATATAGCAGAAGACAAATATGTTGCGAAAAAGTGATAGAGAAAATGTATGTATTTTGGATACAATTTTCAAAATTAAAAAAAAAAAAATTTTTGATGAGGAAACTAAATATTTATTGAATAAAATAGACACCATTTTACTACTTAACACTTAAAAGATTATACAAACTTATTTATACGGGATAAATTTAAAAAAATCAGATATTCTGCTTTACTTATCAGTTTCTTACGTGTATTAATATAAGCATTTATTATTTTAACGGTTCAGAGGGTCCAAGAAAGATAAAGAAATTTTTTCCAGTTGCGTCTGTCTTTAGTTAATGCTTTAATATGGCTTTATGTTTTCTAAAAAAGAAGATCTAATCTTTTGATTCTTCGACTTTCCTGTGGGTCACATTCTAATGCAACTCTCGTTGTTTCATTCCGTCCACATAATTTTCTTGGTATGTGATCTTTGCTATAAAGAATAATTGACTTATGTCTGGCCAAATTATTTTTAGAATGGTCAGTAGAAAAGAGTTGATAAATTCCTGAATGGAATTGACATCCTTTACTGCTGTGAATTACTATTCACAGCCACACAAATATATAGACTTTACGCACGAGTTTAATACTTTTTTGAAAAGGTGTGCGGAGATCCCCATTCGGTATTTAGTCGGCTAAAAATTGGTTGATAAAACTTTCTCAAAGTTTATTTTATTACCAATTTGAAGGCTTTTTGTACATAAATGTTATTATCGCTGATTAGCATAATTCTTGTTTTGTGATGTTTCTAGTGACTACCATAACAGAGCTAGTGGTGCATAACTCACTTCGTACGGCTGCGAAACATGTGTACTTACAACAAAAACGGAGTAGTATCCAAGCATTTGAAACGAAACGTCTAAGAAGAGAGACCGGAAAAACCAAACGAAACAGATAAAAAACAAGAATATCAGAGGACACCTAAGAATAGAACCCAACCATGTTGTCAGGTTGCCAGAATCCCCTATGACAAAAAGAGTTTTCGAGGCTAGGCCTGAAGATTCAAGAGGAAGAGGGCGAAAAAGAACAACGTGGAAAGACCCCATCGACAATGTCATCAAGGAAAACCGCTTAAAGAGAAGAATAACTAAAACAACAGCATAAAATAGTTAGAAATGCCGCAATATTTGCAACAAACTCTACACTGAAAGATAGATGAAGTCCGGACTAAGTAAAGTATTTACAATTTTGGCATACATCTTTCACTACATATTGAGTTATACTAGTAATGGGATATTGAAAAAAAATTGGTTAGAGTGTATTGCCTCATTGAAGAGTTGATCTTTTTCTATAAATATTCTTGACAAAAATTTTGCGTTATTTTTTCCTTAGCACCATGACTGAATATCAGACTTAGTCGTTTGATATGTCAAAAATTGTGTGTGTATTAAGAAAGTATGATGGTGTGGCGAAAAAGTGCGTATGTATGTATGACCGTTTTTTGATAAGTGTGTCCGATTTGATAATCTTTTGCAAATTTTTTTTTTAAATAGTATTTTCTGTGAGATCAGAGTTGCTTTTTGTGAAGCATATATTTTTGCATCTTTTTTGTGTGACAGTATGGCGATTTTGTTGCGATTTTCTTTCGATGTAGGGCAGGAATCTATTAGATTTTTATTTGATTTAATCGTACGACTTTGTAGGATACTCAGTCATAGCCTTTAATGTGTGACAAATAAATCATTTAGTGCTTTTTTTTTTGATGCAAATTTTTTATGGCAGTTAAGATCAACTTATGATCCCACTTTTAATTAAACGCACAACGAAAGATTAAACAGAATTTATTTAGGCCATTTCTTCTTTGATTAAAGAGTGTATCAACCTATTCATTGGTGGGTTAACCATGAAAAGCACAGAATTTGCCAAACTGAAGCTGTATTTGCTGAACTAAACACAACCGTTACCTGACTAAGTATAAGGCATAAAACTAAGTTTAAGTTTATTGTCGTTTTCTAGAGATATGAAATTATAACTTATTATTTTTTTCAATGTTTACAGTTTTATAAGTAAAATTTTAACATAGAAGTTTAAATAGGACTATAATATAAGGATCTAGTTGTCTATTTTGGTCACTAAAGTACGATCTGACCATTCAAAATATAATCTAACCTTTTAAGGTAGGATCTAACTATTTGACTTTTCAGGAACTTCTGGTGTTATTCCATTAATAGCATTAATTATGATGACCTCAAAGAGAATAATCAGAAGATTTCAAATCGCACAATCCTTGGGATCATGAAACATAGTCATTGATGAATATGTCCAACATTTTCATCAAAATGACGTTTTAATAACACACTGCTTTCATGAAATACATATGTGACACATAGTAACATCGTGTTGACACCACAAATTATTGTTATTTATCTTATTGATTTCTTTAAACACAAAAATTTTTTAAGTATACATTGGTAACATACACCATATACTGTATGGACAGATGATGTCATTGGCTGATATTCCATACCAATGAGTCAATTTTTGTATACGCAATGGTGTCTCAATTAACTAAACCATGGGTTTTCCTATTAATAAAAAGAAGAAGAAATAAATTATTAATATGATTTCAAGGCAAAAATTAAGAATTATATATAAACATAGCTTTCATATATGGCGATTGTGCCTGTTGACGTATCTATTTAATAAAAAATTAACCTCATCACTAAGTGAAGTTTTTCATTAGTCTGTCGAAAAGGACACTGATTTTTAAAACAAATGATGTTCCAAAACTTACAAAAAGAAACGTAAAAAATTTGGTTCATATTTTGACTTTCAGTACATTGGGCAACCAAAAAAACACCCATTTGCTCTTATTTGAGTATTATATGATCCTCATAGGCCACTGAATACATTCTTAGATTATAAAGCATTGAAGAAATTGCATTACTTAATGAAAGTAATGGAATATTCGCTAGTATTAACATAGTTTTTATAATAGAGTTTATAATTAACATTACAATTAATGGCGTTTTCTTTTCTGAAAAATATGTTGCACTTTATTGCCCTCACTTTTTTTGGGTTCCTCTTTTAAAACATTTAATACACTGAAAGGCTGCAGTGTTTATCTTTAACTATCTTGCCTTTAAATAAATTTGATATTTCTCAATATTTGACGAAATTTTATGCCAGAGAATAAACGAAGTGCAACATTTTTTGTACAAAAGGAAAACGACATACGATTAACAACTTATATTTTTTAAACCTTATCTAAGTTTAAGTTTTAAATTTTTATTTCTTAAATCCTTTGGTCGCATACATACGTAGAGGTTTTTTGTAAGTATTAATGCTTTCAATAAGATCTGGATATTTCCACCGTATATATTGTGTTAAAAAAAGTTATTTATTTCATGTCTTAAAAAAACCTTCTCTGAAGCGGTTAAAACAAAGAAGTTTTACTGCTTGATTTTTAAACTTTTCTTTATATTACGAAGTGCTCGTGAACATTATTTATTATTTCCCTGCAAATTTTGTTGCCATAAATGAAAACAAACCCTTGGTCTCACACTCATCTGCAAATACAAACACATTTAAACAACGTTTGTAAAATTTTGTACATATCGCTTTTCTATTGCAACATAGTCATATTTAAAGAAATAAGAACTGCATCATCATTCATTTATTATTATCATTCTGACCAGGCACTCTTGTACTCTTGTTTAACAGATCTGTTGCCTGCCTAATGAACACCAGCGTGTCAGAAAATCTAATGGTGAATATGTCTGCCAATGTGTCCCTATGTCTCCCCCAAACATACCCATCTTAGCCTATCAAGAACTCTATATTCACTCAATATGTGCTCCGTGTCTGCCGTCCTTTTCAGATGAGCTCTCAATTTGCAATGGCCCGTAGGAAAATCCATCTGGCAAGGCCCTAGAGTGGTAAACTCCCCTCTGATCATTCCTATGAACCCTTTCCTAACGAAATTCTATTTCGTTACCATCTATCCCTGTCCAGGTCCCCAAAATACCTGGACTTTAAAAATTTTGACATTACTGACAACACAAAAACAAATATTTCATTTTAAATATTCTTCATCCATTCAGCTTATTAAGCTAATAATTTGAAAATTTTAATTGCATTTTACCAATTTTGATTTGTTATTTTTAATATGACAATATGCCATTGAAGAAGCGATATGCGTATGCATATGAGTGTGTAGAAATTTATAGAAAATTATACAGTTACATTATTTTATACATACAATATTGTTTATATTATTTTACATTTTCAATTGTGTTTGTATTGCTTATCACATACACTCACAGACGCTCACTTATTCTCATGGCTTTAGGTCATAATGGTAGTCAGTAGATATATGTATAGTAAATGTATATACATATGTGTGTATTTATGTATGTATGCACATAAAAGTGTGTAATTTAAAATCTTAGTTAAGGGAATAATATCTTTGTATTTGATGTTGTAGCAACACTCATAAGTCAACATGTAATGCTGTTAAGCTTTACAAGATACTGTCACAAAAGAGTCACTCAAGTCAGTTTGGTTGGTAGTCTTTAACAAGCCCACCCTCTTTAACAATTTTATAGCAATACACAGTATAACAATAAATTGCCAGTAGTAATATGAATAACAACAACAACACTAACAATAAAACAAACAGCAACAAGATTGACAACGGCCATAGCAGAAGCAATAATACAACCCCGAAACAAAATTGTCGTCATTTTCATTCTTATCATCATCTTGAGCCTCACAAATCATTGATGTTTTGGGCATCTTTTATTAGCATGACATAGAGGCTGATGGAAATCATCAGCCTTCAAGCTCATGTACTTATGTATGTTAAGATTTAAAATTTAAAATAAAATTTAATATTGAAATAAACAATAATTTGGTATTGAATAGTTATATTTGTTCTTGTTTTTTTCAAGATTATTTTATTATTATTTTTCAAGCCGGAGGTAATTAAATATAAAAAATGAGGTTTTTCTAAGCAGATTTTCAAATTGTCTATAAATTATTGACATCAATTATGTATGTATTGTGATAGAACTAGCCTCGTGATAATAATTCCCACCACAGGCTTTTTTACAGTACGCACACATAGTGTTTAAATATATAAACAAATATTTAAATCAATTATACCCCATAATCTTCAGTTGGTATATAATATGGTATTGTGTTGTATACATATTAACACTTCAACTTTTAATAATGCCAATCGATTTAGCATTATTTCCTGTATTACATCAACCTATCCCATAATCAATTAAGTGAATAATTAGTTTTCGAATCTCATGTCATGTGGCCCAGCTTACAAATGTATTCACAAAAAAACCGATCGAAAAATGTTGAAAAAATTTGATGAAAAATGTGTTCGCTTGAGAACTTCACACATATTCTTTAAGGCTAATTAAACAACATACAGTTTGTAAAATAAGTCTTTTCAAAGTAGAAATAATTTAAAATCATATTTTCATTTGAGAATTCCAACAAAAAATTTATGTTATACAGTGATGATTGATTGATATTCACTACGAGAGATTTCAAAATAAAATCAATAAAAATGGCTGATGTTATAGGGGTATTAACAAAAAGTGCACGCATTTAGCCGACCAAAAAAGGAAGGTTTCGAAGCATTTTAATACCGTTCGCCATATAACAACATCATAAATTCTAAAAATAGAAATTGTGTGCCAACATATGCACACCACAGAGCTTAAATAGTTATGATAAAGTATTACGCCACTAGTTGGTACCTGATCACGACCAACTAGTGATAACAAAATCCATACAACATTGCACATACAATATCATGATCCCAAAAAACACAAGCTGTGAACCCAATTAAAATTATCAAACAGAAACGATTATTAACTTTAGACCAACATAATTATATTAAAAAACCATATTTAAATAAATTTCAAATCATTACAATATAATAAATAAAATAAAAATTTATTAAAATTTATACAATAAAATGTCATCGGCAAAAATAGTTTTATGAATATTTCATTAAATTGCATGCAAAAATTTAATAGGAATAAATTTTAAAATTATTCTTTTTACTGGGTGTCCTAACCGTATTTGATAATTTTTTGAATAAAAAAACCGAAAACAAAAATAAAAGATCAACAAAAACAAACTTAATTGAAACAACCCCGACCGCCATCAAAAGATCTTAATGATGTTGATTGATATTTTACAGGAAATGTTGTTAAACAAAGCTTTTTACTGGAAACAATCACAAAATACATGTTAACAAAAGCAAAATTCATATCGACAGTGTTTAAAACATAGTGTAAATGTTTTGCTTTAATTAACATAGCACATATATACAAACTGAAAATAATAAATAATAAGTAGTAAATACAACAAAATTAAAACAGCAAATAATATAAAAGCAAAATCACTTTTTATTTTCATTCCATCACACAATAATTTTCATAAAATTATGCTTTAAATAAATAATTTCACAGTTCTTTCTTCGAAACTAAATTTTTAGCTAAATTTTCTCTTTAAACTTTACTAAGCTATTTATATTACTAAGCTATTTCTATCATATTATTCACATAAACTTGCTCTTTTTACATTTTCGAGGATAATATTACATATAATTTTGGCCACATTTAATATTTTCTCATTTTCTTTAAAATTTCGGTTTTTAAGAATTTTGCCATTTAATCTATCAGATCCGAACCTTAACTCTACTCGTAGTTGTATTTTTACTTTTCACAATTTGACAATCAAAAGGTGGTGGTTTTTAACATAAGATGCGAGAAATTAAAGATTACATGTAATTAAATAGAGAGCGCATTTTACTAATAATTAAGTGCCAAATCTAATAAAAGGACAAAAAGTAATATTAAATAGGATTTCTACAAGAGCTAATAAAAATATTAAATAAGTTACTTATAGGAGGGAAAGGCACTAAAGGGAAAATTGCACAAATTCCAAAAAACTTAAATTCATGGTAGTTTTTAACCTGATTTTAGCAGATAATTTCAGCCAAATTACTAATTAAAACCAAAAAAAATTTAAATATTGATTCTCAAAAATAAATCCTGCTCAGTCCCAAATATCGCAAAGTTTACACAGGTTTAATGAAATTTCTTATTGCACTTTAAAATTTAAATTAATTAAAAACAACTTCAATGCTGAAAAGTATCAAGTTATTCAAAAAGAAACTTTGGAGAAGCCATCATTATGTAGCGCACCAAAATTATAATCTTTTAAATTTCCAATTTAAGCTTAAGGTGCGGCAATAAACAAAAACAACCTATCGATAAATAATTTTTTGCGGCGAAAGTATATTTGAAATTAAATGTTGTACACATCCCTTTACTGTACTTCTTAAGAACATCGAGACGTCACAATTCTTAGAATAAACCCATACTACGCCAATAACAAAAAAAATCTTTACCCGATTTTTATTTTTAATTTTGTTGTTGTTGTAATAAAGTGTTTTCAAAAATAAAAAACTGCTGGATTTTTTGGACTTTGCGTCTATTATAAAAAAATTTTGCTATCGTATGTAAAAGACGTCACATAGTATTTAGCAATAAAAAACTGGACATACGTGCAATAAGAGGCACTATATTTAAATTAAATCATTCAGGGAACACGAGTCTCAAAAGATTTTGATATATCCATTCCTTTAAAGTCAAACCAGCTAAAAAAATTTCCTGAGTTGTTTTCAGGGCCGTGTGCAAGATCATATCTACCGCTATTAATTCGAAAGCTAATGCATGTTCTTATAAGTCGCAACCATGTTTCCTTCCGATTTCTCTTCTTCCATATATTAAAATAGCAGAAAAGAAAATTATTTAATAATTTTATTCTAATTAATAAGCTGAATAAGTGGAATTTCATTCATAAGTTTCTTATATATATTGTTACGTTTTTACCTTTTAAAAACGCTTATTAAATGACTTCGTAGATTGCACTTAAAATACAAATAAATTTGTGTTTAGTTCATAATAAAAATCCTTTATTCAATACAGGTTTGTGTTTCACTGTTCGTAACATATTCTACAAGTAATAACAAATAATCTTAATTACTTTGTGTTTACACCCTTTATAAACAACAACAATTAATCTAAAAGATCTTTCTACATAAAGACCTTCACATCTGATCGTTGACACCACATAGGCTCGATCACTACTTCTTCCACTAAAGTCAATTAAACTCATTCGCTGAGTTTGCACCAAATAAACTGACTGCTATATACATCGATGTGCTTTTTATATGGCTGAGTAAACAATACCTCGAAAGCTCTCCAACCTCTCGATATTTCAGATCTATATATATATAAGAGGACTATAAAATGCCTTGTAATTGATGTTCTCTGAAATGCGCCAACCGATTTTATTTGTAAGCGAAAGGTGAAATCAATACCAAGGTTTTTATGTATCTGCGGTTTTCGTAGGTCCATTGTTTTACGAGTTATTGACATTAGAGTGAACGCTTTTACTCCAAAACGAAATTTGTTACAGCATAACAACTTTGTGTGAATTATAAAATATTTCTAAAAATTGTGCCACACAACTATGTGGTCCCATTCAATGTAAACACTGATTTTGTTGTATCATTGGAACGATAAATCACCACTCAAAAAGTAGGCGAAATTGGATAAGTGGCAGCGACATCTTCCATACAAAGCATATATTGATTTTTATCTTGAAAACATTTAAAACTAAAGTTTCTGAATTTGGTCTAAATAAATTCGAAGCCAATACGAATCACCAGTCAAAAAGTGTACTGTATTGGATAAGTGGGCGTGACATAACACATACCTAGTAAGCATTCATTTTTATGTAATAGTAGATGGTGATAGTAGAAGTAACTTAATTTGGTGCAAACAGCATCGTCGATAATACATTGTATATCTTTGGAATGGCAATAGTGGAAGGTTCTGAATTTGGTCTAAATAAATTAGTGGACAATACTCATCATCAGTCAAAATATTGGCGAAAGAAAATATAGATGTTTGTAAATCTAGATAACGGTTAGATTGGCAGTTTCTGAACTTGGTCCTTTAAATTTTTGTTATGAGGAATACCTTTTATAGATATATACCACAAATGCTCCCAGCAACGCGGGAATGGTTACTGTAGTAGATTCTGTTTCTTTAATTTTCTTTCCTTTTAGTTCTTGAAGGAAGTGTTTCAGTGCTTACTGTGTTTTTGTTGTTTCTTGTTTGTCTCATTATTTGATATTCGTATACAAGCACATAGTTGTTTTTGTACCTTTTGTTATATATAATATATCATATCGGCACGAATCTTTGATTTCTTGAAAAAGCGTTGGAAGTATTTTTGATGGCAAGAATGGACCTTTTAACAAGTATACGTTCCATTTTGGTAAAATATGATACTCAAACAAAGAACAAAAATCCAACAAAGTGTTTTACTTCATGCGGCTAACAACAAACGTTGCACTGCACTGAGAGTCATATACATACATATATTAGTTATCTCACCAATAATATGAAGCATTTCATCATCAAAAGTGATAGAATAGTTCAATTGGAAACTTATCCTTTCCTAAATATCACGAACGCATTGTTATTTATAAAATTTCACTATTTAGCGGCGTACTATAAAAAAAATAATGGTTTAAAATGTTTGCGAAATCTTACTTTGCCATACATTTCTGCCTATCGGTAAGTAAAGTAACCACAAGGATAGGTGTGTTTTTTTTTTGTCACTGCACATGCTTTCAACTAACATATAATAATAATACACATACATATGTATGTGGGTTTCTTCAATGCCAAACACACAATGTTAATTATTTTTTTTAATTTTTATTTAATATTAAATTATAAACTTAAATTTACATAAAGTTTTGTTCTTATAGTCTAGGGGTTATATATAATTATTACAGTTATTTTAATTACTTATTACAGTTATTGAAACACCTTTGATTGATTGCTTTTTATTTGATTGTTGCTTGATTAAGCTTAAATTCAACATTCCACAATTTTACTATGGTAAACTTTTAACTTTATTTCAACTCAACAACTTTGGTTCAACTCTTCGGTTTCAACTCAGCTATTAAACTATATCCCTTAGACAAATGATCCGTCTATTTATACTTACGGTCTACTCGTCACCCGTCTGTTTCCTCGAATGTTCTATGTCCTTTAATCGTCAGTAATAATATACTCATCCCGCTCTATCCCATACTCTTAAATACAAAAACGGACAAGAGTCTATCTCAATAAATGTGACCATACTCGTCTAGAGGTTTCTTTAAATAAAGGATGGACTTATTATAAATAAAAATTACCTTTTGCACAGTTGTTCAGTTCGTATGTATGTACGATTAATCAAAATAAGCATTTTAATGCAAAAAAAATTAAGCACATGTGCACAGGAATATACTTTAATTTATTAATTTTACTTATTATTGCATTATTTCCTTCTCATTTTACAAAAAAAAGGTGCAAACTTAATTAACACCTTCTAAAACCAATTTTATATTTAATGGAAGAGAGTTTGTATGCTTTTTGTATTTTAAAGTAAATATAACCACAAATGTGACCTTCATTGCTTGTATGTGGCTGCTAATTTTTTCTCATTAATAACACACATTTGCTTTGTTTTAATAGCACTTTTTTTACCAATTATTTTGTAATGCTCATTTTTTTTGATATTTTTTCATTCTTAGTTTATTCTATTTCTTTTTTTAGCAGTAAGTATATATGTTTTGCAAAATGTTATTTTTTCTAATGCAATGACTTTAGGCGATAAACAATTTTTCTGTAATTTTATTTGCTACCCGTATGAAGTTTTTTTTATTGTAACGTGCATGTGGCAGGTCATATAAAGTTAAATAATAAAAAAAATAATTTATAAAGCAATGTATGTAGAAGGCTAAAATTATCATTATTATTTTTGTTGTTGTTGTATGAGGTAGAGCTGCGCATTGGGGACAATGAATGTACGTGTGTATGTGGTGAGGTTTAAATAGTATATATCCATAGACGATATTTTCCAAAGTTTTGCAAATAACTTAAACGAAAAACGCTTCTATACTTATATTTTTCAACAAATTTTTTCTAAGTGCAGACCTCTTTAAGCGTTTCGAATTAGAAAAAGTCAAGTAATTTATATGGATACCAAACTATAGACTACTTCTTACCAAAAACATTCAGCCCAAAAAAAGGGTTTGATTGGTTAGTTACCGTAGTAGTTCACTGCGCGTAAAAAGTTAGGAAGGATTGTAAGTACTCCGTTTTGATAAAACCACAACACTCATCAAATGTATTGTCACTTACTTTATAATATATACCAATGTGGTATTAAATCCAGCATGTAGCCGTCAGGTATCTTATTACAACATTAAGTCTAGACCCAGATAACTAACTATGTTTGGATAATATGAAGCTATCAATGAATCTTATTCTTTGGACAGCTATGGCAACACCTTCATATAAAGTTTACGCCAAATAATTTTTTTTTAAATGCTATAAAAAAAAAGCTACTGACTATTTTATCAAATCTCTTTTTTTACTTGCAAGTACAATCCTTCCGGTTAATAATGGAAAATAATTTCATTCAAATGGCTGCCTCGGCTGTCCATGCAGTAGCCTACACGATCGGTCCAATTTTTAAGCACATTATCGATTGTGTGCAGCTGTATTTCACCAATAGCTTCACGAATATTGTCCTTTAAAGCGTCAATTGCCTCTGGCTTGTTGGTATAACACTTATCTTTGACGGCACTCCACAAATAATAGTCCAACGGTGTAAAATCGCAGCTCCGGAGTGGCCAAACGACATAGCTCTGTTGCTGATAATGCGATCTTCAAAAACAGGGCGCAAAACATCGAGTGTAGCTTCGGCTGTGAGGCACGTAGCGCCGTCCTGTTGAAACCAAATGTTGCTAATATCCTCCTCTTCAATTTTTGTGCACAAAAATTTGTTCAACATGGCCCGATAACGATCGCCATTGACTGTAACGGCCACTCCTTGCTCACTTTCGAAGAAAAATGGCCCGATTATGCCTCTGGACCAAAATCCGCACCAAACAATGACTCGGCTTGGGTGTATCGGCTTTTCAATGTATGCGTGTGGGTTTTCTGTGCCCCAAATGCGACAATTTTGCTTGTTTACATACCCGCCGTGATTAAATTGAGCTTCATCTGAAATGATGATTTTTTGGTAAAATCGGCATCTTCTGTAAATCGATCGCAGGCCCAGATTCCCAGCGATGTTCAAGCGTATACACAACTTGAACGAATGTTCAGCGGAAGGATAAAACTAATTATGTGTCAAATCAGACATGAGCTCAGTGTTACCATTCACGAAATAAGAACTAGTTGAAAAAAACACTTTAGATGGCGGACCCTTTAGAAAGTAGAAGACCGTTTTATTCTTTTTCCTTTTACTGTAACTGCACATATAGGGAAACGAAGTCGATTAGCATCAGGGTTAGCAAAAACCCGAGTTTAAAAAAAATAACTCAACCCACCGGGTTTTATTGGGTTTTTTGTTAGATTTTTCTCGGTTTAATTGGGTTTTATAACTGTTTCTAAATTTCATGCATTTCGACAATATTTTTTTTTTTTTTTTTTTTTTTGTAGTACAATTACATTATTTTTGTATATATAATGCAATTTTGCACCCTTAGTGGTATAAAAACGGCATTATTTACTTTGATCGTGAAAACTCGGTGATCGGGAGGAACTGCAATTACTTTCAAGAGTGTATTATGAGAAAAAAAGCCGGAATATAAAAACGGATAGACAGACTACGTTTTCATTTTGCAATGCAACGATCGGTCTCACTTCGCAAAAGTTGTAAACAATTGTTTAAAAAGATTAAATACCGCACCAGCCTAATTCTCCAAACATTGAAGAAATATAAAATGATTTTTAGTTTCAAAAGACGATAAGTTTTCTGAGACGATATTTGGATATTTTCTCAGAGGTTTAAAAAAGGATGTAAGCAGGGTTTTAATAAATTTGTTAATTCATTCTATTTTTTGGACTAATAAAACGGATCGAATTAATTTGTACTCCCAATACGCAAATATTAATTATTTCAGTTTTAAATAAACTACGATAACCTTTAAGTAAAAAACCCACCCTGGTTTTGTTAAATATAAAACCCAATAAAACACGGGTGGGTTTAGTTGGGTTACCCGTGTGGGTAGGTGGCTAACACTGATTCGCATGCTTATCTGGCACTCAATTTCCAATTATAATTTTGTTTCTCGGGGAAAAAATGCCTGATTAACATATCTACACTGCAAATATCTTCATGACGGCATCTATTTTCAGTCTTTTAAGGAAAAACTTTGAAATTTGTACTTTTAATAGACCACAGCCGAATTACAACTACAACAACCTAAAAGTTAGCTATGGCTACATTAGGGTGAGGGGCTGTTCATTGAATTTAGCAAAAAAAAATCCACTGGTTCACCTTCGCTGAACGAAATTATTTGAAAATACTTTTGCTTGGATTGAACGAATTTAATGCTAAAATAGCGATAGTTGTGACCAATTTTGATTAAATTAAATTTTTTTCTTAATTTAATCAATTGAATACTCAGTGCCAATATTCAGTGAACCCCCACTCCTTTTTTTCGCACAAAAATGTATGAAGAAATTCCAATATTGCCATGAATATTTCGGTCATATAGTACTTTACAATCTTAAAAAAAGAAATTTACAAATTTTTATTAAACTATTTAACAGTTTTAATCGATCTGCCTAAATATTTCGCGCTTTAAGAAAAAAAACTTCTCAAAACATACTTATAACATTTAACTAATGTTTAACAGTAAATTTTATAACACCTTCTATAAGCAACAAGCCACCTTTTAAAAATACTGTATCACATTTTCTGTTTTTATCTTTCTCTCTCACTCATGCTAAATCAAAGATTTAACTTTTAATAAAACATTTGCTTTTACCTCCCAAATATTGTAATGTATTTATGTAAAATTCTGACCAAAAAATAAATTTTCCACCATACACGAGCACAATACACGTATGCAATTTACTACTTTGTAATGGTGTTTGTACAAGTTCATACAGGTTAAAAGTCTCTATTAATATGTATTGATTATAAAAATATAAAAACAAAAAACTGCACAGTTACTTATTAAAGTAAAGAGTGGTCCAACGATTATGCACGATATTAATTGTGAGTCACACTTTAACGTCAAGTTTTTTGCCCAACTTAATTCAACATATCTTTGCTTCAGTGTTGGTCAAATTCAGCCATAGAGTGGTAAGCAATGGAGCAGCTCGTTAAGATTATTAAAGCCTTTTATGAAAATAGGCGTTCGAAGCAAAATGCATTTCGTGCACTTCGTGTTTTTTTTTTTTGTTCAGCATAACTGACCAAATGTGTACACAATCGGGAGAAATGTGCGCAAATTTTAAAAATCGGATCTGTAGGAAATGTGGAAACACCAGCGCATTCTCGCCCAGCTCGTTCTGCGAAAAATATTGCTGTTGTTCGTGATAGTGTGGCAGAAGAGCCGTCAGCCTTGACTCGTCGTCGTGCGCAACAATTGAACATCTTAAGAAAATCACTGATGCCAATTTTAAATAAAGATTTGAATTTACTCGCTTACAAGGTTTAATTGACTCAAGAGCTGAAGTTTACTGACCATTTCAAGTGTCATCGATACGTCCAATGGTTAGTTGAACAGACAGAAGTATGTGGTCAAGCGCGATATGTATATTATTTTTTTCTTTTTAGTTTTAAGTTATTCCATTTTTCTTTATAAAAACATTCGTTGGGTTATATTCATTACGCATGCGAATATACTCTCATTATAATTTCACAGTCTACTTTTTAATAGAACATTTGAATGTAAAATGTTTGTTAATTTACCTATGGGGTTTAATTACGTAGATTTCATCCTTGTCTCGTACATTAACTGTTTGTAAGTTATACAATTACTGCACACCTAACTCTGTTTTTACAGGTTTAATAACTTTCAAAAAAACTTGTTTATAAAATACTTAAAGTGACTTAATAAAAAGTACAATTATGAGGCAAGTTAAACTTTTTGTGTACTAATGCAAAGTTTATTTCATAAAAACAAAAGGATCGCATTTTGGAGCTGAAAACTGATTCATAAACAAAAGAAGGATAATCAAATTCTTAAAGCAACTAAAAACCAATTAAAAATCATTAAACATTTAAAACAGTCAACTAACATACATATGATTACCGTTAATACAATTTTTTTTTAATTCCAATCTAATGCAAATAGCTTTTTTTAATCAAATAAAATAGCGAGTACATAAGAGAACTTTAAAATGCGTTGTAATTGATGCTCTCTGAAACGTGCCGATTTTATTTTGTATGCCCTTAAACGCAAGATGATGTCAATACCAAGGTTTTTATGTATAAGCGGTTTTGGCAGGACCATTGGTTCCCGAGTTATTGACGTTAGAATGAACCCACTTATATAAGTTTTACTTAAAAACGAAATTTGTTAGAGCATTTGAACTTTGTGTGAGTTAGAAAATATTTTTAAAGCAGTATAGTATATAAAATCATACGTAGAAAGCTTTCATTTGGTGTGTGGATTCACTATTGTTCAACTGGGTGGTGCCACTCCCTTTTAAAATTTGTATTTATATATCTATGTATATCTTTAAAACGGTAATAGTAAAAGTCTCTAAATTTGGACCAAATAACTTTGTGGTCAATACAAACCATCAGTAAAAAATTTTGCCAAATTGGATAAGTGTAAAACGAGATGAGTATGTGCACAATATTATTAGTTTTTATAGGGTTTGTTGCTTTTGTTTTGCACGACACTGTACCTAAATTCAATAGCTGCAAATTAAACAAATGTACATATAACGATTTAGTTGTTATTATGTTTGGTTTATTATTAAAAAAGAAACGAAAATTAAATTAATTAAAATGCAATAAAAACATCTATTAAAAAATTAAATATAAAAAAACTTAAAACATGAAATTTTAAATTTGATGCTTTTTTGAAAAATTAGAACTCTTAGTGGAATGCCTTCAATATTTTAATTTACACCCTTGAGTAATTCTTTAAAATATGCTCTACTTTTTGCAGATAATTTCCAATGTTTAAGTAGTAGAAATTGCCTGGTGGAACACTACTAATAATTTTACCCTAGAAGTCTATTCAATGTTTTCCCCCTATAAGTGCAAATAATTTTTCTTTTACATATAGTTTTGATCGCCCAGTATTTCAGCTTTTGCTTCAATGTAGGATTTGGTAGTTCTTTGGTTTTCGCCATTATTCTTTTTCCTACCACGGTTGAGGGCCAATGACATTCATAACATTTACTCACCCTTTTAATTTTGTTTCAGAATTTTCATGATCCCAGACTCTTAGTTAAATAAACTTATTAAGTTTTTTTTATTTTTCTTTTGAAATATTTTTTTCAATATATTTCTTACTTATTTTTAATGATTTTTTGTTAAACTGATAAATTAAATTATAATTTTTTTGGCAATTGAAATGACATTGTTTGGTTACACAAAAATTCTATTCGTCTACGAGTGATGTATTTGGACTAATTCTAGTACTAAAATTTTTCTAAAAAACACTAATCTTATTTATACTAGTACCGGCTATACCAGTACTAGAACTAGTAGCTTGACGCTTAATTTCCTGAAGGGTTACTTTAAATTAAAAAAATTCCGTTCAATAGAACATAAGGAAAAAAAAAATTATTCGAATTGTTGTAGTTCGCATAACACCAAAAAATGAATTAATTTTTTCTTAAAATTTATTTGGTTTTAAAATTAATTTTTATTGGCTTCAAAACAGATTCATTTTTAAAATTTATAAATATGTTTGCATCATCAACATAATTGTGCATTTTTTAATAAATTTAATAAACAAGGAAATCATGTTTTTGACAAATTCTCTTTTATGTGTGTATTTTAAAAGTGTTAAAATGAAATTTTTAGCTGTAAAACATTGGTTCTTTTCTTCTTCCTTTATTTGGAATATATTTTTACTTTTTATAACATCAATTAATATTTTTTGCATAAAACTAAATTCTCTAAATAAAATCGATTTTATGTCATAACAAAACCACACCCATCTAAAAACAAAACGCGAATAAAGCGAATGCAGCCAAACAAAAAAAAAAAAAAAAAAAAAACAAATATTCAAATAGAAACAATTCAAGGTATTATTAATTAAATACAAAAATATTCATATGTATAAATAAAATATTTACATAAAAACGACAATTACACACACAAACGTAGATAAACAAAGCATTTTTAGTAGTTTCGCGACCAAAAAGGGCCATTCCACATTGAAATGTAATTTATAATTTTTTATATTAGCATTTCCTTCACATAATTTCGTTTATTATGTATTGGAAGTTGGTGTAATGCTTACATAAACAGCGGTTAAAAAATAGTTAATTGAAATTAGCGCCTTTTACTGTTGCTTTACACGACTCGGAGCTCTATAAAAGTGTAGACCTTATAGGGCTTTCACACTGAGTGCTTTTGAAGAAAAGGTTGGTTTTAACTTTAAAACCATTATTAAAACTTGGTTTTACCATACAAGATTATTATGTTAAAACCAGCATAAAACCATTTTTGAATTGGTTTTAAGTTGATTTTATGATATACAAGCCTGCTTTCGATGCACTAAGTTCAGTGCTACCAAGCTAAAAATGTTAAACCAGCTGATAATTTAAATGGCGCTCAATAATAAAAAAAAATAAAAACTGTTTACTATTTTGTTGCACTTATCCATTGTTGATGGAAACAAAAGTGATTATTTTCTTTTAGAATCTCGTACAGCTTTTTTATATATAACGACTTGATTTTAAAGCACTTGTTCATTTTGTATTAATCTTCAAAATGTAAAATACGTACTTTGAAATTTTTCCATTCAAAAACTTTCTTAATTTTTTATCGAAACAAAAACAGCTGCAGCAGCTTCTGGCCAAATACAACTTAAACCCAGATTTACGAAAACTTATAGTGTGAACGCAATGGTTTTTGCTTTATGGTTTTAATGCTAAAACCAGGTTATAACTTTTGCTGTGAAGACGGTATTAAACACGTGTCAAATACGTTAATTTTCATGTTGGATTATATGTGTGGAGATCGCCGTTTGGAGTTCAAGTTTGATTACTTAAGTTTATTCTGTTTCGGATGTTCATTGGATCCGCGGGACGCTTCAAAGATGCTGTAAGATTAACAAAAGAACGAAAAGTTTCATAAAATTGGTATTCACAACGTGAAGACATGCTATAGTATGAGTGTTGATTCCTAAAAATTTTCTTTGACGATGTTTATTTGCCTTCAGATGTAAACAGACAATCGATGCCTTTTAGTAAGGTCGTGGTAATATACTAATACACAGTCAAGGACAACAGCAGTTGAGAGAGAACAGATCCTTGTATAACACCAGCCTTGATAGGGATTGATATTGGTCTATTGGATAGTAGTAGTTAAGTAGTAAAGTTTTTCTAAACTAAAAGCGGAAACAAAGAAAAACTAATTTTATATTGGGGTTATGAAGTAATAAAGTAGAATTTCGAGATCTGACCACAGGCTGATATCACAGACTCATAAACATTCGGTTACGGCTCGGTTAATAGATACGGCTTTTCGAGAAACACTTGTAATGGCTGTGCTTTACACCTAAAGCCCAGGAAAAGAGACTACTTACTTGGTTTTAAGTTTCAACTCAGCAGAGATCGCATTCTACACCTAGATAGTGTAGCCTTTAATGAAAACTAGAATTTCTCGTGCGTTAAAAGTTACAAGCGTGAGTTCTTTTGACCTACAATTCCTCAACAGTAGGTGAATTGTTACCAGTAATACATAAACTTTAAAAGAGATAAGCCAGTCAAGCAAAATGTATGATCTTTGAGGTCAAGAAATAATTATATTTTGTGTAATTACTTGACAAAAATTTGATGGTTAAGAGGGATGTATGACACATACCTGACAAAAAGAAACATAAAGTTAAATTACAGTTTGGAATTTGACATAGAGAATATACTCATTTTTCAAAATTACTACTAACTTTACTTAGCGGTGCATAATGTGATTAACGCTTTTCGGTCTGAATCAGTAATTATCTCCGCAACCAGCGGCTTCTATCTATCATCTCTAATGGCGAAATTTGTGCCGTCTCGTCAAGTACTAGATTTGAGAAATGCTGGCTCCATAACCTCAGCAATCCTTTCGCATTTGTTAGCAGGTTATTGTTCTCGCAGGAGAGTACTTCATGCTTTTCGAGCGCTATTCTTACTTCTATACACCTCGATTTCCTCACGCTCAAGCCTTTTATGCACCACCTTTCTGCGTCTAAAAAAGCGTCTCGTTTCTCCTCTCCCATTTTTACAGTCTCTGCGGCGTAGCTCGAGTAGTAGCGGACTGCAGATTGCGTCTTCTGTGAACGACTTTCTTTGTTGGGTTCTCCTCTCGACACTCCTTATTGGATCATTTATTTATCTGAGGTAGGCGCACAAAACCAAGTACTCTTAGTAGTACTTAGTATTGTGTAAGGTGTTTTGGAGCAAACACACTTTTTAATATTGTTATACTGAATTAAATTTTATGAATTTTTTTTCTTTTAATGATCATATTTGAAGATTTTTTGAAGTATTAATAGTACAAGATTAGCCGATTAATCCAAAAGATTTAAGTACAATCTAAACATACCTAGTCTGAACCAGAGGGAAACTTTAGAGTTAAATTAGATCTAGAAAAGTGCCACATATTTGTGAAAATTCGAGTACTACGTTGAAATGAAATTGCAATGAATTCTACAGGATTGCGATAAACAATTGTTGAAAAAGGTAAAAAAGCGGAAAATATCGGTTTAGCTAGAAATTTCATTACATTAAGGGATTGCTAAAATCTAAATAAAGCATTTTTTTATGTGAAATAACTTCATACATATTATATGCAAATAACTTAAAATATATATTGCCTCAAATCCAGCCATAACTACAGTAACAACAATAACAACAATGTTAGCAGAGAGAAAAAATGCCAACTAAAATGTAAAAAGTGATGTTTGTAAAAACAAAATCAAGCTAAAGTTTACACAGTGTTTACGTGTCAACCCATTGTGGAAACTATTATAGGCAAGTGATGGTAGTAGCAGTAGTTCCACTGCTATTACCACTGCCAAATCCAACAACAACAGAAACATGGAAAAATCAGCTGGATTGTATGAGTCAAAAATGCTATAGAAACAACAAAAGCAATAACAAATATGGTCGGTATGTAATGCAAAAAAAAGAAACTTAAACCAGCAGGGAAAAAGTTGGCGACAAAAAACAAATAAAAATCGTAATGGAAAACACGGTCAACAAATGTGGAACTCTTTTTTTATATGCAATATTCTTACTTCTTAAAGCAAACTATGCAATCAGAGAAAGGAAAACTGCATATAAAACCGATGTTTTAAAAAAATAAAAAACTCATACAATTTAGAATACAAATCGAAATTAAATGACCACACTTGTGTACAATTTAGAGAGCGAGTGAAAGCTACACAAAAAAATTAAATAAAAATGAAAAGACAACAACAACAACACTAATAGTAAAATAAAATAAAAATATAGAACACGACAGAGCGCATACAGAAGACACACACTAACAAAAATGTACAATAAAAAAACACAGCATTACAAAAGCTCACATACGCATACACACACATTTGCTAACACATACCTATCTACTCTCGGGGCTGTACCAACAGTACATGTGCGTATAAATATCAAACTGTAAAAGTGTTTGTATTTGTTTTACTTATTCAGCATGTCATTCCACTGTATGTGTTTGCAGTATGTTGTCCAGCATTAAATAAGTGCCTGTTTGCATCAATGCGAGTGTGTGAGTCTGACAAATACATACGTCGACTGTCTCTATCACCGCTCAGGCTGTGTATCTCTGTGCATACTCATACATATGTATGTATGAATGCGTGCTAGAGTAAAATTTTTATTTTCTTCGTTTTTATTTTATTTATGACACATCCAACAAATTTAGTTGCAACAATAGAATTGAATAAATCAAAAAAAAAAAAAAACAGTTGCTGAAAACTAGACATTATGAAAATCTTAATTTGTCATACAATATATTTTTTTAATAATTTATAGTTCTTTGAAGCGACAGGAACAGTGAATTTGAAATTGAAAAAAAATAATAATAAAAAAAAGTTTAGTGCCTACTGCCGCCAAGCAAATAAGAATAAATATTAAAATATTAATATCTATTTTACTACACAAGTTTTCGAACTTACTTGCCAATCTATTACATGATAAATGTTGTGAAATTTTAAACATATGTATGTATCTGACGAAAGAAGTCATAATAAACGACAATTTATCAACGTAGGATCATTGAGAATATTTTATTCTTAACAGTTTAAAATGCAAGTTGATCCGTTACGAAAACAAATAACTTTGCTTAATCCTAATCCTCCTGACACAGGTAAGCCGGTACCCGAACGTTCCTTAAACAAAATGCAGCTTTTAGGTTCCTCAAGTTCCTTCAGCTAAGCAATTTTTCAGGTTTTTTTTCTTGGCTTTTCTCATTTATGTGGGTTTGACCGTATAGCCACCCGGTACCCGGGTACCCGTAAATATATTATTATATTTTATATGATAAAGCATTTTGCACCTTAGCTATTTACAGGCATTTTTTAATTTTCGTATTTCTAGATTACAATTTAGAATCATCAGCTCTACACAGTAACAGGTAACAGTGACACCTACCGATTTTATCCCACTTAGAAGTATCTGATTGATCTGTAGAATCGTGGCAACTTCTTTTAGGAATGGTTTTGTTTGTCATAAGCACTTGTGGAATATATTCCTTAGTTTGCTGATGAGTGCCGACGAGACTTATTCTTCTAACTTGAAGACGACTGACCAGAGGGACTGACGTAAACAAATTACCTGTTTACACACTAAATTCATATTGCCTGTAAAAATCAGCCAGAGCTAAAACAATAGTTACTTCTGTATTTATTGACCACTGGTAAATGATTCTATTCAAAGGAAAGCAATTGGGTATGTTACACACCAGTAAATAAAACATTTTGTCACATTTTTGTCTGTATTATAGCTTTCAGATTTATATCAATATATTTCGGCTTTGTCTGATTGTCTACGTGTTGATCTTTTAAACGCATAATTTCTCCAAAGGTCTGAATTTTGACCAGTGCAATTCCAATAAACCCATCAAGTTCTACCATAGAAATCAAATAAAATTTGCGAGGTATTACTTTTGAAACTGCAATATCCGCTGCAAACATACGGACCCTTGTGAGAGTCTACGTGGTGGGTAACTACTATCATTAAGATGAGGGCTTATAAAAACTTTGAATCGACATCGCCACCAATTAATTCGAATTTTAATGAGATGCTCAACATTATTTGTCGTCTTTTCAACGTAGGTGACTTAACCCTGGAAACGTACGTCTATCAGACGTATACATTTTTAATTTTATACTCTACTTTTGGTGTTTGTTATGAGAAAAAATTGTTATGATCAGTATTCTCAACCATTACCAGCAACTTGCTAGTGTTCATTGTTTTAGTGGAATACGTCTTGGAAACGTATAGTTTCCGCTTGTGAATTTTTTTTAAGTTTATTGCGTTCTTATTTTTCTTGAAGTTTTAATTATTTTTCTAGCATTTATAGAATATCAAACATTTGTTAAATTAATGGCATGCAAGCTAGAATTGGATGAGCTAATTACTACCAGGTTGCACAATGTTTTAGATGACTCAAAGAAAGTGGATTAGAGAACAAAATAATAAATGAAGATATTCAAAATGATGCTTAAGGCGATAATAAACAAATTGACGAGGTCAGTGAAAGCGATGAGGTCAATGAGCCTAATCCAACTGCTAGGAGTACGACTTTTGACAGCATAACCCAATTCTCTAAAACTACTTTGAGGAATTCGGCAACAAATATATGTATTTCGAAGGCAATTTGCCTTTAAGTCCCAAAGAATATATGAAAAAAACTTTTTTTGTCCTAAACGAAACTTTTGATGCAAATGAAGCCTGAAACTCCATCTTTAGTTTTTGATATGACCAAAAATGATTTAGATAACATTGAAACTTATTCTGTTTCTGAAAAGAGATATTGTTCTTCGAGAATTCAACGAAACTCAATTTTTTTGTGCAGAATGTGAATCTGGTGAACATAAAAAACAAGTGTGCAAATCTTACATATAATGATAAAAAGTTAACGTTTTTTTTTTGATAGAGATAACTCATATATAAACACCTAAATGATTTTAAAAAATATCTCCCTTATTTCTTTTTTATATTTGGCTTGGAGTCCTTTCAAAAAAACTTTTTATTTTTTGTTAATTTTTAAAGAATATTGAATTTGCCGTCATTTTTTTATTATAGTTTTCACTTATAACTTATTAAATAAGTGAACTCAATAAAATCTATATAAATTTTTAATTTTTGCATGTCCTTAAAAGAGACATACGTCTCTCAGACGTATGCTCCAGCAAAAGAAAGCTTGTGACGAGGAAGTAGCTTGAACTAGAGATTGCAAACCGATTACAATCGTAATCGCAAATAATCGAACTGTTAATCGTGCGATTCTATTATACCAATGTTAGAAAGAATAATCTTTTTGAAATACTGCATAAGGTATATTTTAGAAGAATTATCATCCATAAATTTATTGGAAAATAATGATTTTAAATTTCTATTTTAACTTTGTGATATTCTATTGCCACTTGAAGAATTTACAGCTCAAATGCAAGCATTTTGTAAGCTGAAGCGGCACTGACATTTTGATATAAAAATTTGAAACACAACTTAAAACAGATATTGGTAAAAATATTTTATTAGCAATTAAAAATAGGATGGATACGAGGGGTACTATTTATATTTCGGAAATAGCAAATAATAATAAATATTTGTAAATTTAAGTGGCTTTATTATTTTTCAAAATACTCTCCTTGATGATCAATACACTTTTACATTCGTTCAAACCATTGGTTGAAGGAGTTTTTCCATTACCCTTGAGACACCTCCAAAACATGGTTTAGAACACTTCAACTGCCTCTTCGGCTCTCGTAAATCGTTGACCACTCTGTTTACCTTTGTCTTTCGGTAACAAGAAGAAGTCATTATGTGTGAAATCAAGACTGTACGGAGGATGCGACATCAATTCGATGTTTTGACTGCTCAAAAATTCACCTGTTTGACGAGATATGTGAGTGCTCGTATTGTCATGATGGATAATGATTCATCTTCGGCGGTTGGTTTAACGAATTTCTTCGAAGGCTTCCGTCAAAAAAATCATGTACCGCTTAGAATTGACCGGCCTACGTTGCTCCAGCGAAACACTAGGCACATGACTTATTCGGCCGAAAAAGCGTGTGCTTACCCACACGGTCGATTGCTGCTTTGTTTCCGGCTCATACGCATATATCGATGATTCGACTCCTGTCACGATTTCATACAAGTCTTTTGAAGTACAACGGTTGAACTTTCCAATCGTTGTCTTACACTAATAGACGCAAGCCTTTTTTGAGCGATTGATAAATTATTGGGTATCCAACGAGAAAAATTTTTTTTACAACTAAGTGTTCATGCAAAATTGTATGTATTGAAGTGGATCTAATATGCAAGGATGCCTCTATGTCACAATATGTCACATAACGATCTTGCATTATAAGCTCACGCACTGCGTAGATGTTTTGTCGCACAAGAACCGACTTTGTACGATCTTCACGGAATTCGTCGGCGAACGAACTACGAACACGATTGAATTCACTAAACCAGCGGTGTAATGCGCTTTATCGCCATATAAATAACTAAGTTCATCGACACATTCTTCTTGAGATAATCCACATTGAAAGTTGTGCAAAATAATCGAACGAAAACCTTTTCTTGAAATGTAATTTTTTTTTTTACCAAATTGATTTTCTTAACTCACTGTAAGCAAAACAAATAGCACTTGTACATCAAAACCGTGTGATTACGCTTATACTAAAAAAATGTCAAACTTTATTATGTTTGCCAGATTTTAGCTATTGACATTAGTGTTGCCAGTTCCCGATATATAAATAGTAACCCTCGTAAAATACAAAACAAAAACCTTATAAACAATAGCATTGAAAACAGTATACGGAAGAGCATTTTTAATAGCAGGCAATTTTTGCACAAGAATATGATGTCGTTGAATTATATCTACATACCGCACTTGTTCTACTAAAGTGATTCAACTCAAAATCTAAATATTTTCAGTATGTTCTGTCTAATATTGAAAAAAATTACCAAATTTTGAGTTGACTTGATGGGTATGATTTTTGGCTAGTTTTAATAAAATTAATACACATTACTTTTTTTGTTTTATTAATTAAAGAATTCTAAATTTTAGTTTCGTTTTAAATAAACTGCAATTAATCGATAATCGCGAATAACGAACTTTTTTAATCGTAGTCGTGATTATGAAAAACTGCGATTAAATGCAAACCTTAGCTTGGGCATAGTTTTTAGGTTTTGGACTCTTTAAGTACTTTTTCAAGCTGTACTCATAAGCAATCTGCGAAAGAATTTCGTTGAATTGCTAGTAGCGTTGACTGGTGTTCGTCGGTCTCTGACTGACAACTTTATTCAGTATTCCTCTTTTATTTATCCCTTAATTCACTTTAGTTTTTGCAATTAATTTTCTGAACGATTTACCGATAATATAAACCGTTTTTTAAAAAGAAAATTTTTGTCTTTTTAGAAAGTTACCTACCCAGTAGTATTTTGTTCAAAAATTTGTAAATAATAACATTTTTCAAAATCTGTCTTAAGTTATGTGACACAGTTTTGAATTGAACTCATTTAAATTGATGTTAATTTTGCAATGCATCTATAGTAATGAGAAACAAAGAAATAACTTTAAGATGATAGAGCTCTCAATTTAAAGAGTAGATAACCCAAATATTTAAATAAAAAAGTACTGTTTATCATAATATACTACAGTCAGTTACACATAAATATAAACTAAACCTTAGGTAATGTAAAAAGAGCAATGAGTCTGTAATTATGATACGCAGTGTATAACGTTTTTATATTTATTTATATTTATATATTATATTTATATATATATATTATTTATATATATATATATATATATATATATATATATATATATATATATATATATATATAGGTTTGCACGCATGGAATGTAATTCGCTGGGTTAATAATCATTTTTTATATAGAACCCAACACATAAATATAAAAACGTTATACACTGCGTATCATAATTACAGACTCTTTGCTCTTTTTGTATTACCTAAGGTTTAGTTTATATTTGTGTGTAACTGACTGTAGTATATTATGATAAACAGTACTTTTTTATTTAAATAATAATAAACATATATATATATATATATATATAAGTTATATTTTGGTTTTTTATTATATCGTTACGAAAATAAAAATGCCTAAAAAGGGACTGGATTGTCAGATTTTAGCTTTAAACTTTATTGATTCTTGTGTATCTCTCACTGTCATAATTGTCTGTACTATAAAGAGTGCTACAACTTGCCAGTTCGATTCCCTTTTGTGTACTATAATTTCACATCTTTTGAATTTAAGGTAGATAAATAGAAATTTGTAGTAACTACAAAAATATTCAAAATTGATAATGAATTGATATAAAAGGTGGTGCATTTTTTAGGCGTAAATAAATATGTTGTGTAAATGAGTATTAAGTGCAAGATAAAGAAGCCATAATATTACTGTTTTCTCTAGCGTAAACTATTAACTTGTTTGATTAATTTGTAGGGAAAGTGCCAAATGTTGGTCCCAATCGATTATAAGTTTCTTACACCTTCTTTTTTTGTTTTTGTTGTGAGTTTTAATTATTAATATTCATTTAGTTTATGTCAAATTGTAAAATAATATTTGTTTTCCTTCTTTTTAGGTAAGTTCACTATTAAACTGCTATTAAATAAAACCGTAAGTTTTAATCTCTGATTATTTTAAAAAATCTAACAAACAAAAATTATAATAAAATCAGTAAAAAAAAAAAATCTAGACAAATTCTGATTTAACGCATGATTTAATTTTCAATTCATTTCTTTCATTTTTAAAGATAAATTTCTGATTTTTTATGGAACACACTTATGGCTTGCCCATTTAAGCAATTTACGAAATATATAACACACAGTTAAAGCAAAATCAATATCTCACTGTGCCCTTAATATCCAAAAATCAAAAGGCAATTATAATAAAATACGAAACATTTGTAACTCTTTTTATATATTCAAACGAAGTGAAACGAAAAAAAGGAAATATAAAAAATTAAGTAAAGGATTTTGTGTCTGTTTGTCAAATCACCTCCTCTTTTGCTTTTCTAATTTCCTTTGGCTTGTCCCTTTTTAACTTTATGTTAAAAAAAGAAGAACCACTCAATTGGGACAGTTTTAAAACCTAACCAATTGTGTTTTTATTTTTATTTTATTTTTTTCTTAAATTGTGCAGTTTTGGAAATTTCTAAACGATAATGCTGTCTATTTAAATATATTCCAAGGGGACATCAATAAAACATACTCAACGTTCCAAGTACAATAAAATGATAAATTTGTTTATTTTATATTTTATGTAAATTCTTTTTTTTCTTCTTTTTTTTCCTCCTTTTTTATCTTCTGATAAAAATTCATATGAGTTGTGTTGTAAAATTTATTTGTCATATAAAACTCCTACTTTTCTTTGTATTGTGTTATATGGTCCGATAATGATTATAATATTGAAATCATGTTTGTAATATACTCGTTCGACAAAAAACAAGAAAAAAATAGAAATATACAAAAACACAGATATTGTAATAGCACCCAATGGCCCTAAGAAAAAAATCTATGTATATATGTATGTAGGGATGGAAAATGGCTTAGAACCCAAACCATAGCATTTGTCTAAATTAAAGCATAAAAGAAATATTTTAGATTATTTTGTTATATGCAGTCGTCTGTAACATACTTTAAATATTTTTTTATAAATGATACCCAGCAAGCAAATTTTTGTTTGCTAAAACTAACTATTGTCAGTCTGAATCAATACCATCGTAGATTAAATTGAGCAGTATATTTGAAAATAATTAATAAATCAAATTAATAATAACTTAATTTGAATTAACCTGTATTTTTAAATATTAAACAAAATTTAAAATTATATAATGGAACAACTGCACGGTTTTTTTTTGTGGCTGTTTAATTTTTAGCAAAATTCATTGATTAATTTATTTGTTGTAGTCGTTTGAAGTAAGCAACTTTTATGTTTCTTGGAAAATGGAAAAAAGTGAATTTCGTGTAGTGATTAAACACTATTACTTGAAAGGCAAAACGGCAAAAGAGACAAAAGAAAAGCTTGATAAACATTACGGCGAATCTGCTCCGTCAGATTATATGGTAAAATATTGGACTGCTGAATTTAAACGGGGCCGAACAAGCACTGCAACAATCCCATCAACAGGAAGGCCAAAAGAGGTGGTTACTGAAGAAAATATCAAGAAAATCCTCAATATCATTACGAATGATCGCCGGGTCGAAATCCGTGAGATTGCTGAAATGGTAAACATATTATATGAATGTGTGTTAAACATTTTGCATGAACATTTGCATACGAGAAAACTATCGGCAAGATGGGTGCCGTGTTTGCTCAGTGCTGAACAAAAACGAGTTCGACAGATCACTTCACAGCGGTTCTTGGACATGATAAAGCATAATCCTGCTGATTTTTGGCGTCGATTAATAACTGTTGATGAAACGTGGGTCCACCACTACACACTTGAAACCAAAAATTAATCGAAGCAATGGGTGGAAGCTGGTGGAAGTGCTCCGAAGAAGGCGAAGACAGCGAAATCGGCTGGCAAGATTATGGCCACTGTATTTTAGGATGCACACGGAATATTGCTCATCGATTATCTTGAAAAGGAATCCACAATCACAGGAGAATATTATGTGCATTATTGGATCAATTGGTTGAGGCAATCAAGAAAAAACGGCCACATTTAAACAAGAAAAAAGTGCTCTTTCTTCAAGACAACGCACCGGTACACACAGCATTAGATACGATGCCAAAACTACGAGAAATCCACTTCGAATTGGTTGATCATCCACCTTATACTCCAGATTTAGCCCCTAGTGACTTTTTCTTGTTTCCAAACTTGAGAAAATGGCTCGCAGGAAAAAGATTCATCTCAAACGAAGAAGTGATTACCGAAACTAATGCGTATTTTGAGGAGTTCCCAAAATCGTATTATTCAGATGGTATAAAAAAGTTGGAAAATCGTCTTAGTAAGTGTATTGAGCTAAAAGGAGACTATGTTGAGAAATTAATGGTTTTTGAAAAAAAAATTGTTTTTTTTCTACTTATGTAGCTTCAATATCAATCCGACCTCGTATGAAAAAGCATAATATTATTATTCGCAATTCATACAGTGTTGTGCATAACAAAAGCTAAAGACTCTACAAAAACTTATAATGCCATTTATTTCTGAAAGTACTTCATTTATAAGAAAAGGATTCTTGGTAATTTGTTTACACTAAGATTTATACAAAAAATGTGTTTTTTTCAATGTTTCTTTAAATATCAGCAATAACATCGATTGTTGTGTTGTTGCCCTTCAAATAAGGGTGTGCAAAACAAAAACAACAAATTAATATTTCGTAAGTGAACCTTTTTTTAAAAATTCGTCCCATCTGCGCGGTGTTAAATCAGTAGGGCTATTAAATACGGATTGCGAGATACTTTTCAGTTCAGCTTCTAAATTTTGAAAGAGTTCGTTCTGATTTTTGAATCGCGTTTCTGAAATGTTCTTCTTATTACTCAAAGGAGGTTTAAGTCAGGTGATTGTGTTGGACTTGGACCCTATTTTCTTCTATGAACTCTTTTACTAACCTCGATACCGAAGTGACGTATTTCACTCAGCACATGGAAACCTTTTCCATTCATCCATTATGCCATTCGTTTTGTGAAAGGGTTCTACTTTAGTTTCTGAAAAGAAAATCCACACAATAAACTTGCCTCCCCAATGTTTAAAATTATTTTTTAAATTAATTTTAACAATTAAGTGGGGAAATGGGAACATTTCCAGCAGCGGCTTTGGAGGCCTTGATTGATTTGACGGTATATTCGACGGCAAAGTTTTTCACCAAGTGTCCATTCTACTTAGGGTAGTCGAAAAACCATCTTGGGTCCTAGATGTCATGCCTTTGGATCTGTGCTTTGGCAGGAGATTCAGGGCTGAATTTCAGGCCAGGTATTGTTGGTCTAATGGGGCCTGAATGACTGTCTCGGTGCTAATGTCCATTTGTCGATCTCGCTGAGGAGATCGCTGAGTGTCTTCCAGGCTGAGATCATGTGCATTATCATATGTGCGGAGATCAGCCTCTTTAGTGAGTTCAAGGGTAAGACCATTAATATATTCTCTGATAGCCAAGCTGTCTTAAGGGAACCTCGCTAGAATCGTATGACATCCAGACTTGCATAATATTGTTACCATGTGTTGCAAAGGCTGTCGCTCAGGAGTAAAGCTTAGTTATTTTTTTTAGGTACCCGAACAGTTGCTCCAGAACCGTACTGTGCGGAACCGCTTACTACTATTTTCAATCTAATCAAGGATTAGAAAATTTCCAGATGCTTGGAAAACTGAAATGCTTGAAGCAGACTATGCACTCTAGTGTGGCAATCCATCCACAATTTGGGCATAGCTTTGAGGTTATCAATTATGGTAGGCCGGACCTGCAACTGCCGACGGATTTTCTTACGGGTCATTGTGTACTGAAAGCGCATCTGAACAGGATGATGATCACGGATCACCATCCCTTTGTAGACTGTGCTTGCAGGCATCAGAGACTGCGTAACACATATTGAGTTCTTGATAGTTTTAGATGAAGATGTTTGGGAAGCCATTGGGTTTCGCTGGAAGACATAAACAATAATCTGCTAGTGTTCATTAGGAAGCCAACAGATCTGCTAAGCAGACTGTAGACGGGAATGGCCACGATAGATTATAAGGGTCGCATTGTTCTGTAAGAGTGATGACTTTAATCCGAGTAAGCTTTCTCTTTTAAATATATTTTAGTTTTATTTATTTTTATGATAACATTTTATAGCATTTAGCGTAAAATCGGGCATGAGTTATGTATGTATGTATGTATTAGAGTGGTCCCAAAATAAAAAATAATGTAAAAACAATTCCAAAAATAATTTTTTTTTTGCCTCGCCTGCAAACACCGCTCTTTTGGTATTTTATTCACAGTGTCGTCATTTCTGTCTTTAATAGTTTTTCACTATCACGTCAAATTCTAGTCACACGGCTTCAATTAATAGTAAAAAACTATTAAAGATAGAAATGTCGACACTGTGAACAAAATACTAAAAGAAATTCGTGGATTTTTTTATATTTTCTGGTGTTACCGCCACATTTGAACGTCCTGCGCTCTGCATCTTCGACGCCTCTACGAAAACTTTTAAAGTCCAGAGTGCCAACTGCTGGAGCGGAGTCCCCAAAAAACATTTCAAGCCTTTGCTTCGCTTGGATGGTACTTTTTACATTAAAATTGTTTTCGATCAATTGTTTTGAAAATAACAAAATTAGCGTAACTCTTAGCGAAATAACTCACAAACTAATTAATGAATATCATTAAATTTTAACAGCTGTCTTTCGAAGGTTAGAACTGACTGAAATGAACTGAATTCAATAAAACTAGCGCCATCTATATGTTCAGCCCTGGACTTTTCAGCCCATGTTTTATTAAACCAGAAATAATCAAAATTATTATTCAAATACAAAATTTGCAGTACAACATCGTATTTTCGCCAGATTGGAATACATTTTTTTTCGTGATCCACAATGCAATTTACGTCAAAAAATTGTTGTTGTTTTGAATATATTTATTTATATCAGTATTTTACATATTTTATACAACTCTGTGCTACAAAAAACATCTTTTTTATTAAGAAAATATAAATATAAAAAAGACATATATATATATATATATAATTAATATCTATATATATATATATATATATATATATATATATATATATATATATATATATATATATATAATAAATAATAAATCGTCATATCAGATATTTGACGATAATATCCTTGGCTTTGGCAGTTAGTCCATTTCAAGATAGCAGACAGTCCACACCACTGGGTAACCCGCGTTTTTTAAATATAAAATCCAATAAAACCAGGTGGGTTTTTTATTTAAAGGTTTTCGTACTTTATTTATAGCAAAAATAATTAAAATTTAAGTATTGGGAATACAAATAAATTCAGTCCGTTTTTTTTTAGCTCAAAAAAGATAATGAATTAACAAATTCATCAATATATAAATTTATAAAATCACTGCTTACATCTTTTCCCACCTATAGGCCAATTCACGAATACCGTATCAGAGGAATTTCTCGTCCTTTGAGGCGATCCACTTTGAAGCTGATTTTATATTTCATCAAAAAAAGTGATTCGAACCGAAGGAGCAATGTTTAGAGAATACAGAAAGAGCTGAACTGATCGTTTCTAATAATTGTTTGGCTACTTTGGAAACGTGAGAGCGAGTGTCGTAATACAATAGAGTAACTTAACATGTCTGTCTTTATAATCCAGCCGTTTTTCACATAATCCACATTTCAAACAGAGTAATTGCAGTCTGCTCTGATCATCGAGTCTTAGTAGCTCATTGTGCACAAAGCCGTACAACGTAATTGCACTAAAAAACAAAAAATATTGTCGAATTGAACGAAAAACGTCGCTATAGCTAAGAGTCTTGTTAGAAATAATTAAACTAATTTGACATTACTTATCCTGATTTGGTGTTGTTAAAGGTATTGCAGCGAATTCTTTTAGATATTTAAATGGTGAGCCTTAGTCCTGTTGAGTAACTTCACTGTTAGAGATTTAAGTTTAGCAAACATGTACGATGGCTGAGTGCTAAAATTCACATATCATCGCCAAATTCCATAGTCCCGAGTATTGGTTATGTTCCTATCTTATACTTCTGATAACAGTTATATCATTGCAAATAATAACATGAAATTCTACATCAATAAAAAAAAAGAATTCGTTAAAAACAATACGTGAAACTATACGTTAGATATGAGTGTAACACAAAGGAATCTTCATCATATAAGACAAAAGACTTAAATCCTCCATTTAGATATTTTAGGCTTCCTACCATCGACATTCATTTCACAATAATCAATAATAGAAAAATCTCTTCTAATCGAAAAATATTTAAAAACAGGTTCAGCTGGTTATATATTTCAAGTCGACTCTAACGCTAAAAGTATACTTTAAGTTGTCTATGAATAAGTTACAGCCGACTTTTGTTCACTTAAAGTATACTTTATTTTTGACCATGAATATGGGCCAATTAGTATTACAAAATTTTTAAATAGTAAAATTTTTGATACAATTTTTATGAAATTCTAGCTATTTTTAAAGACACTTAGACATTTTAGAATGTTTTAACACATACTGAGTATATCTTGCTTTTTTCGATATAAACGGAGACATAGGGTTTCGCAATTAATGATAAAGTTATTTTGGTCAAATGTTGTTTAACATCTTTAATTACATAAGGTTACTTTTGTTTAATATAATATTCCCGAAGCTCACATCGCGGTTAGTCAGTGAGTTTATTGAAGAGAATATGGTTGAAGACCTTGATTGGACCGCAAAATCGGCGGACTTAAGCCTCTTTGCAGTAATAAAGAGGAGCATCTCAGGAACACGATTCAAAAATCAAAACGATCTCTTTGAAGGTGAATGAAAACGTATCTCTGAGTCCGTACTTAACAGCCTTTTTGATGTGGCGAAGTTTAAAAAAATAAGGATTTATCAACGAAAGATTAATTTGTTGCTTTTTGTGTTGATATTTGAAAAACCTTTGAGATAAAGTAATACATTTTTTCTGTAAATTTTAGTGCATGTACGAGTAAATAAATTACAGAAAAACTTTTTTTCTAAATGAAATACTTTCAGGAATAAACGGCATTATTAGTTTTTATACGATTTGTTACTTTTGCTTAGCACGATACTGTATGTATATCTGTATATAATGTAGATGTTTATTTATGTATCTTCTGTTAGTTCAAAGATTCAGTTATACACAGATTTATGTATGTATGTTATTTCCAAACTTATTGTTTTTGTAGTATTTTGATATAATTATATTTTATTGTTGAAGTTTTAGTATTATTTATACAAACTTGTTGATTTGTTTCGGTTCTATGTCTGAAATAGAATCAAAAAATAAAATTATATTTTAACTATTCATTGTTTTTCAGCGAATCTCAATCCTCAAAATCACAATGTTCGGTATGAGTTATAATGGGCCAGTGTTGCACTAGTTAGTATATCCGTCCGGTTCTGTCAGGCATCTGTTGGGTTCACGTCCCACATATCTACGCTTAATTAATTTTTTTCTGAAATAAGACTTTTGTTTGCGCGTCAATCATGCGTAAACAACTTAGCCGGTTTTGTTAAAGTTTGGAGCACAGATACATAGAAGCAACTAATGAAAGTGCATTAGTTGGGCTGGGAGAGGTGAAAATTTCATTAAATTGGACGAAATGATAGAGTTTTCATCAAAATTGAAATTTTTTACAGCAAAGTGTTCACTTATAATCTAATAAAATACAATGAGTAGGTTATACAAAAGTACATTGTGAAATTCTGTACTTTGGGGGAATATAAGTGGTAAAGGGAGAATTCTTGTTTCATAGTCTATCTCTATGAAACTTGTAGTTTTTACCTTATATCTTTGGAAGATAGAGTCTAGCAACATGATCGTGGCTTCACATGGACACGGTTCCTCTCAAACAGGAAACATTTAAATAATTCTCAATAATTTGAAACATCATCAATGTCTTAACAATTTCTAGTGGGCAATATGTATCTAACATGCAATAAATCTGTTTCTTTTTCTGGCAGGGACCTTGATTAAAATTCGAAATTCATATACACTATCCTTTGAAAATAATTTTAATAATTAAATTGCTAAGCTTGTAGCTGCTGTCATTGACTTCTTGCACCGTTTGTGTACTATTTATTTCTTTCATTTCGATAAGCATGGCTTTGATTGCTTTTTTAAATCTCTTTGTAATTTTCTCAGCATTTCCCCAGTTCTTCATCAGTTTCCGTTTAGCGGTTTGAATTAACTTTCTTTTGTAGTCTATAAAGAAAAGGTTTTTTTTTCTCTACCATTTAGTTGTTTTTAATGAAATTTTTAAACTTTTTAATGCAAAAAAAAGATTAAAATTAAAACAAAATAAGCAAAAAAAAAAAAAGGAATAAAATCAAGTCAAGCAAGATATTCATGCAAAACAACGTTTTCTTCAGTGGCTTATAAAATGTAAGTGTGTAAACATGTTTGCAATTCCATAGACGTAATAATGGCATTGACTTCTGACGCTGTTTTACCATCACCATATCGTATGATCCGCAGTGTTTAAAACGAAAAGACAACCTACCACTTTTGATCTCGGGTGGGGGTATGCGTTGTGGCAATTGTGTAAGGACTTTAACAAGTGTAGAGAGGTGGTACACTTGGCAGGATTCGACAGGAATTGTAGTAGTATATGTAGTACTAATGTAATCATCAACGTTATTAATTACAATGAAGACAAAAATTATAAGCTTTCTTCACGCAGCACAGTTTTAATATCTCGTTGTGTAGTTCCGTTTTGAAAATCTTTAAAGCATTATGATAAAATAATTACGGTTTTAATGATGAAAAAAATTGTATAATTGATTAAATGATTCAATCAGAAGAAAATGTCTTGCAAAAATGAAATTTGTTTTGAAAATCAAACTGAAAAAAAGTATTTTTTATTTTTGAATTTTAAAATCAAAATTGCGAGAGATAACACCGTGTGGCAAAAATAAATTATACTATTTTTCTGGTAGGCGCTATAAAGTTCAAACAGAATATATTTAAAAAAATTTTGAAACTCCTCCAAAATCGAACCTTACGGATAAAGAACCGGTTTTTCGAACCTTCAACTGACACAGAAAAGGCCTGAGCATTCTTGATATCCTGCAAGTGGTAACATTAGACCGCCTCCGTTCGACTCTACTCAACGTCCACTCATATATTAATCTAGATAACGCCTATAAGGGTACCTGTATGTCCTCCTGTACATGAGTCACGTCTATAGATGACCTGTGGGTAGTTATCAGCAAAAAAATAAAAAAACCGTCAAATACCTCCATGAGTTGGGACCCATATCAATATTACACGGTGACGACCAAGTTGGAGCAGTGGGCAAATGCAGCTGAGAAGATATTTTAAACTAACTAAATTAGAATTGAGAGCATTTATTGACGCACGACTGCCCACGTAGATATCAATATCCGAAGGTTCGAGATCTTTCCGAATGCACCTGGCGGTCCCATTGATAGCATAAAGATCGAAATCGAGGGGTCGATTTCAAGAGAGTAAATACCCGATTCTGTGTCCACCGCTATCACTGATCGACATAATTTAGATCACGTTGATCACGACGTTGATCACGTTGAAGAATAGATACCGCAGCCCAATAGGTATACTAGTATCATTTAGAGTAGATACTACATAAATCGTTCGGTGGCCATAAAATCGGTAAGCCCACTTCTCGTAGGATGGTGCCGTGGCTAACTAGAACGTGCCACAGTTCACCTGATTCCCTGAGTTTCAGAGCAGACACACGGTTGATAAATATATCAAGGGTGTTATACTCAGCATCGTCTCCAGACTGTCCTACAGTTTACAGGCTACCAATGACAGATATATTAGTTAGAGAAATTTGTCATGGCGTTATACTCATAACCAATCGCTAGCTAATATAATGATATGGCGCAGAGGTTGAAAATTGTCATATGGCCTAGGATTGAACAGATTACCTCTTATTTGGTTGTAGGGTGCCTTATCTACCATATAAAGAACATTAAATTAAAACAGAATGAATGCGGTAGATTTTAAATGACAATGAATGAGTGTAAAAGTTTAAAAAATATGATATATCTGAACGAAATTTCTTTATATTTTTAAATAAAAAGACCAATACCTTAGAACAAACACATTTTTTCCTATTTTCATAGACAGGAATCCCGGGAAATGAAAAGCAATATGCCGCATTCCCGGGAAAAAAAAGAATCTAGTCATTATCCAATACCTTGCTTGCACGTATTTGCTCAGTTAATTACAGAATGCTTTCTGTACCATCATTTTCAATATATCTGATTATTATATAAAACTTCCACAAACAACATACATAGTTAAGCCCTATACCTCATTATAATCAATTGGAAAAGTATATTTGCTGTATAGTTACTATCAATGCAGTTATAATTCCGTATATCCTTTTCTAAAAATATTTAATCGATATTTCTAAACTTTTGTTCATCACTGTACTACCCGCATACACGCGCCAGAAGCAAAAAATTAAACACAAGAGCTCACACATAAAATAGGAGTGAGCGGTGAAAAAAAACAAAAAATCTCTCTTAACCCTCTATCGGTCAAAGGCTTAAATTTAATTCGAGCAACTTAGGAATTTTTTTGTCTAAAATTGTGTTTTTAGATAAATTAGATAAGAAAAACAAAAGGAGGCCTCAAAATATCCTTGTCCATTTACGGTAACATAAACAAACAATCAATATATTTTTATTTTATAGATTTTATTTAAAAAAATGATAAGACAAATATCATAGTAAAATTGAAAACAGAAAAAAAGAAACAAATGTAAATCGTTAATTAAAGACGGAATAGGCGATGTAGTCCCTAGGTGAAATCCTACAGCTTTCATTTTTTGTAGTCTTATCATTTAAAATGAAATAAATTAATATTTTCAGCACGAATGTCATCAACTACATAACTTGGATGTTCAATTTCCCTATCGTTCTATAATCAGATATGTCTTTATCAGAACTTATCGCAACCAAAGGTCAACTATTTGCCCAACTGAAAAATTGGCCAAATTATTGCTTCCTGTTGCAAAAAACTACATCTTTTTACAAAATTAAGTTTGCTTGTCCAATTTTACTTTTAGATCAGATTATTGTTAAAATTTAAAAACTTTTTTTTCGATATTAAAAGCAAACTTTTTCTAAATATTTTTTTTTCGCTTTGACTGTTTTCTTGTACAAAAATGTCTACATAAAGAACAAAACTCAACTGATTCGATTGTTGGCAACAAAATGGGATAGAACCACAATTAAAAAAATTTATGGTTGTTAACCTGTAACGGAAAATTATAGCTGCCCTGCGGCAGCCCAAACCGTTAGAAGGTTAAACTCTTATAAATAAGAAAGATGTTTTTATTTATATAAAACTGTTATTTATTTAAACGTTTAAATATTATTTTCTCAAGAAATTATTTAATAATTTAATGATTTTTTACTTTTTCTTTAATATTTTTGAAGTTGTTTTCTTACTTATTTTTCAAGCCAACAAATGGCTTGTAGATAATTTTTTAATTCTTTGCTTTTCTTTACGTGGTTTTTATAAAGCCAACGAGACATGTTAGACACGGCAGACATACTATACATACATATAACATATAGCCCGTATAAAGACATAACAATATATGCAGGTTTACGTATGTATTAATACTTAATGATATTAAATTCATACGAATGTGCGAATATGAGTATTAAACGGGCGGCAGCTGTCAAAGTATGGCTTTCATAAGCTGGCGGTTGATTGTTCTTTTAGCAGTGTTTTGGTTGCCAAGGTTATGAAAGTATTCATCGTTTCAGCTAAAATTAGTAAATAAAGTACGGTAAAGGCAAACTATGCCAAAGCCAGTGGTATTTTCGCTTATTAGTGGTGGTGGCGGTGGTGGTATGAATGTTATTTTAAATAGACACGTTGCAAGTTGATGGCATGTGAGCTAAGCTTTAATATTTGCCTGCCAGTTGCTTTGTTGGCGCACTTTTTTTTACTCAAATATCTTCGTCCTTTTAGTGACGATGTCGTTTATACGTTTACATTCACACAAACACTGTTTTAACCGAATAACGTGTAAGACAATGACTCATTAAGGCTCATCTAAATTCTAATGAGATTCAGTAACCATTAAAAAGGGTTTTCTTCTCTGTACGTTCGTTTGTCTTCTCTTTTTCCTTTCCTGAAAAATCTTTGCCATTAAGTTTTATTTTTTGCTTCTTTATTTCTATTTCAATTGTACTTGTTGTTGTTGGCATTTTACTATTTGTGTTAAATTTAGCTTCTTTCCCCTTCTGTTTGCGACATCAACTGAAGATTTCTTTTGCCCTTTTAGGGATTTTGCTTTTTATCGGATATTTTTCTTATTTGAGCACACTTTCACACATTTTTATATTGTTTTGAAGTTTTCTAGCTTTTACTGCTTCATTAAGTTTTTTTTTTTTTGTTTGTTTTACAAATTTAGCAATTTTTCTAGTAGTTTTCTTTCGTATGAATTTTCCTTTTCCTTTTCTTTTGTTTTTGATTTTATTGAAATGTAAATTTTGTGCAAAAGTTGCTCTTTTTTTGCGTTGGCCATTTTTCTTTTTGGTACGAGGTCGTTGAATTAAAGATGTTTTACTTAAAGTGGTCAAATATTGAAAGCCAAGAGTCAGTGGAAAAATTTGAAAAAATAAATTCTTTCAACAGAAAACTTAAATGGGTCTAGACAGATTTGTGACGACACGCGATGAAGTTGTTGCCAGTAATGAACATACTTCCCCAAAAATAATTTCGATTATATAGTTTATATCTTTCTTGTTAAAGCAAATAAAATATAAAAGTTTTAATAAATTTTTTAGAAAAGTCACAGTTTTAATTTTTGAAGTGTGAAGTTTTAAAATATTTGTATAAATTAATGGGCGTAATATGTGTTTCTAAACTCAGATTATATACGTATGTAATGCATTCATTATGTTTTAGTACATATTTGAATAAAACAAGCCACTAAAATTTCACTATCTAAATAAAAGAAAGGTCTCATATTGTATAAAATTACATGATAAAACATGATAAAAAATTAAGTGATAAACCATAAATTGAATTTGTATTTTCAAAATATATTTTAAGGTTAAATGAACAGCTTCTTAGTGATTGAGTTTCTAGGCATATGATGTGAATGTTAACAAATAATATTATGACGGTAGATTAAGAACAATAATATAATTTCTTTAAGTTTATATTAAAAACCATATAAAGTGGACTCATGTGAGTGTTATATGGCACTTTTATCGTGTATTGGGTTAAAAATAAATATTTGAAAGTTCTAAACCAAGCAGTCGCAACTCTAGACTCCATGAGTTTAGGTCCTTTAAGATAACTTACAAAAGATTGCTCCTATATCTTATATATAAGAATGAATGTGTGGTTTGTATGTATGTATGTAACAAACAAATAGTTAATTTGTGTGTCTTAACCGATTTTTTTAAATTTTTATAGTATACCTTGTATATCTGTAAGGACTAATAGGCAATATAAGTCTCAAAAATTCCAACTAGACGGTGCCACGCCCATACAAACTATGTATTTATTTGCCTACATCTTCCAAATTGTAACAGTAAGAGTCTTTAATTTGGTCCAAGTGGCTCCATCAATATAAATTTTGTCAGAAAGTGGTCGTAAAGTGGGCACTGCACTTCCCATACAAAGTAAATATTTATTCTTTAGAGTCTTGGAAACGCTAATAGTAGAAGTTTTTAAATTAAGTTCAAACAATCGTGAATAATACACATCATTAGTTAGTAACTGGGCGAGATTGGGCGTGGCATCGTCTATTAATACTAAGTATTGAATTCTCTATATAAAAGCTATATATATATATATATATATATATATATATATATATAGCTTTTATATAGAGAATTCAATACTTACGGTATACGTATATATATATATATACGTATATATATATATATATATATATATATATATATATATATATATATATATATAGCTTTAAAAGCTATATATATATATATATATATATATATATATATATATATATATATACGTATACCGTATATACGTATACCGTATAAAAATAATGTGTGTTTGTTTGAAGACTGTAAAGTTAGAACCTGAAGTAATGTTTGTTTGGATTTGGACTGGAAGTAGACAAATTGGGGAATAAACTTTACAAAATGTAACTAAGATAACCCTTTAGATAAAAATTTAAGTGGGTGTAGCAAAGCACGCCGGGTTTTAGCTGGTTTACTATATAAAAATCACCAAAAATTAAATTTTAATTCAAAAAATATTTTTATTCGAAAGATCTGCATATCGCATTAAAATTCTTAAATCTCCACCGCGACTATTTTCACCGAAACATATCCTAGACGTCCAATTTTGTAACATTTTGTCGAACATTGCCGGCGGTATGCTATTGTTGTACACTAGCCTTCAATGCGTCATATGTTGCTAGATAATGGGCATATACCAGAGTCTTCATGTGGCGTCACAGAAAATTCTCGAGACAACCAAGAAGCCAATTTACAGCTTCATTTCTCGAAATCAACTTATCGCAAAGTTTTGTTTTTAATAAGTCGCTGATTGCGGTTGCCGTATGGCTCGTAGTGGTACTCTGTTGAAACCACATTTAGCACTGATCAATGTTACCCATATTTTTAAGCAAAAAATATTTGATCATGGTGCGGTAAACATTGCCAGCATCGCTCAATTTGCGGCAATTTTGTTTATTAACAAGCCCGCTCAGCTAAAAATCAGCCTAATCGCTGAACATAATTTTGATATGGAGCTAAAAACACTCTACCATTTTATTGCATTATTCTTCAAAAAAACATTTTATTGTGCTTATTTTTACCAATTTTTTTTATATATGTATGTATATATACTCGTATATATATAGTTTTTAATTAATTTGAGTGAATTAAACCGTTAGAAAATTTAAAGTCAACTTCACTAAAAAATTTTAATTACAGACGTATTAAGTGCACCTTCATTTATTTGAAATGTGAGAAGAGAAAATATTCCATGAACGATTACAGATGACCGATAAAAAACGAAAGAACGACTGAGCCAAATAGAAGCATAATGACCAATAAAGAAACGAATAAACGACAGCCAAAAAACTCATTGTGAACGATGCGATTACACGTTAAATGTTTGCCTTTCAGTTTTTAAAACACTCACACTTTTTTACTAAAGGTAAGATCACACGCATAATTGCCTTTAAAGCTTTCACACAATTTCGCACCAGGTTTGCATTTGATGGATTAATAAGCACAATAATATTGTGAGTTGCCATAAAAAACAATAATTTGTGTAATCACATGATTGGCATACAAAATAGACTAATTATTGGTGCATTACGACAATCGTGTGATTTTACCTTAACGCACATACATTTTCAAAAGTTCATACGGACTTGATTATCAATTTCGCTTACAATCGAGTATTTCAATTTTCGTTCAAGAAAACATATGATCATAATTGGCATAAACAATTTGTACTTTTAATCTTGGAGAACACATTTGAAACAAAGAAATTGTTTTCAAATTGATTTCAAGTTGCCACCTACATCCTAGCCATCAATTTTAGTAAATTTTGTCAAAAGAAAATTAAAAGTGTAACTGCCAGAATTGGCTCAGTTGTGTGATAAGTTTAATTAAACTGGAGCATTCACACATCTATATACACATCTACAAAAATAAGAGATTTCCCATTAAAGTCTTACACTGCTCTCAATTATACTAAAGTTTTTATATATTTTTTAAAATATATACGTTTATTTTCCGTCTTTCCGTATTTGATAATACTATAAAACTACATCCGCTAAAAAAATTACTTGCCTCTAAAAAAAAACCAAAAACAATCCGTTCTGAAGAAACGCACTTAGTTACGATTTTAAAACTCAAAAATAAAAACAAAAATCGTACATCCGCACACATGCTACTTAAATATAAAAGAAGAAAATCAGTTTTAAATACTCTAGACATTGTTTATAATTATTATAACAGGTGTATGTATGTGTATGTATGTATGTATGTATGTATTATCTATAGACAAGGCATTTAGTCCAAAGGCATACAATACAAAATTGAGTTGTAAAGTGGTATGAAGATGTAGTTGGAATTGTATTTATAAATTATTCAATATTTTAAAAAGGAAACATCAAATTACATTCTGTCGGTAGAAAGAATTTAATATAGAAAACTATGTGGAGGGAAATACAAAGTATACTAAGTATTGGTAAAAGTTAAGCCCAGCAGTAGATTTTGTAGAAAATACTTTTGGAAAACTATTAGAACTTTTGAAGCATAATTTAAACCAAACATTTTTTTTATACGGAATTGTATTCAAAACAAACAGCAAAATCTTGATATTTTAAAGATGCATTTTCTCAAAATAAATTTTATATATTTATTAAATTAATTTTCTGAAAGACCTTGCGAATGCGTTGAAAATAGTCTGCAGAAATATCAAGAAATGAAAGATAAAAAATGTAACTGAAGTTTATTGTATAAATGGAAGCTATAACTAAACAAACCATTTTTCATAAAAGAATGATATACACTGCTCTTTATTAGCGTCGATCCGCAATTTTGAAGAACTTCAATGTAAATGTACTGAAAAGAACCGTGGCCAATTCAATCAACTTGCAGGAATGATTAAATAATTTAATTGAAAACTCATTCAGTCAAACATACCATACTTGGTAAACTGATTTAAGCTTTATCGAAAAATCAATAAAACCGGTTTATTATTAATCGGCTGATTGATACATGTAGAATCGATAAGTTAGCAATAGCACTGATTAAAAAAAAAAATTAAACATTTTTGGGATGAGCAAAACGAACAAACAAAATATAATTCGCTTAAGTTTTAAATATATAGAATGAACATACTCGTACTATACCTAGTGACTACAACGAAGGTGAATCTGTGTTTTAGTTGTTGTTGTTTTAGCTATATTTCTAATGTTTTTCAGATAGTAGATAGCAATAATTTGGTCGCATAAAATAGCAGTAATTTGCAAGTAGGACTTTATAAAGGGTGGTCCCATCAAAACACACGATGTTAATTGTAAATAAAACAACAAATTTTCAGGGAATTATCTTAATATTTTTTATTATTATAGTAGGATCTATGAAAATTATGAGCAAAACAAAATATCGGCCAAATGCTCGCCACGGCTTCGGTGACATACCTCTATCCGTCGATCCATATTTTCAAAGACTCTGAGACATAATTGAGTTTCAATGTCGTTAATGTACCGAATTAACTCATTCTTTAGCTCTTGAATTGCTCTTGGCTTATAGACGTACACTTTTTTTTAATATTCCCAAATGAAGAAGTCCAACGATGTTAAATCACGCGATCGTGGCGGCCAATTAACATCACGACGGCATGACAGAACACGGCTATTGAATTCCTCGCTCAAAATATCCATGGTTTCGTTAGTTGTGTGGCAAGCGACACCATCCTGTTGGAACCACATATCCTCCAGGTCTATATCCGCAATTTTTGATTACGCCACCAGCCTATAAACCGCACAAAAAATCACTAATTGTGTATGCTTCGGCTTTTAAACAATCACTCGAGGATTCTCATTTGCCCAAATGCGGTAATTTTGCTTGTTAACGAATATACTGATCCATTTATTCTCTCCTGTCTGTTCAACTAACCATTCGGTGTATTGACGACGCTAGAAACGATCAGTAGGCTTGAGCCAATTGAACCTTGTATGTAAATTCAACTCTTTATTCAAAATTCGTATCAGTGATGTTCGTGAGATGTTAAACTTTTGGACGACGAGTCGAGTTTGACGGCTCTTCTGCACACATTCGCGACCAACAGCAAACTTGGCAAGCATGCACGGATGTTTCTGATTATTGGCACAAGAAAAGAAAATGACGAAGTGCACGAAATGCATTTTGATTTGAATGCCCATTTTCGTAAAAGACTTCAACAATCTTAACGTGCTGCTCAATTGTGTATAACTCCATGGCTATTTTTCTAGGATAATGCACTGCATGAGATTTAAGTAAAAAGTAGTATATTTGATATGTAAAGGTAATGAGTACATCCCAATTCGGTTTTAGAAAAGGCATGGGTATACAACATGACAAACTGATAGAAATTCGTACATCTATGAGAAATTATATTATATCAGACAACACGGTTGATGTAAACGGGACAACTGACGGAGGATATTGTTATAACTTATAACGTTAGGCAAGATGTTAAGAAAATAACATATATGTTACAGATCACTCAATAAATCAAGAGGATAAGTGAGAAAAAAACAAAATTTTGAAATTTTATAGCGATTTTCTAATTTTTCGATACCACTTTTATAGTAGGATTTCTCCTCAAAATAGGCCTCAGTTTCAGCGACTACTTCATCATTGAACTTAAATTTCTTTCCAGCAAGTATTGGTGTGTGGGTAAGCTATTCGAAGCCCAATTCATTCAAATTTGCCATCGTTTTCATCGACTTGTGGCACGATTTTTGAGCTCACGCGGCACCCACCCCACTCGTGTAAAGCAATACAAAAAACTAACGTCTGATATTTTAACAACATCAGCTAGTTCGTGCACCTTCAATTTTCCATCGTTCATAACCAATTTATGGATTTTTTTGATGTTTTCTGAAATAACAACCTCATTTGTGCTGATACGACCACGTTTAAGTTTAGCAAACCACTTCTCTACCATTTATCTCGTTGGAACAGAGTTCGAATAATGTTTGAAAGAGGAAATTAGGTTATTGATTAACAACAACCAAGAATGGACCGGCATCTAAAACGTAGTGAATCTCATAATGGAATCAAGAAAAATAGAGGGACGTTCTTAGAAATAATACGTAATTTGATACACTTGATACTTATGACATACTTCTAAAATAAAGTCTGTTTTTGTTAGGACCGAGACTTTTCAGTCCATGTGTTACATTGGAAAAAATATAGTAAAATTGGTTGCCAAAATTCGAAAATCAAATGGACCATTGATAAAGAAACATGTAAAATAATTGATGTAAATTGGAATTAACATGTTATTCTTTGTCAATCTTTAACAGCTTACATTGAGTTCTTGGGGTAAAATAAAAATATTAGCGAAAATATAATTTGGTCTTATGTTTATCTTTTTTAAGCTATCAGACTTTTAGGATAATTGACTGCTGGGTTATAAATACTATAAAGACGAGCTCATACATACATATGTGGAAGTGTAATAGAGTATTATTTTTATAAGGGATTTATGATTAATTTATACAAGACGTTAAAGTCGTTATTACAATCTACAACTTAAATGGCTGTAAATGCATATAAGAACGAATATATGTATAAAAAAGTTAAACACATACTCAAACGCACCACACAAACACGCGAACAACACATACAAGAACAAACAAAAAAATATAAGAAAATTTTGATTGGAGTAGCGACTGAGGAGGTATTGTTGTAATTAAAGGAAGCAGAGGTAGCAAACCTTAATTAACTTATTAAAAATGCTAGTTATTCTTTATATTTTTTTAAACTGATCTTGTTGTTTTTGTGCATTTCTCATGCCTTTTGTTGTTGCTTTTTTGTAAAGTTTTGCTTTATCCTTTCTTTTTTTTATATCTTTTGCTTGCCATGAGAATAAGTCAAAAGGATGTAAAACAAATGTAAAAGGGTAAAGGTTTTTTCTTTTCTCCCTTCTCCTGTTTTTTTTTTTGCTTTTATTTGGTTCTTTTATTCTTTAATAAAACTCAAAGTATAAAAACCGTTAAAAGGATATTAAGGGAAATATGTTCAGTTGCGTTTTCTTCTTCCTCTTCTCTTTTAGTATTGTGTTATTTTATATACATATTTATTATACATTTTATATACATATATTTTTAAATGTATGTGAGTATGTTTATAGGTTTAAGTTCAGGTAAAGCTGCAAATTGTGTTGGGTATATACGTATGTAAAATAAAAACTGTATGTATGTACGAAAATAATAATAAAACAGATTCGCTTATAGATAAAACATTAAACGTAGTCAAGTCTGATATGACATAATTCTGCTATAGCGGATTAACACTGTACAGTGGAGTCTTGGCATATTAAATAAATTTTTTGCTCTTATTTTATTAATCTTAAGATTTGTTTTTTTTAATTTTTAAATTACTATATAAATTTATTTAAGTGTGACAACACCTATAGAATACAAATAAAGAGTTCAAATAATGGCCAATTTATTTATTATATTTTTTTTAACCTAAACCACTGTTCAGCGTATGTCGTTACGTTGGTCGTTTAGTTTATCTGATAGGTTTGTGTACAAACTGATAAAGTTAAGCCTTGTGTCGAACTCTTTTCAACGTTTAAAGCTCTTTTTATAATCCACGTATTTATGACAATCTCTTCCTTGGTTTTCTTTCTTTCTTTCTCGTTTTCATTTACCTTTTTCCGAGTTAAGGCATTAAATAAACTTGTTACCTATACGTATACACCTTGATTAAAGTAAATACCAACATGTGTAAATGTGTTTGCGTGTGTAAGTTCCTTTATTCCCATTTTATATTTTACCTCATTTCCGTTTTGCGTTTTCCTTTAAATCTCCTTTGTTTTTTTTTTGCATTTTAAAAAACCTTTATACTGCTTTAATTATGGCACTTTTTCGAAACAATTGTTATTTTGCCTTCAATTAGTGACGCAGTTGTAATCATTAATTCTTTTACATATTATACTGCCATTTATAAAAGTATTCGTATGTCAAGATTCGGTAAGCATAATAAGGTATGCCATGGGACAAGGCTTTGTTGGAAAATTAAAAGTATCCGTATTATTTTTTTGAAAGGAAAATTTTCAAACTAAAAATATAAATTTGGATCTAAAACAACACAGTATTCTTGGAATTAGTAATAGGTGTTAAATAGTGTACATATTTTTATTCTCGCTTATCTCACTCTCTCTATATCATTATCATATCTACTCTCTCTATATCATTATCATTGTACAGATTATATAAATCGATATTTATATTTTAGAGAACTACTTATGTTCAAGGCCGTCATGAATTATAGGCCATTCTTGTATATTTACGCATAAAGTAAGAATCATCGAGTGAATATTTTTCTTAGAAAGTTCGTTCAAAACATTGTTATTGCACTATAATAATAGTTTCAATTCAAAGGCTTCCATCATTGGTTCAAAAGACTAGACTTTATCCTATATACTTGAATATAAATTCCTTTATTTTGCTCTTAGTAACCACTACATTCACCTGGTAACCAATTCATGACCAGTTATTGACACAACGCGAAATAAGTTAAAATCGACTTGGACTACCCCTCAACGACTATTTTAGCAGTTGCAATTGCAAATACAAATTCCTCAGAATTATCCCAAAATCAACACAAGAATTTAATTTGATGCCATTTTTGCGGTAAATTGTTGGCAGCTCAGAGTTTACTTCCCACTGGTTAACCCAATTAAATCCACGCAGGTTTTATTGGGTATTATATTGAAAAAAATCCGGGTGTGTTTTTTATTTAAAGGTTTTCGTAATTTATTTACAACAAAAGTAACTATAATCTACGTATTGGGACTACAAATTAATTCGGTCTGTTTTCTAGCTCAAAAAAGATAATGAAATAACAAATTTATCAAATCGCTGCTTACACCTTTTCCCCAGAGCCAATTTCCAAATCCCATCTCGAAAAAACTTCTCTTCTTTTAAGGCACTCCAAATCTAAAGCCGTTTTTGTAATTCTTCAAAGGATGTAATAGACTCATACCTCTTTATACGATCTAGATATTTTCTGAAAATATTGGTCGTAAATTGAAATGACTTTAAAGGAGATAAATATGTGTTCCGTTTGCTTCCCTTACACTTTTTGTTAAAGGCGGAGAATCCACGGTTTTTTAGCTGTAATTTGCGCTCAAAACGAATGTCTCTCATAATTCAAACAGGCAGTTATAGCAAAATGCCATGTAAGGAAAGTCCGTATAAAGAGGGGCAATGAGCAATGTTCGGAGAATGCAGCGGATGCGGCATTTAAACGTTTCTAATAATAGTTTTGAAACATTTACGACAGAGGGTCGGGTGTTGTCGCGCAAAACAATAACTTAATCATGTCTATCTTTATATTCCGGCCGTTTTTCTCATAACTCAAACGAAGTAACTGCGGTGTGCTCCGATCACTGAGTTTTAGCAGCTCATATTACATAACGCCGCCTTGATCCCACCAAGAGTGCAAAATTGCACTATAAATACTAAAACAACGTGATTCCATCAACAAACAAAAAATATTGTCGCCTTGAACGAAAATTGGAAGCAGTTTTAAGCCCAATAAAACCCAATAATAAAACCCTATATATCTCGGTTGGTTAAAAAAAAAACCAGGGTTTTTGTCAACTCTGTCCTGAACAGCAAGAGAGCTCATATAACAGATTATTGAACACCAGCAAGTGGATGCAAATTTTTCGAACAATGCTATCCTAAGCTATGGAATACATTTTTTCATAGATTGAATTGGATGCTATTGATGTGATCAATAGTTGGTTTCAACAAGACGTGGTCCCCTCGATCATTAGATTTTAGCAAAATTAAATTTCTTTTAATGGGGTTTTTTGAAGTCTGAGCTCTATGTCAACATGCCCTGAACGAACCATGTATACAAAAAGAAGTCAAACGCAATGAAATTTAGCCACAATTAAGCAGAAAGGTCATGAAAAATTTCTACAATAGATTGTGTATATTCCAGTAAAGGCGTGGAGGCCATTTGCTCGATATGTTTTTCCATAAATAACACTACCCTATGCACTTTATGATTCAATGAAAAATTAACAATATAAATACTAAAGACACTGTTTCCTATTTAATTCAATTCCTGCGTTAACCTTGGAGCACCCTTTGAAGTCAAACAATTTAATTTAGAACATACTTGATTACTTAATTATAATTAAAATAATTTAAAAATCAAGAAGAGCGATATTAGATTTTAGTATGCAATTGAAGTAGTTCGCAGAACTGATGCCCTTCATATTGAAACTTAATTTTTTTCAAAGAATATTTGCTAAATGATTTTGTTTAATAATTTTAAACAAAATCCTTTCATTTCCCCAGCGTTTATTACTTGCCAGTTCAATTAATTTAATTGAAAAGAATACATAAATAAATTGGATACAAAGACAGAGAAATAAAATAAGACAAATGGCAACAAAGTTGTTTGGCTCAATATGTGATTTCCTAAAATGTCTAAAATTTAAGCGGCAGCAATAACTCTGTTCGACTACAGAAGAAAGAAAATTGAAATTGTAACTGAGGAAACAATAAAAACCGCAGTTTACTATGAATTTTAGCCAACACAACACTCGATTGATTTACAATAATGGCCTTCTATTTATGCTTCAGTGATCATAAAGTGGTCATAAAACGTAAAATGTTACTGTCGCTGTTGCTGCTGCGACATACAATTGAAGGCTTAACTCCGTAAAGGCTTTATTGCATAGTCATATATTCTGAAAATATATGGACGCATGTCAGCAGACGTTTATAAAAGGTTTACAAGTTTATATATTTTATAGATATAAGTGACTTTTAATGTCTTATGGGGATACTTTTAATGTGTTTGAAGGACATATTTGTTATAAATTGTGTTGAGGTTTAACATTTTATTTTTGTTGTACATAAAAATTAAGGTTGTTATCGATTGCTTGAAAATAAAATATCAAGAATGGCATAAAGTATTCGTATGGTAAAACGAAGAGGAGAATGCAAAATATGTTCGATTTATTTTAAGAAATTCGTTTATATTAATTTCGTTACTTGTTCAAACCTTATTCTAAGAGTAGCATTAAGACATAAGCTTTATTTGAAATTCTTACTTGTTTGCTTAAGTTTTTTCTCAAAGGCCGAATTATTTTATTCTAACCAACACTTAACCATTGAACTTCATTTCGAATCTAATTTCATGGTTAATATATAAAACTAAAAATGAGTCAAAAAGACAAATTTTAATAAATTTTAACGAACAAAAATTAAACATTTTAAATTGCACACTATGATTGGGAAAACAGTATGAAAGTTACATAAGTATTTTCGTATTTTAGTTCCTCATAATTTGCAAAACATTTTTGTTTAAATACATGTATCGCTCTTTTACTTCAATAGTATTACACAATTTGTACGAAAAGCTGCTTTAATTTTTTAATTACCTATGATTTAGCAAATCGAAATAGGTATTTTGATATCAAATGCTCCTTAAAAAATTGTATTTTTCACATAATATTTGTACAACAAACATAAAATAATTGAGAGAAATACTCGTATGAAAATTGACAAAAGGTTTAAATTACATAATATGAGAAGTAACATCACATGTCAACACAATGGGGCGGATCTGAAAATACCATATATGATAATAATTACTCGTATGTAAGCACGGCGTGCTTTGCTACCCCCATCTTATTTATTACCTTAAATGCTATCGTAGTTAAGTTTTTGACTATGCAGTCAATTAGACCAAATTCTAAAAATTTTACTGTAACCGTTCCCAAGATATACAGAAATCAAAATTTACATTGTACAGGATATATCACGTCCAACTGTCCAACTCTTCCCAGTTTCTTACTGATGATTTGTGTTGACTACTAAGTCAATCAGTACAAATTTTAAAAATTTAGCTTCTTCGTTCTCAAAATATAATAAAATGAATATTTACTTTTTATGGGATGTATCACACCCACTTGTCAAATTCCACAAAATTTTTGACCGCTGATTTTTATTGACTATGAACCTATTTGCGCCAAATTTAGACACTTTTTGTTACAGTTTTGAAGATATAGACAAATAAATATTTGCTTCGTATAGGCGTGGCACTGCGCGGTTTGAATTTTTGAAATTTATATAGCCTATAGTTCCTTCCAAATATACGGAGAGATAGAGATAGAATAATCAAACATACATACACACATTCATTTTTACATACAAGATTTACTGAATTAGATATTTTATTTTCGGTTCTCCCAAACAAGTTAAAAAGTGGGCGGAATTATATAAATGGGCGTAGTACATCTCATTCATACTAAATATGCAATTATGTATATGTCAAGAGTGGTGACAGTAAAATACTCGTTATCTTACCACATCAGCCAGTGTCTTTCTAACTATGCTGTTTAAATGCTTGAGCTTAAGTTGGGATCACACGATTGACTCAAATAGACTAATCTGATATAAATTTTATTGTGACAACTTAGCGCGCAATAATAAAATTGTCCCAATTAACAATTCTGTATTCACACGGTTGTCTTATTTTTTACAAAATTTATTGTCACAAGATGGCGCGAAACGATATATTAAAAATAATTAGACCAACGCTGTCACACGATCGTTCTAGTTTACGGCAACTCTGTAAGTCAGAAGTTGTGGTAAATAAAATTTTTTTTTGCGTTCAAGATGGTTCGATCGTTCTTTAAAAAAAAAGAAAATTGCCTCCTCTTTAATTACATATATTGGGGTCATTTAGTGAATAAATAAATGAAAAGAAATAAAAAAAAGAAGGAGTGTGCGGGTCAGGTATTGGCCCTCAAAAGTATATATTAATTCCCGTAACATTCCATGGAGGAACATAGGGACTTCTCTCAGTCAATGAGCTGCACCCGATTCTATTTTTAAACTCATTGAAAGTGACCTCCAGGTTAACGCCGGCTCCGAACGGCAAAATCATTTAGATAAGTTTTCAATAGCAGTAATACTACTGATAACCAGTTACTAGCTAATGTTATGAGGTGATACCGCTGCCGAAAAACTTTTTTCTTTTTTAAGATGGGTCTGTCCTGGTATTGAACCGACGACCTTCTGGTTGGTAGGCGGGTATCTTACCTACCGTACCACAGCGGTACACTCATTCTCACAAGTAAAAATGATTTATTTTCTGAAAAATAAAAATTGGATCGGCTTTGTTTATCAGGTGACCGTTTGTAAAAATAATGAAAAAAAGAAATGGTGGAAGTTTGTGATGCAATTTACATATAATTAATTTATAGAATGCATATTTTAAGGGATGAAAATTATAAACACGGTATAAACACGCGTTTTTGCAGAAAAAAATCAATTAAAAAATAAAAATCGGTGATTATTGTCTTTTTCAATTGCCACACAAGAATACAATAAAATTTGGTGTATTTTTGGAATTTACATTGGTGTATGATTGCGGATAAAGCTTTCGCAGGATTGTCGAACCAGGGTTGCTTTTGATTGGGGTAAATAAGCACAATAATGTTGTGAGTTGCCGTATGAGCCAATAAATTGTATAATCACACGATTGGCATATAAAAAACACTAATTATTGGTGCATTACGACAATCGTGTGGTCCTGCCTTTAGACCGAAAGGGAATAAAATGGAAAAAAGGTAAAAATGATAGCTAAGATAAAATAGTTCAAATAATAATAAATCATAAGGTACTCCGAATTTTAGCAAGTGGTTCTATGTTTCCCTAAAAGTAATGTTATAAATAATGAAAACGGCTGGGTTGCATTTTTTTAATTGTGTTTGTATTTATAACTTATAAAAAGGTATTTAACGCTCACTCTCCTACGCGTGTATCTCGATACATGAACGTGAAATATTTCTTAACCAAACGAAATACAGATTTAGTGTTCCGCAATTACTTCAACTAAACCTTTTGTAAGTTTATTTTTTCATCATTATCTCCACCAATTGGTTTGAATTGGCTGTATTGGCACCTAAAGACAAATAGTCCTTTCCCTCTTGATGAGGGTACCCGGGTACCTGTAAATATCTTCTTATGTTTTGTAAGAAAAAAGTAAAACTAATAATATTTGTTGGAGAAGAAATTATTTTGCCATGCCTAACTCATTATGCCTATTTACAACTATCGCATTATTTACATGTTTTTTGATTAAATTTCGAATCATTAGCCCTGCAAAAGTAGTAACGACCATTTAGTGGCAACCAATGAGTTTCACCATGTTTAGAAGTATCTGATGGGTCTATAGCATCCTGGCAAACTTCTTTAGGGATGGATTTGTTTGGCATAAGTTCGCGAGCTGCCCGAACGTTAGCGTATTGCTCTATTCGATTATGATTAGCTCTTTCATTCATTTTCTGAATTATCAACTACACACTAACTGACCTAAATAATCCTCGTCAAGAGCTTTATATCTGTTGTTTCTTTTGTTTTAGTTTTTTTTTTTTTTTGGCGGTTAGAATATACTAGGAATGCACTCAGTGAAGCCACGTCGATGTCAAGGGCCATCTATTTGCTTTTACGTTTGGCTGTATTTGGGCACCATCTGGTTCATAACGTCTACTCCGCCTTTTATTCTAGAATTCATTTTTCTGCTCCTTTCCATTATTAAAAACTGGCACTCATCGAGTATAATGCGTTGTTGATAGAAAGTATACACTCTTCATTTTCTTGGTCATGACAGACAAAAGAGTTGGAATATATATCTCGTTTTGCTGAAGAGTACCGATAAGACCTATTCCTCTAACTTAAAGAAAAAAGTGCTAAAGTGCTAAAAAAAATTATCTGTTATCACATTTATTCCTTATTGTCTGTAAAAATCAACCAGAGCTATGACAATATCTTCATCAACATTCACCTGTAGTTGACCGCCGGTAAATGGTTCCATACAAAGGACATACAAAACAGTAAAAAATATTCAGTAAAACTGGTTCGAAATCTAAATAGAACTGTTCGTCCGCTGTCACATTTTCATCTGTATAATATCTTGTAGATGTTGCAAATTGGATCGACTTTGCCTGTTAATTTAAGTGAAAGTATTATCAGAACGTATTACGCGTAGTACGATATTTGCTGAAATCAATAGCAATTCAAAGATTGCTGTTTATAATGAAGGACTGTAATTTCTCTTATCAACTTCTCCAGATATCGAACTAAATTTGTGAGATTTCACATTTAGAACTGTAATTTCACAAGCAAACAAATACGGGTATCCGCATACGCATGTCAGGAATCTACGTGTGTATACCATACGTTATCAGTATCAATTCAAATTTTAAATTAGTTTTGATTAGAAAAATATTTTTCCCTTTTTTCTTGAAACAATTTCCTTCTTTAATAAGCTCAAGTCAATATTATTAATTATATCACTTATTTTTGTGACTGTTTATTTCGAAATTAAATGTATTGTTTTAAATAAGACTAATTTAAGTTTTGTATTGCATTCCCTTCTAATGTTTTCCTAAATACAAAATAAATTTTGCTTTGACGCGTCTTCAGTTTCTTACCTTAAACAAGGTTAAACAATATGAAAATATAATTTGGTTCAGTGTGAATTTTATATAATTTTGGTTGTTTTTCAACTTTTTTTATTAATAATTCTTCTGTCTTGTATTTGCTATACATATACCCAACAAACTATACTACAGCAGAAACTATAAAGCAAAAAACTCTTTTCCAGACACACAAAAACGCATTAAATTTATTAGTAATACAAAAACCAAAAAGTAGATGAAATTTAAAAAGCTACGCACAGTTGAGCAGTATAGAAGCAATTGTAAAATATGTAAATATTACATGATGCATGTAAAAAAAGAGAAAACTCTCAGGCACATATACTCGAGCATGTAAAGAATTCAATATTATTACCGTTTACGTCTTTCATTCTTACAAGTCGTAGTAACTTTGTTTTTGTTGCAAACACGCACTCATTACTTACACAATTACTTATATATTTGTAGTCACTGTGTAACTAGTAGATGCATGAATGACTTTGAAACCATATTTACCAACTCCAACTACTTCCCCTTTATTTTTTGTTTTGTTTGCTCTACAATACTTGTAATAATTTTCTTCTCACTACTGTATGAATTGAAAATTATTTGCAAGTTGCAGAAATAAAGCGTGTGTAACGGTGTATTTGTATTTTCATGAAACGTTTACTTTTAACGCATAAATGTTGTAAGTTTTCCTTCTACTTTTTTTGTATTTTATGTATATAAAGGTGTATATACTCGTACTTGTTTAATTTACACGCATACATTCAGCTCTTTTTGTTTCTTTTGTTTTAACAATTCAACTGACATTTATTACACTTATGCATTTCTTCCTGTTTCTCTCCTTCTTTTTGAAAGTGTTTTAAGTTCAGTTGTGTGTGTATATGGTATGTTGAAGTCGACACAAAATATTGTTGCAAAATTGTTTTATACGTAAGACTTGCCTGTTAGTTTGAGTAAATGTGTGGGAAACTTTTATTTGAAAATCAAAAAAACCTTTAAACCACGACATGTTTTCTACGGTTTTATGAAATATGACTAAGCAGAAGCGTAGGATCTTTTAAAAATGAATGCAGAAAGTAAAAGTCTTTTAAAAAAGACCAATTTTTTTTAACTTAAATATTTTAAAATGAAAATTAGCAATAAGGAAATAAATGTGAAATGCATACACATTTCAATAATTAAAAAATATATATTTTTTTTAAATAATAGCGGAAATCACTCTTTGTTGTAAATTTGCAATTTACCACATATGGTCTGAATTTCAGCAACAAAGAGGGAGTTGTTTTATAGAACCTTTAGGAAATTAAAAATATTAAAATAAATAAATAAGAAATATTTTTTGAAAATTTTGTCAAAAAAAATACATATATTTTTCAATATTTTATATATTTTATACCTAACCCTGTCTTTAATTAATTTTTTACACGTTATCCCTTGGAATGTGTCTACCGTGCAAAAGCAGGTTTAAGTGTTTTGAGTATATAAACAAAATAATAAAACATAGGTGTTTAAGTATAGCAAATTTGCAATGATTTATTGTGTTGTAAATAAGCTTAAGTCTAGCAAATGCCCACTTTCATGTAATTTGTTGTTGTGACGTGGAAAAATGTAGCAAATATACTAGATTTGCCACGTTTGCAAGACATGCAATGCCTGTTTGCAACAAAGAGTGATTTGCCTGAATATAAACATTTTTATTTTTATTTATTTATTTATTTTTTCGTTTGATTTTTTTTTTATAACCTTGTTTTCTTTTTAATATTCGAATTTCTTGTTTTCATTAAATTTTGTTCGTTTTGTTTATTCTCTTGGCCTTGGTTTTCTTGATGTTTATCTCAAGCCCAACACTACGAGCCAATCTTTCCAGGTGCTCCAGTTCGACTGCATATTGGAAATCTTATGCGAGAGTAGACATTATGTCATCCAGCACGATGGTGAATAGCTGAAGTGATAGTGGGCATCCTTGTTTAACTCCAGCATTGGTGTGGAATGGTTGGCTGATGTTTCCGTTGTGAAGAACTGAAAGTTCTGCATCCTCATACATCGCTCTAATTATTCGAATTATATTCTGTGGTACTCCTTTGGTTCTTAGTGCTTTCCGTATAGCCGTTCTCCTGATGGTATCAAACTCTTTCTTGAAATCGATGAATAGTAGATACAGTAGGGTACGCCATTCTTCTACGCCATTCTATGCAAGTATCGTAAATATGGTGTTAAGTAAAGTAATTCCTCTCCAATTATTACAGTCTTTTAAGTCGCCACTTCTTGGTAACTTTGCAATGATGCCCTTCGTCCACGTAGGAGGCAGCCTCTCCTCCTCCCATACTGATCGTCATTTGGTGTATTGTCATCATTTTCTTCATGACTAGAAGGAACGATTAACGAAATTTCTTTTTCTTCTGGTGAAAAATATTTTGTCTACAGACTTTGTGTGGTTGAATTTTTTAGTTGCTTAAACAGTTTGTGATATTCAGAAAGTAGATCGTGAAGATTCATTGCTCGTTCGCGATCAACATTAAAAATTTTGCTTTGCATTAACGTTCTTAAGAAATTCACACATTTTCTTTTTTTTTAATTAAGATGCTTAACTATTTCTCCACAATCTCTTCGATATTATCCGTAATTAAACCAATGATATCGTCGTCGAATAATGACACTTCTATAAGTAGTGCAGTAGCAGAGAATTAAATTATCGCCTTCAATTTGGCGATTCAGGGCTAAAATTTCATCTGATAATGTCAATATTTCTCATCAGTGTTACCACCAACAAAGTCTGTATATACAGCTTTCCAGCATACATTTAAGGTTTGAAGTCGTATTTTTGATGCAATGCAGCCATAACAATGCAATCGAATATTGTAAATTTTTCCCACACTTCGTTTGATCTTAAAGCTTCACTTCAAACAATCGAATATTTAAAATCGCATAAATTTGAATTCCCATAAAATGAGTGTACTCGGTGTTATTTCATTCCTACTATTGCCTTTAAAAACACTTAAAGCAGCAAGAATTTTATTATCACATGTAAGTGGGGTTAAAATAAAGTGTAAAATTAAAATTTTTTAAAAATCTTTCATCTGATGTGCCATTTAATTCACAAAAGGTTTGTCATTAACGAAAATAAATCGTAAAATAACCAAAGGAGGTGTAAAAATAGTCACAACTTACTTCAAAAGTGGTGTTTCAAACGTAGCTACAAGTAACCTTGTAGCAAATAAGGCTCAGATAAATAGGTTGCCATGATCCACACACTACGAAAGACCTTATTGCGTTAAAAATGTCTCTGAAACGTTATTTCTCGATTTGGCGACGAAAGACAATCTTCTGCTGCCACCAATCTAGAGAGGGTCATTTAAATGACATTGTACTCCGTACATAATGGCAAGCTCCAATCATTATTATGAAATTAAACTTTAATCGAAATCTTAGCTTCGTGTGAGTTTTACTTGACTTTACCTTTGAAACTGAATAACCCTGTACCTTTACACTGTTTTAAATGAGGATAATATTTTTCCAGTATCACTTTTAGCTGAAGATGAATTCCCCTTATTCTTTTATTGATACTTTTATACTTTGACCTACCGATTTGTAATTAAAGAAGAGGTGCTCTCATTGTGTTTCAGCATGTTTTATAATTCCAACTAGTGGTACGTTTAGGTCTGTGTGTGTATGTTAAGTTACAGTAAGTAAACAGCTGTTCAATCTACATGGTTCTGTTTAATAAAAGTATTTAAGTTATTTTAAACCAACAAATATTATTTTAGTTTTGTAGAGCTAAGATCAGTTAACAATATAAAAAAATTAACAATATTCTTGTATTTGTTTAACTTGCGCAAGGATATATATAATTAAAATAAATAAAATAAAATTAATTAAATTAACATCACAAACGTTCGTGTACACATTTTATGGTTTTTAGCAAACAAATTCTAAAAATTTTGTCAATTTATTATTTAATATGGTGAACTCTATTTGTTATTTCTTCTTGAAGTCGTAAATGCATCGAATCCTGGAAATGCTGGGAATTTTTATTCATCTTCTACTAAAATATTGATTAGATATGCTCTTCCTCTCACTTCCTGTTTTCGTTTTTGGCGACCTAGATGATTCTAAAGGTGCTCTTTTAGGTTAAGATCAGGTGCCTAAGAAGGAGGTTTAAGTAGTATAGTTTAATACAGAAGCCATTCCTTGGCGATAAGTAATTTAATCCTAACTGTTAGGGACTATCTTCCAAATTATTGTCTTAGAAAATTCAGATATAAATCCATAGTTTCATCAATAATTACAAGTTTTTCAACTCTAAGCCAGGTTTGTGACTCCTACTAGTTGCCGTCCATGTTTTACCTGCAAAAGTGTATCTACATAAAAAATTTGTGAATGCATATTAAAAAAATTTCTCTATTTCTTTTTCAGTTTTATTAAATGTTCTTGATTAACATTTATATGTATAAATCATACAATTTTTTTGTTTTCTTTGTGCTAAATGCAATTCGTCATGTGATTTTCGCTTCGCTTATTTAGCAAATGTAGAACATCTACAGCAAAAGCAACAACAATTACAAAACATAAAATATGTGAAAATATCGAAAACAAATACCAAGCAAACAATAGTTATTTAATTCATAAAGCAACAAATTGTATCTTATACGTATGTATGTACGAGAAAATCACTTAGATATTCATATGTAAAAATTAATATGTATGAATGTATGTTTGTATGTATGTATTTATATGCATATGTAAAACACATGTGTAAATCAGTTGTTGAGAAAATTTCCTTTTCATAAATAAACATAACGAATAACAAGTTTTGAATCAACTCCTACTCATTCAGCTCCTTCTTTTATTATTTATTTATTAATTATAGTCTAATACACGAGTAGCTGCTGTTGAGTATTGTAACGGCGAGAGTGTGTGTGTTTATTTATTTAAGAAGAAATTAATAAATAAATATATTCATACGTCTGATAAATACAAAATAAACACTATGTATTCTATAGCAGATGTTAAGTAATTAGGTCTAGTAAAGCTATGATAATGTAAAGTAATAAAGCATTAGAATTATGATAATTTGGTTATTTGCCGTTAGTACTCATATTTCAAAATATATTATATATACATACATACGAGGTCGGAGTGATATTAAAGCTAAGTAAGTAGGAAAAAAACCTTTTTTTCATTTTCCAACATAGACTCCGTTTAGCTCAATACACTTAGTAAGACGATTTTCCAACTTTTTTATACCATCTGAATAATATGATTTTGGGAACTCCTCAAAATACGCATTAGTTTCGGTAATCTCTTCTTCGTGTGAGATTAATTTTTTCCTGCGATCCATTTTTTTAAGTTTGGAAACAGGAAAAAGTCACTAGGGGCTAAATCTGGAATATAAGGTGGATGATCAACCAATTCGAAGTGGATTTCCCGTAGTTTTAGCATCGTATCTAATGCTGTGTGAACCGGTGCGTTGTCTTGAAGAAAGAGCACTTTTTTCTTGTTTAAATGTGGTCGCTTTTCCTTGATTGCATCAACCAATTGATCCAATAATAACACAATTTTAAATTTTTTAACTTTTATGTCCACTATATTTGAAGATCGGCTTTTAATTAAAAAAAAAAAAAAACGAGAAGCAGTTGGAAGAAGCAATGTGTAAGTTATAATGTTTCTTACGAATTCCCCTTCTAATCAGTTAATCAATGCTATAAGAAAACAAAATCTGATTTCATACATGTGCCTCTATAGAACAAGCATTTAATTTAAATTTTATTAAGATTCTTTTGTCTAATACTCGTATTCAAGTCGCGACGTTACGGTTTTATTCCTTAATATGGTTGTTCAAGTTTTCCTACAACTTTTTAAGGTTGATGTTTGAGACTGCTTAAATTCATACAAGAGTCTTCAGTTTCCCCCCACTCATATAAAGATGTTTTACTCAGGAACTTACTACATACATAGAACATTTACACAATAACAACCACTACAATATTTTTTGCTGATGTTGCTGTTAAATCCTTACACTAAATAATTAGCACTATTCAGAAAAGGCAAGATATGGTATTAGAAAATAAAGAAATTGTGTATTGGAAAAACTTTTATATATATGAATGTATGAATGTATGTATGTATGAATAAAAGTTATAAATTAATATGTATAAATAGATGTGCATAAGAACGATGTTGCTGAGTATTATGTTGAAACATATAAAGATTTTACTTACCATATAAATAACATACACATACTTTGTGCGTATTATGCTTTTGTTAAGAGAAGAAAAGTGTATCGCCTTATTTTCCCCATCACATATTTTTGTGTGTAAAACTGTTATAAGAATATTATGATTTGTTATTATTATTTTCTCTTTTTTTACTTATTTGTGGTTTTATTATTCTTAAAAGTATTAAATACTATTATCTTATAAGACGCATATATTTAGTCTTGTAATTAATTATGTTTTCTTGCTGCTTGTTTTAATATTATTGCAGAGCAATTTCATATTTTTGTTGGTGATCTAAGTTCAGAAATTGAAACTCAACAGTTACGTGAAGCTTTTACACCATTTGGAGAAATATCGTAAGTATTAAAATAAAAATAAATATATTAAGAAATATGTGCCGTTTTTCAAAACTAGATAAGTTTAAGAAATGTTTAATGTTAGTAACTTATTGAATAAATTTATTAAAATGTATACAAAGAAACAACTATGACTTCCTTAATGATAGTATTAGTTGTAAGACATTAAGTACTTTAGTACTTTACATTTGCCAATTGGCAACAAATTTATTACTTTGCAAAAATTAATTACACAAGTTTGCAAATTCTAGCCAATGTTTGGACCAGAGCTGATGAGAACTTAATCTTAATGTTATTTGAGAAGCTAAATTCGAATTCAGGTGAAAAATAGTATCACGATTGGGCAAAGTTAAAACGTGGCGAATCGCACTTGAAATATGCCTTGAAAACTTTTAAAATAAAATTTATGTTTATAAAAATTACATTTTTTACATGCATATGTTCAATTGTATAGTACGAACATAAATAATTGAAAATTAATAAAAATAAAAAGACATTGAAATGTTCTTTTTATCAGTTTGTATATTATTTTATTTCAAAATAGTGTTCAACTTGAGATGCGATGCGCCACGCCTTCTTTTTTTTGAAAACCATATCTTTTTGCATAACGCATTTTTATACAAAACCATACATTTTAGGGGGAGTTACGTCCTCTAACTTGCAAAAATTTTCTTCCATACAACTAAAGACCACCTTACTCTACATAGATAACATACACCTATCAGACGTATACATATTTTGTTTTATACTACATCTTTGTCGTATTTTATGCTCAGTATTCTCCGCCATTATCAGTAGCTTGCTAGTGGTAATTGTTTTTGTGGAATAAGCTGATTTTATTTCTGAGCAATAACAGGACCATACGTTATCTCTAGTGAATTATTTTAAGTTCATTGTGTTGTTATTTTACTAAAAGTTTTTAGTTATTCTTCAAACATTTGTTTCAACAATTTTTTATAATAATGGCATGTAAGCGAGAATTGGATGAGAAAATTTCTGCCATGTTACAGATGAAGCGCTTTATTTTAGATGACTCAATTTAATCTGAAACTGTAAGTAGATTGAAGTGACCTTATTTTTCTTTTTTTTTTCTTTTGTTTTATTGATTTTTATAACTGCTTCCAAATATCGTTCAAGTCTATACTATTTTATACAATCACGTTGTTTTAGTATTTATAATGCAATTTTGAAATGTTGGTGGTAACAAGGCGGTATTGTGGTCTATGAGCTGCTAAAATTTTTGATCGGAGCAGACTGCTGTCGCTTTGTTTAAAATATGCACTCAACCGTTAAGCTATCAAAAGTACTTATTGAACGCTGACAGTTCCTGGGCAGAGGGGAATCTTGCTTCATTGCTAGACTCACCTGGCCTGGTTTGGACCCAATTAAATTAAATCATGGCAGCATCTTCTCTACCGTGTCTATCATATCATTGGGCATTGGGTTATGGGTAGGCACGCGCAATGGCTGTGCTGACCGGCGAATGACTTCTGCCGAGGTTGTAGATTTACTTCCTATGCCCGCCTCCATTTGGACGTAGATTGCTTACACTTGGCTCGCTCTTTCTCGATAGCTTATCGGAACTGTCGACCATTGATACGGGATTCTGCTTCTATGTGAAACCTCTGGATGACTCTGGCGGCTAATACAAGGGCTTCACTTCATGTGCGCTATCACAACGGGCCGCTATGTAAGCACCAGTGTGCCTTGACTAAACGAGACGCCACTAACCTAACCAAAACTATGCATTATGAGGGAAACGGCCGGAATATAAAGACAAACATGACTAAGTTGTTCTTTTGCATTATTAGAAACGACCACATGTCCGTAATGTCCGAACACTGCTCCTTCTGACTATTGCCTGTTTTTACGGATACAATATCTGCTGACATGCCATCGAACCAGTTCTTTAGGAGATATATAAAATCGACTTCAAGACTAGAAGTTTTTCTGAGATGGGATTCGAAAATTGGAAAAGAGGTGCGGAAAAGCAGTGAAAGTTTATAAAAAAAAATTTATAATCTTTTGTTCTCAAACACAGTCCAAATTAATTTGTACTCCCAATGCGTAAATTAACTAGAAAAACCTTTAAATAAAGAACGGGTTGGTTTAATTGGGTTGCCAACCCTGTTTATAAGACAATAACATACAAGTTGACGAGGTCAAAGAAATTATAATCCCATTCAAGGTGTTTCGACCTCTGATCGTTTAATAGAAATTTACGAGCTCAATGAGGCTATTCAAGCTGCTACGAATTTTGACAGCATAATACAGTTTCGTCGAAATACTTTGAGAAGTAAAACCCATCACTGCTGAATTACTTCAAAGCGCTGGTAAGACTGCAGCAAAAAATGTATTTTAAGCACAACTTCTACTAATCAAAAGCCTTTAAATAGCAAATAATTAAAAAAAAAATCTTGTCTTATCCTACACGACACCTTTTATGCAAACTAAGCTTGAAACTACCATTTTATCAAAACCATTGGGTGACATCATTTAAAATTTTCATACTGCCAAAAATGTTTTACATAACATTGAAACTCATCATGTTTCTAGAAAAAAGATGTTGTCCTTCGAAAATTTCAATAAATGTCAAAAATGTTTGTGCCAAATGTGAAAAAGCTGCATCTGGACAACATAAAAAACTAGTGTGCGACTCTTACATATAACGATTGCAAAATAATGTTTCTTTGACAGAGATATACATAAATACCTAAACTAATTTAAGAAAAATCTACCTTCTTTTTGTATATGTTTTTGAGTCCTTCGAAAAAGGCGGTATATTTTATATTAATTTTCGATATATATAAAATTTATCGTTATTTCTTTTTATTATTTTTTAATCAAACTTTTAAGTTAACAAAAGAAGAGTTTATTAAATAACTGATCTCAATAACACATATATAATTTTTGAATTTTTTGTGTCCTTAAAAGAATGCTAGAAATCTTTCTAGAATACCGTTACTTTCTAGAGTTAAAGATTGTTTTTAGTTTTCGAGTTCTCGCAAAAAAATATGACAAGAATAGGTGGAAAAAATATTAAAACTGTGATGAGTAATGGATTTGTCCATCATTTTCATATGTATAAAATGTTTTATATATATTTGCTTTTAAATTTTAATTAAAATCTGTAACTAATAATATAGTATTTTCAATATTATTATTAAATTCCACCTCAAGGAAAGAAACCAATGCAAAATGATCTTTTTTATCTGTAAAAAAAAAACTTAAAGCAATATAAATAAATTCATTTCTAATTTAAATGATAACACTATTACCTGCTGCTTTCAACTCAATTAATTCAAAATTTTGTCTTCGTCTTTTGATTTCCTCCTTTTAAATATAATCTTTACTTGAAAGTCTTGATCCTTTGTACAAAAATTATGAAACACATTAAACTAAATATCTACTGTTTATTGGTAAAAAAAAATAATAATAATAAAGAAATTGAATTTTTAAACTTTATCAAATTTAAGCCACCCACTGTAACACAGTCATTTCTTTACATTCAATTACACAATTTGCCAACCCCACCTTCTGAATTTTTTTCAGAAATTATACACGAATTTATTCAGCAGCACATTTATGAAGAAAAAAGATACTTAGATAGGACGGCAGCACAAGAAAAGACACATCCAAACCATGACGAAAATAAATAAAGCGTGAATAGAAATGCTAGCAACCAGACAATCCGTTGCCAACATTATCATAATCAACACCTTCGTTAACACCAACCATTCATTTATGGTACATCCATCCATCCATCCACAAACTCTTATCCAAATAAAAAGAAAATTTTTAGAAAATTTTTTGGTGTTGATAAAGGAACGGTGTTGTTGTATAGCATAATGATATGATGAGAAGACTAGGCAAAAGAACAATAGCAACCACGCTATAGAATCTCTGAAGACCCTGTTACACATATTTCTAATCATAAGAATTCATTAAGTTCTTATTTCTTTTTATTTTGCTTGTCTTGATTAGGAAAATATATTCACATGTTAAATGGTGAGAATTTTTGAGATAACCTTATGTGTACAAAGACTTTAATATTAGTAGTGTACGATGGTTGTGTGATAAGTTTTTGACGTATATGTATGAATGAAAAAAAAACTTAACGGTTGTTTTTTAACATTTTTCTTAACATTATCCTCTGCAGTCTGCTTAAAAAATTAAATAATTAAGGTAATACCAAAATCAGGAAACGTTTATGTATGAAGACATTTCCTAATACAAGATCTTCATTAAATAAGGTTAACAATCAAAGATAAATTTTTTTGTGACGTAACGTAAAGTAACTTTCCAAAATTTGTCAATAATGCCTTGGGGCTGCGGATTCCATTTCTACCAGAATTTTTTATCAGTTACTCATTTTAAATATGCTTTCAATTTTTTAAATTTTATTTTGCATAAATCTCTTACAATAAATACTAAAAATTGCTTAAATAAAAAAGAAAAAAAATAAACCTTTAATTTAGTAACCCTAATGTGATCGACGATGTACCCAGGTACTTATTCCGTTTTGAAACTGGATTTTTTGAAGAAATTGATAAAAGCTGTACTTGAAACTTCTTATGAGCTCCTAACTCTGAATATATTATCAGTTTTCACAACTTACAACATTCATATAGACATAGCATGTCGACTAGGAATATCGATTATTAAATTTTTTTCAGAAACCTGTTTTCGAATAATTCGAAAATTAGAAATATGAAAAAAATCGCTTTTGGTTTAATAATAATTTAAATAACCGGTTAACCGGATCTTATATTTAAATAAAATTATTCTTAATGCTTGAAGCGCAGAGCTGGACCACGTCGTTTTAACAATAAACAGAAGCTGACGTGGAGTTTAAAATTAAATTGGCAATCAATACTAACAATAATTCTAATAGAACTTATAAAAACTATGCCAAGACGGTGTGCGGAGGCCATACAAGATAAAGTTTGTTACACAAAGTACTGAAAGTTGCTTACGTTTTGAATAGCTACTCAAAGACCTAATTTTCTTTTGGTTGTTGTATAACTTGGTAGATAATGGAATTAAAGGTTTGTTATTATAATTATAATTTAAGTGCATAAGATTTAAATGTTTAACTCTGAATAAATCTATTAGTAATGTATGAGTCCTTGATTGCCTCGACAAGATAAGGTGCTTAGATTTCGATCAGCGCTGTATGCAAGTTCATGCACCACGTATTTACTAGTGTGTGTGTCACTGTGGTATGTTTGGCAAGACACCCACCTTCCAAACAAGAAGTCGTCGGTTGAATTCCAGTCCACACTACTGACAACTATCAACAGCGATATCATCTAACAATATTACTAGCGACTGGTTATGTGTATTTACGCTGTGAAAAACTCCACTAAATAATATATTTACCGTTCGAAGCCGTCGTTTGTGGGTCGCTTTCAACGAGTCTAGTTGATCATTCTCCATACATAAAAATCAATATTTATTTACAGAATATGATTAAAAGTTATTGTTGCTCAAGTGTACATATCTTTTTCGATCTACCTTCGTTTTCACGTTCTCTGTGAGACATTCCAGGTTGCCATATATACAAAAACAATAACTAAATTTATACAAGTAGTTAAACGATGAGCATATTCGCAATGAAAATATACAAATTATAAAAATTTTACTTATTTAAATTAACCGGTTATTCGTGTTTAATTAACCGGCTTATTCGGTATTTGAAAAATGAAGATTTTGAAAAAACTGTATTGGGGAAAACCAAAAAACCGGCTGAAACCCGTCGAAGAATAACCGTCCGATCTCCCTAATATCGACTTACTTTCAAAACCCGTAACTCTCCGACAAGGTAGCCGGGTTCTAGTGTCACTTATTATTTCTGGATTTTATTATAAATTACATTTTATTATAGTAAAAGAAACTAAAGAATTACTATAAATTTTTGAGCTATCTGGTTTCAAACTCGTTTCACACTCTTTTCAGGGTATAATATCTATTGGAGTTCAAGTGCAAGTTTTAGACATAAAGTTAGAATTTTTAAAACGCTGCTTTAGTTTCCAATTAATAATTGTGAGCTAAGGTCTTTTAACAATTGTCTGGGGCGGTCTGTGAAAGTAAATTGTGCACTGTGTTCAATCTATGTCTCAATTATTCTCATTTTTCTATATTCAGTATAATAATTCAGTATCACCATATTCAGTAAAAAAATTAGAACAATTGTTGGAGATATAAGCAAAAAAATCTTGTGTGACTTCGTATGATGCCAATGTTACTACCAAAAAATAAGGACAGTGGTCACCGTGTGCAAATATATTCGCCCAATAATTCCTCCATGGTGTCCACATCTCCTACAGTTTTATCATTATAGCTTATAATTTCTTAATTAGCAGTGAAAGTGTTTTCTACAGACGGCGAAAAATGTATGGAAGACATCATTATTACTTTTTTCTTTTCTGCTACATACGATCATAAAGCCGCCTTTTTTGTTAAATTTGAAATTTGCACAAAGTAATTTGCCTGAAATATACTTTTGTTTTTCTGACTATTCAATGAGCGTTAGATTCCACGAAGTTATTTTTTTTTTCGGCAGTTCACGCACAAGAGCGATGTAGAGAAAGTAATAATCAGTTTTAATATTTCTTCCAGAGTTTCTTTACTAACTAACACAATATAAAACCGCTCTTTCTTCTATATCTATCTAACTTTCGTTATCTATTGGTTTTTCGGTATACAGCCATCCGTATTACTCACCTATAGTCCACACTTCCTGGATCGTAACTTGGACGGAAATTAGTATTTAACACAACCTAAATATAACGCAATGCTGTGGCTTTATCGGGTTAGACAAGTGATGAACGACTACATAATTCTCGTATTAATAGCCACAATTAATGGCATATTAATGGGTATCCAACTTAAATAATTGCTTTCTATTTGACTTACGAACATATGTATCGAAATACCAAAAATTGAAGTTAGTTAACCTAATCCGAAAGTATTAAATATTAAGTTTTTTTCGGATAAGGTACCCTGGTACCTTGTAGATTAAAATGCGTAGTTTTTTTCGTGAGTTACATAAGGGTTAAATGATATTATACGCTAAATTTATTTAAGTTTTATCCGGAAAACATTCTGTCCATTCGGAGACTTTAAGGAGTGCGAACCGGGCAATGTGGTTCAAAGAAAATATATTTCGTACAAGAAAAGTTACAAGGCAAGCTGATAATTTCTGCTCAACAAGGTGTAGACTTGACTTACGGAAACAACGTATAACATATTCTGAACCACATGAAAACAACCAACTGCCTATTAGTTGTCGAACTATACAAGATATATCAACATTTAAAAATCAAATTAAGCAATTTTTACTACAGCATCCTTAAACACTTAACGGAACACATAAATTGTTACTTTTAAAATTTATACATATTGTATAGAGTATGACAATGTATTAAATCTATTTGGACAACTGAACTGATAATTAACTATTAATGTTGCCACTTTTTATTGCCTCATCAAGGCCATTTAGGCGATACATTGAGATATCATAACAATATACGTAAAATGAGTAAACTTTTGTGAAAGAACTGTAATTATTTTCAGTTATCATATTAGAGAAAGAAAATTCATTGTATTTTTACAAAATTACTGTTATAAGCTTGGAGGGTTTAAATATAATCCGTAGCTTTCATAAGATACTATAGAAGATGTAGTGATCCAACACCGCAGTAGCAAAATTAACCCTAAACAATAATTTTACCGCCACCATGCTTTTCCATTTTAAAAGTGTACTACGGATTGTAAGCAGTGATTTTTTGTCTCCTTACAGTATGAAGACATCGATATTAATTAATTTTAATATAAAGGGTCTGTTATCTAACATTTTTTAACTAGTGCTTATTTCGTGAATGGTAACACTGAGCTCATGTCTGATTTGACAAATAATTAGTTTTATCCTTCCGCTGAACGAATATGGTTGTGTATACGCTTCGCTAAGTGGGATTGCGGTCGACTTACAGAAGATGCCGATTTTGCCAAAAAAATCATCTTTTCAGATTAAGCTCATTTTGATCTTAGCGGGTATGTATGGGGCATAATTCGAAAATGAGCAAGAAGTGGCCGTTACAGTCAATGGCGATCGTTATCGTTTTTGTTCACAAAAATTGAAGAGGAGGATATTAGCAACATTTGGTTTCAACAGGACGGCGCTACGTGCCACACAGCCGAAGCTACACTCGACGTTTTTCGCCCTGCGTATTGTTTTCAGCAGTATGTGTACGTTTTTAATCAATGTGCTGCTTTCTACATAGTAGATTACAAATTTAAGATTTTATTCTTCTTTTTGTACTTTTTTGTATTAGACGTTTTTAATAAAAATAAAGGTTTTTTAGCCTGGAAAAAAGCAGCATTCAGGCCGCACAACTTCAGAAGGCCAATACGTGGAGCTATTTGCCGCGCACAACCATTTTGCGCACTCAGTGAATAAACCTACTCACATATCGTGTGTAGACGGGCACCAAAATAACACCCTCGACATTTTCCTCACTACACACCCTGAAAAGTATGTAGTTGCACCTCTCGGAAATTCGGATCACTGTACTATTTCCTGCCTCTTTTCCGTTCTCCACTATTCGCAACGCTTCATATACAGCTGCGAAACGCTTGGTTGTCAATTACGGGAAAGCTTGTTGGGCTGAGCTTAACGATTTCTATGGGCATTTCAATTGGAAACTTTGATTGTTTGATTCTAACGTTAATGCCAATGCTGAAATGGTTGTCAATACAATAATTGTCAATGGATAATTTCATCCCATCCAGAAAGCTTCCGATTAAATCAAGAAATACATCTTGGTTTAATCAGACATCCAAGCTTGCAGTCAGATCCAGAGAGGAAGCATTCAGGAATTAGCATAATAACAAATGCAATCATACTGACCCGCTACGCAAACAAGCGAGATCTTTGTGTGCCGCAGTACTTAGGCGCCAAAAGACTCTATACGAAGAGCGCCTAAGTGCTAAAGTTCTTACTTTCCCGTGGGGAAGTAAGAGCTTTTGGTGATTCATTAAAATGCTTAAGAACAGCGTCAGTTCGGTTTCAGTCCTTATAAAAGACTGAAATGTTTGCAGGTAATTCGAACTTCCGGAGAGCATTCCACCACTGCCCGAACTTGAAAAAGTATCAGTGACTATGCCTAGTATAATCTTTCGAGCCCGTGCAATAAAAAAGTTTCTTTCAAATCTCGAAAGAGTGGTTATAGATGGGATCTCATCCAACAACATATGTCATTAATATTCTTTTGATTGTAGGACGAGCCTTTTGGAGATTGGGGCGAAAAACCAGAATATGAACGACACGCTTACAAGCGACCTGGCGAAAAGCTCTGAGTTGGATTGTACTAGCGTCGACTTTAACGCGCGCAAGACCCAATGTTGTTTTCTGACACACAGACGTGGTGGTGTGTTGTCATCTGTATCTATGGGTAATGTGGATATTGAGGAATCAGATGCTCTTGATGTTCTAGGCATGAGAATTCACTGTGTCATCCGTTGGAACGATCACATATTTCGAGTGTCGAAAGAAGTGCCTCGGCTTTTTAAGACGGTGTAAGAATTACTTCACTCCATCTGATCTCCTTTATATTTACAAGACCTATATCCGACCCAAATTGGAATACAACTCTCATGTATGGGCCGGTGCTTCAAAGTATAATTTGGAGCTCGTCGACCGCATAAAGGAGAGGGCGAAAGTTCTTATTAATGACGTTAGGGTAGCCAACTCTATCGACTCATTAGAGCATCGTTGCAACGTGGCGTGTCAAGAAAAAGTTTAAAACATACCGATAAAATACACATTAACAACGCCGTTTTGTAGCTCACAATCAATCTAAGATTGATAGAGCAATGTGTCTTCAAAATTAATGTGTGGTAAAATCAAATTGTCCAAAATTTTAACTAACGTTACAGTCACATTGAGGAAAATATTTTAAGGAAAAAGCGGAATCACTATTTATAGAAATATCTATTTATTTTTTATTATTTATTTTTTCAAATTTAAATATTAAAATATCTTAAAAATCTTTACACTATTATTTGTTTTTAAGTCATTTATTAAGAAATGTTAACAAAAAAGGGAATTTTTTCATAAAACGTTTGCATAAAGCAGTGGTTACGCTTTTTTTGACCAATATTTGTCTCAACGTAACCGTACGGTAACATTCTGGCTAAGTATTCGATTAAATTACTATTGCAAATGATAGTATTTTTATACTCTTTGTTGTACTAATTGCTATTCCATGTTATTAGATTAACTTTTAAGGCGGTTTGATTTTAAAAACAATGTACCTTTTTTATTATTTGTGCAGCTCATATTTCCTCCATGTATTTTTTTTTTTTTTTTTTGTCAATTAAATATTTGGCTACTCTACCCACATATTTGTCTAATTCACCCAGTTACTGATTGATGATGTGTATTGTTCACGACTTTGTTTGAACGTAATTTAGAAACTTTTATTACCTCTCTCAGGATAAACAAAATTCAATATTTACTCAGAATGGGAGGTACCACGCCCACTTATCCAATTCCACTCAGTTTTTAACTGATGATTTACACTGATCGTGAAATCAACCAGACCAAATTCTAAAACTCTATTTTTAACCATTATCGAAATATATTAAAATCAATATTTACTTTGTATGGGAAGTATCACGCCCACTTATTCAATTCCGCACACTTTTTTACTGATGATTTGCATTGGCCGTGAAGTCACTTAGGCCAAATACTGCAACTTTAGCTTTAACCGTTCTAAAGATATAATGAAATCCATATTTAGTTTGCATGGAAGGTACCACGCCCACTTGTCCAATACCTTCCAGTTTTTAACTGATGGTTTGTATTGACTATGAATTTAATTAGATCAAAATCTATAACTGCTGGGATATATAATCCCAGAAGAGCCGAAAGGGCTACATAATTAATAACACTCTTAACCTGGAATAACCCACAGTTACACAATTAAGTCCAAAACAACATAAAAAAAGTTAGAAAAGAAAATCGTTATTTGATGAAAAACACATGTAGCTTCCCAAAGCTTTCGCTATTCTAAGTTCAGTTTGTTTTTCTAAGTTACACTAATTGGTAGTTAATGAAATAAACTTCGGAATGCTCATATCTTAAAAAGCGGCATGTCCAAAAATATTTTCACTTTGATAAAAAAAATGTACTCTAGTTATCATACGCGATCGCTAGTCTTTCGCTTTTTTCGCAAAAGTGTAACAATGTATTGAAAAATGGATTCACTTTCGTGTTCAAGAGGACGAAAGAAAGAAGTATACAACTTTTTAGCAAGAAATAAGACAAAAAAATTTCTGGGCATTACCGGGTTAAGACTTACTAATAAGCAACTAACGAAACGACTTGGAGCTGTCATTGAAAATAAAAGGGAGACACGAAACAAACAATAAGTATTTATAATTTTATGTGGTAACTAATTTCATATAATATGTTTGATATTTATACTTTTAATCGTCGCGTGTGCTATATACTTTAGTGTATTGTATAAAGAAATCCTTAAAAGTCAAATATTTTCTATGTTGAACGTTTCAAAACTAAGTTTTGAAAATATCTCAAGTGTATTTTTATTCTCCGCAGCACGATCATATTAGTTACGAATCTATGCTTTCAATTGTCGGCTAGTGTATACATACAGTCACAGTCAAAGCTAGCTAGGCTATATATATATATTTTTTTTTAAATTATTTATATCTTTTAACAAAAGCAAATCTGATAAAAGTATTAAGTATTTTAGTTAATTAACTTCAAATCTTAGAAAAACATAACAATTATATCCGGTAAATTATAATTCAAAAAAGTATACACATTCACCACACAGTGAAAGTACACCACTAATATTAGATATTTTTAATATATTATTAGGTCACCTTTCAATAACAGCGTAAATAGTCTCTACATCGACTCAAATAAATTTTAGACTCAAGAAAGTATCTGTAGAACACTGAGAAGAGTTTTTTGTTACTTAATGGCATGTTTTCTTATATTTTGGTTAAGATTGGACCGCCGTAATTCAATAATATTTAAGTCTAGAGATTTTACTAGAACTGGGAAAGGGAGAGCAGCTTTATGGGAATGTTGTATGATAACCTCTCCTTAACAATGTTTGTTGTATGTGTTGGGTTATTGAAATGTTAAAAGCTCAAGCTTATAATAAGATTGATTGCATCACATTATTTTTAAATAGGTTCAGATATATGAAAAGAAATTTATTTCGATAAAAACTTAAATGCCAACCCCAGCAGCCAGTGTTCAATGCCAAGCCATGTCTAAACTACCTACATACATTCTCTATTGTTGGTATCAAGTATTTATATTAAATAATTTTGGAATAAAGTTGTGCGTGAAGAAAATCACAAAGAGTGACGAAAAACAAGGAGTTACGATGTAAAGACTAGATGCCAACGATATATAATGTATGTGTGTATTATATCAGTAATTTTGTTAAAAAATATAGCCTGGCTCACTTTGACTGTGAGCCACTGTATATACGTATGCAATTGATTTTTCCGGTATTTATGTTGAAACTGTCAATTTCATTATTAAAAATAGTTACTAGCTTTGTTTTAAGGAGAAATCAAACAAGATTTCGTTTATGCTTTTGAAAAAACAAATTATTCTAAAAGTTTATTAGGTGTTTTTTTTAAAGAAACACTGTTAAAAACAAAAACTATGTTAGTCGAATCCACTAATATTATGGTTTTAGGGATAAAGCTTCCCCAAAAGAAAATAATCAATAGGCGACAAATTAAATTATTATAACCGCTACATTATTGCTAAAATTATGTTGCAATATTTCGATTGTTTTTTCAAATATTCAGCACCTAGTTGAAACCACACCTGGTTGTGTTGATATTTATTGTAATGATTTTTGGATACAAAAGTTCACTGATCATACTCTGATAATGTGCACTATTCATTTTATCAATGGTCGTTACCATAATTTGAAATTTGTAGTTGCTGGGAAATGGTGTTCTATTAATTGTCTGTTTATAGTCTAATAATTCACAATAAAAAATATTGATTAATTGTAAATTAAATTAAAAAATCGCCTGCACGTGTTGTCATTTAAACGGTTTGAGCGACTTTCCCTACATATAATTAAACTTTAGTAGAAAAAAAAGAATTTCGTCTTTATAAAAGCAACATTATTAGAATTATCCTAAAAATGTAAACAGGTATGAAACGAAATAATGAAAATTAATCAATTTAGAATAAAAAACAAATCTCTTTGTATGTCCTTTCACCTGAGCCTTTTAACAAAACAAATACCATCACAAACAAACGTCTTCCCACATGCAAGGGAGACGAACAAAAAGAAAAAAAATTTGAAAATAAATCCGCAAAAAGCAAAACAAATGAATAAAAAAGTATACAATTCCACAATCCCACAGAAAAAGAAAAGAAAAACGTTTTCATTTACCAACTTCAAGAAAAAATATTTATTTCAAGACTTTTCTCACTCAAACATTCATGCCTGTTTTCTTTTCTATTTTCTATTTTCTGCTTTTGGTTCTTTTTTTTCCTTTCTTTTGGAAATGAAATCATAAGAAGAAAAATTCCACAAAACATCTTGTTCTGTATTCAATCTCAGTCCAAATCGTCTTATATTCGCAAATGATATTAATGTAAGCGGAATAAAAAGAGAGAGAAAAACGTATAACCAAGAAAAAGAGCCAGTTTAGAATATAAATGTTAAAGGTGGTTTAATAAATCCCTTTGTACATTGAATGTATGTTTGTTGTATGTTTGTTTGTATAGAAATTCAAATAAAAATCACTTAAAGTTTTTCCTTTTATTTCGCAAATTTTACCAAGAACAACAACATTCTAAAAAAAGCGGCTTTTAATAGAATAGGGGAAGCTGGAAAGCAAAAAAATAAAAATTCAAATTACAATTTTCTAAAAACACTTAAGTACATGGAATACAAATGATGATAGAAAAATTTTTTTCATACAAATGAAAAATATATAAATGAAAAAATGCAAAGCTATAGAAAATCTTATTGTAGAAAAGAAAAAAATAATATAAAATAAATATCCTTAAATAATGTTTAAAACTTAATAGATCTTCAGTGTTAAATTATATTTCAAAAACATAAAAGATGCTCTTAGGCTTAAGCTGCAAAAAATTGGTAGTGTGCTAGCTGGCATACCTTTCTTATTAGTATTTTTTAAAGAGGCTTATAAATAGGGCTATAAAAATATTGAATAATTTTTGAATTTATATAGAAAATCTTTTGAATAATCATAGATTTACTCTAATGTATGTAAGAGTAAGTAGTTGGTTCAATCTCTTTTGTATTTGCACATATGACATTTAATATTTAAATTAAGACTTTAGAAAGCAAATTTGTTAAAAATTTTAAGCCCATATGCGAGAGAATACGCCAGTGATTACTCTTTTTTATCTGCCGTTCACGGCCGACACGCACTTATAATATCAAAAATAAGATATTCGAGACCCCTCAAAAATCCAATCTGAAAACTCTCCAAACCATAACGCAACTACTAGAAAAGTACTTGTAGCCTTCCAGTCAACACTTTGTAACAATATGCTGCTTGAGACAAATACAACTTCACTTCAAACCCAACATAACATAGCTATAGTGATATTGATTCGTTCCTTTAGCGTTAATCCTAATAGGGTATTGGAATCAACTATGGCAAAAATTTAAAGGTCATGGAAAGTTCCAAGGTTGCAGTCCATCAGAGCCAATATAAATGAAATGAGCAATAATCTACAACTTAAAACAAACGCTTCTAAACTTGAATCTGTTGACATTCCTCCATGGGAAATTAATACGGAAAAAAACGCGTGTTTTCACATGCTGCCTCCGAACCCTTTTTCAGAGAGAATTTGTGCGAATACAATTTTGTTTATATTGATTGTTATAATTCGAATAAGCTTTAGCATTACTACTGAGTTTAATGTAGTTGCAGTCCCAATTTTTCCAACTTACAGTTCTGTCTTATCAGCGGAACTTTTTGCTGTATATAGAGGTGTTAATAGGGAGATCGAACGATTATTATTCGACCGGTTTTAACCGGTTTTTTTGGTTTTCTCGAATACGGTTTTTTCAAAATCTTCATACTTCGAATACCGAACAACGTTTGTATATATATATATATATTTTTTTTTTTCAAAATCGGAATTGAAAATTGAAATCATCGTTTAACTATTTGTATAAATTTAATTATTTTTGTATATAAGACAACCTTGAACGTCTCACAAAGAACGAGAAAACCAAGGTAGATCGAAAAAGATATGCACTCTTGAGCAAATATAACCTTTTCCCATCTTCTGTAAATAAATATTGATTTTTATATATGGAGAATGATCAACTAGACTCATTGAAAGGCCACATGCCCACAAACGTCGGTTACGAACGGCAGATATATTAGTTAGTGAAGTTTTTTACAGCGTAAATACACATAACCAATCTATAGTAATCTTGTGAGGTGGTATCGCTGTTGAAAATTGTCAGATAGTGTGGTCTGGAAATGAACCGACGACTTCTTGGTTGGAAGGTGGGTGCTTGCCTTACATACCACAGGGACACATACACTATTAAATGCGTGGTGCATAAATTTACATACAGTGCTGCTTGAAATCAAAGCAAATTTTTTTGTCGAGGCAATTAAAGGTTCATATACAATTAATAGATTTATTCAAAGTAAAACATTTAATTTTTATTATCATAGGCACCGAAATTATAACTATAATAACAAACCTTTAATTCCATTCTCTACCAAATAATACAAAAAAACGATATTTGCTCCTTGAGTAGCTGTTTGAAACTTAAGCACTTTTAAGTACTTTGAGTAAAAAACTTTGTTTTTTATGGCCTCCGTACACCGTTTTGGCATAGTTTTTGTGAGATTTGTTAGAATTAATATTAGTATTGATTGCCACTTTAATATTAAGCTCTCCATCAGCTTCTGCTTGTTTTTAAAACGGCGTGGTCCAGCTTTGCGCTTCAAGAATTAGGAACAATTTTATTTAAGGAAAAGAACCGGTCAACCGGTTATTTTAATTATTATTAACCGAAAACCGGTTTTTAAAAAGTGCTACTTTTCGAATTATTCGAAAACCGGTTTTTGAAAAAAGTCGAATAATCGATCTCCCTAGCTGTTAAGCATCTATGTACGAAAAAGGAAAAATATGCTACATGCTCCAACTCTCTGACAGCACTGAAAATTATCAGGAATATAGATAATCGTAAACCTTATGTAGTGTACATAAGAAATATTATTATACAGGAACGGAACCGTGTCATACTTATATGGACTCCTGGCCACTGCAACATTAAAGAGAATTAATATGCGAATTCAATTGCCAAATATGCACCGAGAGCACCATTTATCAATACGGACAACTGCAACCATAGAGATATAGACGAATATATTAGAAATCTTTACTTGGACCGAGACGACACTTTTTCAATGACATCAAACTGGTATAAGAATGTGAATACTAACAGAATTAATTTATTTCAATATATGAAATTACAGCTAAATAGAATTTACTCTAAACAATTTTTAAGAATCCGTCTTGGACATACTCGCCTCAACAATGGAACTCTACTAAGCCTACACAATATCCCCACCTGCAACTGTCATATTAACTACCCTACTACCACAGAACGCTTTTTATGTTGCTGTCCCTAATTCCGTAACAGTAGGCTACAAATATTTAAAAATAGGAATCCACTGGATTAAATTTCAAGCCCAACATTGGACAATATAAATACTATAATAATTTTTCTAAAAACCAATAATATTCATAACTATATTTAATTTTTTTAATTATATTTAATTATAATATTCAATCAAATATGTATATTCTAGAGAGCTGAAAGCTCTTGTAGCCATTACTTCCCTTTTTTTGTAAATTGTCCTATTATTTTAAATATAGTCAATTTTGCTAACAAATAAATAAATCCGTTAGGATGGATGATGGGCTTACTTAGAGGAGCGTACTGCTTTAAGTTATCACTAATCATTAAGGGCTATCAGAATTAGTCCGGAATAAATTTACACATAACACTAACCATACTGATAGCATTTACATACGTAGACTTCTAACAGGGGTACCCGGGTAACCGTGTGTGTTTGCAGCGAATATTGAAGTTTTAAAGCTGAAACCTCGAATATATTGTTTAATTTCTGTAGAAGTACGTGACGCGTTTATTGAAATTTCTTGGTCATGTGTACAAATGGTACCAGCAAGTTTTCTCCTTCAGATATTTGTGGAAATTACAGTCTTCCATCTTCGGAAGCATCGTGAAGTTGGTATTCATTTTAGCAAATACGTTCTGAAAATACGGTCTGATAAAACACTTAAACGAACAGATAAACAAACAGGTATTTTCATTTAAAGATCGAACCAGTTTTATTGAATATTTTATTTGGCATTGTGTAGCACAATCAATAGCTATCCTTTGAATGGAATCATGTACTGTTGATCATTGACAGGAAAATGTAAAAGAAAATGTTGTTTTAGCTGTGTTTGAAATTTACAGGCAATATGGAATACATATTATAACAGATAATTTGTTTACATCACTCCCTCTGGTCAGTCGGCTTCAAGTTATTCCAAAAGAGCTACGGCCAAAACTCAACGGATGATATAGGTACACCTCGATATGGTTTCAACAAAAACGGAACTCTTTTGTAACCTAGAGTATGAAGAATGAGTACTCTCTATCAATAATGCATTACTCTCTATGGGAGCCAGTTTTTATAATGTAAAGGAGGAGATAAATGACTTCTAGAATGTGGACAAATAAGAATAGATGACCATTGGTATTGAAGTGGATGAATTGGGTGCATTTTGTGTACATTCTAGCCTCTTCCTAAGCGCCAACGAAAAAAAACGATACTCTTGTCGAGGATTTTTGACATCACTTGGCGTGGAGATTTCAACTAAAAAAATTGCGAAAGAATAACAAGATACGCTAACGTCCGGCCATTTTTATGATAAACAAAAACAGCTCTAAAAATGTTTGCCAGGATGTAACTGTAACATCGAATACTACTTAGCAGGATAAAGCTGGTCGGTTGCCACAAAAGGGTCGTTGTTACGTTTTCAAGTCTGATAGGTTGAAATATAATAACAAAACACGAAAATTATGCGATGCTTGTAAATAGCCAAGAGGCGAAACAAAAGAATTCGACAATCGGTAAAAGAACCTCCTTATTAAAAATATATAACCTCCTTATTATAATCTATCCAAATTCTGACACTGTAAGTATTGCATGTTCTCTGGATACATACAAGAAACATCAAAGGGGTTGTAACTGGTCCTGGAACTTTTGGTAATCGCTCCCAAAGACGCTTTAATGGAGTGTAATCGACTGAGAATTTGGTTGATCGTGTTTGGTCAAAAAAAAAATCTGGATATGCCCAGTCTTGAATAGGAGCTAACGTTATAAGTAATATCCATGCCTTCATAAGATAAAATTGGTGACTGACGAGGAGAGACTAATATATGCAAGACTTTGGCACAATAGTATGCATATCGTGGAATAAAAGAATCCACTCATAGAAATCTTGGACGAAGGAGGCGTAATAACTATCGCTCTGCAATTTTAGTCCAATTCGATATATAAAAGCTTTCAGAAAGTACTACTCGATACATATTTCATCTTATTTGTACATAACTTAACTTATCTTTCTAACAATCTATTGATTTCAATTTTTAATTTCAACTGGGCTTTATTATGTGTGTCCAATATAAATTGAGTTTTTACCAATATTTTACAAAAATTTATTGAAGTATTTGTACTCCTCATACTGATTTCTAGTCATCTCGTAGGCTGAATAGTATTCCATATATAGATATATACGTATGTATATATTGCATATGTATGTAAATCGGTGATGCTCGTTCAGATTACGAAGTTTTTCTGCCTTTTATTTTTTCTCTTCGTGAATGTTATAAACAGAGTTTCTAATAGAAAAATATTCCCTTCAATTTTTTTTTTTTGAAATGTACCAAAATCAACTGTATCGCTAGCCTACGTATATATATATATATATATATATATATATATATATATATATATATATATATATATATATATATATATATATATATATATATGTAGCCTTTCAATTCAAATATCATACAGTATTTATTGATATTGCTTTTATAATTCCTGTAAAATTGTTTTTCTTTTATTTTTCTATAAAAAACTTAAGAAATTGTAATAAAGTATCTAGAAAGTTTCTCAAAATATGAATTAATTTCTGAATTAAAAAATATTCTAGCAAATATTGTATATTTTAGACCTTTGGTGTAATCACCGCTTTTGATAACTAGTCGATTTCATTGAGTTGTTAGTTTTATGTTATGACTTGCGTTATCATGAAACAGGTCGAACATGTCTCTTAATTACCCGGTTAAACAAAATTTTGTAATATTTTAAAACATTTTTATTTAGGAATTTTTGAAGAATAGATTTTAATTAGCTTGATATTAAACCAAGCAGTCATTTCAAAAATTTCATTATTAATAAACTTTCTTTGAAGTATTTTATTATTTTTTAGGTCACAAATACTCCAGCATTAAAATTTAATTTCAACATACCGGAAGTTGAAAAGCGTAACCATTTTTATTTTATCTTGCTCTTCCACCATCAGCCAAAAAATATAAATGAAAGTGGCAATCAATTAAGACAAGACATTAACTGTTTTCAACCTACATACAGCATCTTTTGAAACATTAAATGTTGGTTTACATAAAGGTTGGGTTACTCCTACCTTAAAAGGCATTTATATTGCGGCGTAGTTTTTGCAAATTAAATTCTTTAAACATATTTTGCCATCATTTAAAGATTGTTAAATACTTAGCGCGCTGCGTGAATATTTTATAGAAAAAAAGTAGCGACCATTTTTTTAATACTTTGCGCTTACGCGTTCTTAATAAAAATAACAACCACAAAACTGAAAAGAGAATAATTTTTTCTTAAGTCTTAGGAAAACATCCTTATTGCGGTTAATGTATTCATTCCTTCACAAACAATTTTCTCGTGTACACCTACTTTTCACTGCCCATCTTCTTCTTCTTCTTTTTTTTTTTGGTTTTACACAAAAATTGATTTAGATGTTACTCATGATGATGTGGTTGCAGAAGTATGTTAACTAAATACTAACAGACGTTTGTCTCAAGAAGAAGGGTGTAAATTAAAAGAATTCTTAAAGCCTTAGAAAAGGAAACATTAAATGCTGAAATGTGAATAGAAAAATTACGTTTAAAATTTTATTTTCAAATATAACAAAAGTGGGATGTACTATACTTACATAAGATATTTTTTGACAAGACCAGATTTCATTTTTTTAATTATTTCCTTTTTCTCTGCTGCAAAATACCAACAAGTCACAACAATTTTATGGAATTTTTTACAAAAGGAAAAAGATATGTTGTTTTGGTTTTTGTTAACAGTGTTGATCGTAAAAAGATTGAAAATAATAACAAGGTCTATTTCTAACTTATTTGTAACTTTTACAATTAACGTCATAGTTTCTTTTTAACCCTAGTGTTATGCTTTGACTATTTTGGTAAATTTTATTTTTGCTTTAACTAAGGAATGGTTACAAATATCTCAACTTAAAACGTTAGCTCAGGTGGTATTTTTCAATTTTATTACTTATATGAAATTTTTAGTGCTCTATCATGTAAAGGAAGATAACAAAATGAAAAGTTACATATCACTGGTAAAGGGCCATTTGGTACGTTAATGTTTATCAAGTTTTTCGAGGAGTTAGGCTTACGCTACAGGTAAAAATCAAGATTTATCAGTAAATGAAGCGCAAATTATTTATTCATTTTTTGCTGCATAAGATACACTTACTACCGCCCATGTCGCTCGCTTCCTAATAGATGATATTTCTGGTACACAGTTCGCAGATACTGCACAATGAAGCCAATCGCACAAAAGCAAATATTGATCTGTATAGAGGAATTTTTTTGAAAATAACAATATTGGAAAAGAAATCTTTTAGTTTTTAAACTGTACCGACGTCAGCTTTCACTCAACAAGCTTTTTTTCTAATTCAATGAAAAAAAATTCCAGAAGTGATATTTTGATCTTCCAAGTCTTCAGTAAGATCCAAAACGAACCGCTCGACCAGATTCTTATCAAAATTCTAATTTTTTGATTTTTTAATGTATGGTTGGACCTTCCACATATATTCAAATTTGGAGTCGACAGTCGGTCAAAATTTTAAGCCATACTTTGCACGTTTTGGGGCTTTTATTGTCTAAAAAGACAACGACCTCGAAGACCAACAAACGTTTCATCAATAGTTACATGTTCGTAGCAGTTATAACTTCCCAGCGACAGTGTTACAAAATTCTTGGCCCAAATTATTAAATTGGGATCCAGGCGATTACGACACCGATGATGATTTGTCACTAGCACAATTGAATCAACGAAATCTGGATTGCAATTAAGCTCTTCAACTAATTCTTGATCTTTTGAATGAAATTATGCCAAACAATTCCGTAAATCTAAATAAATCGAGAAATGGATTGAAGATGTGTTTACTGACGGATGTGATGCAGAGAATAGCGATGAGGAGGCTTAAGATAACAGCGGTATTGTTATTGTCAACAACAAAAGCAGTGATATTTTCGCCAGTAAACACATGTCTAACCTTTTGGACGTCCGTAACGATATAGTTGTATCCAGTTTAAGCAAATCAAAAAACAAATAAGTATTAACGATTTTATGTTAAAAACCCATAAAATACCTAATAATTAAAAAACTTTTTAAACGGTTTCCATGAATTTAATATGTTCAATATATTACTCGTAAATGTTAATGAATAAAAACTGTTTTGTGTTAAAATAAAGCTTACATAACTAGTTTTATCATAATTTTATAATTTTCTGTAAAAAAATTCAGAAATTCGAACTGGCCGGTGCACAAAGTGTTTCTAATTTGTGAGATCCTACTATATAGACCAAATTGGCTTTTTAGCTCAGATTATATATATATATATTTTTAAACTAAAAGCAGGGTTTAGAAACAAAGTACTTTCTAATTTTATAAAGGAGGATTGTATAGAATGCCCTATCAGGACAGTATGCTAATTTTCGTGCGCGTGGATTTTGAATTGGATTTTCACCGGTTTGTTTCCTTACTCCGAGATTATGACATTAATTACTCCACTCGTAATAATTAAAATATAGTTAGTAATTCTTACAGCGTAGACAGACAACAGCGTTAATCTGTATTAACAGCTTTAATGCAAATTACTTTGTGAATTATCCCCATCTTAATGTGCATTAAGGTTTATGTAAATGCACAAAACCAAACTGCATTTAAACTGCATTTAGCTTTTTCATTATGGCAATACAGTGGATCAATCAAACAAATTGTTAACTATTGTGCATGAGTGTTTAATTGAATAAATTAAAATAGATTATGGAGCATTACTTCAAAAGTAATTTTAGCTTTTTCGAAAAATTATAATGCTAATCATACTTTCTGTTTTTTATCCATTTGATCCATGCATAAATGCCAAAAAAATAGTTGACAAACAACGAGCTGTTTACTTAATGCACAAGCTGTCTTATGCCAGGGTAAAATTTTAATTTTCATTAGTGAGTTTTTAATGCTTATTAACGCTGTAGTCTGTCTACGGTATACTCTTATATAAAATAATACATCAATAATTTCATTAACACTTTCGTAAGAAAGTTACTTTGTAGATCTAAATGAGTAAATATTTTTATCAAACACATAAGGGTTAAGTTTCAGTCTTATATATTGTTACGCCTTAAACATTTTAAAACGTTTGAGTTCTTTTAAATTGCGTTAAATAAAACAAATGACACGAGTTTTTGTTTTGCTTTACACAGTCTTTTTATTCCCAACTAGCAGACCCGGGCAAACGTTGTTTTGCCTTCGAATTTTATTTTCACTGTAAGTCTAAGGTGTACTAAATCGACATAGCAATTATTGTTCAAATGGAATTATATATTTTTGATAGCTGGGCCCGATTAGCGTTGCTGGCCCCATATGTTTCTTTTATGTTGAACTGCCTCTCGAAGAAAATCAAATCAGTGTTTTTAGTTATTTATAATAGAAAAATGTTTTATTCAAAAGTCAAAATTAGAACAACGCACACAGTTCATTTTTTTTATATTTTATGTACATGTTTTAAAATGCATAAATTAAAACTTTTATAATTATAAATTATGTTTTACATATTTTATTTGAATTATATATATATTCACTGCAATGCTTTTTGATAAACTACGTTTTTGGTTTTGTCTTCATTAGCGAATACGAATAATGATGATGGGTTACCAACACGTGAGCATCCAACGTATAGTTGTCCATGTGAAAAGCATGGTGTTTCAAGATACAATCCACATACTTGCAGCGATTGATCTTGAGATTAATTTATGGTCATAGCAAATGCCAGACGTACTGGAAATTGTATGCGTTTAAATGAAAACGGCATATCTGCGGGCATTATTGGTATACGTGGAATCAATCAAACACAGCATAGTGCAGTAGTTCTTGAGATACGGTGCAAAAACACAAAAAAATAAATATTGTGGACGAACTTCAAACTACACAGAAACACTCCTTACGCCCCATACAGCATGTATATACAGTTTGGTCGAAATCGGTGCAGTAGTTCTTGAGTTACGGTGCAAAAACACAAAAAAACTAAATATTGCGCCATCTGTCGGACGAACTTCAAACTACACAGGAATATTCCTCACGCCCCATAGAACATGGTCAAAAACGGTCCAGTAGTTTTTGATCTTAGCGATCACGAAGATACACGTCATTTTTATAAAGGTTCCGCTATCTGACGTGTTTTTTTACTTAATTCGTTTTACTTAATTCGTGAATGGCAACACTTCGCTCATGTCTGATTTGACAGATAATCAGTTTTATCCTTCCGCTGAACGAATATGGTTGTGTATGCGCTTGAACAACACTGGGAATCTGGGCCTGCGATCAACTTACATAAGATGCCGATTTTGCCAAAAAAAATCATCTTTTCTGATGAAGCTCAGTTTAATCTTGGCGGGTATGTAAACAAGCAAATTTGTCACATTTGGGGCACAGAAAACCCGCACGAATAGATTGAAAAGACGGTACACCCCAGACGAGTCACTGTTTGGTGCGGATTTTGGTCCGGAGGCATAATTGAACAATTTTCTTCGAAAATGAGCAAGGAGTGGCCGTTACAGTCAATGGCGATCGTTATCGGGCCATGTTGAACAAATTTTTGTTCACAAAAATTGAAGAGGAGGATATTAGCAACATTTGATTTCAACAGGACGCCCTGGTTTGCGTCCTGCTTTTGAAGATCGCATTATCAGCCGCAGAGCTGATGTCGTTTGGCCACCTCGGTGCTGCGATTTGACACCGTTATACTATTATTTGTGGGGTGCCATCAGAGATACGTGTTACGCCAACAAGCCAGAGATAATTGACACTTTAAAGGACAATATTCGTGAATCCATTGGTGAAATACAGCTGCACACAATCGATTATGTGCTTAAGAATTGGACCGATCGTGTAGGCTACTGCATGGCCAGCCGAGGCAGCCATTTGAGTGAAATTATTTTTCATTATTAAGCGGAAGGATTGTACTTCCAAATAAAAACAGAAATTTGAAAAAATATTCAGTAGTTTTTTTTAGCATTTTCAAAAAAAAAAAAAATTATTTGGCAGACCCTTTATATATAGAGATATTTAACTTTATACAGTAGCTTGTTTAACTTCCACTTAATACACAAATTACTCAACACTTTTATTAACGCCTTAGCACGACTTTACACTTTGATAGTTATATTGCCGTTAAGAATTTGAACTACATATGAAATTTATATTGGACAACACTATTCAAATAAACACAGCATTGTCAGGGTAATCGTAATCTTAAAAAAAACCAATATAACAACTTCCATAATAAAGTTTATGGCAGTAAATTTACAAATCTTGTCGTATATTTTTAGTCATTTTCATTTTCGTAACAACATATACAGAGTGGCTCATATTCGTATAAACGGACTCTTAATATTAAGTGTGCTTCCTTTTCTCTCTATTATCAATGCATTATTCAGCACAAGCTCCATTTCGTCTTGTTGACTAAAGTAACGGGAGCTAGTATTGAGTGCAAAAAGTAGTATTTGTTGCTGGTGTTTTCTATAAATACCACCAAAACAATTTGGTACATATTCGTTTAAAAGCCCTAACTAAATTTCTAATTGAAACTCTACAGCTTTCAGTGAAATATTGATCAGCAATTGTTATTTCCTACTTCAAAAATACGATTTGGCACCGATTTAATCAAACTTTCCAGCAACTGATGACCTTAAACATCCTATGCATCCTTAATGGTCAACTGGAGCTCTAACATAGTTTTCTAAAGCTATCCTTGGGATTTTTTGGTATATATTTTGCGTGACATACAGTCGAAAAGATTTTCTACTGAAATTATATCGCGACTACATGTAGGCCATTCCGTAAGTGAATGTTGTGCTCTTCAAATCATTAAATGGCATACCCAAGCATCATCTATTAATTTCATATTTTTTAATGCATTTTAGGCGGAAAATAATGAAGATTTATAAGAAAAATCAACCAAATCTATCAAAAATTTATATTGACGGTATTTTCTTGTTAAAGGATCAACAATATCCTAAGTAGATCAGTAAAATTGAATAAATGATTGTAAAAGGGAGTATTGAGACCTACGACCAGAAATATTAAATTTAACAGATTTTAACGGAAATTCACCACAAATATATCCATTGATTAGAGCAATCATAATCGGGATACTTAACATATCTGGTGTGCCGTCTATTGCTTAAAATTTGAACCAGCGCTTATTTCGAATTTGGCAATACTTATGTCATTCTATTCTATCACAAAATAAAATATATTATCTCCACTGAACGAAATGTATCGATTTATGCTTGAGCAATGTCGGGATTTATTGGAAATTTATTTTCAAAACAAAGACAACTGATCGAAAAAATATCAAAATAAAAATAATGAAAAAATCATCTTTTCTTTTTAATAAGAAAATTGCCGTATTTGGGGCTCAGAAAACCCAAACTAATCTTAGCGAAGTCAATGCACCCATTACGAGTGACTGTTTGGTGCGGCTTGTGAAGCGGAGGTATCATTGGGCCATATTTCTTTGAAATGGGGGTTAATGTAGACAACTATCGCACCATGACAACCGATTTTTTTGTGCCCGCCCTTCATGGTATTGATGCGAACGATGTTTTCTTCCAACAGGATAGTGAACTTGACAAACAATCAAACGTTGGCCGCCAAGAAGCTGCGATTTGACACCATTGGATAAGTGTTATGCCGACAAACCAGAGACAATTGAGCATTTGAAAGCCAACATTCGTGATGCCATTGCCAAGATACGACCCCATACACTCGAAAAACTTCTTGAAAATTTATTCGATCGAATGGGGTACTGTAAGGCCAGCCGCGGCAGCCTTATGAGCGAAATAATACTTCATTTCAAACCAGAAAATTATACTTTACAACAAAAAATAAATTTGGCCACACTAAGGGTAGAAATTTACTCTTAAGGGTAGAAATTTTTTATAGAAGCAACTAAGTAGTTTTGTTTAAAGCCACACAAATAGAACAACAAAAAGTATCTCTGCAGAGGTTCTATTTGGAATCTATGTATATATTTCATATCTGACTTGTCAAAATGTTTCTTTCCTTGTATTTGTTTTACTTCTTCTGTTATATTTTGTTATATTTGTTTCATAATTTATTTTGAAAGTGCTTGGTTCATTTCAATGAATGGTCTTCCGAAGTTTATTGAACAGCAATCAATTATCGTAATTGTCTATTTTCACTAATCCATATGCGGTTGTAGTCAATAGCTACGTAAAGAAAAGCTCCTTCATTGGGTTTAAAGTAGGAATAATTATTAAAATGGCAATGCTTTTTTGTTATATATTTAAATAATTTATTTTTATACATTACTGTAAAAAAAAATTTATTCTGGTTAAAAATACTACTTTGAAATTTAATATTTTTTCTTTGCTTGAAACCAAAAATTTTAAAAATTCCTCTTGACAGCATCAAAAAACAGCCCAACCAAACGGAGTGTAGAACATGAATTTTAAATTGGAACAGGTGGTATAAAAAAGTCTTCGTATCTTTTTATTTTGCATTTTTTTTCTCGTGCAATATTTTCATACATTATTTTCTGGGAGGGTGTAATACTTTGTCTCTATTTTTCATTTTCTTTTTTTAAGCCAATGTTACAGTATTTTTTCTTAATTTTTTTTTTCTACAACTGCTCACAAAAAACTGGGTGTATTTCCATAAAGTCTAAAAATTTTACTGTTGATTTCCTTAAAGGAAAAGAAAAATTTTCGAAAATAACGAAATTTGTAACAGAAATTTACATAAATTTTTCGAAAAAAAAGTTATTTCATTCGTGATATATATATTTGTTTATGAAATATAATAGAGAGAACAAAAATTTTTATTCAAAGTTATAACAAAGATATTTTGTTTAAGACTTATAATCTTTAGCTTAATTTAAATAAATTATAAAGTTTGGAAAAAAGAAACGAAGGTGGTAGCGACCTGTGTATCAGTAGTAGCAGTAGCTATACAAAGAATAATACAAAATATTAAAAAAAGGTACTTAAGACAAAACAGAGAATGTTGTACAGTCGTAATATGAATAATATACGACCCAGAAAATAAAAAGCGAAATGCAATGCAGAAATTAAAACAGAACAATGCGCTATTTTCAACAAAAACAAAATTTGTTATACAAAAAATTTCGAATTTTTGGAAATAACATAATACTCGTACACTCTTTTATCATATAATAAACTTTTTAGATATAAGATTTGATGACTTATTTTTAGAACATTAAAATTAATATATCGGTAATATCAGAGATTGGCAATCAATGTTAAGAATCTTGCATTCGGACAATGAAAGGCACTATAAAATTACCGAATATGAACCAAAAGTTACATCAGGTCTACGCGATAAGAAAACAAATAAAAACTATGTGGCAACAACATAAGGCACATTACATCTATTAAAGACAGAAACGGGGTTGAGTTTACTACAACAGACGAATAACCAGGTCGGTGGTGTGAGTTCTTTGTTGAAAACCACACAACACTTTTCCAAGCCGGTAACCATGAGATTTAAACGCCTTGACGCTATATATCTACTGACCCACCAACTTTGGATGAGGTCAAGCCGGCACTCACTTATCTGAGGAATGGCAAATCTAATGGTTCTGAAGAAATATCAGCAGAACTCTTGAAATATGGTGCAATAACTGTGGCAGTCGTACTTTCACAGAGAGCCTCATAGAAAGAAGTCTTTATGGTGACTCCTTCACAAAAAAATTGCTTAAATAAATGCGAGAACTGGAGAGATATTAGCTTTCTAAATTCTTTTGCTTTGGAGATTATGCTACACTGCGAACAAGCTAGCTTTCTACCTGGAGAATAGTCCGTTGATCACATAAGTATATTGCGCATTATAATTGAGCAGACGAAGAAATACAATGCACTCTTCTACTTGCTGTTTGTCGATTTCGAAAGACCTTTGGCACCGCATCACGTGGTCAACTGAAACGACATGCCGTGATAAAACAAGGATGTAAAAACGAACGTTAATCCGCCTAAACAATATTGATAACATAGACGATATATGCCTTATATTTCAGCTTTTGAAACACATCAAAGCTAGAGTGAACAGACTAGGATTACAGCGCAGCAATCCTAAGTCTTAAAATAAGTATCAAAAACATAAAACTAATTCGAGTTAGTACTAACGTCACTACACCATTGACTATCAATGGCCTGACTAAGGCCTGACGGAAATATTAAAGCTGCACTACAGTGATGCAAGGTCACCGAAAATCAGAAAGACCTCGCATGAATCAGAAAGACCTCGCTGGACAAGATATGTAAAATTTGAATGCTTAGCAGTTAACAAAACAAAGAACAAAGTAAAAATCTTGCTAATGATCGAATCAAATAGAGAGACATTTTAGTCGCCATATGTATATTTTTTCTAACATATATGTATGAGTATATAGCAAATAAAAGTTCATTTAAGTTAATCGCTATATAATAAAAAAATATGATTTTTCTAGAGTGCTTAAGTAAGAAATTACGGAAATTTTTTAGTTTTCAAAAATGTTGTTAATTATATACGGGTAGCTGCCAAAGTCAATTTTGGTCCTGGTTTAACCATTTTTTAACACAAAAGAAGTTGAGACAAATTAACAGACTTTAAGTGTTGCTGTAACAGACTGTTAAATCAAATATCACAAAATTAACTCAAAATTGTACAGACTTCAAATAAGCAAACAAACAGCCTTCTTTCGACTATAATAATAATATAGTTCCCCGCCAATAGCAGTGTGTAGTAAGAAAGTTGTAAAGTTGAAAGTTGTCCAAGGCTTAAGTTCTCAAACCAATCTAGTCAGAGAAATTCAAATGATTTTAGCTGCTGCTGCTGTGTCTACCGACAGTTTCATTTTTGCTTATTTATAACTGGATTTTAACTAAAAATATTATTAAAAACCTAGATTTCAAAAGGCTTAATAACATTACTTATTCAAACTTTAAACATGTTGTCCCCATATTTTATAGATTTCAGTTGTACGTATAAGAAGTAATATAATTAATATTTGAACAATAAAAAATTTTTACATTTATTTATGTACGACTTATGTATAAATAAAATTATTAAAAAATAATAATAATAATTCATTTTTTACCTCTTTTTCTTGCAGCGATTGCCGTGTTGTACGCGATCCGCAAACATTAAAATCAAAGGGTTATGGTTTCGTATCTTTTGTTAAAAAATCGGTACGTTTCAAAACAGTTTAAGTGAAATTAATGATTTTCTTAAGTTTTTTTCTAAAGCCTTGTATTAAATTTTATTTTAAATAACAATAAGCTTTTTTGATTAAAGAAAGTTCAAAAAATTTCCTTTCTTTATTTCTCTCTTTCTATTGGATTTACAGGAAGCTGAAAGTGCCATTACGGCCATGAATGGACAATGGCTGGGCTCTCGTTCAATTAGAACAAATTGGGCTACCAGAAAACCGCCGGCGAGTAAAGGTAAAAATAAATTTTTTTATTTCTTATAATAAAAAATTAATAATTATAATAAATATAGCGCCATTATAGCAATAACAAAATACAAAACTAATTTCATAGATGATTTATTATAAACTCCGCCCATAATACTTTATTAATATGTAATTATCTTTTGTAATACAACTACTCTTTCAAAAGAAATTATCATATAAAAACAATATTTTATATTTTTACCAGAAAAAAATAAACAAAAACAAAAATAAGAAAAAAATTATATACATTATCAAAAATACTTGTATTATTTGTAGCTGTTATTTTAAGTATCTGTATATCTTGTATATATTTGCAAACAATCTGCATGTAACATACATACAACATATACTCGTACATACGTATGTATGTGCGAATATAAATTTGTCGGATGAAATAATGTTAATGTGTGTGATAATTTAAATGTACAGTAGGGACAAATGATTTAAGTTCACTAGAGGCTTTAAAAGGAGTGAATATTAATGGAAAGCGTTTAACAATAAATTTTGTAGGCAAATAATTTTTAAAAAAAGTAAATTTAAAAAGCGCTTGTGATTACATCTGATTTAAAAAGAGATATGAATAATTCATATATAAATTGAAAAATTAAAAATATTTAATCATGCTTTTTATTGTATTTTTATATTGCCACAACTGGTTTGACTCAATTTCTTATTAACAAATGTAATCAGTAAAAAATTGTTAAAAACTGTACATATTCACGTTCGGACTACATAACTTGTTGAAGGCCATCATTTAAACATGTAATGAGACTTTAATTGAAATAATAATAATAATTCCCATAACATTCCATGGAGGAAAAAGGGCACTTTTCGCAATCGATGAGCTGCACCCGATTTTATTTCTAGACTAATTGAGAGGGACCTACAGTTTTTTTTTTTTTTTCAATAAGTGCATTGTGTTGATACTCGGAAATTAGATTGTGGGAAGGAGGATAGATAGAGTAGTGTCCGATTTAAATTTGCTCATTTCGTAAGTGGCAGGAAAAACATTCGCAGGAAGATTGTTCCAGAAACGAATAGTGCGACCAAAGAACGAATTCTCCCTATAATGCGTTGTGCAATTTACTGGACAATCAACTGTAAAGGGATGAGCTCTACGAGAAATACGAGTACTACGTAAAAATATATGATTACTAGGAATTAGTCCCTTAATTGAGAGTTGTATTCCAATTTGGGTCGGATATAGGTCTTGTAAATATTAAGAAGATCAGATGGAGTGAAATAACTCTTACCCCGTCTTAAGAAGCCGAGCCACTTGAATGCTTCTTTCGACACTCGAAATATGTGCTCGTTCCAACGAACATCACAATGAATTCTCGTGCCCGGAACATCAAGAGCATCTGATTCCTCAATATCTACATTACCCATAGATACAAATGACAACACACCATCACCATCACATCTCCGAATGGCAAACGTATTAGACAACTTTTAAATAGTAGTAATGCCCACAAGCAGCTATTAGCTAATGTTATAAGTTGATAACGCTATAGAAAAATTGTTTTTCTTATTTAGATGGCCCGGGCATGGGATCTATTTCTTGGTTGGTAGGCGAATGTCTTACCTACCAATCTACAACGGCACCTTTAATTTAAAAAACACATTTATATTCAATCTAAAGATCTTAAACTTAAGCATGATAACATTTGTGTTACTAGTAAGTAAAGTATAAATAAATAAATTGTAAAGTAAATACATACAACACAAGTGGCCCAGATTCAAATCACAGCAGAATACATGATGAAACAAAAAAATAATTACAGTTTCAAGTGTTTAATAAAGAGACTTTAACCTCCTTCCATACAATCTATACATATAAAAGAGAACTATAAAATCCGTTGCATATATATGTTTTACTTTGTAAGCCCTCAATACCAAAGATTTTATCTATATGCGATTTTTGCAGGTCCATTGGTTCTCGAGTTATTGACGTTAGAGTAAATTTTTTACAGCATTTAAACTTTGTGTGAGTTAGAAAATATTTTTAAAAATGTGTATATAAAAAGCATATATAGCATATATATATATAAAAGCATATATTTTTCATTTGGTGTGGCTTCACTATTGTTCAACTGGGCGGTGTCACGCCCATATAAAATTTGTATTTAAAATGGTCATAGTAATAATCTCTAAATTTGGCCCATCATTAGTCAAAAAGGAGCAGCACCTCCCATACAAAGTAAATAGTGATTTCTTTATAAATTTGGAACGGTAATAGTGGGATGTTCTAAATTTGCCCTAAATAGCTTAGTAGTTATTACACATAATTATTGATTATGTGGGTGTGGCATCTCTAATACAAATTAAATATTGATTATTTTTTGTATCTAGAAAATGATTAGAATGCAAACCATCAGTTAAAAAGTGGACAGAATAGGATAAGTGGGCTTGGTACCTCCCATATGAATTAAATAATGATTTTTGTACGTCCTGAGAATGGTTAAGTCTAAAGTTTCTAAATTTGATTCAAATAACTTGGCAGACAATACAAACTATTATTTAAAATATGAAAAACGGTAACAGTTAAAGCGCTCTTTATCTTTAAAGCAGATACAACACAAAGACTTACCAACGCGGGTGAGAGTGCTCTAGTTATATCTAAAAGAGGAGCCCCCTGTCCTTCCAGCATACCTCTGGCGTGGATGACAAACATCAGACGAATGACCAGAAGAAACCTACTGAGAAACAACTTTAATACCAAGTGAGGATTACCACCACCGCTTAGTAAGGATCTTCACCACTACGCTATCATTTGTAGGCGAGCTAAATAGATGACTAATCTAGTGAAAATCAAGTTTATTAATGAAACTGAAACTGAAACAAAGCAGTGAATGCTTTGTAGGAAGCCAATACGCTCTATAGATGAGAGACGAAAAAAAATCTTTAAGTTTTAATAGAAAAAAGTGTATCTGAAATATCATCAAAATGAAATTAGATTTATTTGCTTGAAAGGTCTTTCGTTGTCCATATCATCTCAATCAGGCAAAAAAAAAATAGTTATCACCAACTTCGCTATTGACTGTATGGCCTGACCAAGAGAAATATGGACTATTAAAACCGTCAGCAATTTTTTTCGCTATGCACTGAACGCTCTTGAATCTCAAGTAAATTAGTATCATGCCTAACTAGATAATTTTGTTTGTTGAGGGACTAATTCAATCATTTGTAAAGACGATTTTTTGATGAAAATTGTGTTCGAACGGGAAACCCACAAATTTATCATATGTGTATGTGAACGCTTTATTCGTTCTTCGTGAATTGGCAGAACAAACTGAATAAATAACAGGCAATTCGGTATCAACTGTCAAGAGTTAACATGAATTTATTCTCTAAAATCGAAGGTTTTTTTCACCTTAAAAAGCGTTTAATCTGATAGGTGAAAGCGCTTAATTTGACGAAAAACGTCACTGCAGTCTTCATGAGTTTTTGTACTAAATTTTAATGTGGAAGTGGAGTTAACTGCTTCAATATTCTTAAACTCTTGACAATGGCATTAGTTGGTTTATTGTATTGATTAGGCAAATTTGCCTTGGTGAAGTCATATGCTCCAAAGGTGAGTTAGAAAAAAAATGATACAAGATCGTTTAAATAATTAGGTAGAATGTCTTAAAAATAATGGATGTTCGATTAAGTGTAATTTGATATTGTACTATGCCATGTTCAAAAATCCATTGGAAAGAAAACGAAAGAAATTCTAAAAAAATACATGACTTTTACATTGCGATAATAGAACTGCGTACCCTCTTATGGATAATTTAATTTAGTAACTAAAGGCTACACAAAAAATATTAAGAAATTTTGGCTCTAGGGTATCATATTATATTAATTAAAAATATATTTTGAATATAAAAAGATTATTACATATCCCTGAGAAAGCTACACAAGGGAGTAAGAAATATTGGAAATCATATAAAGCAATTATTGTTTTATAAAGAATTGATCTGAATGTCGAATAGTTTTTTTGAATAATTAATCAAGAAGGATGCCAGTTGTATAAAATACGTCTAAAATATGAAGACATCATAATAAAATTCAGTTCAATGCCACTCGCGTTGCAGGTACTTCGAAGATGATCTGATCTGCTTGGTACAATAATGGCGTACCTGGAAAATGCTATTTTCCCAGTTTTAACAATTTTCATAATTGCATTTGTATGTATATTTATATCTCGTTTTAAAATAACCTATCAATCTAGCAGGTGGCATTAAACTTCCCTCTTTTTTAAAATTTGTTCGTGCAAATCTTTATCGTCTTCTGAATAACAAGTATAGAATGTCTTATAAAAATATTTTCCTTTCCACTTAAAAATTTTTTGTCAGAAAAAAGGGACTTCCCCTATTTCTTTTTTTTTTGTGAAAATTGTGCGTTGATTTTTTTTTTTGCCTTACAAACAATAACCATTTCTGATATGGGATCAACAGGTTCAGGTTCAAAGAATTTATGAAGTTGCAAAGCCAATTAAAAGATTTAGAAATTGTACTCCGCACATTTTTGTTTCATTGCCTATGAGTACCTCCGACACATTTTCGTAGCGCATATCTTTGAATTCAATCTCGAATGTGCATCTTCGATTTTGTTCAAGTGTCACATTAAGCACCTTTTTTTTTGTAAAAGCTAAAGCATTTAAAAAATTTATAATTCACAAAATGATCAAGTATCTTAAGTGTAGTCATGCCAAAAACAAGTTTTTCTGCAGCAGAGCAACTGAGCGCCAAGTGCCAAGCAAATACGATATGAATGTATGTATATAGTATTTTTATTCAATTATTAACAGTATTATAATTTTACTTAAATAAAAAACTTGTAATCATTCAAGTTTTAATTTCAATCAAGCTACATACATACATTCCAGGGTTTAACTGTTAATGAAGCATCCAAAGCTCTTATGTTTTAATAACACGATTAAGGTGGTCTACAAACGAATGAATAGTTCAATATCCGCAATAAAACACAGACAAGTAGGAAAGATTAAATTTAGTTTATTTAAAATGAGAGGTGGTGTGTTGTAGTGGTTGCAACATAAGCAACCTAGCTTAAAATCTCAACGAAGACAAGAAAAAAATATACACTCAATTTCGGATTTTAAAAAATTAAGAGGCTTCAACCCTTTACAGATGACCCATTCGAGAAGTCTTCTGACTCCCCTCCCTCTGGAATTTAAAAGAAAAGTAACATTTACTACAAAACATCATATAACATACATCATCATAAGCTATTATATGATGAGCAGCAGCAGCAAGGCTCCAAACCACCACTACACAGAAATCGTTGTTTTTAAGTAAACGACAGATGGCAATATCAAGATGCCTCGTGAAAGCTATATGCTTCCAAAATTTAAATGATACATATTTTAATGTATACCTGATTATTATATAAGCCTACTAGTTCAACCTGGTAAATATTTTAAAGTCAATTACTAATTTTGCCCCCGGAAATTTAAATTTGGAAAAAATTACAACTTATTGGAATCAAATAAAAAAATGTGTATAGTATATGAAAAATAGAGATTATAAGCCGATTAAAAAATACGTATCCCTTAATAATAATTCGCACCCATTGCTGAATGATATTGTTACAAAAATAAGGTTGGCCATCCCTGCGTTTATTACACCGCTAAAATAAATAAACAAAAGCAGCAAGAACAACTATACGTGCTGTTTACAAATAACCAAATCTACAACAACAATCATTAGCAACGATAAAGTAAATAAAAATAACACGGCAACAACAATAATAAAGAAGCAAAGAAAACAAATAACAGACAATAAGCAAGCAACAACAAATACTAAGAGCTGAAAGTAGTAGGTATTTACAAAATAAAAGAGAGAAATGGAATCTACCTGAAATATCGAGAGGTTCGAGAGCTTTCGATGTATAGTTTACTCAGCCATATAAAAAGCAGATCGGTGCGAGGAACGATCAGTTTTTAAGTAAGATTAACTCAGCGAATGTGTTATTGGTGTGAAGAGTGTTTATAAAGAGTAAACTCGTGAATCTAGTAGTGAAGTAAAAACCAGTTTAGTTGGAGCTAACTCAGTAAAGAGAGTTAAGTGCAGATAACCTCTGGTTGAAAAGGTTTTGATCGAACCTAAGTTATAACTACGATCGGGTTGGAAGATCTTTAAGCGGAAAAATCGAGTCGAGTAATTGTTGTTGTTTACAAGATTGTAAACAGACAGAGTAATTAAGAATAAAAATTGTTATTGCCTGTAAAAAGATTGCAAGCAGTGGTGCACATAACTGTGTTGAATAAAGGATTTTAATAAAAAACCAAACACAAAATTTCTTTTGTTTTAACTACAATCTACGAACTCATAATAACACGTTTTTAAAAAGGTAAAAACGTAACAATAAATTAAAGATTGTTCACTATTTATTTATTATTAAGCTATCCTATATTTTTTATTCTCATACTGTATTTATAAAATTCCTTTTTCGTCAGTTTTATTGTTTCGCCTGTAAACCTATAACTTTAGTAAATGCTTAAGTGTGTGCATTTTGTTTAACATTTTGTCGGATATTATTTGTTATTCATAGAAGTTTATTGTAAATCAAAGTTAACACATATTTGCATGTTTTAACATAATTTTTATTTGTTATTATTTTATTACCTTCTTATATCCCAATTTTTCCATTTTTGATTTTATTTTATTGTTAAGCAGAGACCTTTAAAATTTTTTTCTGTCTCTCATTCCCTTCTTGATCCAACTCTATCGTTATTATTAACGTTGTATTCTTCTTTTACACTTCTTGTTCACTACTGTCACTCTCATAGTGACTTTATTACGCTGGGAATTGAAAATGTGTCTTTCAAATCAAGGTTATAAATTTTGTCATTGTTATAAGTTTCTAGGATTTCGGTAACCTTTTTTTTATATGTTTTTCGTTTCTTTTACATCAGTTTCTTTTTTGTACCAACACGAAACTATTATCATAAAAAGTAAACAAAAGAATCACAGAAGGAACAAAAAAAAAAAAATTGAAAAAAGTCATAAAAAGCAAATAAAATATGAAAAGTATAATGAAAATGAGGAGAAAAATATTGTGTAATATTTGTGTTAAGTTGTAAATTAAATGCGAGGATTGACTAATAAATTTCAAACAGTATCTAAAACACTATAAATAATCGTCATACATTAAGTTTAAGATAACACTTTGAGATATTATCTTAATTAGCATTATGATGATGGTTATTACGATGAATCTATGATTCCGCATACTTCATGTTGATACGTTTATTTTAATAAAATTTAGCAAGACATACTTTTGTTACCCATAAGTAATTATTTAAACGAAGACGTATTAAGTCAAGTATATTTAAATAGAATTCAACATGTTTAGCAATATAAGTTTTTATTTGGAGCACTTTAAGATCCTTATATATATGTATGCATATATCCGAATTCTTTATATATCAGGAGATAGCATTATCATTTATAGAATCCTATTTGTCATCTTGCAATATTTTCTATACTTGAGGCAGTGCCGTACAACTGGATCCCATAGCACTATATTGGTTTTATAATTAAATAAAAAATAAGCGGTTTACAATCTAGACTCAAAGTTGAGTTTCCTTCAATCAGCAAATTTATTTAAGTTTTCTTTAATCTCATTTAAGTCAGTCTTGCTTTTATGTAGTAATTTCATGCAAGTCGTCAATGACCTTTTACGGTTTACAATTCAACTAAGTTGAGTTAAAATTTCAGTTGAAATTTTAAAACTGCTATGGATGAGTTGTAATTTTTTGTGCTTTTAAAAGGTTAAGCTCTTATCGATAATACCAAATGCTAAAATTTTAAATTCAACTGAGTAGAGTTGTAAACTGTAATAGGGGTCTAAGTTTAATTTCTGCAATTTCTAGTTTATCACTTGTACTCTGTAACTGTGATATTTTCATTTTTAGAGTTTTGTATGAAAATAGTGAATATGGGATCAATGCGTCAAATTTCTTTAGAAAATGAAGATGATGCATCAATGAAGTTGTGATGTATGGAGTAAAAAATTGATTGCAATGGAGTTTAGCTCCTTTACACTGTGTCGTAAGAACTTCAGGCGAGAATATATTATCCAACCATCCGGGGTCAACATAAAATGCCATTTCTGAATGCCATGATATATTGCGTTTTGTTTTGTTCTTTTCCTCACAACGCCTTAAAATTAATAATTAAAAATACAAACAAGAATTGGACAGAAAAATTTGACAAAAAGTGGAAATATGTAGGAACTTTCACTTTGCGCTCATACATTTCTATATTAATTTTAACAGATGTTTTTCTTGCAATATAGTTTGTTTAATGAACGCTTTTGGAATGAGGAAAGATAATTTTTACATGAATTCAAGTGCTTCTCACATTGATATGACTGTGGCTCGAAGGCAGAAAAAAAAACATTAGTAAGTTCGCTCCCTTTCCAGATGTTTGTGATCGCTGAGAAGAGGAGCTTCCAATGTTTCAAACTGTTACGAGGATGTAACTATTGATGAATGTTTGGCAGTTTTTAGAGGTCGTTGTCTTTTTAGGCAATAAAAGCTAAAAAAATATGCGAAGTATGGCCTAAAATTGTGTCTGGTTTCGATTTCAAATTAGGTTATGAGTGGAAAGTCCAACCATATCTTGGAAAATCAAAAAATTAACAGCCTGGATCTCAATAGGAGTAAAGGCTTGAAAAGTAAAATTAACACTTCTGAAAACTTTTTATTTTCTTTTGAGTCAAAAAACAAGCTTGTTTGGAGGAAGCTGGCATACATCGGTACAGTTCGAAGAAATGAAACATTTATATTTTTAATAAGGTAATTTTCAAAAAAGTTCCTCTATACACATCAATAATTGCTTTGAATGAAATTGCTAAATTAGTCTCATTGTGCAGCATCTGCGTGGGGTGTACAAAAGTATCATCTGTTAAGAAACTAGGAACATGTACCTTTTGCAAATCTAAGTGCAGTAGTACACTAAAAATTTCGCAGAAGTAATAAGCTGAAAAAAATACTACCTGAGCTAATGTTCTAATGGTCTAACTTAAACGCAGGTTCAAAAAGTTCTTACTTTAATTTTACATTTTTCGACCAGTTAGATAGATTTCTAATCTATGTATATATGCATATACATGTGTATTTAAAAATAAGTTGTCCTGTGCTCGTCAACTTATAACTCGAGAACCAATACATGCGTTGGAAAGGTGTAATTTCACTGATAGTTTTGATTCAACTTGGCGATACCACGCCCATAACAAAGTTTTATTTATATGTCTATATCTTTAAAACGGTAATAGTAAGAGTTTCTAAATTTTGCCCAAATAACTTTGTGGTCAATACAAATCATCATTCAAAGTGGGCGGAATTGGATAAGTGGGCGTGGAATCCGCTGTATGAAGTGAATATTGATTTTTGTATATCTTTGGAACTGTAATAGTGGAAGGTTCTGAATTTGGTCCAAATAACTTCGTTGTTAATTCACATCATCAGTCGAAATATGGGCGAAATTGAATAAGTGGGTGTGGCACCTCCAGTACAAAATATTGATTTTTGTATATCTAGAGAACGCTAATAGTGAAAGTTTCTAAATTTAGTCAAACAACTTTGTGGTCAATAGGAATCACTACTAAAAAGTGGGCGGAATTGGATAAGTGAGAGTGGCAACTTCCATAAAAAGAAGGTATTGATATTTGTGTATCTTTGGAACGGTAATAGTGGAAGATTCTGAATTGGATCTAAATAGCTTCGTAGTCAATACACATCTTCAGTCGAAATATGGGCGAAACTGAATAAGTGAGTGTGGCATCTCCAATAAAAGTAAATGTTGATTTTCGTATATCTAGAGAACGGTCAGAATGGTACTTTCTAAACTTGGTCTATATGACTTGAAATAAATTTTTAGGTATACAAAACAAAGGCTCCCAGCAACTCGTGAAGGGTTACCCTAGTAGTTTATATGTTTTTACAGATAAATTTTATTTTGTGTAATAATCCCTCATGCTATACTAAATGAAAGAATGAGACACGTCGATAATAAGCGGTGAGCAATATCGTTTTTCTTAAAAAAAATTCTTATTACGTTAACAAGGCTAAGAGTTTGATCAATGAGAGCTTTGTTTCCTGTTAAAACCATGATAGTGTAGAATACATTAATATCCGTTTTATATTAAAATTAGCTTGGTAATTAGCAATCTTTTAAAAAGTTTTAATAAGTTTGACAAAAGCCTCGTGAAAAGCTTCTTTCATGTGAGATTTATCTGGTTTTGGAAATTTGATAACTAGGGAAATTGTTCATTGCGTTAGGTAATAGTTAAGGCGTAGTATAGCATTAGAACAAAAAAAATATTCCTATTACTACCTGTGGTGGCTCCATTAATATCTTACTGTAAATAGCAGGTTCTTTTTTAGGGTTTGGATCAACAACAGTCTAGTACGCCATATAAATAATTAGGCGTCTCGAAACTTGATATCAACTTGAAAACAATTTCTTTGTTTAAAATGTGCACGCCCAGAAAACAATTACAAATTGTTCATACAAATTATGATCAGCTATTTTCTTGAACGAAAATTGAAATACTCGATGGAAACAACATTTTCCTTGTCATCGCGTTCGTACTAATTTGTGAAAATGGAAGTGTGTTGGTAAAAAAGTGTGAGTGTATAAGGAATAAAAGATAAAAATTAAACGTGTAACCCCCGGATAAGATAAGTTTCCAAAATAAAGTGCAAAATATAATTTTTCTATTTCGTCAAAGAAAAAAACTGAATATTATTGTTAAAACATTAATTGAAATTCTTTAATTTGGTTTCAATACAAGAAATATAAAAAAATAATAATAAAACCTTTTCATCAAAACAACATATATTAAAATGCTACTTGTCTTGTTTTAAGTTCTATTATTCTTTTTTTTAATTTAAGATGTTTTTTTCTTACAATAAAAAACAGGCTTGTGAAATAATATGTCAATTTTGTTGAGCTAAAAACAAAACTCTGTTATTTATTATTATTTTTTATACGAAAACTATTACAGCTTGCTTTTAAAAAGCTTATATAAAAAAAGTTTAATTTTTGATAAAAAAATTTCAAGTTTTAAAAGGGGTGGAATTTACCACCACGTACGAAGTTATGTCAAAAAAATTCACATCCTTAGTTGAAGGTAAATATTTTCAGCTAAGGTAGACTTACAATAATTATCTGAAATACATACACCGTGTAGTGGTTAAGGTGCTTACAGATAACACTAAGCAATCACAGGTTTGAATCCCAGTGACAACAACAAAAATTTCCATTATGATTTCGAGTTTTAAACAATTCAGAAGCTTTAACCCTTTTAGATGTTCCAACCATAAATCACTCTGATCCCCCATCGCCTTAGGAAAAAAACGGAATGGGAAGGTCAGGTAGCGTCAGCTCTCGGAAAAAAAGGTATGAGTCTATGATAAGCAACAGTAAGGCTCCGAACCAGTATACCGAATATACAGATGGCGTTTCGCTTGGCAATAACAGATGGCAGCACCATCATATATCCTATACCTTCTGCAGTAGACTGATTCCATGCCTAGCTGGACGAAAAAAAAACCGATTCCAAAAAACTGAAGCAAAGCAATAACGCTTTGTGAAAAGTATTGTAATATTGCGATAACATATTGTGAATAATTTTTCACAAAAGTGTTTATAGGCTAAATTAAAAACATATATAAAATTTTGTATAGCAAAATATGAACCCATTCAAATATAATTTTATGCAAGAAGTTTTCTTAATCATAAACTAATGTAAGTCGAAAGAAATTTGCTTTGGGTGTAAAGGAGGTAATTAAAAAAAAAAAAAAATTAATAATATTCGAAATCAAGATTGATTCTATCGTTATAAAACTATCTGCTGAGCACTTATATTTAAAATAAGTTTTTTATTTGTTTTTTAGCGCTGTATCTTTTATTTTATTTTATTGATACATATATTTTCGGTTTTAAAAACAATTTTCTAATTTGAAATATATTCATATATAAAAATAATATTTAATTTATATGAATTTCGCGTCTAACCCTCGCATTGGTTTTTTTCATATTTGTATATTAGTATTCGCGTTTATATTTTGCTTATTTGTTATAAACGTTTATTTCAAACGCAAAGGTTGTAAGATTTTTTCTTTTTCTACGTTGCTGTGGGTTGGGGGATATTCTTTATAAGGTTTCTGTTTATAAGGTTGCCTTCTTTTTATTTTGCTGTGCAGAGCTATCTTGATATAAAAGAATTTTTGATGGTTAACAATTTTAATGGTTAATGGCAGGATTTGTTGATGTTGTTGGTATTATTGTATTCATTTCTCTTTTTGTAACTTTTTTCGTTTTGCATTTATATTGTTATCATAAAAGACGCCTTGTAATAGACAAAAATTTCAATTCAATTCAGCTTTTTTTCCATTTCCGTCTTTGGTTTTCTTCTTAGTTTTTTTCTTTCTAATTTTTTTACTATGGCACGTTTGCCTTAATAATTGAAGGTTATTAAGTATATTTTTATTATAATTTTGTATAAATATGTTTGTGTGTATGTATGTATGTATATGGACATGTTATTATATTTGACTTTAGTCTTCATCATTTGAATTTTTTTCCTTTTATGGGAGATTTTATACGGTCAAGTGAAACAGTATTATTAAGGTTTGGTAAGATTATTAAGCAGAAAATTAATGTATGAGTTGTTGTTGCTCTAAAAATGTTGACAATTAAATGGTATTTTATGGATTTCGTTTAATTTTTTGTAAATATATATGTATATATGTATGTCAAATCTTTAAATAATTTTTCTTTTTAATTCTAATAGAAGATTTTCTTGATTTGTTTGTGCCAGAGTTTTTTTGTATTTGTGTTAGCAGTCACGCTTATTGTTATTTTTTTAAAAGTTAAATAAAAAAAGCTCCAATTGAAAAGTCGTTTTTATTAATTTGTACTCATAAGCCATAATTTGTCGTATGACGTAACTTTGTGTTGATTTTTGATATTATTGTGTAGTTAAGAAAACATTCTTTAGAATTTGATTAAATTAAATTAAATTAAATGAAATAATTGACTATTTCAGAATTTATATGTACAATAACTCCGGACAGTGTTTATATCTGTGGCTTGCTGCTGAAAAGGCCAATGTCAAAATATTTGCTTTTGAGTTAATTGTAATTAAAGTTTTAATTTTATATATGTATGATTTCATATGACTTCATTCTTTTTTGTTCGCTAAAAAAACAGTTAATCTGAGCAAATTTTCTTTTATATTTTATCTAGTATTTCAAAATTAATTTTTTTACTTCTTATTGAAAATTAATTTACATAGTTTTTGTTCATAGTTTAAAACATGCAAGGCTCTTAATTAGGCCTGTCTAAATTTGGAAAAAAAGGCGAAAAAATTTAGGACGTCAAAATTTTACGACATTTACCATATAAAGAATGAAAACAGTAAGATTAAGATTAGTTTAGTAAAAAATCAAAAATTAAGAATATTAGTCTTTATTAAGGTGAAACTCGTTCCAAGGACATAAAATCTTAGTGAAACTGTTTCTATGCTCGTAACTAATATTTCCAAGGTTTGGGGACGTATTTACAAACATCCTTCCGAAATTCTTTAGTAAATATGCGAAAATATTTTCAAAAATTGTGACAGGCAGCCCGTTCATCACTTTCTATGAGGCTGTCACATTTTAAATCATTCAACATTTTTTTATTATAAAGGTCCAAAAATACTCGGATAGATTCGAAAATAGACTGCATAGATATCGAAAAGCCGGTTTTGTCTTTTCTGAAGATCATCTGAAAAAGAAAAAGTTTTTTTCAACAGCGGTATCACTGCATAACATTAGCTAGTAACTGATTATGAGTATTACTACTTCTCTAATGTATTTGCCGTTCGAAATCGGTGCAGCTAATTGACTGAGAAAATCTCCGTGTTCCTTCGCGGAATATTACGGGAATTATTATTATTATAAGTAGTCCTTCTTAAAAATATATGTTTCATTGATTGAACAAAAAAATTCTATTCTTGAAAACTAGTGTAATCGATAAAAAAAAACTCGAAATTAGGTTCAAATTTGTTCACCAATTCATTCATTGGTTTTCAGGACTTATTGTATATTTTCCCACACGAATTCAATTCCTGAATTCTAATTGTGCATTGCGAACATTGTTTATTCATTAATAAAAATAGTTTTAATCCTAAAAATGATTAAAGAGAAAAAACTTAAAGCGTCTTTTATTAGTAATTTATATAATGACCCACTAGGGATATAGACAAATAAATATATACTGTTATGAGAATAAAAATACAACTATGTATTGTGGTATTTTGATATATGTCAAGTTAGCAGCACTGCCACATCGAATATCTTTACGTCACATTTGAATTAGCGGTTATGGAAATAAAAGACGGTCGATATTTCCTGAAGCTACTAAAATGCAGACAACTAGGTATATAAATGACTGTTTTACCTTAATCTGTTAAGAAGTAAAGTCTGTTTAAGGCGCAAATAAAAAGTGTTTTAAAAGCGAATTTGGTGTATTAATGTACAGTGTAATTAATAAAGAAATAGACAGATTGTAAAACAACCAAAAACAAAACGGTATTTATTTTATTTTAAACGCAATTTAAACGAACTCAAACGTTTTAAAAAGGTTAAAACGTAACAATAATTTGTAGGGTCGTGGCATTGCTCGGATGGAATTTTTGAAATTTATAATTGTAAGAAAATCGAGTCGACCGTTTATCTGGCTATAGAATTCAAACAGACATACATACATACGTGCAAACACACTTTTATTTTTATACATAAGATAAGAAGTGTTTTATTTATTAAGTCTGGGTGCCTCAGTAGGCTAGTACTCACTAGCCTAGTGTGCTAGTCTGTCATATGGTTTTAGTTACTCCGCTCTAACTATAATATTATTTATAATTGTATTCTTGTGGGTGACGTTGTGTAGTGGTGTAGTGTAGTGCTCACGCATACAATACAAGCGGTCCAGGTACGAGCCCCCAGCAAAGGACATGACGAAAAAAAAGTTAAATATTGTTTCCAGTGTTTAATAAAAAGACTCCCTCCAGACAAATCCATCTAAAAAAGCCTCTCTGACCATCCAGCTTTTACCTCTAGCGATGATGACAAACATCAGACGAATGATCAGGAGAAAACGCCACCTACTGGGAAACAAATAACAATGCCAACCACCACATAGCAAGAATCTTTACCACGACACAATTATCTGGAGTCGAGCTACAATATATTAACTGCTTGATAATCAACTTCATCAATGGAACTGAAACAAAGCAATGGAGGATTTGTGAAAAGCTAATATGTTCCGTAGACGAGGGACGAAGAAAAAAAATTTTATTCTAATTTGAAATAAATATGGTAAATAAATAAATTGAATGTTTTTTGATTTTTGCACTACCTTTTTCTTACAATTTACTTATGAGGTAATAAATTCAAATTTTTTAATTAAACGCTGATTTTTCTCGCCTTTAATTTAACTACTAAGCGTGTTTTTTTATAGAGGTATAGAACTTTATGTTGGCATTACTTTTCAAGATGGCGACCGATTTAACAGCTGTCAAGTGATTTATTTTCAGTTTGGTTTGGCAATTCATCATGAATAGACTCACGCCCGGCGTAGATTCGTCGAATAGGCCCAAAACGATATTACCGTTGTTTCCAATTTTCATAAGCGAATTTTGTTTAGCGATGAAGTGCACTTCTGGTTGAATGGCTACTCAACAAACAAAACTGTCGCATATGGAGTGAAGGCAGTCCTCAAGTGTAAAAAAAACTGACTGTTTGGTGCGCTTTATGGGCTGGTGGAATCATTGGTCTTTACTTTTTCAAAAACGATGGTGGCCAGAACGTTACAGTCAATGGTGATCGGTATAGAGCCATGATTACTAACTTTTTCATTCCTGAATTAAATAACCATGATGTCCAGGAGATGTGGTTTCAACAAGACGGAGCAACATGTTACACAGCTCGTGCCACAATAGATTTATTGAAAAACACGTTTGGTGACCGCCTAATTTCACGTTTTGTACCTGTGAATTGGCCTCCAAGATCTTGTGATTTATCATCGCTAGACTACCTTCTGTGGGGCTATGTAAAGTCATGGGTCTATGCGGTAAAGCCACAAACGCTTGACCATTTGGAAGACAACATTCGCCGTGTAATTGCCGATATACGGCCACATATGTTGGAAAAAGTCATCGAAAATTGGACGTCCAGATTGGACTACACCCACGCCAGCCGTGGCAGTCATATGCCAGAAATCATATTTAAGATGTAATGCCACAAGATTATCTTTCGGATAATTAAAATTCATGTTAATCGAATAATCCATCGTTGTTTTGTTGCAGCTTAAAGTTCTATACCTCTATAAAAAACACCCCTTATTACGTAACACAATTTAATAAAACCTAAACCAAAATTCAAAAAAAAAACCTAAATAATGAAATAATTAAGTAAGTATTTTGTAGATTTTCTTAAGATTACTAATTATCTTGAAATATTTAAAATATTTCAAACCGGTGCGAATAAATTTCAACTTTATCAAACCAAAAAGTCTAGATTCACAAAAGGCCTATTTACACTTAACAACTTACTTACTTACCTTCTGAAATAACTCAAATAACAATAAAAATGCTTGCACACGCATACAATTATCCAATTACCCCATAGTGTTGGGTGTTACCATATCCCATAATTATTTTTACTGCACATAATTTTACCTTCAGAAATGGAGTAAAGGTGTCTGTGCAAGAGTTAATACATATCTATATATATATATATATATATATATATATATATATATATATATATATATGTGTGTGTGTGTATGTGTATGTTTAAGTTAAGTATTAAGTAAATTGCCTAATTGTGTTCAACTTTATGAAAAGTTTGATTTATAAGAGAAACTCAATCTAGCACAAAATTTTGAATTTATTCACTCGTTTTTAAGGTCGACCGACTGCTTTAAGTTAAAAGTCAACTGTGAGAAAATAGTTACCGTGGAAATTTGTCATTTTGCCATAAGTTTGTTGGACGCCTTAGTAATTGTTGTTGGCTGGTAGGCAGCGTTTTTAAATTATTATTATTTTACTTTCAGGCAGTAGAAGGTGGGGGTATATTTTTTCAAGTGGAAATGAAGAGATTTCTATTATTTAATTTTTCTTGTTTTTCTATTCCCTTCTCTATTTTTGTTAAATACAATGTTGTTGTTATGAATTTAGTTAAAAGAACTTAATTAAGTTCTCCAAAACGTAATGAAGTGGTGGCAATAACCAGGCAGGCAGCTGTAGCAGTAGTCGTGGTGTTCGTTAGCGGTTATATAGTGACAGCTGTAATGCTATGTTAACAGGTATATAAAAAGTTTGTAATACAATATCAGTGTTGGTAGGTAGTAGTATCAAAAGTTTTTGTTAGACTTTTTTTCTATTACATTGAAAACAAAAATAAAAAACAAAAAAGTTTAGCTAGAAGCGGGTAAGAAGGCTGGATGGCTGGCTGGTTGGCTGCCTGGCTGGCATACCAACCAGGAACAGGAAACGCCATATTTCATCTAAAATTATTATATCAACAATACAGGCTAAAAGTCATTTAACAAGACTTAAATTAAAGCAGAGAATATATTGTATGTAAAATAAAAATAAAAAAGGAAAAAAAGAATTTATTTAAAAAATAAAATAATGATAATTAAATTTTCTACTATTTGTTTTTATATTTTTCTCATCCCTTCTACTCTTCTCTGTGTACCATTTCCTTGGCATTCATTATTTTTGTTATTGTTTTTAATTGAAAGGAATACATGAGGCATGAAAATTGTTAAGAATCGCAATAAATATTCTCTTATCTTTTTAATTTAAATGAAAACTTATTAAAGAAAAATTCATGTAAAGAAATTATGTCGAAATGTAAAGCACAGGAGGGTTCTTCGTCATATTTAATTATAATTTTTCAAATTGAAAAGTTTATGTTTAAATACAATTAGGTAGGCAGGCAAATATTTATCTATTGAATTTTCAAAAGGAGTAGTTGATTGTGGGGACATGGCAAAAAGACAAAGTTTCCTTTATTTTCAAATTAATTAAGATATTAAATCAATATGCCAGTAGGCTAAAGAACTTCCTTTTTATCAATAAAAATTATTGGAAATTTAAATATCTGTGTTTTGTGTTCCAAAATTTAATTAAGAGTAACACTGTATTTTTAACACTATTTTTCGCAATTTGTTTCTTTAAAAATGATTTTATAAAGCATTTATTTAAACTAAATAATATTAAGATTTATTATTCAGTACTAGTATTTTGCATGTTCACGTGGCAAGTGGCCACTTATAAACCAAATTTTATAATTCTCCAAATAAAATTTTAAGAGTGATTCACTAATTATGTAAGAAATTCAGTTTCAATTAGCTTGTGGATTAATTAAGCTAAAAGAGTTTAAGGATTTATTAAAACCTGGTGAAAGGAGTTAAATGACTGTTATGCTTTAAAGCAGTTGCTTACTTCTCTAGCCAGACAAATTCTGCGGTCTGGGATTCTCAATATGGCATTAATAGAACTAAAATTGAAACATTAATCTCATAATCTTCAGTAAACTCGTAATCTTCATGATGTTTTCTGAACACTTCTTTCGTCAACAATTTGATAGCTTCTAATATAGAGGTCCTTAGATCATGCTTAGTAAGTTGAAGTTTATAATTCCTACTCAAGCGATCAAGATATTAAATTCCACTGAGGCTGTAATATTTTCGTTTCAAATCATGCAAGCAATAATCCATTCCGTAGAATGTTTGCTGAATTCAACAGCCACTTTCATCGGGTTGAATACTCATTAGATTGTCACATTTTAAAAATGACAATATTTTATTTTTAATATCTAATTAATGTTTTAAGCACATAAACGACAACAGGCTACCAACTACAAACTACAAAAAATAAAATACACACGTTATACAAATACGATTATTTTGACAGATAATGGCTACATGACTACTCTTGTTGCTGTAGCCAACTTAGGCTTATTTCTATTTTGTTTGGCTACAAAATTTAATAAATTTTAAAATGTATAAAATTAAAATGCAAAAAAGTATTGATAATCAAAAAAGTTAAAAAATTAATGTTTTTGTTCTTGTTTTATAATAATATTATATATAAAAATTATTGTGTGTATGAATGTGTGTTTGTTTGTTTGGGCCTTATAGGCAGCTAAATGGCTGAACCGATTTTCTTGAAATGTTTACAATATTTCTCTGTATGTCAGGAAAGAACAATAAGCTATATAAATTCAAAAAAATCCAACTGGGCGGTGCCATGCCCATACAAAATTAATATTCATTTGTCTATATCTTCAAAATAGTCACAGAAATTTGACCCACATAGATTCGTAGTCAATACAAATCATAAGTCAAAAAGTGAACGGAACTGTACAAGTGGACATGTTACCTCCCATACACAGTAAATATTGATTTTAGTGTTTTAAGAATGGCTACAGATAAAGTTTATAACTTAGATTTAAATAACGTCGTGAACAATACACATCATCAGTCAGTAACTTCCATTTATACTAAATATTGAATTTTGTATATTGGAAGAACGACAATTATTCAACCTTCGTTATCTGTACACGTCAGCCAAAAGCGGGTAAAGCACATCTGGTATAAGCTATCTATATCTATCTATCTATCTATACACGTACATCTTATCTATAAAATTGAATGTGTGCTAGTCTGAAGATTGAAAAAGCAGAACAGATTACCTTGCAATTTTTTTGTTTCTTTCTGGAACTAACTACAGGCTATCTTAAATGTTTGAACTTGAACCGGATGGGGCTAATATGGGGTAAAATAGTTAAAAATTATAACTAAAATAATAGTTAAAGAAAATAACAAACATGTGTAGCAAAGTACGCCGTGTTTTGCTTAGTATAAATATAAAGAAAGGAATGCGCATTGAAAGAACTTTCTGATTATGATGTCATTTCCAATAAATTTAAGTAGCTGACTGCACAGCTACAAATGCTGCTAACGGCAATGTTAATCTTGTAGTCGTGTAGCCTGCCTCGTCTATGTGTTATAGCATAACTCTTGTTTATAAACATATGTATGTATATAATCCGTAAGAATAATATTTACAGGCTTAGTAAATAAAATAAATGAAAAAACTATTGTTACGAAAATGAAAATGCTAACTTTTGTTCATTTAGAGCTAATATCCTTATTATGGAACTTTATACCTGTTGGCTTGTTTCAAGGCTACGATCACCCTGTCAATGCTATACTTATTTCAACAGTGCTGCCAGTACCACATAAGTCGCATATATAATTCAAATTCACTATTAATGGCGGCACATTGTGCTTAGTCTGTCAGTCGTAATTTAATACTTAAAGAGTAAAGTCGTGCTATGGCGTTAGTAAAAGTGTTGAGTAATTTGTATAAAATGGAAGTTAAATAAGTTACTGTACAAATTTAACTGTTGAATAAAGGACTGTATAAAACTGTACGCAATTTAAAAGAACTCGAACGTTTTATAAAGGTTGAAACGTAACAGTATAATAATTTAAAATAGATTTGACCAATTTTTTTTCTTTCTCATTCGAGGCCAGCATGCACCGTTTTAGTAATAAGATGAAGTACGAATATTGGGCTCCTCAGGGGTCAAAACTCGGACCCATCTTATATATTATATACGTCAACGAACTGATGCGATGTTTGGAAAAGGATAGAACGTTTGCTTATGCTGATGACACTGCGACAATTGTAGCTGATATAGACATAGCAAGTGCAACGAGTAAAAAGCAGTTAAATATTGCAACTAAATGGTGTCACGATAATGATCTTATAATAAATGCATGTAAAACAAAAGTTATGCATATCAAACCGTCACATATTGCACAATTAACAATTAAATTGAAATTTTGCAATAAAGAATGTCTACTCAATACTGCAATCAGCATAAAGGTTCAGAATGATAACTGCTCAATGTATATATAAAATGTTATCATTTATAAATACCTTGGCGTAGTTGTTGATTTTATTTTTTAATGAAAAGCTCATATAGAAAATCTTCAGAATAAGCTTGGAAAAGCAACGTGTATATTCCATTATTTAAGTTGTTACTTTACTTGTAGCGCATTGCGACAAGCATACTTCGCATTGGCCGAATCATATATTCGTCACGGTATAACAGCTTGGGGAAATACAAACTACAGCAGTACTCTACAAAATATGCATAACCAGATTCTGAAAATTTTATGGAGAAAACATAATATGACTATCGCAAACAATATATATCAAATTACCTCACACTTTAATCACACCAATAACACAATACAGAATATTGCAGCATCTATGAACAACTTTAATTCTACTAGTTTTCAATTAGTGCTTATTTCGTGAATGGTAACACTTAGCTCATGTCTGATTTGATAGATAATTAGTTTTATCCTTCCGCTGAATGAATATGGTTGTGTATACGCTTGAACAACTTCGCTAAGTGGGTCTGCGATCGACTTACAGAAGATGCCGATTTTGCCAAAAAAAATCATCTTTTCAGATGAAGCTTATTTTGATCTTGGCGGGTATGTAAACAAGCAAAATTATCGCATTTGGGACAGAGAAAACCTTAACGCATACATTGAAGAGCCGATACACCCAAGAGGAGTCACTGTTTGGTGCGGATTTGGGTCCAGAAGCATAATGGGCCATTTTTCTTCGAAAATGAGCAAGGAGTGGCCGTTACAGTCAATGGCGATCGTTATCGGGCCATGTTGAACGAATTTTTGTTCACAAAAATTTAAGAGGATATTAGCAACATTTGGTTTCAACAGGACGGTGCTACGTGCCACACAGCCGAAGCTACACTCGATGGTTTGCGCCCTGTTTTTGAAGATCGTATTATCAGCCGCAGAGCTGATGTCGTTCGGCCACCTCGGAGCTGCGATTTGACACCGTTGGACTATTATTTTTAGGGTGCCGTCAAAGATAAGTTACGCCAGAGACGCTTTAAAGGACAATATTCGTGAAGCCATTGGTGAAATACAGCTGCACACAATCGATAATGTGCTTAAAAATTGGACTGATCGTGTAGGCTACTGCATGGCCAGCCGAGGTAGCCATTTAAAAAAAAAATTATTTTCCCTTATTAACCGGAAGGATTGTACTTTCAAATAAAAAAGAAATTTGAGAAAATATTCAGTAGTTTTTTTTATAGCTTTTTCAAAAAAAATAAAAAATAAAATTATTGGCGGACCCTATAAAATAGTCCATAAATTATTTAAATAATACGAAACCGCAGCGACTGAATGTTTAGCTAAAAGGTACTTCAGGTACCTAATATCAAAAATATTTACTATGCAACATTGCCCAAATAATTCCATAGTGACAGCAGATTCTTAACACCTATTGATCATCCGCACAACACCCGACATAGAGCTCAAGGAAGATTTAAGGTACAGCCAAAAATGAATATGGCAGGGGCACGTTATCTGTAATGATACCATCGATACTTAACAAAATACCAATTCATGTTATTAATACATCAAACCCATATATAATGTTTCCACGATAAAAAAAATTACTTTTGTTTTCTTAATCACAATTTGCTAATCGTAGCGTTTACACTTCATATACGTGTCTTAATTTGACAACACTGCGAGAAGTTTCTTTAAAAGCTGCAAATGCTGAATACACATATTTTTTTGGGACTCGAAATTCATCTTCGACTCAATTAAAAATTTAAATGTCGAAGAAGTTCTTTTAATTTTTAAAAATTTTATTAAAACTTCTTTTTTTCCCTTTTGTGTTTACTTTTTTTTAGAAATTTTAATATTTGTATATTTTTTATTTGTTTACATTTCTTATTTTGACAGATAGTTCAGATAAACTTTTGATAAAAAAAGAGAAGACACCAATCTTGTTTTTGAAACAAAACGTAATGTTTTGCTGTCCAATTTTTGTATGACTAAACATGTAGTAGTTTCTGAGGCATAAATTATGAATGAGAAAGCGAGCCATGAATATTTGTCTACGTGGAAACATGCTAATACAAAAAGGAATAAGTTAATAAAAGAATATTTTATAAATACCGGCTTTACGGGCTTTATATAAATTTGTAAGAATTATTTTAAATAAAATAAATAAATAAATAAATAAATAAATAAGACAACACTTGAAATATGTGATCGTTCCAACGGTCATCGCAATGAATTAAACAACATTGGGTCCTGTGCCCATTAAAATCGACCCTGTTCAATTTAATTGCTTCTATAAAATCTATTTCTGTAATATATTTCTGTAATATATTTGCACACTTTCATGATTTTGTTTTAAAATATCATGCAAAATATAGACTGCAAAAGCTTTTGGTCTTTATATATTTGTAATATATGATTTATACCATAAATTTATAATAGTATTTCAGGCTTTATTTAAACTAAATAATTTAAAATTTATTTACACCTACATTTAATATCCAGCCTTTAATTTGATTTAAAAAAAATGTAAACACATTTTAAATTATTTTGTGTATTGCTTCCGAGAAATAAAAACGACAACAAAAAAAAAGAACACAAATCACACATTTTCATTTAACCATAGACTTATATAGATTTCTATATTCAGCCGTTCATTTGCTCTTTCTCTCTTACATTTCAAAATACTTTCACTTCCATAACAAAAGATGGTTTTGAAAAATAAGAGCTGAAAGTGCAAACGTTATAAAATTTTTTTACTGGCTGTCACATAAGTTTTAGCACGCTCGGTAATCGTAAATTTTCTCACACTAATACAAAAACATATAAACACATACACATACATAGAATACAACGCAGTTTATATGTGTATGTGTATGTGTATGTGTATGGGTATGGGTATTTGTTTATATATATAAACCTATATAAATGAGTATTTATGTATTGTTTTAGTAAATACACACATGTGGGTATGTGGGTTAGGTTTACAATGCTCAAGGTTTACGTACAGCTCTTAACAAAAAATAAAAAATGTAAAGCACTGGTCGTAAACTTCAGCTGAGTAATATCATATAAAAAATACTGTTTTAATGCACATGCATACAGTGGTGTGTGAAATTTTGGCATAGTCCTTTAAAAAGATAAAATTTTAGTTGTGAAAATATGAAATTCAGTTATTTAAGTCGAAAACTTAATAAAAATTCAAATGTTTTAAAAAAATAACGGAAAAATTGAAAAATTTATATTGTTTTTTATTTCATAAACATTGTAAATTTACCGTAAAATAACTTTAATTGTTAAATAGCGCATCAAACATTTTTCCAAAGACTGCATTTCTAGGAATAGCGTTCATACATAAATATTCGTCATATGACACTATCTCAGTTGGTTGGTATAATTATGTATGTATTAAATTAGTAGTGTTGTTTGTAACACAGTTGCTGGAACTCGGCGTGCTTTGCTACCACTATATTAAATAATATCTTAGCTACAATATTAGTTATAATTTAATTCCCTTCAGGTTCAAATCTAATTATTTAAGATAGCCTGTATCTGTCCAGAGAGACACAGACTTAAAATAAGAGCTTTTACCCGGTGTGTTTTTTTAAAGCCGGTTTATGCAATAATTTCTGCTTTTTGGCTGGACAGATAGCGAAGCCTTAATTGCTGTTTTCCACATATACAAAATTCCACGCGCATTTATCCTAACTCGCCCATTTTATGTTTGATGATTTGATTTGGTTTTAATCGACATACAGAGCCCAATATTAATTTGGTATAGGAGGTACCATGCCAACTTGTCCTATTCCACCCACTTTTTAATTAATTATTTGTATTGACTATTAAGCTATTTAGACTAAATTTACTGTTACTGTTTGAAGATATGGACAAATAGATATTTGGTTTTTATGGCCGTGGCACCACCCAGTTGGAATTTTTGAAATTTATATAGCCTATAGTTTCTTCCAGATATAAAGAGAATTTCTGTAAGAATTCCAAGAAAATCGGGTGAATTTTTAAGAGCTTTCGGAATTGATTAAAAAACACATAAATTTTGGGGGAAATGTGTGAAAAATTTATTTGAAACTATAAAATTATCTATAATGGTTCATACGTTGGGCCAAATTTTAGCATACTCACTCCAACATATCGGCCGGTATCTCGCGAATAAATTCATCTATATTGGCTTCCAGTGCGTCAAGCATTGCGGGCTTGTCCCCATAGACACGATCCTTGACATAGTCCCATAAAAAATAGTGTAAAGGCGTAAAACTGTTAACCGAACTCTTCCCCCAGTTTGGCCGTTGCTTCGCGTACTGTGTTAACTCCAGCTCTTCCATTTTGGGCAAATAAGATATTGTAACCATTAATGAATTTTTATAATAAAATTCATCAAACTGAACATGTTTGACAGTATCATGTTACACGAAAACAGCTGAGCACCCAAAAACAATGTTGCCAAAAAAAAAAAAATGCTAAAAATTTACCCGATATATGATAAAACACATAGCGAAACACCCATTGAAACTTTTTAAGCCCATTCAAGCATGTATGTTACCTCGTTGAATTTAAATCATTATCTTCGTTACCTAAAAAAAACAACAAAAACAATACCAAGTGGGGTCTGCCCGAGCAACTTCATTTATCATATATTTGCTTTCATTGTCCCTATGTCTATGAACGCATTTAACATCTCGAGACCTGAACAAAATTTTTTACTTACTATTCTTTAAGTATAATATTTTTTTATCTCTTTGTTTTGATGGAACAGTCACACCATCAATTGTATATAAACCTAAATATGTCGGTACTTTTCAAAATTACATTATTTTTAAGCACACATTAGTGTACCTAAGGTCGGAAGAGGTTAAGTGCTACTATTAAATGTCTCGCTATCATACTCAGAGACACCAGATATTCATGAACAATTTTCTATGTATTATGTACACTCTCCACTGCACTGCAATATTTATTACAATTATATCGGTCTATAGAACATTCAGGCCAATAGCTCCCAAGGAGAATCGGAACGTTTTAATAATGTTTAATACCTATCCAGTATAGGGATCATGAAGCCATGATCAAAGTATTGTTCTGTGATGCATAAAAGTCATGATTACAATAGCTAGTTTGTTATAAACATAGTTTGCTATATTCGTCGTAGATAAATTTTTTTTACAACAAAAAATTAGATTCAAAAATAATGATTTTTTTTACACTATAATTCATTATGCAAATTTAATAATTATTGAAAAAAACATCAGAGGAATTTTTTTTTTGATTAAAAAAATTTTCGAACCGTTTTCAAATTATTACTCACGGATTCATTGGAAGGGTATTGGATATTCATGTAGCTCTTTAAAATCGTTATTTTCCTCATTATTTGTAGAACCATCGTTATCATTTAAATCTCATACACTTAGTACCGTATGAGTAATTTCGGAGGCAGAGCTCTGTCATTGCTATACCATCACACAGTAAAGTGGACGGTAATTTAAGGAAGTCGCAACTTTAAATTGTAAAGGGTCCGCCAAATAATTTTTTTATTATTTTTTTTAAATTATTTAAAAAAAAAACTACTGAATATTTTCTCAAATTTCTTTTTTTATTTGAAAGTACAATCCTTCTGGTTAATAATGGAAAATAATTTCATTCAAATGGCTGCCTCGGCTGGCCATGCAGTAGCCTACACGAATCTGTCCAATTTTTAAGCACATTATCCATTGTGTGCAGCTGTATTTCACCAATGGTTTCACGAATATTGCCCTTTAAAGCGTCAATTGTCTCTGCCTTGTTGGCGTAATTCTTATCTTTGACGTCACCCCACAAATAATAGTCCAACGGTGTCAAATCGCAACTTCAAGGTGGCCAAACTACATCAGCTCTGCGGTTGATAATACGATCTTCAAATACAGGGCGCAAAACATCGAGTGTAGCTTTGGCTGTGTGGCACGTAGCGCCGTCCTGTTGAAACCAAATGTTTCTAATATCCTCCTCTTTAATTTATGTGAACAAAAATTCGTTCAACATGGCGCGATAACGATGGCCATTGACTGTAACGGCCACTCCTGGCTCATTTTCGAAGGAAAATGGCCCAATTATGCCTCTGGACCAAAATCCGCACCAAACAGTGACTCGTCTTGGGTGTATCGGCTCTTTAATGTATGAGTTAGGGTTTTCTGTGCCCCAAATGCGATAATTTTGCTTGTTTACATACCCGCCAAGGTCAAAATGAGCTTCATCTGAAAAGATGATTTTTTTCTTTTTTTCATTCTGCAACATTCCAATGATTTTCAAAGTAACGTCGCAATATTTCCCAGCGTTGTTCAAGCGCATACACAACCATATTCGTTCAGCGGAAGGATAAAACTAATTATCTGTCAAATCAGACATGAGCTAATTTTTACCATTTACGAAATAAGCACTAGTTGAAAAAAAAAACGTTAGATAGCGGACGCTTTATATTTCTATTTTTAGTGATGGGATATTTATAAATACGTAAAAAAAGGATTTAAATAAATTGAAAATATTTTATTTGTTGACTTTTTATTGGCTTTTTTGTTTTTTGGAAAAAAGTTCTTATATCACAATTTTCGCTGTAACTTGTAATAAATTTAATTGTAAATTAGAGCAAACTTACTCAATGTGCTTTTAGCAAAACGAATGTGTTTTTACAAAACTAAAATTCATTCACAAAAACTATGATAATTAAAAAACCTCAAAAAATCGCAAAAATATTTCTGGAATTTATTAGCTGAAATCTTATATTTTAAGAGCCTATAAGCGCTTTTCCTCGGTTCCATTCATTATGTTCTTGAAACTAAATACATATATCAAAAATACCCCATTTTTAACGAAATTCAATTTTTTCTTTCTTCAAAATACATATCTGCAAAACATTTATAACCAAAATAAAAAATATGCTCAAATACCAAACGTACGTATTTGTGATTCGTTATTAGTATAGGAGAAATATCGCACATACGCACGTACTTACGTAGTAATGTTAACCACTGTTCTTTTACATATACACATTCATAGATGTTGTGTTGCATTGGCTACAACATATTAAAATAAATAATTATAGTCAAAATATTGTTTCAACGTTTTTAAAGCGTTTGATTTTTTTTTTTAATTGCATTATATAAAATAAATAACACGAATTTATTTTTTTAAAGTTCTTTTTATTTTCAGACTTTAACTTTATACGGCAACTTATTTAACTTCCACTTAAACACCTATTTATCCATACCCAACTCTTAGCTTAGTGCAAACATGTTCATATTAACGACAAAACTTCGAATCCATGCAACGCAAATTAAACAAAACTTCAAAACTCAATGCAAACCTAAACGACGCGAATCCGGGCTTTAGTGTATTTCTAAAACGATGCGCACATTAAAAAAAAAAAAAAATTGACGATACTTAAAGTTCATTTGAATACGGATTACGGATTACGCTTATATATGTTGTGCAACCTCGTCCATTTTCGGAATACGTGTATTTCGAAAACAAAAGCTAACCTAACAGCTTTTAGCACAATTGGGTACAGCGTACTCGAATTAGGTTTACCTGCATAGTGCAAATATTAAGCTTTAAATACACACTGCAAATAAAGAAAACAACTTCGAACTTTTATTTTTGCAATTTAAGATGTAGAATTTAATCTACTTTCACCAAATACAGTTGTGAAAGTTAAAGCTCATTTTTTGAAAAAAATCAACACTTTTGTGGATATCCCCCTCTCTGCATATCTGTCTATTCTTTTATTTTGCCATAACATATTTTAGTTTTCTGCTATTTATTGATTTTTTTTTATTTTAAGTGTTGACAAACTGCATTTTGTTTTTTCTTAAAAATTTAACAAGTTTATGAGGGTTCGCATTCTGCATGTAAACATATAAGGTCACTCAATAACTTCGTATGATGACACATAGATGGAACTTTGTCCTTATGCTTTTTATTTAGTACTAACCTTGAAACGATCGTATATAAATCTGACAGCAATCTGACTATTGATTTGTGAGCTATATCCTTTTGTGTGAAACAACTTCTGTTATTGCAAAAAAAAAAAAAATAAAATAAATAAATGGAAAAAGTGAATATTGAGTTTTCATAAAAAAAAAATACAGTGACAACCAAACAAAGGCCTGAAAAACATTATTCGAACTCTGCATCATCGCAACAAATGGTAGTAAAGCGGTTTGCTGAATTTAAATGTAGTCGTACCAGCACAAATGAAGCAGAGCGCATCGTAAGCCCAAATGCGGCTGTTAATCCAGAAAAAATTTAAAAAAATCCATAAATTGGATACGAACGATCGCAAATTAGAAGTGCACAAGATAGCTGACATTGTAAGGATATCATATGGTACTGTTTTTACCATTTTACACGAACATTTCAGTATGCAAAATGAATGAACTGGGCTTCGAAACGCTAACACACCCACCGTATTCTCAAGATTTTGACCCCAGCGACTTTTTCCCGTCTTTAGATTTCAAGAGAGTGCTTGTTGTATAAAAATTTAAATCCTATGATAAAATAATCGCTGAAAGTAAGGCCTATTTTGACAAGAAAAAAAGAGAAATCGTGATATAAAGGTGGTATTGAAAAGTTGAAAATCGTTATACTGGTTGCATCACAATCGAAAGCAACTGTGTTCAATAATAAAGTCCAGTTTTGTCAAAAAAAAAAAAAAAAAAAAAAATATTACTTATTGAGTAACCTGTTATATAAGTGTAAATTTAGCGTTTGTGTTTATATTTAAAATTACATTTTTCTAGTTCCTTATAAACATTGGTTTGTCCATGAAAATTCTTTAAATGTACCGACAGAAAATGTCCGTTATAACCAGGAAAACAAGTAATATGTAATTGCATGTTTTTCTCATGCAACCAATCAAGTCGGATGTAAGATATTTACACTGCCTCATGAATTTTTATTAATTTTGATGTTGATTTGCTAGTGCATATTTTGCTTATAACGGTATTTTTGCATATTTTAGTTTTAGAAGCATATTTTTCACATTATTTTGGTATATAAAGAGCATTTTAAGCCTTTGTAGAGCATGGTTTTTTAAATTATATTTCAATTAAAATTTATTGCTCCACTTACAGAAGATGCCGATTTTGCCAAAAAAAAATCATCTTTCAGATGAAGCTCATTTTGATCTTGGCGGGTATGTAAACAAGCAAAATTGTCGCATTTGGGACACAGAAAACCCGCACGCATACATTGAAAAACCAATACACCCAAGACGAGTATAATTGGGCCATTTTTCTTCGAAAATGAGCAAGGAGTGGACGTTGCAGTCAATGGCGATCGTTATCGAGCCATGTTGAACGAATTTTTGTTCAAAAAATTGAAGAGGAAGATATTAGCAACACTTGGTTTCAATATGACGGTGCTACGTGCCACACATCCGAAGCTACACTCGCTGTTTTCCGCCCTGTTTTTGAAGATCGCATTATCAGCCGCAGAGCTGATGTCGTTGGCCACATCGGAGCTGCGATTTGACAACGTTGGACTATTATTTGTGGGGTGCCGTCAAAGATAAGTGTTACGCCAACAAGTCAGAGACAATTGACGCTTTAAAGGACAATATTCGTGAAGCCATTGGTGAAATACAGCTGCACACAATCGATAATGTGCTTAAAAATTGGACCGATCGTGTAGGCTACTGCATAGCCAGCCGAGGCCGCCATTTGAATGAAATTATTTTCCATTATTAACCGGAAGGATTGTACTTCCAAATAAAATAAAGAAATTTGAGAAAATATTCAGTAGTTTTTTTTTCCAAAGAAAAAAAAAGTATTTGGCGGACCCTTTAGATTCCACCTAAGTTTTTTAAACAATTTTTAGAAGCAGTTGTTTTGCACAAAACCAATCACGTCATAATTTCACAAGTTTTTAAAGATTCGCTAACTATATTGGATACGTAAATTTTAATAAACATTTGAGTTTGCTTTTTGTGACAGACGTTGCTTAATTTATGATAAAGCTGCCAAAGCCTTTAAGTACTTTATCCTAAACTAACATATGTTACTTTCATTGCTCATGGTCTTCATCACGTATGCGAACACATCGGAATAATTACGAAGATGTAAACAGTGGTATTTAAAATTTAAGTAAAGTGTATTTTCTCTTTGTCTTTGGAGAACTTGGGCTAAAGGCATTAATTACAACGCTTACAATTATGAAGCGATCTTAGAAGATCTACGCGTATAAAATATTGCAAAGTCTTAACACAGTAAAATGGCAATAGAATTAAAAAATGGAAATACAATAAGTGAAGTGGCTTTTTTAGCTGCAAACTTCGGTACTTCCCCCAAAGGTTACTTATAAAACTGCAAACCAATGGCCTTTTACATTTGTCGATCAGTACGCTATATTAACTGAGACGGTTCAGAATATTAGCAAAATGAGGGATTGTATTACAGAATTTAATATCAAAACTAAGTTAAAACTGATTATATATAGTAAAAAACGAAGGATTTGATGTAGTAAAATTAATATGTCAATATATAACTAACGATCTTGGCTTATCTTCTTTAAATCAATTTTTATAATATGACCTTAAGGACTCGTTATCCTTTAAATATGCCCCCATACCATTAGTAGACATTGACATTTTCAATGTATATAAGTTAGCTTAGATGTAATAGCCAACGCTTTACATTTATAAATCTAAGTCAATACCAGTAAAAAATTATACTTTATTTTAACAAAAATTTTAAGTTGTATATTCAGATCGCCTTAGATTTTAAAACATAAATTTAGTTTTTTATTCTGTTTTGTTTTTTGTATTGTTTTATTTTTACATTTTACTTTAAATATATTCAAAACATATTGAATTGCTGAATAAAACTTTTTTCTGTCAACAAAGAAAACATTTTGGTTTTTTTAATTTTTAGATCATATTTTCGGGTTTTTACTGCATATTCTGTGGGCATAAAACACTTTTTTAAAGTATATTTCTGTTTTTCTTCGTTATAACCGTTTGTTCGTTATAAACGTATGTAGTATTTTATATAGAAAATCAATGTAAAATTTGAGACTAAAAATTTTAGTTATAACCGTTTTCTAAATTTTCGAAATCAAATTTATTTACAAAATATATATATTTTTTCCAAAAAAGTATAATTTCTTATAATTCCTAAATACATACGTATTACTCCCATATGTTCTACTGCTTATACACAACAGAATGATTTTTCCCTTATTTTGACCTGCGGCCTCATTGAATTTATATAAAAGCTAAAGTAAACATTACGCCTTTTTTGACAGATGTGCTATCTTTATTTTTTCCTGCCTATTTATTTAGGAGTAAAAAAAGCATTAAATAAAATAAAAAGCACCCTCTAAGAAGGTATACGCCTCCTTGGAGAAACAAACATTTGATAACGTATAAAATATTTATTATCTGCAGCGAGTAGTTTTTTTTCTCTTTGTTTCTGCTGTTATGTGTATATCTCTGTTTAAATAAATATTTAAATAGAGGAAATTATAGCAAACAATGGAAGTGTATATGTTTAGCATTTTCTTTGGCATAAAAGTCAAGGTTTGCGAGAATCCTAATAGCAAATACAATAAAAAAAAGAAATGTAAAAGTGTATGTATGATATCTTCTTTACGAAATATTAGGTTTTTATTTAAAATTTGTATAGAATAAACGAATTTTTTGATCTTTAAAATAAAGAAAATTTGATTTATTAGGAAACTTTGTGGTAATTGCCTTCCTTACTGAAGCCTTAATTAGTTTTGAATATATCACTACATATTGACAGCAACTCATATTTATTATTCTTATTTATGTATCCAAAATCTTAGACATAATACTAGCTAAAACCTGGAGTGCTTCTCTATTCCTATCTTAAGAATTACCTTAAATGTTTTCTTAGTCATTGTTTTTTATCACTTTTCCTCATTTTATCTTCTCTGGTTTCAAGTCCAAGCATTTTCGGCTTGAACGACAAGCAATGTAATAAACGACAACGGTGCCCAACCTTTTACCCGGTAAAAGTTATTGTCTAATAATATCTTATTTATTTATTTCTATTTTGGAACCGTCTAAAATGTAATGAATGTAATGAATGAAGTAGTAGAAGCATACTATTAGTTATTTTAACACTTATAATAATAAAATGTGGACACATTGGTGAAATAATGATACATGGTAATTAAACTAAATTAAATAGAGTCATAGTAATTCAAACAAAATATAAATTAAAAGCATTTAGAATAAATACATATGTATATATCAAATCATTAAATCATAAAATATTCTCATTCTCAGTCCTTAATTAATTGTTCTAATATTGAAAAATGTGTCTTTTAAAAAGTATGACGTTGCTAATTTTCTAATGTGCAGGCATATCGCGGATATGAAAAATTTCTAATTTGACTTAAGCCCGAAAACATATCTGTTACTGAATGTAACGTTAAAACTTAACTTGCTTTTTATATCGCAACTTGCGAAAATTTCACAACCGTGGTTCTCAGCAACTACATTTAGTGTTTCCATCATTTGCTGGAATCTTTTATGGACTAAAAGCCATTTTGACTTCTTAGGGTTAAGGCTCAGGCCGTTGACTGTAGCCCATGAAGATATCCTTTTCAAATCTTCATTAAGTTTATTCTAGAAATCTTCGTTCTTGTTGATTTTTTATTTTGCATAAATCTAATATTACAGTGCATAAGCTGATCTGGCAAATCATTGTTATATATGAAGAAACGTTAATTCCCTAAAATTGGACCCTGTGGGATGCCACTAGTAAGACTAGTATTGCTCTAGATCAGCGAGATAAGTGCGTATCAACCTGGAAGATATATAAGAGAAATGAATAATTCTTTCTAAATTTTAAAGCAAGATGGTATGGTCAACAGTATCCAAGGATTTAGAGTTGTCTAGTACGACCATCAAAACCATGTGAATATCATCCAGCTCTTTTCTAATGTTCTCTGCTACATCTATGGTAGCTGTGACACAACTATGTCCGGCGCGAAAACCGGATGGTGAAGAATTTTTGATAAGTAAGTATTCCGATATTGGTTTATAAAGCACTTTTTCAAAAGTCTTTGATAAATAGGGTAGAATAGTAATTGGACAATAATAATAAACGGATGTTTTCGTGCAATTACTATAGGACGGACTTTTGCTAGTTTCAAGATTTTCGTATAGGTGCTAGTTGTAATTATAAAATTAAAGATTTGTGTTATAAATGGCTAGATATATGGAAGAATCACTTTAAAAAAAGCTGGATAGATTCCATCAACACCTGTGGCCAGTGATTTATGGAATGGTAGCTTCTCAAAGTACAAAAATCGCTAACACAATCAAAGCTGAGAAGTCTGCTTGGTGATTTTTCACTTCTTATATTATAGTTCTAAAGATAAAAAAATATATATATTTAGCATGTATAGGCGATGCCACGTACACTTACACAATTCCGTTCATTTTTTTGGCTTATGATTTGTACTGTCCATGAAGTCATTTATAAAAAATTCCGAAATTCAATTTTACTGGTGGTTTGTATTGAATTTAGTATCATTCAGATAAAATTTTGAATTTTTTGCTTCAACGTTTCTCAAGAAAAATAAAAATTATTATTTACTTTTGATGAGAAGTACCGTGCCTATTTATTTTTTTGACTGATGGTTTGTATTGACTATGAATTTGACCAAATTTAGAGACCCTTATTATTACCATTTTATAGATACATATATACAAATAAATATTTACTTCGTATAGGCGTGGCATCACCCAGTTGGAATATGGTATGAAAAATAGTTTACGTCCTATTCTCAGGAATATACGCACAAAATTTCATAACAATCGCTCAAGCCGTTTCGGAAGAATTTTGTTACAAATACTGTGGCACGATAATTTTATATGTTATTGTAGATAATATTTTCTACACTCTTTGAACAGTTTGTATGAAATTAGAAAAATTTGAAGGAATTGCTGCTGAGATCATGTCAACTAAAAATGGGAATAAAAGATATGTACCAAGCATGTTTGAATCCCAAATTATTTATTATGCAGGATACATGTGTGACGCTCTGAAGTGGTAGGTAAGACACTCGTCTACCAACCAAGGGATCCTGGGTTCTATCTTAGGCCAGACCATCTGAAAATTTTCAACAACGTTATCAGCTCATAATATTAACTAGCGACTCGGTATGAGTATTACACTAAGAAAAACTTATCTAATTAACCGTTCGGAGCCGGCATTAAACTGTAGGTCCCTTTTCAGTGAGTCTAAAAAATATAAAAGAGAAGAGTTGCGGCTTAATATTTTACAGAAACAGTTTCTCTAAACTTACAGATTTTTGACAGGTTTTTAATGACTTAAATTTTAAAAAGGTAATAATTTCTTTCGCGGTTACACCGTATATGCTAGGTTTGGTAGTTTGACAGAAGGATTCAGCAGCGTCAGTTAAGAAAATCTACACCTAAGCCATAATAAGCTCGTTGTGCACTTCCATATTGTGGATGTAAACAAAAAAAAAAAACTTTACCTAACAAAAATCTGTGACCCGTCATCTACCATTATGAAGAAATTCAGTCTCTGCAACGTGGTCCATTTAGGCTCTTCAACTTATATTATTAAATAGAATTAATAGAACACTTGCAAAGATGACATACGTATCACTTTTCTATCTGGGTTCCCCCATATTATAATTAAATTTCTGGCCACTGTCTCGCTCGATCGAACAGCCACATAAGGCTCTTTAGCCAATGTGTTTTGAGCAGTTTCTCGTTGTCCATCTTTGACTCAAAAATTCTCTATATTTGATAGCAAGGTCGTTAGCCGGTTCAATACCGTAGAGCAACCAAAAAAGTTATATTTATGTTTAATTTTAATTAAATTACTCCTACACCTAAGACAGATTAAAATCATAAAAAAATGGATTTGAATTGCCGAGAATTTTGTAGCTTAGCTTTTTGCAATTACCTAGGGGATTATTAATTTCAATTTTAACTTCTAAACTGAATTAGATAGAATGTATTGCAAATCATCAATTTGAAGTCTAAATCAAAAATAACTGTCACAGAGATACACAGCTTAAGCTTTTGATAAAATATGTTTAGATTTTTACATCGTTTCGATTTTTTTCAGTTTCTTAGAGTTGCTGTCTCGTTAAGATTAAAAGTTTAAATGCACATATCAATTGATATATGAATTATATGGCTTTTATTATAATTCTTCTATTCGAGCATTTACGTGTACAGTAGACATTAATTAAATACATACAGCGGAACAGAACTTTTAGCTATTTATGTATGTTTTTTTTGTGTTTGATTGTTTCTAAGATATTTGCATTTTTTTATATGTCGTTCGATATGCAAATTTAAAAAAAATAATTTTCTTTTAATTCATGCAAAACAAAAAAGAAAAACAAATTAAACATTAAGAGGAAATGGCGCATAATTTGTTCACAAAATACACTGGAAAGCGCATATGCGCATACATACATACAAACATATTTATATTCAACAATTATTACACCTTTTAAAAATGTTTTTTTTTTCTTACTTACAATTATACACAAATACACGAAAATATTAATTATTTTTTACATTTAAATTAACAATACGTATAACCCCACTCATACTTACTCATAATCATACAGGTGTATATTTACTCACACCTACTAAAGGTCATTGTATATTGAAATTTATGAGTGTGTTCTACTATATATGTATATTAATTAGGGTTTTCCGCAGGTTTCCGGTCCAGTGAATTCCCAGGAAACTCAACTAATTTCAGTTCCCAAGAATTTTTTCATATACAATAAAACTTTTGAATAGAAAATATTTACAAATGTAAACAATTTTGTGTAATAATACCGCGTAAAATTGGAGCTACTGAAATACAATCTTTAATAAAAACTCGCCTAATTGAGTACAATTTAGTATTTGAGAAAAGTAGTCGCCATAATAACATATACGTATGTATATATGTTTATGGTTCAAAAGTTATGAAAAAATTTGTGAAATATAACTTAGTTGAAGCTGTTTTCTAAATCATACCTTACTTACTTATCAACCACTGCCAAGGTTGATACTTTATACTTATAAAAAACCGTTGAAGTAGGTGGTAAAAATTTTTTATGATATTTTGGATAGGGAATAACAATAAACAATGAAGTTTAAGATGTGACGCGGGAAATTGAAAAAATTTTATAAAAATTCTAACGAAAAATGCTATGTTACAAAAATATAAAAATGTGTCTTGCTTTAAACGTTATTACTCGGTTGAATTTAATCGTATCTCTAACTGAAAAGTTTATTCTTTGAAAAAAGTCAGTGAAAAACCTTTATTGACTTAGAAGTGGGTAACATATGGGAAGAAGAATTTATAATTTTTTTCAATATCCTTCATATCTTAAAACCAGTACAACTGTCAGTGGAGGCACTGAGTATGCGAAACACATAGCTATTTACTGAAAATGCTTCCTTCTATGGAAAGCAATGTTTCACATCGCTTGTAGCGGGATACCCGGCATTCCTGGGAAAATAAACTTTTTCACCGTTTTCCCGGGAATGAAAAAAGTACGAAAAAAACCCTAATATGAATGGATGTAAATGTGTACAATGCAAATGTATATGGTATATAAAACATAATTGTTTGTTTACTTTCAAATTATATGTATTCAATATTAAACTTCATTATTTTGTAGGCAGAAATATTGGTTATTTTATTTGTTTCTTCTTGATACTTTTGTTTCATACAGTCAAAATGAACTATTTAGTATTATTGCTGTCGTTTATTAAACTGGAATAAAATTAATAATAAGTTATTATTTGGTTTGCAGCGAAATATTTAATTTTTTATTTCTTCATAACTTTTAAACGATTTTATATAGTAGTTTGAGTTTTAGGGTCACATATTATTACTTTAGAAGAAAATTATACCCTTAATTTCAACTGTCTACTGAGAAAAATTAGGAACATACTAATCTTAGATTTTGGACCATTTGGTATATTTTTTACTTGATTAAAGTAAATGTTCTAAGTTTTATTTTATTTGGCTTTATGAACATTAAATGTGATATTGCGAAAATTTCAGTCATGAATATATATTCTATCACAGCGTGTTAATGCCAGCGACATTAGAGGATTTGAGAACATGCCTTATATGAAAATACAATTATACTGCTCTGAGTACATCGAAATCCCACCTTGATCAAAAAGTTCATGGAATAGCCCCCGTGATTCCGATTTGAGTTTTTTTTTTTATTAGGTTGGTACATCTATTGTTGATATTCTCGCTAGCTTGAGATTTGCAATGGCTAAGTAGCCAAAAGTACATCACTACATGTGTGGGCCATTTTTTTTACAATTTTAATGGATTTAAATTTGCAGCAAGGAACTTGTATTAAATTTTACGTAAAAATCGGATTTAATAGTGCGCGAAAGTTGGAAATGTTGTAAAAGTATTTCGACAACGAATCTCTAAAGCAAACGGTCGTTTACCAGTGGAATGAGCGGTTCAAAAATGGTCGTGAGTCAATCGAAGATGATGAACGCAGTGACAGACCATCGACATCGAAAATTGACGAAAAAAGTTATAAAGTAAAAGAAATGTTGGTCAATAACCGCAAATTACTATCAGAGAGAGAGAGAGAGAGAGAGCGGAGGACTTGAAAATTGCCTATGGATCCGTTCAAGATATTTTGGTTAATGATTTGAGTTTTCTTCGTGTAGTAGCAAACTTGGTGCCACAAGACCTCAATTTTATTCAAAAAAGAGTCCGTGTTGAGGTCCCAAAAGACATGCTTTGCGAGGCTAAGTCCGATTCCACATTCATCAAAACGTTCATTGCTGGAGACGAGCTCCAGAATGGGTTTATGAGTACGACATGCAATCCAGGCATCAGGCAAACGAATGGCGTTCACCAAATGAGCCAATACCAAAAAACCACTTCATTTTTCGTCAGAAAAAGGCAATGCTCACGGCTTTCATGGTTTAATACGGTGTAGTACATCATGAATTTTCGGCAGAATCCCAGACAGTAAATAAAGAAAACTCGTGGACTTTGCACCATGATGAGGCACCGTCACACGGTGCCATTATTATTCGAAATTTATAGTCGAAAAATGCAACAAATACCATCCAACAATCACCGAATTCACCTGATTTGGCTCCCTGTGACTTCTTTCTGTTCAATGGGGTTCTGAAACCATTACGGGGAACGCGTTTCTGCAGTCGAGAAGAAATAATGGAAAAATCGCAAGAAGCACTGATGGACATACCGAAAACCAAACATAAAAATGCTTCGAGGATTAGATCAAGCGCTGGCATACGTGTATTGCAGTCGATGGGTATTACATTGAAGGGGACAATATAGATTTAATTTTCTGAATAAATTCCGCGTTCGATATTTCAAACTTAAAGAGACATGATTCCAATACAGATCGAGTGAAAAAATTCCAATAGTGCGAGTGAAAAAATTTGCTTTTTCTTTTTTAATCTTTTTATTTGTTTACATAAACATAAGTACAACCATGATCTAATGAAGTGTGATGGTTTTTGAAAAATTTCAAAATACAAAGAGAGTCGTACGACTGCCAAATTTTTATCCATATTTTCTCTCAATGTCGTACGCTCTCGTTACATATTGAGTTCACACGATACTATCCGTTTTTTTCTACACAAAAATTTTACATTTCGTACAACTTGTATTGCTGAGTAAGCCCCCTTAATAAACTCGACATCACATTTTGTACGAATATTTGATTACTAGAGTGATCGAATGGTTTTAACTGTTTTTTTTTTTTTTTTTTTTTTGGTTTTGTCAAATACGGTTTTTTTTTAAATATCCATTTTTCGAAGACCGAATGTTATTTAACAGGAAGTTATTTTAACACGAATAACCGGTTAATTTTTATATGTTTTTTTTGCTTGTCATTTAAACATTTTTCTAAATTTATTTTTATTCTTTATATGACAACCTTGAACGTCGCACAAATAACGTGAAAACCATGGTAGATTAAACAAGATATGCACACTTAAGCAATAATAAATTTTCCTCATTTTCGGTAAATAAATATGCAGAATTATGATCAACTAGACTTATTGCAAGAGACCTACAAACGCCTGCTCTGAACGGCAGATGTTATAGTTAGTAAAATTTGTCAAGCGTAAATACTCATAACCAGCTGCTAGCAATGTTGTGAGGTGATAACGCTGCTGAAAATTTTCAAATGATGTGCCTGTGATTGAGCTAAAAACTTCTTGGTTGGTAGTCGAGTGTCTTACCTAACATACCACAGTGGCACACACTATTAAATACGTGATGCATGCATGCAGTTATGTTTCAACACATGTCCCCTGAAGTGTGAAAATATTTGGAAATTTATGGAAGGGATAAGTCTAGATTTATTGAGTGTCCTTAAACACTAAACTGAAAAAGCTCTCCGGCACCAGGATTGTAGTTATTGTGCAGCAAGGAAAACTTGATTTTATATCAAGTTGTCTCAAGGCTCTGGCAAGAAGAACTCTTACAAAATACGCTGTAAAAAACGAATCTCTGGATGAAATATTAGGACGATGCGGTATCTACGAAAGAATGTCCGTTAACATCCAAAAATAGACGAACGTTGTACTAGCATACTTACTTGCTAGGAACTACAACATGGGATAAAAATTTATCAACTTTATTTACGAATGCGACTAGAATTAAAAAGAATTTTATTCTAAAAACAAAGTGGTTAACCGGTTTTTGAAAAAAGTCAAATAATCGATCTCTCTCTCTATTGCTTACATTCGGCAATAAGCATAATTGTGCAACCACTTTAAGTGAGTGTTAATCAATTTTCATATGCAATCCAAACGATTTTTTTGCAGCTGCAATATAATAATGTGAACGAAACATTGGTACACCAAATATCAAATAATAAATAATAAGGATAAATAATAAGGATAAGGATAAGGATATATTTACCGATGTACGTACATTAAGAACGGATCTTTTGGCAAACAACGTTAAAAAAAACTACATCATGCAGAAATGTAACATCTTTTCCAGGTTCTGAAATTGCATAAAAATATGCACATAATTATGAGATGAGAAATGATTTTTTTAATTCTTACTCGTATATAGCCATGTTAGCTATGTAATTATCTAGATTTGTGTAACAATCAATAATGCATATTTTACCGATATCTAACTTAATTTTATAAAAAAAAAATTGCTAATTGAAAATTTAACAATTAAAATATGATACCTTTATCCCATCAAAATGGTACCTCTCCCTTTCCTTTCAGGTTGTTTGAGAATATTGTACCATTAAGCTGTTAAGCTTGCCAAAGGGTAAAGTTGGCTGTTTTTGTTTAAATCTTATTTTTCTGATGATGGTCTGTAGACGGTTTTAGATGTTTAGGATCTAAAGTCTTAACAATTGTTTCTAAGAAGTTGTTAACTGGTGTTCTTTTGATTCATTGTATTATTGAAACCGTTGCTATAAAAACTCTTATGTTGTTGGTTGGTATCAAACGCTATAACTCCCTTCATAGTATCTGATAGGCACCTAAATAATTCCTCCTAGAGTGCAAGCTGCTGATTCGATTTCTGCATCATAAAATCTGCAATTCGGGGTTGAGACTGATTCCATTTAGCCTTTAGTGACAGGTTAAAAACCCGGTCAATATCCACATCTGTGGAAATTCTTAAGCAGGATCAAATTTTCTCCTGTCATAGTTAGCCAACGAAAGTTTGCATTATCTTAGGTCTGTAGACGGTCTTAAGTGTTTAAGTGCTAAAATATTAACAATCGTTTCTAAGAAGTTGTTAATAACTGCCCTTTTGGTTCGTTTATTGTTTTATTGTAATCGTTGTAAAAACATGCTTGTATGGATATGCATGTTTATATATACATACATGTACTTGCTTTATACGTATCATATACACAATGATTATTTATGTACGTACATGTGTGTGTACATATATGTAATGTTTTTATTGTGTTATTATTTAATGAATGTGAGGTTATTATTTATTTAATTGCATTTTATTTTTGGTTTGTTTTTTTTATAATTTTTTGTTTTGTTTTTTTTTTAAACAAACATGTGGGCTAATTGATAATTGACCTAAATGTTACACAAATGGTAAGAGAAAGTCTATATTTACATTATAATAAAATTAATGACAAAGAGCAGCTGATTTCAAAATAGCTTGTAGAAAAGTACAATTAATAGGAACGTAAGTTTCATTTGGTTTTAATGATGTTAGCAGATCGAATAATAAATAAATGAAATAAAAAATTATATAATATATAAATATAAAGAGTGAATTCTAAGTGTTATTTTGTGAAGAAATAAAGAATTCATGTTAAATATGTACGGCTATATTCTAAACATTTTTTCACTTGAATTTCAAGTAGTACATATTAGTTAAAATACACTTTAAGGTTAAAAAATCTTTTTTTAATATTAACTAAAGTACGGTTTAAGGTTTTTTCATATTCGAAACTTGCAATACTATATTATGTTATTTGTCACTTACCATATGACAAATACGAATTCATACAACCTGAACAATTAATTGTTTTAATTTTCTTTTTTTTCTTAAAAATTATTGTTAAATTGCAAAATAGGGAAATTTTGTTTAAGAATAAAGCTTCTCATCTAAAATCTAAAAAAGATTATTTTAATTATTTGTGTTATTAAAAAAGTATGATTTAAAATAATGCTTTCTGAAAAGGAATGTTGATTTGACATACTGTAGATTATAATTAGGAAAAAAAATGTATAAGCTTTTGTTGTAATTAGGAAAAAAATTTTATTTATAAAACAACTAAATGTATGTATGTATGAAAACTTATTTATTATTTAAAAATTAAATGTGGCTATCAGACGACGTGAGTTGAGGATATAATATGAAGTATAATTTTATTGAAAATAATAAAGTTACTGGACCAATTTTTCTATGGGTTCTAAAGGATACACATGAATAATGTATCAAACATCGCTTTCTAACTCAGAAGCATCGCTTTACAGAGTTTCGTGTTGCAAAATGAGGGTTGTTATATTTAACTTCTTTTCCTTTTTGATAGAATAATATTTCTTTTGTAGAATATAATATGACTTTAATTTCTAGCATAAGTCACCAAGACTTCGCTTTCTAAATTAATGCTTTTCTTTTAAATTTACATGCGACAGTAGTGGGTACTGCCATCTATCTTGTCACTTTATCTCATTTTAGTCGCTGTAGTCCAACTGCACAGCTAAACAGATAAAATTTCACTTTGCGAATAAATTTCCTTCTTATTTTTGAACAATACTTCGCTGTCATTTCCAATTTTTCAATTTTAAAGTAGGTTCCATTTTAATGGTTTTGACTCCTCTCATTACTACGTTAACTCAAAACGAGAGCTTTATTATATATTTATGATATAGTTATCGTTTGCAGTCATAAACTAGAGTCGTGTTTAGGCGTAAATAGAAGTATTGTATAATCGAATGTTAAGTGCAAGGTAAATAAGTTGCTGTATTAAGATAAATTGTTTAAAGGCAAACTGAGAATATAAAAAATTTAAAACAACAACGAAGTGGTGTTTATTTTATTTTGATGCAATTAAAAAGAACTTTATTAATTATCAATACAGTCAGGAGTTTTTTATTTCATTTTGATTCATTCTATTCTTATGACTATAGCATAGAATTAGTTATTTGTTAACAAGTTTATTATACAAATAAAGTTGAAATAGTTTATGCCAATAATTTGCTAAAGCTAATTCTGGTAAATTATAGGCATAAACTATTTCAACATTATTTCAATTTCAACTATATTTCAATTATATATATATATTTATATATATATATATATATATATATATATATATATATTATATATATATTATATATATATATTATATATATAATATATTATATATATATATATATATTATATATATATATATATAATATATATATATATATATTATATATATATATATATATATATATATGTGTATATATATATATGTATATATATATATATATATATATATATATATATATATATATAAATATATATAATATACATAAATATATATATATATATATATAAAATAAAAAATTGACCGAGTGGGAAGAAAGTTCAATTGTGCGAAAAATAAAATCTAACCCACGCTTAAGTGCTCCCAAATTAGTCACAGAGGTGCTCAATGAGTTTAAAAAGAAAATATCTGCATCTACTATACGAAGAACCATAAGAAAAAAAGGTTTTCATGGCCGAGTAGCACGTCGTAAGCCATTGGTTAATTTACGACACCGAAAAGCTCGTTTGAGTTTTGCCAGGGAGCACATTAAGAAGCCTGAAACTTGGTGGGATGACGTTATATTTGCGGACGAGAGCAAGTATAACGTATTTGGATCCGATGGGCGTGTAATGGTGTGGCGGAAGCCAAATGAGGAGCTACAACCACAAAATTTAAAACCAACCGTAGAACATGGAAACGGACATGTTATGGTGTGGGGTTGTATGGGAGCTAAAGGGACGGGAAAATTAGTTTTTATCAGTGGAATTATGAATAAGGAATCATATTTGAATATCCTCCGTCAAAATTTGAAAGAAAGTGCAAATAAGCTGGGCGTTTTAGATTCTTTTAAATTCTACCAAGATAACGACCCAAAGCACAAGTCGCGTTTAATTCAAGAATGGTTGCTCTATAACTGCCCTAAAGTTCTCCATCCACCTGCACAATTCCTAGACCTCAATCCGATTGAGAATTTATGGGATGAGCTGGACTGGCGAATCCGCAACTACGAAATAACATCCATTGTAGAATTGAAATAGTGGCTTCAAGAAGAATGGGATCGTATTCCTGCAGCTTATACAGTTAAAATAGCAGAAAAACATGTCAAACCGTCTAAGTGAAGTTATAAAACAAAAGGGTTGTCCAACAAAATACTGAATTTTATATAAAACCATTTTTTTAATGTATTATTTGTTACTTTTCAAAGAAAACCGAATATTATTGACGCGCAATATTTTATGCCACCTGAATTAATTTAGTTTTTTTTTTTTTTTGTTATATTGTTATTCCTTTTTTCTAAATACAAATGTTAACTTTCAAGTGTCTAAATTAACTGTTAATGAAAAGAAAAAAATGTTGAAAAAGATACACATTTAGCTTAAGACGAATCAGTTAAACATATCTCTTTAATAAAACCGAATATTAATGACACTAACTGTATATGTATATATATTTATATATATATATATATATATATATATATATATAAATATAAATATAAATATAAATATATATATATATATATATATATATATATATACATATATATATAAAATTTATAAAAAACAACATAACAATTAAGTCAAAAACTGACTTTTTAGATACTGTTTCTCAAATAGATTTTAAAATTTTAAAAATGAACAATGTTTGTATAATTTAACGCAATTTTATAGCTTTATAGGTATTAACATAAATGTGCACATATTGTTCTAATTTGACATTCTTTTGTCAAGCCCATATATTTTTGTAAAAACGAAATCATTTAGAAATTCATATTTATGCATATTAATCACAGCGATTTATGCAACACAATATTGTGGCATAAATAAAATGCGAATATTTATTAACAGTGTGCAATGCAAAAAAGTGTACAAAAATATACCTGGAAATACCAAATAGTTATATTTTAGAAACAATAAATTTAATAAAATAGATCGGCGTAAACAATTTTTTCGCTCAACGTAATAGTACAACTCGTGAAAACGTAGCCATTTGGTCGCAGAAACGTGAAAAATTTTATTTTTACACTGACTGTTCTAAAACGTAAACAAAATATAGAAGTTCTAAAACATGAACACTTTTTTTCGTTAATTATTAAATTATTTGTTTTAAATTGAGGAATCGCCGAATTAAGAGTTCACTTGTTTGAATTTGATATTTTCTTTTTTTATTGTACCCATGTACGTTAGCACATATGTACAAAAAGACGTATTCTTTTGCATTATAGACTATGAAAAAGCTTTCGACAGAGTGCAACATGAAAAGTTAATAGATACTTTGAGAAAAAAAAAATAGATAATTTGGATCAAATTGTTATACTGGAATCAGAAAGCAAAAGCACGTTTCGGAGATATCGTAACAGAGACTGTTTACACTAGTAGAGGCGTTCGTCGAGAATGTATTATGTCCTTCTACTTTTTAATAATTACTCGGAACTCATATTCGAAGACCACTGAATGATATCAACATTAGAATCAAAGCCAATGGGCAATATATTAACGATATTAACATAACCGATAACATTCATGATTTACAACTTTTAATAAATGCCATTAATGCAAAAAGTATTTATTTCGGTCTGAATATTAATATAAACTAAACGAAATACGTGATGGTAAGCCGAAATAATAATCAATATATTGGAACGAGCTTAAACATAGAAAACAAACCTTTCGAACGAATTTCACAATTTTAATATCTCTGCTGTTGATTACAAGAGTCTTGGGAATGCGATAAGGAAATTAATGTTCGCATAGAAATTTCTAGAAGCTATTCTGTAAATTCCAGATATTACTAACAAGTAGAGACATTAATATCAATTTCAGAATAAGATTTATGAAATGTTATGTATGATCAATACTTTTCTACGAAGTCGAAACATGGACAATAAAAGGCGCAAACATAATAGCTTTCGAAATGTGATGTTATCGTAGGATATTAAGAATACCATGTAGTGGCCGTGTAACAAACAATGAAGGCAAAAAGTTGCTTTCTTTGGCCATATTTTTAGGGGTGATAAATACGAATTGATTCAACTGATTGTACAAGGAAGAATAAAAGGAAGGCGAGTTATTGGAAGAAAGCACTTATCATGGCTGAGGAATATAGGAAACTAGACTGCTATAAGGAGTGTTGGTGAACTAATATACAGTGCGAGAAAAAGAGATGATTTTCTGTAATTAATTAACAGCGAAATTCTGTTGCTTTATAAACTGTTTGACCCACTAAAAAGAAAAATCAGGAATTAACAAATAGGGTAAACAGTACTCTTTATGGTACCGGAAATCGTAAAACATTATGTGCTTTTGGACACCTGAAAATGAAAAAAAACACTATATAAATAGTTATTTAGCGTAACAGACAAAATCTTGTTGGTAAGCCAACCAATGTTAATAGCAAAATCGTTAGAAAGAAAGTGATATTCGATTGCTGGCTACAAAAAATTTCGTAGAAGTTTGATATTCGGCTTCTTAAAACTTCCGAAGAATATTTTTCTGCTTGTACTGGAAGCAGCTTCCATATATAACATACGTGACATCATTAGAGCAAAGTGTTCTATGCTTTTTTATGTTTGAATGCGTCTGGAAAACATAAAATAAAAATACTTGTAATTAGAAAATCTAAAATTCTCCGGTTCAATGTCACATATTTAATTCAACCGATGGATCAATATGCTTCTTGACATTAGTGACTGAAATCAAAGATATTTGTTAGATTCTTTTACGACGTTGTATTTACTTAAAAGATGCAATTAGTTTTTTAGACTTAGCATCGTATCGAGTTTTATAAGAAACTTAACCAGATGACCTCTATGATAATATTCTGTTTAGTGTTCTATGGGAGAGAAATTATCCTCCAGAAATATCTTTAAAGACTTTAAGTTAACCAAATTAAAGTCTAAAATAACAATCCTAAATAAAAGTGGACCGAAGTTAAGTTTATGAAACATGAACAGCAAAAATATGTGTATATATAACATTGACTTGGTGTTGTTTTGCATGTTTACTTCTTACATTTCTTCTTCAATTTTACTACTTTTTTTAATTCAAAAGAATTATTTAAATATATATTGTTTGCAGTTAAAAGTTGCTAAAATATTTCTCGACAGTTATTAAAATAGTCAATTCATTTATTAATTATATATATATATATATATATGCTGCTGAAAAAGATCTATATAAAAAAATATATATATATATATATATATATATATATATATATATTTATATATATAAACATAAAACGGTAAAATTTGTATTGACTACTATAATACAAGGTTTTTATGTATATACAAGGTTTATATATATATATATATATATATATATATATATATATATATATATAATTTTATAATTTTTTTACCATTTTATGTATCGTTTATTTTTTGTCACTTTGTACCACATTAACGTTGTTATACGATGTCTTTTTTGTGATTGCTGATATCGTTTCTCTTGGTACCATTCGTAAAGTAGAAGTGTTGTTGTTACTGTTGGTTTAAAATATATTTTGTTTTTCGTTTTTGTTGTTGTCGTGTTTAAGTTATTTGTAGCTGTTGTTGTTATTTTAATATTTCTATATTCATCGCTTGTAATATTTTAATTATTGTGATAGTGAAGACATGAAAGGCTTTTTTTTAAATTAAACCTTCATATTAAAATAAAAATAAAACAGCAGCAGGAAAATAAATCGGAACAATAATTACAATATAAAATATGATATACTATACTATAACATACAGGGTGTCTAAACAAAAACTTGAAACTAAACAAATATTCAGTGAACCAGGAAAGTATGGTCTATCAGAATATACTGACAAAAAAAAAAAAAATCTATATAAGAAGCAGTTAGGCACTGATTAAATTCGCAATTTTTATTTTTATTCGGTATTACTAATCCTAGGCATGACGAAACAAAATCTGACCTTTAGATTTTAATAACCCAAGAGTACCAAAATGCATGTATTTCATTATTTTTTCTATGAAAACTACATAAAAATATTGATTATCTCTAACTTCTTAGCTTACTTCAGGCTAAATAATGTGCACTAGTCACCGATTAAGTGTGCATCTTAGAATTTTTACGCATTTAGGTAATTGAGGCATTTATAAAAACCTCTTATAAATGTATAAATGATGCGTTTTTCTTTTTAAGTTTTAATCTTACTTCACTCATTTTACATACCCTTGCTAAAAATGCGTTAAAATTAAAAAAAAAAATATATTTTTTCCTTTATTTATGCACATTTTCATCCGACCTATTTTATTGTTGACAGTTTTGACTTTAAGGACCGTCATGCCCGATTAAAAATTAAAAAAACTCTTATGAAGATACAATTTCGTTTTTAAAGCAACTTTTAAGCGAAGCGCATTTAAACAAAAATTTTCTTAGGAAATACATAGATATATATAATATCATTATAATTTTGACCAGGCACTCTTGCAGAACACTGTGACCTTTAGGATCTATTGTGCCTCCTCCGATCTACAGTTTATTTATCAGATCTGTTGTTCTCCTAATGAACGCCAGTAGATCTGAAACCATTATGATGGATGTGTCTCGCAACGAAACCTTATGTGTCCCCAAACATCTGCATCTACCCACACAATTTGTGTTCCGCCGTTTCTGATGCTTGCGAATACAGTCTACAAGCATTCACATCTATGACGGACATCATTTTCAGATAACGCTGTCAGTTCACAGTGACTCGTAGAAAATCAATATCTATCGGTATACCAAATCAGATCAAAAGTATTTTGATAACTACTAAGACCTGTTTGTGTAAAATTAAAAAGTCAACCAAGTTTAAATAAAAACTAACTACTGTTACTATCTACTCTTAGCCAATTTCGGTTGATTAAGCTACATGGGAAAAATATCAAAGAAGTCCCAAATGACCCTTCTCACAATTGATAATATAATAAATAATACGATAACTGTTACATATACTCGTATATGTACATGTTTCATTCCATATAGAAAGTTTTTCTGACCCTTAATTATGTGCATTAGAAAAATTACGCTATTAGCCACATGGGGTTCAAAGTGATCCCGTAAAACTTGTTTGTAAAATTAAGTTAAAAAAAAACAAAGTTTATTAAGTAAAGTGTTTTGAAAATTTTACTTCTTTATTTTTTAGAAAGACAAAAACACAACTTTCATTTTCAACCGCAAAATGTGAACAAAATTACTTGCAATAACTTTAGACTCAGCCGATATATTTTGCCCTCATGCTCCAGATTAATGTTTATGTAATAAAAATATTAAGAGAAACCAATATATTAAGAGATAAATAAAATATATTTTTTTTTATTTTATTATTTTACTTTCTAAACAGGATAATAAACAAAAATGTTTTTAAATGAAATATATTACTCTTCCACTTTGCTTCAGTTATTTATTTATTTTTTTTTAATTTGTCTTTTTCTTCTTATTACTCTCAATTTTATTTAAATAAATACACACTCTAATTAAGTTTCCTTTTTACCTATCTCACTTAAATAAAAATTCCTACGACAAGAAAAACACCTTTTTGTGACGCAAAATATAATCCTTAATTAATAACATATCTCACTAGTAAACACCCTGTAATTTCTTTTGAATACATACAATCCAATAGTTCGTCGCCATCGGTTAAAACAAAAACCCTCCTTCAGACATACACGTACATACACACAAACATATTTAAAAACAGCCATTTACAGATACAAATATAAATTTACACAATTACATACTTTAATATTGACGTACACTTGTTAACGACAAAGATGGAGAGTGAATGAGAGGAAAGAATAGATAAATATGCATATCTGCCATATTATGTCATACCACCACATCCGTTTCATTTGCACCAAACACGAAAACGTTTCTGTTAAGCCAGAAAAAGAAAAAAAAAACAACAAGGCAAAGGCGTTCAACCGGTGTTACCATGTACTCTGCAACCAACCAATAAATCTATACAAGCCAACTTTACAGCGATACACCGTTACATTACAGTGAAATTTTTATAATGGTAAGAGAAACATTAACAACAATAACAACAACAACAGCAATGACAAAATCAAAGAAAAGAAAAATAACGGTAGCCAACATTGCAAAAGTGTTGCTTCAGGCAAAGCACGTATTTCTCGTACACGGTTGTAATGTGGAACAATAACAACGGCGGCGGCAACAGCAACAGCAACAGCAACAATATTTTCATACCATCAAACATTTAACAATATACATATGTACATATATGACAATTAGTACATACACACGTACGTATATGCATACAAATGGATATATAGAAATACACTTTGTTATAATTACACAGATAGATGTGCAATCATATATGGAGATTAAAGAAATACAATTAAATATGATATGTTCTTCTACTCTTATCCTTTCTCTCTCTAGATTGGTTGCATAGTTTTCTATAAATCTTTTTTTTAATTTATTTCTTATTTTATTTTTTTATTTTTGCTCGTTCTACTGCAGTTGTTGTGTTCGCAACTGACTGGAGACTAACTAAGAGGACATTTACTTGTCATTATTGTGCTAACAAAGTTATTTATTTATATTGTTTTTGCTGCTATTATTACTGTAGTTATATGCTTGTATAAATTTTATATTTAATTACGTTTTTTAAAGAAAAAATAATAACAAACACAGTGAATTTTAATATTTAATAATCAGGGAAACTACCACTCATAATACATCATTGGCACTTTATGTTCAGCTGATAGTAAATTGCAGAAGTACTATCCGTTGAGCAGATACATAACAGAAAGTCTGTCACATCGAATGTCGTTAACTAATAAAAGGTTATATACAAGGCTTATTTAGAAATTAACTCAAATTTGATCAATATACATACATGCATACAATACATTACGTTCAATGAATCTAAAAATCGAATCGAGTGCAGATCATTGATTGAGAGAAGTTACCCTAGTTCCAGTTGGGACGTGACGGGAATTATGCATGAATCTATATATACATACAGACATTAATGACTTACCATCTTACACAAGGTAACGTTCAAATGGCAGCCGCCTAGTTGTGTTACCATGTATCCAATTATTTGTGCCATAGTCATAATAGCTGCTATACAGCCTCCTTCAGCAAACCCGTTGCCTCAATGAAGGGGTGGACATCATCCAAATCGATCATGGCAAAGCTGTTCATGTCATAGAATCTTTCCTGACGAAGCAAAGCCGGTCTCGGTTCGTTACAAAAGATTTTCTACAGACTCTTCTTTCTCTTCTACACCTGTCCAATTTTTTTTAGAAGAGCTCCGATTTCCAAAACCGATACGTAGATTGAAGTGGTACTTAAATGTGCACGGTTATACACAACATATGTATTCATACTCATACACTTACATTTCGGCTGAAGCAGTTTACTGAATTATTCGTTTGTTCAGTGCCTTTAAAGCTGTGTAGTACCTCCGTTGAAATTTAAATTATAGGTTTCACGATTTTTTTTAATTCACTACATTTATCTTTATCTGATTTTTTTTTTAGCGATTTTCCGATTAAAATATCTGAAGAGCAGATATCCGAAGAGTTTTATGTCCTTTTTCTACCCGTTTGAATTTAGCCGTTAAATGTTCAACCTATCCGATTTTTATGAAAAAAAAACAAAAATGTATGTATATTGTGTAAAATTAAATTTAAAAATTAACAACTACGTTTTTAATAAAAAATAAATTAATTAATTATTTGACAAAATCTGGTTGTACCTTAAAGGATACACCAGGATCTACTCCCTAACAAAAATTCGTCTGTAAAGTTAGAAAGAAAAATAATGTCTTAAGCTAAGATCCCACTATCGGCCCAAATAGCACAACGTCGGCACATTGTAAAATTTTTTTTTTTTTTCTTAAATTAATATTTATTAAAAAAAGAAAAAAAAACAGTAAACGAAGCGTTTTGGTAAGAGAGTGCTTAGAAAAAATAAGTGAATATTCATGGAAAATAAGTAATATGTGAGTACTTTACATAAGTTATATGAAGTCAATAATTTAAATTTTCTTTTTAAAAGTTATGTAAAGCTGAGATCACATGATTATCGCACATGTCAACTTTGATTGTACCAATTATTGGTACGACAATCGTGTGACGGTCCATTAGGCAATTATGCGTCAATATTTATTGCGTTCTTGTGTGACACTCAAAGTGTACAATACGTACCAATATTTAAATGTTTAAACTTATTGTCGTCACATAAATTATAAAAATTTGAATATTCTGTGGCAATAAAGCGCATTACAAATTGTGTCATCTTGGAGCATTTGTGACAGTCGTGTGATCCCAGCTTAAGCCATCCATATCTGATTATAATGCGACGGCTTACCCTTTTGCTTCTAATGTAGACTTAATTTTAAATTGTGTTGGGAATCGGATGCAAGCAAGAGGGCTTTATTTTGTGACTCTGATAAACATGTAATTTTACAATAGACTGGGAACAAGATTAATCCGAACAGTATACTAGTTTTATGCGTTTTGACATTTGTTTAAATTTTTCTTATTGACGTAATTGCAAACAATCGGATGAGTTTCAATTTGTAATAACTTTTGTCTTGCTGGGTAAAAACTAATAAAAATAAAATTTCTGTGTCCTTTTTTTATTAATTTTTAGATACTCGTACATAACAAATGTGAAAAAAAAAATTATTTTAGAAAAAAGCGAAAGTATTTTTTAAAATTATTAAGCCAAATTTCGAAATCGATGCGTCAAGTTTTAGCCTCGCCCAAACGTGATAATATTTTTGGCACCATATCTTTAAGCTATAATGAATATTTTTATGTGTAGTTACGCTAGAAACAATAAAGTTGAAAAATAGGGACCACCCTAATGTACATAATCAAGTACTGATTTTTTTTAATATCACTATTAGCTTATTATTTCAAAAATGTTGCTTTAACCTTATTGAATTCCCACAAAGTTTATTTAAATAGCACTGAAGTCTATTATAATGCTGTAATTTGCTTTCAGTTGCAAATATAAGACATTACAAAACCCCGTCGTACTTTCTGCTCTGTTATTATAAGGCTTTGCTATTCCCTTGAGGTATTATTTTTTCTCAATTGAATAGAATAAAAAATAGAGTGTAAATTAGGGCTTCAATTGCCGTTCTGCAGATAAAATGTTGCTTTTTTATTATTATTTTTTAAATATTTTATATAAGTATACATAACGTTACATACTAATATTGTATTTCAATGTCCCTCTGTATAATAAAATACGGTAAAGAGATAAAATGAAAAAATAGCAAAACCTTTTAACATTTTAGTTTGGTTTCGTTTTTTTTTACTTTCAAATTTAAAAAACAACTCATGTTGTTCCCAAACTACTTCCACAAATATATATACTCATTTTAATATAGTACACTATGGGAAATAAATATTGCATACAACACTTATATAACCAGGGAAACCAAAACTATGCAGTGCAACCAATCAAATCGGGTGTAAGATATTTATCCATTTCGTGAATTTTTACAAATTTCGGCATCACTTTGTTAGTGCATATTTTGACATAATTTGCTCACAACATCATTTTTTGACATATTTCAGTTTTGAGAGCATATTTTCGACATTTTTTCGTATTTAAAGACCATTTTTAAACTTATTAGCGTATATTTTCATTTTTTGTTGTCTAAAATGTTTTTATAGCTTAATATTAAAAACAAAAATTTGTGTTTTAAATACAACCAAGTCATGACTTTTTGAATTATCTGCCAATTAAATTTTTTGCACCATCTAGACTTTAATGAACAGGCGAGTATGCTCTGTAAGACGAATACAAGTGAAATTGAATATGTTCTTTTCTATCTACCATATTTTATATTGTGACAAAGAAGCATCAAACCAAAATTCTTAATTGGACAAAAAACAATCACTTTACAATTGCACAACACTGTGCCGATTCATTAGAGATATTGGACGTAAATTTTATGAAATAAAATATGAAATAATTTTCGATACGTACCAAGTTGCCTAATAATGGCACTCGATTGCTATCGATTTGTATTTTCATTGTTATTGTGAATGAAAATTCATCAATCATGACATATCTTGAGGGTAAATCTGAGTAAAACGAAAGGAAAAATAGTACTGTCAACAATTATATATTCCAATTTATTTTTATTCATCTGAATCCATTGATGAGTATGAATTTTTGTTTTGTTTTTGCTTTAAGATCATATTTTTTAGATTTATCCTAAAAATTTAATAATAACTAATTGTGTTTCAGCTTAAATATAAATAAAACCTACATTTTCCACAATTCTTCGTTGACTTGGCACTAAAAAAAAATATATTTTCTATTGTTTACGACAGCTATTTTGCTATCTAACGACGTTTAGAAAAACTACACTCGATTGAAGACTCGCTATCGAAAGACATTATCTCAAATTTTATGTTTTTTGTTCGATGTCGAATACCGTAATCCAAAAATGAAATTACTCGATCAAAATGACTTTTTATCGAAAGCGGCAAAAAAAAAAGAAAAGTTACTGCCTATAATATTAGTTAAGCAGTATGCCATATTAGCTGAGAAGGTTAAGAATATAGGCAGGATGAAGATTTTAGTACAAATCTGAATATTAAGCCAAAACAGATAATTCAAATAGAAAGTATTTAATGTAGTAAAACGCATATGCCAATATCTAATAAATGGTCTTAGGGCATCTTCTTCAAATCAAGTTTTAAAATTTGATCGAAAGGAATTGTAAGAATTTAAATATGTCCACATTCTATAAATGGGAACATTGATATATTCAATGTTTAAAAGTTTGCTTAGATAAAAGACACAACAGTTTACATCTGAAAATTTAAGTCAATGTTTTATTGTTTATTATAGCAACAGATACATACCAATAAAAAAAATTCTGCTTTATTTTACCAAAAATTTTAAGTTATGTATTCAGATATCCTTAGAAAGAGAAGCACAATTTTTTTTTTGTATTGCTAAGATATTGAGTTGTTGAATAAACCTTTTTTCTATTAACAAAGATAAAATTTTTTTATATTTTTAAAGCACATTTTTAAGATTTTAGATCATATATTTGGATTTTTAATGCATATTTTATGCGCATAACATTTTTAAGAGCATATTTCTGGCTTCCCTCCTTACAATGTTTTTTAAAAACTATTGGTTTTATTTTAGAAACTTTTCTTAACAACTCAGAACCTCTTTAGGGAAGAACCAATAGAGAGAATGGCCCAAATATTTTCTATATAAAGATTCCGCAAATAATTTTTTTTTTTTTTTTTTGAAAATGCTATAAAAAAACTACTGAGTATTTCAAATTTCTTTTTTTTTTTGAAAGTACAATCCTTCCGGTTAATAATGAAAAATAATTTCATTCAAATGGCTGCCTCGGCTGGCCATACAATAGCCTACACGATCAGTCCAATTTTTACGCACATTATCGATTGTGTGCAGCTGTATTTCACCAATAGCTTCACGAATATTGTCCCTTAAAGCGTCAATTGTCTCCGGCTTGTTGGAGTAACACTTATCTTTGACGGCACCCCACAAATAATAGTCCAATGGTGTCAAATCGCAGCTCCGAGGTGGCCAACGACATCAGCTCTGCGGCTGATAATGCAATCTTCAAAAGCAGGGCGCAAAACATCGAGTGTAGCTTCGGCTGTGTGGCACGTAGCGCCGTCCTGTTGAAACCAAATGTTTCTAATATCCTCCTCTTCAATTTATGTGAACAAAAATTCGTTCAACATGGCCCGATAACGATGGCCATTGACTGTAACGGCCACTCCTGGCTCATTTTCGAAGGAAAATGGCCCATTTATGCCTCTGGACCAAAATCCGCACCAAACAGTGACCCGTCTTGGGTATATCGGCTTTTCAATGTATGCGTGCGCTTTTTCGGTGGCCCAAATGCGACAATTTTGCTTGTTTTCAAAGTAATGTCGCAATATTTCTCACCGTTGTTCAAGAGTATACACAACCATATTGGTTTAGCGGAAGGATAAAACGAATTATCTGTCAAGTCAGACATAAGCTAAGTATTACCATTCAAGAAATAAGCACTAGTTGAAAAAAAAACGTTAGATGACGGACTATAGATTAATTCAGGACTAATTATTAACCGATCTATCACGTTCATGTTTTTATCTAAAACAGACTTATTAATTCCCTTGAAATTGTGGACTACTGTGTTATCCTGTTGGAATATACAGTGGCTACAAGCCAAACTTGGGCACTATAATAAACTGATTTTGTTGATAAAAATCAAACGAATAAGAAGTAGTCAAGGAAATCTTTTGTTTGAATTTTTATTATGTATATATATTATTATTAAGAATAGAAAACAAAATTAAAATTCAGTAGTTGTAAGTAGAAATATACTAAAAAGACTTCAATTTGTTAAAAAAAACTCGGACGGCTACATAAATGTCTGAGAATATTACTTATAAAATTAATATTTTATGTGCAGACCCTTGTTTTATATAAATATTTAGAGTCCCTTCGGAATAAATTCGACCAATTTTTGGTAGTAACCAGCTGGTATTTTTTCCCATTCCCCGACTAATGCTGAACTTTTTTATTGAGATAATCCCACAAGTTTTCAATAGGATTTTTGTCGGGGCTCTGGGGTGGTGTTTCAATGACGTGTGGGACATAATATATAGTAACCAAGATCTTACTTTGTGGGCGTTGTGTTTGGTGTCCTTGTCTTGGTAAAAGTACCAACCATAATCCACAGCAAGCTTATCCACTTATAATGCAAAGATCCTGGAGCTGATTTAGAAACTTTACTTTATTGTCGGTTTCAAGTTAATCAAACGTAGTTCCTTTCCATACTATTGGTCTACCATCCCATCCAAAAACGTTAAATTTACTCTCGTCGTTGAACATAACGTTTCCCCTTAAAGAAAAACCCTTATTTTGGTACGCTTTTGCAAATTTAAGTCTTTTGGTTTGATTCATTCGCTTACTACTAAGAGGTTTTTTAGCTCTTCTACCATTAAGACCAACTCTGTAAAGCAAGTTTCCTTTTGTTGATCGGGCTGCTTTCTTACCAAGGTCACTTTCAGCATTAGCAGCAAGGTTTGGAGCACTTAAAAAGGAATTAGTTTTTATTTTTCTGACAAAAAAGCATTCTTCTGCCTCAGAATATACTTCATTGTGGGCATTTTTTGGTAAATTTTGCACCGTTTTATTGACTTTGAAACGTTTTATTATGTCGTGCACAGTTGAATGACTTCTTCCAACAATGTTTGAATTTTCACGACACTTTTTACTTTTCTTGCTTGCTCAATAATAAGCTTTCTTACTTTGATACTAGTTTGACCGCGTTGTCCTGCCATCTTCTTGATTTTGGCTCTGTTTATTCTGTATAATTTTCGAAAACTGAACTGAAAGGTTTTCCCCTAAATATGTAAATTAAATCAGCAAAGCTGTCCGCATTGAAATTACAGAGTTACTGTACGAGTTCGGTTTGTGCAAGGCTTTCTGAATTTCAAGCCGTTTTCAACTGCAATTATACGTACCATTATTGAATTTCTGAGTTGGTTTTTTTTATACGTGGAAGATATACACAAATAAGAAAACAACTACATTTTTTAAAAAATAATTAAATTGTATGTTATTTAAGCGATCGAAAATATTTTGGTATAGTGTCCGAGTTTGGGTTGCAGCCACTGGAAAAGAAGACAAATTTTTAAACGCAGGCAGTATTACGTGCGACTTTGTCACCAGAAATGTAAAAGAAAAGACTTTGAAATCAAAAAGTATTGAAATAAGTAAACAACAAATTAACCAAATTTTTCTCCAAGAAACGACAAACGAAGTCATTTAATAGTAGTAAACAGTTAAGTAAAAGTAAAGCAAACAAAAACTTATTGATTACAGCAGGAGCAATACGTGATAAATGTAGTTGTTTTGCTCGATGCTTTTTACTTTTTCTCATTATCTTCTATTAAAGTTTGCAGTAAGCATTCAGAAACACAAAAGTAAATATTTTGACATTGGAGCTTTAATTCCAAGTCACAGAATTAATTCGATGTTAAAAATTAAAGCAAAGCCAAAATTGATTGTTACTATTTTAAAGCAAGCAATTTAAACAGTCCAAAAATTGGTTATAATCTCTCAGTCTCTGTTTTTTTTACTATGTGAACATATACATATGGATGTATTTGTATGTATGTATAATAAATGTATAGATATTTTTTTCCTTGAATGTGTTTATTATGGTTTATTTACTTTTCTTCTTCTTCTTCCAACATTCTGAAACAGGTTAACTTTTGAATTTTTTTTATTTTTCTCACTCACGAATATCCACAACAAAATTGTAATATTTAAATATTTTGTTTATTTTTTATGTTTTTGTTTTATGAAAACAAAATATAAATTAAGAATGGAGCCTTTTAATTATTCAGCTGTTTATCCAGTTAATTTTTTTTTTTCAAATAAAATTAAAAATTATTTAAACTTTAAACAGGCCATATTTAACATGTAGCCAAACTGATTTAAAGCATGTAATATGCACATGCATATGTTTTTAAAATTAAGAAAAAAAACAACAGCAACTGCAGCAACAACTTCTGCTATAACTAACATGCTAAATATTTATTATTGTAATACATACAATTAAAAACAACATACCAACACTCAGACAAACTTGCAACTATTTTATTTCTTTTTATATGGATATTATTAAATAGGTATAGACAAACAACAACACAACAACCCCTCGCATTTCTAGACTTATTCTCTGTGTAAGGCATGCAATATTTATAAACATATAATATAAACGGATAAATTAAACAACTAAAAGACTGGCTGGCATGCATAAGAAAACTACTAACCTACCGGTTAGTTGGCTTAACTATGCCAGTTACCTTTCAAGCATTCACTCACTCTTATTTCTGTTTTAGTTGCTTTCGTTCATTTTTTTTCTTTTTTGTTTTTTTTTTTGAACAAAACAAAGACATAAACACGCAATGCTGACATTATTTTTTAAAAGTTGCAAATTTTATTTTAACCTGAATTAAAATGAAAAAAGCAACATCAACAACAACGACATCACCAGCAAAAAAAGGTAATTAGTAAAACACAATAACTGCTTTAAGGTAAAAGTAGCAACATCAACAAAAGCAAAAACAATAGTACCAGCAGTAGCAACAACAGGCCTAACGCCAGTCAAACAAATGCCTTCAATGAATGCTAGAGTATAAAGAAAACAAAAATATGTAAATTACATTTTAAAAGCATGTACTAGAATTAAATAAAACAATATATGTGCCGAGGGGAGGTGGTAAGTGGTGCTGAAGGACTGCAGCTAAAATAGTAAAAGACAGATAGAATCTACTTGGAACACTCCCTTGTTATGTAAAGGCTTATATATGTCAATGTTTAGATGAGATAGCACTATAAGAGATAATCTCTCTCTCATATATAACAATTGTGCAATTAAATCATTAATGATGTTTATTAGGTAGGGAAAAAAGTCATTCTATTTAGTTTATTTAACACGATCTATTATTTGGAAAACATTGTATATCTAAAAAAAACTAAGAGCTATTTTTTTGCGTTTGGAATGACATAATATGTCAGTACTCCTTTAAAATATTATCACAATTCATTACAGTACAATATCATTATATGATGAATATATTAAATTATTTATAAGAGCATACACGAACTTTATTTTTGTCGAAAACGCTTAAAAAATAGTTTTTTCTGAAAATCGTTTAAACATAAATATATTACCAAAAGAAAACATAGTAAATATGATTTATATAGTTGACGAGACCGATAACATAAGTCCATATGTATCATTTTCAAAAATTCTGTTCGAAATAACTTTAATATTAATTTTTAAAAATATGATGTTTTTGTTTTATTTTTTAGTTACTTAAAAATTTAGTTCATAGGAATTATATATCTGAATTTTAAAGGAAAACCTCTTGTAAAAGTGTGTATAATTATTTTTAGTTTTATTTCTAATTTTTGTTATCAAAGCTTTGCAGCCGTATTCATAAAAATAATGAACAGTTCTAAATAATTTTAAGTAGTATTCAATAAAATGCTATTCACAAAAGAACTTTAACGTAAAACTACTATTTTAATCCACATGTAAATAAAAGAATTTTAAAATTAATTAAACCCTATTTTAAAGCATTTCATAAAATCTAAAACTTAAAGAACTTTTCACACTAATTTTTCAGAAAATTTTGTATGAAAAACTTAAAATAAAATGCATTTCAAAATTATTTTAAACTGCATGCATATGGTGGTTAGAATTTTACGTATACGGAATGTTTAAAAGTTAAAACATTGATTATGAATAAGAATTGGAAAACAGTTGTTTTATCCATAAAATATATTTTTAATAATTGTAATTTAACACCTTGAATAATATGAAAACCTTTTTAATGTATAAGGAAAAATCTTATTTTTTTTTTAGTATGCGTAGGTATTTTGTAAAAAATCTACTGGCAATACTGTTTACGGCAATTCTTTTGCAACAACAAATTGTTGAAATTTATCTCTAAGATTTTGAAAAGAAAAACTCATATTTATACTAATTGTTATTCAAAAGTTTTATTTACATATGTACATACTTATGTATGTAGTTTGCAGAAAAAAAATTGCTTAAGAACTCATATTGTGAGCTTATAATTTACGTAAAATAGTACTTCTTCTTCTTGATCCACCAATTCGATATGTAAGAGACCTTAACCTTAATTACTTCTAAGAGTTGTGTACAATATCATATCCCTCGCTGAAAAGTAGGAAAAATCGAATCGATCGTTATTTTGGTAATATTTGTAGTTAAATTAATTCGTATCTTCTGGGTCAATAAAACCACATTTTTTACGCTGGCGATTAATTTATTTTTTTAGATATTAATATACACTTCTTTGGTCGTACTTTATTGGCTACAAAATCCTATGCCGTAACTGACAGTTTTATAAATTTTACTGTAAGAATTATATTCATATTTTCTAGTAGAGATCTATAATAACTGTTATTTAATTTTTGGAGATTGAAAAAATTGGTCATAGATCAATGAATAATTTTTACGCTTTTAAATAAGAGTTATTTTTAATAATAGCGAAATGTACACCAATACCTCACTCATTTTTTCTTATGCAGTGCGGAAGAATATTGGTGTTTTCGTATCCAAATTCAGATGGTTTCATGTGATACACTTTATCATAATCAATTTCCACGTAATAAAATAAATCGCTTGTGCTGGAAAGCAGTTCATCAGAGATTGTTTTGGTACTTTGCTTGAAATTCTCCTCGTCAATTATTTTTTTGTCGGTCGATTCTTCCCACTTTTTCAGCGCCGTATATGCCGTTGCCCTGTTATTAAAACCCTAATTCGAAAAATTCAAATAATTTATTACTTACTTATATTTGAAAACAATCGCATATTTGACGACATAAAAATCAGCTGAAGATCTTTTTTTTTGCTGTTGGCGTTGAATTGTGTGTGTTTATTTTTTGGTTATGTTTCATAGTACTTAAGAGTTACAGTAACGCAATATGTGAAAACAAAATATAAACATTTAAAAAATTCGTTATTGGAATTCCCAATTGAAAATATTATTTTAATTTTATTAATTTATTTTGAAAATATTTATTTGACAAACTGTATATCAACGGCGATGGTGGTATATTGTACACCTTCTAAAATATTAAAAATTTTTAATAAAAAAATTTTTTCTGTACTTGAACTTAGACATTCTTTGTAAATAATTTTTTTTAACATAATTAATACCAAAATATTGGTAAACGTAAGGTTTAGTCATAAATTAATTTTTGAATAATATCTAAATATATGTGTACAAAAAAGTTCTTTGTAAATCTAATTTAAAGTCGGAGGTGTGGTAATTTTGTTTATAATGAATATTTACATTATCGCGTATGTGGTAGTTAAATATTTTCAAAGAAAAAATATCACATACGCAGACAATTGATAAATATTACCCCAGCATGTAATTTCTGCCCACACGTTCTTGCTACAATAGCCAAAACACATGAAACTAGCACAAACTAAAAGAATGTTAGCAATACGTAACGTTACCGTTACGTTACCGTTTGCAACTTTTTTGACGGCCAAAATCATTTTGTGCGTTTTTCAAAGTGCACTAAATTTTGCTAATTTCCATAAGTTTTTGCCACTTTTGCCCCTTTTTTTGTGACAATACCACCTCTAAATTTTATATCTTTTAAATCAGATTTATCACAATCAAATTTCATAATCGCGAAAATATTAATAAATAATATCAACTTTACAAAAAATTGGCGTTATTCAAGAAGGTTCAACATTTGGAAATCTGGTTTATATAAAATTTGTGTCCTATATATAAGGTATAATGCGCAAACTAAATAATTATTTTCAGAGTTAAACATCAGAAATTATATTTCTACTGAGTTACACAAAAGAAATTGTAGTGAAAATTTTAAAAATAGAATACATTAAAATAACAAGGACTGAGAATACTAATTACAAGGACACTTCGAATATAAAAGACATTAAGAATATATACACAGGCAATGAAGCTGAAATAGCAATAAATTCTAAAAATATATCGGATGTAGAATGTATAACAATAAAAACAAATATTTTAAAGTCTTACCAAAAACTATGTGACGAGATATTATTTCGAATCAACATTAATGACAAAAAGCTTAAAGTCTTAAATTTTTTTCAAGCGAACTCTTTTACAATTAATGAAGATACTGCCTACATAGTTATCATTTCAGAATTTTATTATATTATAAGTGATCTAGAGGCTGTTATTAGGGAATTTAAATTATTAGAGAGTAAGACGAAAGATAAATAATATGAATACAATTTTAAATTTAAGAATTGTGAACATTTTTGGCACACAATAGGTAATATTAAAAATTCATTAAATTAAACTTTGTACTTAAACTTATAAGTGCACTGAAGAGTTTTTTTTTTTTTTTTTAATTAGGCCTTGTGAAAAATAAGTTAACAAATAGATTAAAAGTAGAAACTTGTGCATCCATGTTGTCTTCAGTAAATTTATTAGATAAGGAAATAGAAAATTGGATTTCAATTAGTGAACTGATAGAAAAACACAGAAAGCAAGTTTAAAAAAATATATTTAAAATAAAATGCAAATAATTACTAAAGTTTTATTGCACTTAAAGGTCTTTATTAGCAAAGTTTACTTCTGATATTTTGCCATTACTTAATGAAAAAAGAATTTATTACTTAAATGAAATGAACCTCAGTCAACGAGCAGCACCTGATTCTATTTTTAGGCTCATTGAAAGAGACCTACAGTTTAATGCCGGCTACGAACGGCAAATGCATTTAGAGAAGTTGTCAATAGTAGTAATACGCATAACCAGTTATTAGGTAATGTTATGTGGTGGTACCACTGTTGAAAAACTTTTTTCTTTTTCAGATGATCTGGCCTGGTATTGAACCGAGGAACTTCTGGTTGGAGGGGAGTTTCTTACCTACCATAACACAGCGGCACATAATTTTATTATTAGCAATGAATTATTTGTTATTTTTTAAACTATTGAATTATTTTTGCTTTGTTTTTTTTTTTTTTTTTTACCTTTTTATTTAAATAAAAACGATAAAACAAACAAAAATGCAACTTTTTGTGCGACTTTTTTTTAATCCCATTTTTATGCTACTATTTGAAAAAACTCAACGATAACGCCGGCAATGGCTGCAGAAGATGAGAGTTATAACAGAAAACGGTAAAAAATGAGAGAATAAAATGTAAAATCATCTCCGTAATTAAAAGTCAAAACTCGAAAAATGTTAATCATTTTTTGGGAAGGAAGCTAGATTATATCAAACGATCATTATATCATTAATTCCCCAAATAAATTTACCATTCACTTGTAGGAATTTATTGTGTTTTCTTTTTAAATTTTCAAAACCCAAAAAGGTTAAAAAATACAAATACAAATTGTTGGTAGATGAAACCATTTGACGCCAACAAAAAAGTATTTCTTCATAGTTTGAAATGGCTCATTCGACTGTACTATGCTAATTTTGAAATTTTCAAAAAATTTTATCAAGTTATAGCTTTATTGTATATATCCCAAGTTCTTTAAACTGTAAAGTATGAATGAGGGTTTTTGATACCATTACGCGGATGTTGATAAATATGCAAAGTCCATGTTTTAGAATATAAAATTTGTATTGGAATACTAGCAAAATAATAAAATAGACTGGCAGTTACTAGCAAAAAATTATTCGAAGAACTGTTTATCCATTATCACTAAAACATTAACCCCGATTTATTTTATTTTAAAACATCTTTACTTATAAAACCTTCCGCTTTTCTTTGTATTTACAGAAAATGTTAAGCCCTTGACATTCGACGAAGTCTACAATCAAAGCAGCCCTTCGAATTGCACTGTCTATGTAGGTGGTGTCAATAGTTCTTTAACAGCATTAAGTGAAGAAATATTACAAAAGACTTTCTCGCCATATGGTTCGATACAAGAAATAAGAGTTTTCAAAGATAAAGGCTATGCTTTTGTTAGGTAACAAATAATATTCAATAAAAAAATAAACAAAATTATTAATTTACATATAAATTTTTATTCCTATTGTAGATTCTCTACCAAAGAAGCTGCTACTCATGCAATTGTTGGTGTTCACAATACTGAAATCAATGCGCAGCCTGTTAAATGTTCGTGGGGCAAGGAGAGCGGTGATCCCAATAATGCACAAACCATTGCCAGTCAAGCTTTAAATCCGGCTGCTGCTGGCTTCCCATATGGTGTTGGCGCTGCAGCTGCTGCCGCCGCTGCTTATGGTCAACAATTGGCTGCTACCGGCTGCTGGTATTCACCTACACCCACGTATCCTGCTTCATCAGCCACTGCAGCTGTTACGCCTGCCGCTTCGGCTGCTGTACAAAATCAATTTCTGCAAGGTATACAGGGCTATCACTTTGGACAGTATGGAGGCTATCAGCAGGGCTATATGGGGTATGTAATAGATAAGATTTCGCTGATACTGGTATTAATATAATTTAATTTATATTCTATTGTAAGAAGTTGTTGATTGTGGGAGTTTTCAAGAGCAGTGTTTGGAAAGACTTCTTAAAACAATCTTGATTAATCTTATGTGTTTTATCTTAAAACCGTATTTAATTGCCATATTTCTATTGCCCACAATTGTTTCCCGATTATCCATGAGTCTTAGCTAAGTTATTTTTAAAACCATTTCAACTGGTGTTTACTTAAGATAAGAACTGAGACATGATATTTATATTCGATCAGCAGATATATGTGCATATGTTTTGTACTATAATAGTATATGAAATACTTCTGTATTATTTTTTATACAGTCAATTTAAAAATGTGAGATAAGGTATTAGAATGGCAGTCTAGCTCCAATATTGAGACGTGGTCTACCTAAATTAAATTTTAAGTATTACGTCTGATAACCAAAAAATTTAACTATATAGCCGATGCTGAATACTTTTGTTAAGTAGCTTAATTAACTTAATGACGTTTAGCGAAAACCGATAACACAAATGTACAAAAATAATTTTTTGTTTGATTAGCGAATGTAACATATACTTTTAGGAAGGACTACCTATTGTGGTAATTGAATCAAAAATTGTTGTTTACATTTCCGTTTGGATTATACTATAAGTGACGAGCATGGTGAACGGTTTCACTAAGATTTAATATCCATTCGCTAAGTTTTAGGGACTAGTATATGCTAGACGGCTATTGTTGGAGTGTCATAAGGGAAATATATAAAAATGTATAGAAAATAATAACTAAAACTCTTTATTTTTAGTTTTTTGTTTTTTGTTTTGCCCATACTATGTAATTATTTATTTGTCTATATCTTGAATATGATTACAGTAAGATTCTTTAAATTTGGTTCAAATAGCTCCATTGTCAATACAAATGATCAGTCAGAAAGTGAGCATGTTATTTCCCATCAAGGGTAAATATTGATTTTTATCTACCATGAGAAAGGTCATAGTCAATACAAATCATTGTTATGCTATGAAGCCAATGTTATGGGTATAAGTTTTATTTAACAATTGGCTACAACACGGCGTGCTTCGTTAACCCTATATTAATTACACAAAAAGTCGATGTACTCGTATATTAATTTATTTATTGAAATTTTTATTTAATAATTCCTTAGTCATTGCCCTTAACGTAATACATATTTATTATAAAAATTAAAAATACCACCTACTTAACGACGTTGAAGTTATTTAGAATAAAATTTAAAAATCTTTTCAAGATATGCAGAAATGAATATATGATATGTATGGGAGCTGTCATGACTACTTCATAAACCTCTGCACCTTTTGACGTATGAATTTTATTGACCTTAAATTGAATCATCTTTAGAAACTTTTCCTGTTGCATATTTCAAAATATGAAAAAATAATTATTTAATACGTATGGGAGGTGACAAAACGACTTATCCAATTCTGCCTATTTTTCATTCTTGATGATGCGTGTTGGCAGTTTAGTCATTTAGACTAATTTCAGAAACTTTCTATTAATATCTGGGAGGTGTCACACTCACTTATGTAATTGCAGCCCACTTGATACTAATGATATCATCATACTAATGATTTGTATTGACCACGAAGTGATTTGCACCAAATTAAGAAACTCTTACTATTACCAATTTAAAGACATATATATTTTATATAGAAATAAATATTTACTTTTCATAGGCGTGTCACGGTCCAATAAAAATTTTGGAAATTTTGTATAGCCTATAGTTCTTTTCGGATAAACAGATAGATACCGTAAAAATTTTAAGAATCAGTTCGGCCGTCCTAAGACTACAATCAAACATATATTAATTTTTATATACATTGTACAGAAATAAATAAAACTTCATCTATCAGTTATATTATCGTCGTATCCCAAACTACAATAGTAGTATCGTATTGTATTATATTATGGTATATAAAAAATTTTGATTTTTCTGTTGATAAAAATAAAAATAAACAAAAATATTTTATTAATTGAAGGCTAGGAAGCAATGAATAAAAGCAATTTATCGTAATAAATTCTAAATAAATTACCTGTCATGATCAATTCTTCTTCTTTTTTATTTATATTGTCAATTAATTTAAATTATTTTTAACATAAAAATATATTAAAAATCTATAAAATGGATAACAATAATATCATCCATTTAAAAAGTACCTGTCCTTTTAGCATTGTGAATTTGTCAGCAACATTCAATATCTATAAAAACATCGATATACAGATAAACAATTAAATATGTCAATGTATTTAATGTCGAACAATGTGAATATACATATGGATGTTTGTATACCCAGCAAACTTTTGGGCTGTTTTCAAAAAAAAAAAAAAATTAATGTGTTTTTATTTTAGCTGTTAGTTTAGGCTGGCTAACTTTTGCAAAAAATCTGAACAAAATCAGGACGTCAACTTTTAAGAAATTTATAGAGAATGGAAGAAGTAAGAGTAATATTAGTTGATGGACAGGAAACAAACATTAAGAGTTCTAGTACTTTTTTGTGTAAACTTTCATTTGTTTCCCCTTATGACACTCAACAGCAGTCACCTAAGATATGTCTGTCCCAAAAACCTTGATAGTTTCGCTCAAAAAATTTTAGATCTTCATGTTTTTTTGTCTTGCTTCTTTCTCTTTCTACATTTTTCATTTATCTCTCTCTCTTCTCAACTTTTCTATACAGGAAGAACACAATAGATCGCATGGTTTACGGGTGTTGGAACTATTAGCGTTGTTAACCTAATGGTTACTAGTCCTTGAACCTAAACTAACCTAACCTAACCTCTAAAATGTTATAAAGCTTATTAAAAACAACCCCGCTTTTTTAAGTTATACAGCCATTATTGTTTTGCTAGCCGATTTTAATTGTGGTCCATCATTAGATTCATAAGAATCTTTACTCAATTATAAACAAAAATAAATAGAATGTATATTTAACATGTTTTAATTGTCTTTGTTAAGCATGTAAAACTACAAAGTTTTGCATTTCTATTTCGATTTTTTAGATAATTGTTATAAACGTTAAACGTTTGGATTAAAAATCAATAAAAAAAACTCGTAATGAAACTTAAAAATAATATTCATTCTATACAATGTCAAGGGTAAATTCTACACACAATGTGATCATGAATCTATTTGTTGTATGAATGCATTAAAAAATAATGATAATAATTAAATAAAAATAACTTTTTAAAATAAATAATTACATACACAGGTAGGTAGATAGGAAAGGCGGTACCAAAAGTACCCCACCCAGAGACCACAGTGGTCCATTGTGAAAAGAATGTTTCAACTGATAAGAAGAAGAGTGAAGAGAAGAATTAGAAAACAAATAGAGAGGAAGGACAGAGGAGGAAATGGGAGAAGAAGAATAAGAAGAGGGTCAGAAGAGACAGACAGAAAAAAGAGACGGATTCCCAAAGAGGACCAGACATCACCTAAGGAGCCAGATGAGACCTGACAGAAAGCCCTCCAGGTCGCATATCTTAGCCGACGCAATGTCACCAAGGCCATCGAAAGAGCCCCGTCCAAACAATCTGAGCCTGCGCCCATAAAGAGCCGGGCAGTGACAGAGGATGTGTTCCACAGTCTCCGGTTCCCCTGTATCGCCGCAAACTCGGCAGAAAATAGGGGCGGCCTGCTTCCCAAATCCCAGTCCTCGCTCTCAGAGCGCAGTGTCCAGTCACAAAGCCTATCAGAATCCTAAGAGATTCCCTCCTCAGATTGAGGACCCATTCCGTCCTAGAGCGGTCAGGTCGCGGCCACAGCAGCCTGGAGACCCTAAAATCTCCTCTGCTCCTCCACGACTCCTCCACTCTACGACGGGCCCAGCTATCAATTAAGCTCACAAAGAAACCAAGCGATGGTTTCACCGACGCATCAGCTTGTTCTACACCACAAGCAGCACCCGCTCTTGCCAGTTCATCTGCAATCTCGTTGCCCCTTACGCCAGCATGCCCTGATACCCAGCACAGTTTAACACTGCACACATCCAAGAGCGACACAAGGGTACTCCTGCACAATGCAACAAGCCTTGAGCTGACATGTCGACCAGTAAGCACCTTAATAGCCGCCTGACTGTCCAAGTAGTAGACCACACCATCCCCGACAGCAGCCAAGTCGCGAAAACGCTTAGCTGCTCTGAGAACAGCGAAGATCTCGGCCTGAAAGGCACTGAACTTATCCGGGAGTATAAAGGACAATTTAATATCACTATCCGCCATGTAGACTCGCGCGAAAGTGCCCTCCTTGGTCTTAGATCCATCTATAAAGATGGCGTGACCGTCGAAAATTCCATCAACCCCATGCCAAAACTATCCGGAAAAACTGCCGCAGGGCATATGCCGAAGTCGCATTCCCTGACCTTATAGTCCGTTGAACCAGCACAGGTCACCTAATGCGCACCCTAGTCAAGTCCCCCCAAAATGGCAGTGTCCATAACCCAGAGCCTTGGCCAGGCCCCCTTCAAAAACCCTCAAGAAACTCCTAGCAGCCCTTCGCTTCACCATAATCTCAAGGAAGGTCAGGCCTAGGATAATGTCCACCGATGCCTGAAGAGTACTTCTGAAGGCACCAGATATGCCCAAAGCAACACATCTATGTACCTTCTTTAGAAGCCTCCTCCGACTGGTATTTTACAACGCTGTCTACCATACGATACAGCCATAGGTGAAAACAGGTATCATAGATCCACATTTTAGCATGATCGTCACTCATATTTCTAAGGTTTTCTGGAAAAGTTCCAATTGGGAATGTAAAAAATGAGTTTTGAAGGACATATTTACACTCATCCGTTAGAAATTTTTTAGTTAATCAATAATAATATTTTGGCAATTTTCCGATTTTTTTATTTCCTAAAAATTCTTGAACAAGACATTTCAATGAATTCACTCAGCCCATTCATCGCCGGCTAAGAGACCCACAAATTTCGAATCATTTAAAATGTTTTTAAATCAAGCATCTACAAATTAAAATCCATTCTTTTGATTCAGACTCAGAAAGATTTGACAACACTGCTTAAGTGTCAGACCGACGTCTTTGTCATTTCGAAATCCTTTACAAAAAACGTATCTATATATATAAATAGATAATCAAGTACCATACGGAACCTTTCTTGAAAATAGCTATCGGGTGGGCCACTTAAAAGTGTACATTTAAAAATGCATTAAAACAAAAACGGTTTGATCTTTTTCGAGTGTATGGGGTCGTGTCTCGGCAATGACATCACGAATCCTGCCCTCAAATGCTCAACTGTCTCTGGCTTATCGGTATAACACTTACCTTTAGCGGCGCCCCACATAAAATAGTCTAAAGGTGTCAAATCGCAACTTATTGGCGGCAAACTGACATCATCATTTAGGCTAATTAAACAGCCATTAAATGTTTGACGCAATAAATCAATTTTGGCATGAGATGTGTGGCACGTTGCACCATCCAGTTGAAACTAAACATCGTTCACATCAATACCATGAAGAGCGGGGCAAAAAAATCGGTTATCATAGTGCGATAGGTGTCTCCATTGCGCAGTCCTTATTTTCAGAGACGCAACAAATAGTCACTCGTAACAGGTGCATTGGCTTCTGTAAGATCAAGTTTGGGTTTTCTGAGCCCCAAATATGGCTATTTTGCGTATTAACGTATCGACCAAAATGAGAATGAGCTTCATCCGAAAAGATGACTGTTTTTGGCAAAATCGTGCAGTTTCTTGTTGGTGAAATATTCAATTCTTGACAACGAGTTGATGTTGATTTTCACACACACTTTCAGCCACAGCTTCGATATTTTCGGAAGTACGCACTGTACGAGCGCGCTTTCATCTTGGCGCATCAACAATGAAACTAGTTACACGAACTTTAGCAATTAACTTGCGTATACCGATTGTTTTTGTTTTAGAAAAAATTTCCAATAAATCCCAACTTTGCCCAGCGTAAATCGATTTATTTCGTTCAGTGAAAATACTATGCTGAATTTTGTGACAGAATAAAATGATATAAGTATTGCCAGATTCGAAATAACCGCTGGTTCAAATTTAAACCGATAGATGGCCCACCCGATATATGTTTCAATCCATGAACATAAAAAATTTATTTTTGTAAGTTAGCGTAGTTAGAGCTTAAGACAGATTTCTGAATAATTTTCGCTAAATATTTAAAATAAATTCTTATAACAAAAGTTGTATTTTTAATAACCAATTTAAGTTTAAGGATTTCAATTTAATTCAAAACATAAAAGCATTTCGATTTAATTGCTTCATTTCATATCTACTGGGTATCACCATTGCAATAGTATTTAAAATTACACACATATTTACAATGAAATTCATGCATATACCATACTATATTGGCGTAAAGGTGTACGTGGTGCTACAGTTGTCAATGTCGTTGTTAATGTAAACAAAATTTTAACACAAAATGAGGTTACAGGCTTCATATGCATAATATTACACATACACATAAACACTCACACACACATTTATACATATGTATATAAGAATACACACCCACAAAAATATATAAATATGTATATGTATGTATGTATGTACAACTTATACTAAAGCAAATAAGCATTTTACATATTTAAATGATAGAAATGCCACTTGGGATAATGATAACATGATGAATATGTGACTGACCGTATGACGACTGACTAACTTAATGAATGACTAAAGAGAGTAAATTCATTTACTAATTGCTAGACATGTTCATTAAATATTTCATATATGTATACATATATTCACATGTACTCACACACTTAAGCGTACAAACACATACTTCTGCCATTGTATGTAAATATATTTTTTATGCAATCAAGATAAGAGTTTATCGTTCTATTAATGAATTTATGTGCCCTACATAATACTTGTTTTGTAATAAATATTACTGGTAATCAATAATCCAAAGTAGTTAGTAATTAATTTAATAATCGAAAAGTTCCAATTCCTAGTAAATGGCAATTATCAATTTTGTAAAGTAACCAGTTCTATGTAATCTATAATTAACAATTACTAATTATTTTAATAAAATGTAGTTATCGCAACAAACATTGATTAAATTTAGCATTTACAAGTCGCAAGTCTAACATATATGTACAGACTGCTCTATGGCGTTGCCATTTACTTTTTAATTAAAGTACAAGTAATGTTCAATTGAATTAGCAATAATATGTTTGTAATTTGTAGTTAAGTTTGCCAATTACAAATTAAATTATATTTTTTACTTGTAATTACTTGTTAAAATTACAAGAAACTCTTAAATGCTTTTTATCATCTGCTGTTTTATTAATTGATCAATTAATGTTGATATTTGTCAATTACCCATTACATATAACATTTTTTTTAATAATTAGTAATGTATATATTTTGTTAATAAATTATTTATTAAGGTTTTTTCACAATTACTCGTACTTTAAGTTTTAATTATCAATTGCCAATTAAATTTTGTTTAAAAATAATTGGCAATTATACTACCACCAATTACGTATAATTTATAATTGTAAATAGTCAATTAAATATTATGAAATACGTAATTAACAATTAATAATTATACACAATTTAATATGTAGTTAGTGATTACTAATTATTAATTGCATGCAATTTTAAATTTGGCATAAAATTAACTACGGAACGTAATTGTCAGCGACCAAGTAAGTAAATATTTCAGACAAAAAACAACTGAATGTAAAAATTTGATCAACATGAGCCTATTTCATAGCTATGCAACGCAGTGTAAATAGTTAGAATTTAAACACAGTTTCAAAAAACCTTTTCTATATATTATATCTTTATGCTATGTGTTCACATGGTAATATGAACCACTTAATTCGCTCTCTGATAATGATCATATTTAGCTGCTAATAAGCAGACATTTGTTACCATAAAGCTGAAATTTGACTCAAAAACCTCTATCAAACTATTCGATAACAAGCTTAACCACAACCTATAAACCATATAACCAAAACCCAAATTTGATTAAATAACATCTTAAAGGTGTTAAATTAGAACAAATACATCAATAATATTAAGCTGCACAATGAATCGACTCCATATTCTTCAGTTGTTAAAATTAAAATTTTTGTTGTATCCTACTTTTATAAGTTTTATATCCATTATAGGTTTGATTAAAATCGTGGTCCTAATACCTACGTTAAAAAATATCTGGTTGTGTAGGTTGTGATTAGATCGATTGATACATAGGGTATTGAATATTCGAACCGAAAGAAGTATCATTTCTTTACTACATAATTAAAACTATTTGACTATCTGAAGACACATTTTCTTCATAACTGTGTTACAGTATTGAAATATGTATTGGTGTATGTTTTGTAATTATCAATATAATTATTTGTTTAGTTTACTAAATATAAAGTGCTTAGTAATGTGTATATGAGTATGACCTATTGGATAGGTAATATTTTAAATACATTCATGTGTAATTTTATATATCTGAGATCAGAATTTCATAATTTATTTTTAATAGATTTTCGTTCAATTTTATACTACTAGTCATATGCAAAGAGAAAGGGTGTTCCAGCCAAAATAGCCGATGTTAATTGTAAATAAAATAGTTTTTATTAGCATAGAAGGAAATATGACAAATATATGTAAAACAAAATATCGGTCATGCTCGCCACGACTACGGTGGCATACCTCTATCCGTCGGTCCATATTTTAAATGACTCAATGTCGCTAATGTGCAGAATTATCTCAAACTTTATCTATTGAATTGTTCTTGCCTTATTGTCGCACACTTTTTCTTTTAAATATCCCCAAAGAAAGAAGACCAACGATGTCAAGTCATATTTTTGTGGCGGCCAATTAACATCGCCACGACATGAAATAACACGGCCATTGAATTTCTCCCGCAAAAGTGCTGATCTTAATTAAACTTAAGATTATATTGGACTTTACTTAACATAACATCATAATCGTAACCATCATCGAAACAACTAAAATTCAATTGAACGGTTAGAGCTTTATGGTACATCATCACTTATCGAACGCTGTGTTTCCCATAAGGTTGGTTAGAGGCGTTGCAACTATGGCGTTATCGCTTAATTTAACCTATATTTTTGGTTGTTTTGACTATTTTGCCAATTTTTACACAGCCTGCTCATTACGAATAAGATTAGTATCCCTTCTTCTTTGGTTCGTCACTCACTGATATATAGGCAAAAACTTTACTTAAACTTTTAAATAAATGGAGATAAGTAACAATTATAAAATGTCAAATTATCAAGCTGGATCGACTAATATTTACTTCTCTGTTCATTTAAAAAGTATATTTTATTAAACGGATAATTACCAAGGCAAAAAAGTCAAGCTAAGGTATTTAAACGAATAAGCCTAGTTACGTCTTACAGGTATTTATACGAACTTATACAATTATACTGAAGGAGTAAATGCAGAAAATTATGATATTGACGAAACTGTTAAATTGTCTGAAATTTTATGAAAAATAATTCATATCACCTCATAAGGTAAACGAGAGTTGTGTCAAATAAAAAATTTTAACAAGTAATTTGGGTAATTAAACGAGAGAAATTTAATACAAATTTCCGTTTCGTGAAAAAATAATTAAGCGAATTATGTATTTAAACGAAATGAAGCGTGGATTTTTATTAAAAAATGATAGGAAAAACTGGGACTTGGAGATTGATGCAAATAAATGGGGATGGTAATAAAGCGTGGCGTAATTAGGTGGTTTATACTGTACTAAACAGAATTAAGTGAATGGATATATAAAAGCTTCTTTTAAGCATTGAGTGCACCGGTTGGCTAGTAGGTAATTCGTTAGTCCATTACCATCAGATACTCTTAGTTTTAGTTAATTTTAATTGTTATTAAATAAATTAATATATTTTTTTATTACATTTTTAATATTTTTCTTTTACAGTATGGGCGTACAAATTCCAGCTACTTGGCAAGGTGTTGCTACTCAAGCACAAATATCTCCTGCACAACAATTGGCGACGGCGGGTGTTGCCGGCGCTGCTATACCACAAGCAGCCGGTGTTGTTGCTTATCCAATACAGCAATTCCAAGTTAGCCCACAGGTTCGTAATGTAAATTATTTTTATCTATAGATGTGTTCGTATGTAAAATATATTACCAAAAGTATTTCTGATATAAATTTGAATATACGTATTTGCACTAACTTTTTTAGATGATGTTTTTCAAATCTTAGTAGATGGGCTCCTAGTAGTGTTATTATTTTTTATGTTTTTTTAAAAATTATTTTTTTTATAAATGTTTTTTTTATAATAGTTTTAAGCATGTTTTTAAAAGCTTTTAATTTTTAATAATTATATTTGTTACTCGTTTTCCATTTTGAAGTGTTCTTTTTGGTTAATTAATTGGTCGTATTTTTGTAATGTTCTATGCTACACACAAAGGACTATAAGATTTTCTAATTACGAATTGGTAATGAAAATAAATTTGCGTCATGGGTGTAAGTGGTTTTGAATCATAAACATTTTCTGACTTCAAACTAAAGAAATTTATTTTTTAGTATAATTACTTAATCCACGCAGCTCAATCGAATAAACAACAGAACAGAAACAGACTTTTTTTAAGTGCGCTTGTATGAAGTCACATATCTATACCGAAGAATGTTTTTACTTGCAAATTAAAAATAGGGATTTCTTTTTTAACTTGAAATATTAAATTACATTCTACTTAATTATTACAAGTGAAGTGATTAAGATCATTTGCTCGGTGTAGTGCTGCGGACCAGACTTTTTGGTGGAAATGGAACCTACAAACCCTCAAACTACCAGACCAGCATAATATCCACTAGTCTAGTGTAGCTTCCTGTTTTGCAAAAACTTCATTTTTTTACAAACATTGAGTTTTAATTATTGTCATTAAAATCGAAATATGAAAAAAAATATATCTCTGTAAAGTGTAATTTGTTGTGCATGTTATTCATTTTATTAAGCGTAAGGACTTCAAAATATTCCAGCCTAAATATGACTGATTCGGGGAAAATAGTAATCATTAGCTAGACCACAGAATAAGTGAAATTAAAAAGTAAAATGTTTATTTGAAAATTCTGAGGGTAAAAAATGTGGAATACGTTTTCTAGGGTTTTAATCTAAGCCCTAAGCTTAATTAATTACTTAATAAATAAAAAATATAAAAATAAATAAGTTCTAGAAGCTATTTGAAAAGTCATATTAATTATTATTTTAAATACGATTTGTAATATTTTTGACACATTTTATTGGCCTTTTAAAAGATTAAAAAATTTTGGTGGTATCTCATACACACTTTGTTTTATTGAAATTTAAAGATGGAAAGATCTTAGAAAGACGGAAAAGGTCATTGTCATAATGGACTGTCAATATATATTTTTTTAATGGTTTTTCTGAATTAATATTTCGTGACTTTTATTGAAATTTATTTAAATTTTTCAACGAAGTGTTCTAAACTTAAATAAGTATCACAACTACCTAGAAAGACGGTCAGGGGTCATTTGACTCATTTGTTAATTTGGTCGCAAATGTTTCATTTATCAGTTACATTTCTGAGATTTTAACTATTTTTTTTTTTGACGAACGACTCCACCACTCTCTTACCCGCCTCAGAAACATACGCCATCTTAGATAATACACTTCGAAACAACTTTCCGAGTCCTAAAGGAAAGGTAAGAGTCTATCCAACGGAACGGTCTATCAGGAATACTAATCAGTGCAAGTTTGATCCTATGATCCACCCTATCAGAGGCCTTACTAAAGTCAGTATAAATAACATCAGTTTGATCAGCCGAACAAAACCCATAAACATCATCGCAGTAAATTCAAGAATGTTAGTCACTGTCGACCTACCCTTTAAAAAACCGTGCTAAAAGGATGACATTAGAGACTTGGTCTGAAAAGAGAGATAATCAGTCACCACTTCTCCAGTAGTTTAGGAATAGCACTGAGCTTATCACTACCCCTATAATTCGATATATTTCTAAAAGTTTGTTAAAGATAAACCTCAAGGAACCACACAAAACACCAGCTCTGGAAAGTGTGTAGATTCTTGCCCAGGCAAAGACTCAAGAACAGATGCAACACTAAATTTATGAATATTAAAATTTGACACTTTTCTTACAGAATACCGGTATGAAAAATTCACCCCCAATCCAAGGTCGAGCCAATTGCCTATACGTCGACTGAAAGAAGTCGGCAAACATATTCGAAACGTTCAGATAATCGGAAGACGACTCTTCTCCGTGGAACATTTCAGTGGGAAACACAGATGATTTGCGTTTAACACGAACGAAATCATAAAAGGATCTCGGGTTATTACTAACATTAGACTCTGTTCAAATACCCCATATAACAATAATGATTCATCCTAACAAATCAAGACGAGCTCTCGAGTAGGGAATATAATCAGTACCAGATCCCGATTTCGCAAACCTCCTAAACAAACAAAAATCGTCAAATTGATGGAAAATCGTCATATCCAACAGCTGTGTTTGGTGGCGTGTAGGATTCCTATGAGGAATGAAAGGGCGTAACAAACTCCTTCCATTTGATCCTGTTTAAAGCATTATTTTTCATATTTTATGCAGTGGGAAACCAACTTTGCACGATTCTTGTTGTGGATTCCAGTCTATGAACTTCTGCTGTTGTCTCAGAAGCGTATGTGCAATCCAGCGACATTTGCGATCGAAAATTCCGGTGTAAGTTGGACGTTGTCTCGATTGTTCCTATAGGATGGTACTCGAGATAGAGTTTGGCCGAAATATTACCAATATCGTTTGAGTAGCTGGATATCGTTGGAATTCGAGATGTTATATTCCAGGACTAACATCCATATAGGGTGCCTGATTTTACGTAGAAGTGGAATATGTTTATTTTAGTCAATTTTGTGATAGCGGTCGTAAAATAATAAAAGATTTATTGACTTTGGAGGTCCAAAATCGCTACACTCACGAATCTTTCTTAAAATACTGCTAAAGCAGCAGAAATCACTAACATGTTCAAAGTCGATCCTACATTCCATAGATTTTGTGTTGTGTGTAGGAGTATTTAAACGCATTAACTTATGTTAACTTATGAACATTCATCGGTGTTGAGCTGTAGTCCCATCCTTGTAGCTTAGCTTCCCAGAGATTAAAATATAGAAGATATGTGATGATAACTGTTTGCCAAAAAGTAAATACCATTGTAGTATTCCAAAACTGTTCAACTGATGGTTAAGTTCCTGTTTTATGCCCCTGTTGATTGTTGTAGCATTGCGAACGAAAATGACTACAGTTATCATACAGATGTCTTTAGCAATATGACTGACTTAGAATTTATTTGTGAGCGTGTATGGAATTTAATTATCTAATACCCTAATTACATCTAAAAGCAAAAAAAACTTTTCTCATCTTCTTGCTTCATATGAAGCTGTTACACGCAATACATGACTATTTTGTAAAAAGTGTCTTTTCGTTCCAATCATATATATATTACTTCTAAAAGGTATTTTTTGTCGGTAGCAAATATCTTCCGTATCATTTTAAAGATAATTTTCTACTCTATTGACGAAAAGTAGTGAGAAGTCTGGAATAAATGTTTTCGTTAAAAAATGACGTTTTAAATTTTTAAGGTTCATAGTTTTCTGTATTATAGTTTAGCAACATATTTTGTTGTTGTAAAACCGTTTTTTGTAATACTGCTATCGGCTACGCAGTGTTTGTTTTGTCAAATCTATTAATACAGGGCTGTTTAATTTATAGTGTCAAGTGATGCCATTTTAGGAGGTTTCAAGAAAATAAGCACTTAAGTGGCGTATAAACAGCGTGTATTTTATAGTAAAATAAGTAATTGTTTTTAAGCGTTTTAAGTTTTTTATCATAACCAACATTATATTCCTGTATATTAAAAGATATTTTTTGTCGGTTGCAAATACCTTCCTCATTACTATAAGTTTTTGGTAATACAGTGTTCATTTCATGAAGTGTATAAATACAGGAATGGTTAATATACAGTGTAAGGTAATGTTAAAATTTAATAGTTAAATTGCTTTCAAGAAATAAATACACAAATAACTTAAAAACAAAGAGCTATTCAGATGCCAAACTTTATACCCGTTGCCGGTTCATGCACTGCTGCTAATATTCTACCAGGAGATAAAACAAATCACATCGTTTGGGATTAAATTTCAATGATACCCAAACGGGCACATAGCGTTGTCGATTGCCCTTTAAAGGACATTATGGAAAATAACATCATCGCGCTTATGGTCTTATGTTAAAACTCATAAATTGATTCCGAATATGGAATCGAGAGATCTTCCTTTTACGGAATGGTTGCTAAAATTGGCGATTTAAAATCTACAGCAAGTTACAATAAGAAAGCATTGTAATTGTACTTATGATACAATTATTATGTGTCTCAATTTTACTCATCGTTAATTCTGTGTCCAAAAATCGATGACTATACAAAAATTAATGAACACATTATTTCCAATTTGTTAGTTGGAAAGAAGAAGATTTATTTAGTTCTGAGAGTGTTAAACATGAGAAAACAGAGTATGCTCTGTTTTATCCTACAAAATTTTTAAAAAATTTAAACCCACCGGCTTATCACCTCAAAAATTTCTTTTAAAGAAAAATGTAATTATAATGTTAGTTTGAAATCTCAATGCTAACCAGGGATTAAGAAATTGTCAAAGTTAATCCTAACTCGTTTGGGTGAGTACATCATCACTGCAAGAATTATTTATTCCAATAAAACTGTACACCTTCTGATCCAACTGTCTTTTCGGATGATAAAAAAAAGTTTCTATAAAAGTTGCCTTCGCTGACTATCAACAAGGCATAAGACCAAGCTGCCCAAAAGGCAGGATTGTATTTAGCCGTTTTTCTCAAGGTCAGTTATACAAAGATTTACACGTGCGAATAAACGTGTGTTTAAAAGTATTTTTGTTACTGTTAAAGACTCGTACGGGCAAAAAATAAACGATAATGACATCATAATGTGAAGACTGTTTTGTTACTCTTTTTTATAATAAAATATATCGAAGTCACCAATATTCGCATTTTTAATTTTGACTTTCTTCTGTTATAAAAATTACGACTAGGGGTGCGAAATATTCGCACAGGTCATCTGGTTTATTTTTAAACTAAACAAACAGTTTTTAAATAGTTCGGTACTGTAATTAATTCAAAATTAGTGGCGGGCAATTGACCCTATCCGTCTTTCTATGTATGCCAATGTTACCGTCTTTCTAGTGTTAATTTATTTAGTAAACATAGGACATAATAAATTTCGGCTATACCAAAAACAACAAACGTTCTTGATTCCTGGGAATACGTTATAACTTTATTCGATTGAATTGGGTTTACAATAGTTTCCATGGTTTTAATTAATTACTTGGTTGTTTGCCAATAGCAACAGTTTATTATTATTAAAGGAAAAACTTGAATCTTAACGCAATTAAATTAATTTTAAAACAGTTTAAAATAATTGCAAAAAAAATTAAATGCTTTAGTGCACAGATTAATTATTAGATAACCTACAGAATTACTATAAATTTAATTAATAATCTTCACCAAAAAAACTAAATTAAATTATTAAACTGCATGCTTATAATTTAGCTCGTTTGCACTGTATTTTAATAAACCTTAATTCCTCTGTACTTAAAAACCAAAAACCTATAATGTAGAGAAATTTGCCTTTATCAAACAATACATTTTTCTTCAATAAAATTGTTTTTCTTTTTTACTACTTTTTTCCAATTTTTACTAACACCCATATTATTTTTTAAGGTTTATCCTTTACTTTTGCAGGCACAGTAAACCCTCACAACAATTCAAAAATATAAAAATCAAAAAAAAAATATTATATGTAAAAATATAATTAAAATGAAACAATACAATTGACATGAAGAACATTTTTAGCTGTACATATATAAAAAGACAAGCAAACTAAAACTTAATTAAGCTGCAGTATATATGAATAAATATGGTAATTAATTATTTTAAAATAAACTAAATTTAATGATTAATTTAAAAAAAATAAAAAACATATATCTAAAAAAATATACAAAAAAAAATATTTATATATACAAAACATATTTATACCTATTAAAATTAGAATTAGAATTTAAATTTAAAAAAATAAAAAATATGATTAACGCAGAAAAGTATTTGTAAATTAAAAAATACAAAAAATAAATAAATAAAATAATTCAAAGAAAATATTTGAGAGGAACAAAAAATTAACATATTATGTGTAGCATATAAGTACGTTAGAACTTATTATTATATATACTTATGTGTATGTACATATATTATATATATTATAATATAATATACATATACAGAGTCATGTGAAATTTAATAGGGTAAAAAGAGTTAAAATTTCAACTGTGTTTTATATTCAAAAATTTATCAAAAAGACCTTATAATTTGCCTGCTTGAATTTCGACGACATAAACGAAGAAGTAGTACATTTTTCTCTTAAGCTCTTAAGGAAAACCCTAATGTGTCCTATTAGTTTTCGCATGACTATACGTATATCTACATAAACTAAAATTAATACATACATATTGAAGTTATAATAGAACATTCATAAAAATAATTTATGACTATAACTTAGAGTTTTCAGTGACTTTAGAGAAGTAGTTGGTACACGAAACGTTATTGGCTTAGTTTAGAAATCCTATATATTTGATATAAACTATACTGTAGGAATAATCGCACATAATGTTAGTAAACTAGATAACTATTTAAGTATAGATGCCGTTCCCCCATCACAAAATATGGAGTTGATGTTTAATGGTTAGAATATACACACGAAATAATATCTATTCTTATTACTGTAATCATATTCACATAGGGTAGTTTTTATTTAAGACTAGATAACCCGCTGAACTTCTAACCACTTACATCTATTTATGTATCGCCTACCTATATGTAAAAGTGAATTGCTGCTCGTTAGGCTCAACAACTTAAAAAAGACTGGCTGCTGTTAATATTTTTTTACTGTTGATTATCTATATAGTAATCAATCGAAGTCAACCTTCCGACTTATTTTTATGCAACACAATACTGGCTATATCTTGTACGGTTTGAAATTCTTTAAATTATTAAATGTAAGTTCCTTACAAGTCAAATGAATTCAAAATCTTATATAAATATAAATACAAATTGTTCAAAGTAAAGCCTACTGATAACCTATGATCTTTGTTTTTCTTTGCGGTGCAGAAAAGTACAAATATGCTGGTTTTCCTACGCATTAACACCAAATTCCAACTAAATATGGCAAACTCTAAACGACTGGCCGACGAGTATTAATAGCCATCGCAGATGACAGAAGCACAGAAAACTATTTCACTTAAAATCTTAAAATCGAATGGCAAGTCCATTAGAATCCTCGGTACGCGTGCTAGCAAAACATTCTCTTCTTTGTATTTTCTCTTGACGATCGTTACCTTGACGACGTTATTTATTAAATTATTCACATCCAGGTTAGTTCTAAAGCTTAGTCGAGGTTGATTAACTTTACTCAACATGTTGACAACTGAACCTACTTTTAATCGCTAATTGTGAGGTGGTAAACCAGACATTTCTATTCAATTCAAAAATTCTCTGTGATAGTTGACTAAATTATTCTTATGAGAACTGTCTCGAATGATTTGAATGGAAATAAATGCCTCGTTTTTAAAACATTAGTTTGAGCTTTACATCGGGAATTTTTAAACCGTGCAAAAAAAAGTAAAAAATTCAAATGCTGCAAGCCGTGTTTGAGTTTTAACGAAACCAACGAATAGCAATCAATTGTTATATTTTTAAGGAAGAATATGCACAATACTTGTAAAAATTAAGAGTAAATTTGTTGTTTTTTTTTCAAAAGCTTGACAAAAAGTCTGAAAGTACGGCGAGATAACTTACATGTGTTTTTTATTAAATATATTAATATATATTAATTGACTTTGTATTTACTTGCATTAGCATTATTTTTCATTTTCTCATAATTGACGTGGCATGGAAATTTTTTCCGAAATTCCATTCTAAGCATTTTCCACTTGGCTGAAAACGTCATTTGTATTTTTGCAGTTGACAAGTAGTATTTTTTGATTTACAAATTCTAATTTATGGGACTGAGATTAGGCGACTATGCTGGCCACTTTAAAACTTTAACTTTCTGACCTGGGATCAGCCGAAGACCTCTTGGTTGGTAGGTTGGTGTCTTACCTAACATACCACAGCAGCACGAGCATAAAGTATTTCCATTGGGTCATAAAGGTAGTTTATATGCGCCCTTGTGATTTCTAACCCAACCTTTGATTTTATTTACTTATTTATTTTTTTTTTTTGAGAAATTCAATGATTTCGTGCTCTTCTATAAGATTTTAAGCCACCTTCTACTGCTCCTCTTTAGTTAATTCTTGTTGTAATATTTTACAATAATCGTCTAGCAATAGACCTCGCGAACAAGAAAGAATGCTTTTTAATTAAACAAATAGTAAATTGGTCATCGTGTTTGCTGGTGGTGCGCGGTCGGCCACGTCTCTGTAAGTTACAAAAACGGGTGTAAGGCTCAATACCGATAGATGTAAGGTAATACGTGCAACGTTCTTAACAATACAAAAACGGAAGTCATTTCTGCTGCTTTGGCAGCATTATAACAAAGACTCGTAAATATAGCCATTTCAGATCTCCGAAGCCAATCAATCTTTTGGTATTTTACGACTGCTATCACAAAATGGATTAAGATACCCATTTACAACTCCTAAAGATATTGCCAAACACCATCTCAAGTACTAACCTATCTGAACAGTCGAGCTAACGTCCTGCTCACAAGGGAATACTCGATCGAAAATGTCGCTGGATTACGCAACAAGAATCACATAAAGCTATAACAAGAACTTAATAGACTAAACTTCACAGGAAAAAAGTGCAAAGTTTCTCACCCACTGCATACTTAGAGGCTACAAGTTGAACTCGTAACCAACCAAAGCGGTCAAAGCTGGAAAAATAAAATAAAAATAATGCTTCGAAAATAATTAAATGCAAGAAGTTTTTCGCTGCGATTTTGGCAATTACAAAAAACCAAAAATGCAACTGATAAATTGGTTAAATCAGCCCTATTCGCGTTTCTGGGTTATTTGATACTTATTTACATTTAGAACACTTCGTTAAAAACAGAATGATTTTAAATGGAATTTAATCAAATTTTAATAAATTCACGAAACATCAATTCAGAAGAATCATAAATGAAGAAAATATTGACAGTCAGATATGAAAATGGTAAAATTACTTCTTCCCAGTTTTCAAGTTAGTTAAAATTAGTTAAACATACATATACACGAGCCAGTGATGATGCACAAAAGCAACCAATAAAATTTAGTAAAATTTCTTCCAGACTGATTTAAAAAAAGACTCTAATTACAAATACATACATGTATACGTAATAGTAATTTCGTTGGTATTTACTTACAATTAAATAAAATGATAACGACCGTTGTTATATGCTTCCAGTTTGTCGCTGCATTTTTAGACTGTGAAATTTTTGTAAAAATGAAATATGAATTATAACTAAATAATAAAAGTAAAGTTTATATGGAAATAAAAATAAAATTAATTACGATATATGCCCCTTTATACTTTCAAGCCACTATGTCTTCTTAACATTTAAAAATAGGTGGTTTAGTTTTTCTCCGATTTTGTTTATTTAATAAATTTTGATTTCCAAATATAATTTTAAACTGAGCAATGGTTATCTCTACTATCTGTGTTTGTACAATATATCAAATATGCTTTTTATTACCCCAGCTAATATCAAGTTTTTGTGTTCAGTTCACAATTTCACAATAGAAATTACAAACTTTTTCTAAACAATTTCAAATGCTTCTACAAAGCCATACAAAACTTATATATAAACTATGCAGCAAAAGAGCACAATTTTTCTATTTATTTTTATTTCATTTTATTTTATGTTTTTTTTTTTTTTTGTTTTTTGGTTTAGTTACTGAAATGTCAAAAACTCTTTAATGAAAAAGAAACAAACAATACATACTGAGATACACACTCGCACACGCACACGCACACACAAGAAAAAAATTTGAATTATTTTAAGAACTTAAATGTAAAACTACTCATATATGATTATAGTAAAAAGACGCACAGACATAAACATGTCTGTTTATTCCCCTCCTACAATGTAAAAAGTAAAGTAAAAACTTTAAATTTAGCTAACTAACGAGCTAACTGAACTTTTAAGATGAGTTTTTTTTTTGTACTTACATACACGTTTACAATACTAACTTATGTGTAAACATACATATGTATATGTAACAAACACAAAAGAAAAAAAAAACTAAAAAAAAATAGCACTAGTGCCTAAAAAATTTAAAAAAAAATTGAAATATTATTTCAAAAGTAAAAATGAAAAAAGAAACTAGAACATAAAAAAAATCTGTAAAAAAAATTATTTAAAAATTATTTGTTTAAACTGTTAAAAAAATAAGCGCACATACGTTTTGGTGGATACTTAACAAAAATATTCTCTGAAAAATCTCATAATTTTTTGTGTCAAATTAAAAAAAAAAAAAAACGTTGGCTTTTATTTTTAAGTTTGAGCTGAAAAGAAGCTTAGCTTAATAGATTTAAGTTAAAGTAGCCGTTTAACCAAAAATTAAAAAAAAAATAAATAAATAATTAGTGATTCGTTTTAACAAATAGAAAATACAAGCATACCATGAACAAGAAATTATAATTCCTAACAATTACACAAGTGTAATAAAGAGTTAACACACACAAAAGCACATTTAACACACATACACACACGCTGGTAATCACTCACACACACTCTTATCATTTAGCAACGTATTATGGATATAAAGAAGAACAACCATATTTCCTAAAATAATTAGTGCAAAGCAATTAACTAAAATCCTGTAGTTTCTATTAAAAAAATTAAAAAAATAAAAATAAGCAAACAACACTTAACACCCAAAAAATAGGCAACATTTCTAATAGCAAGAAAAGTATTAAATTAAAATAACCTCATATTCTATACTCATATGTACTTCACATACATATATTACATTATTATAACAAATATATAAAGAAAAAGAAAGAAATTTATAATCATCACACATGTAATTATTTTTATTTTAATACCATATTCAAACAGTTCCTATTAAGCATATGCAAATGGAAGGAAAATCAACAATTTGTAACAAGAAAAACTCTATACTGAAACCGTTATTATTTAATTGATAATTTAAATGTTAATTTTTAATTTTAAGTTTCGTACATACCTATTTGTAATTTTTATATGAGATTTAGAAATTAGTTACTATAACCCAGTAAGACAAAATTTATAATAAGTACATTAGATGATAACACTATGCGAAAAAAAAATATTAACCGACTCAGCGTTTTTGGAAACCAAAACCCACACTATTCTACCAAATAGACTTGGGAGCTGTTTTACGGTTTTTTGAGAATTGAGAGAATTTGCCAAATATTTTCAAAATCTTAAGTTACGGGTAGAAAACTAGGGTCTAATCGCCACTTTCCTTATCGAATAGTAGTCTGTTGTACGAAAATAATATTTAAAACGTATCAAGTTGACGAATTATGGCAATCGATTGCTTTGGAATCGTGTTTAGATTGTTATTCTGAATGAATTCATTACCACTTAAAAAAATCACAACATAAGTATGTTGAGGCTAAATATGAGTTAGTGATGAAATAGAATACATCCGCAACTTCAAGCAAAAACGCTGTCAAAAAAAAGATGACCATAATAAAATCAACAGCCGCAACTTCAAATACTGTCAATTGCCATACTGTTGCCCTTTTTGTTTTTATTTAGAAAAACATATGTTTTTTGTTTACAAAATGCATAAAATTCGGTGAAAGTATGGCAACACCACATACAGACTGTGGGAGCACAATTGAGAGAGTGAGAAAAAAACGCTGTTAAAATAAAATAGATTCTATATCACGACTGCTTTTTCCGATGAATTTTTATGTCATTTTGTGTGGAAAAAATCATCAAGCCGCAATTCAATATGAGCAGGAATTTGTAATTTTATAACATAATTAAAACTTTGTACAACAACAATTATTTTTTCTAATTTATTTTTATTCTTCTGAATCCAAAGACAAGTATAGCTTTTTGTTTTGTTTTTCACATTTTTTGAATTTATCCTAAAAATTAAATAATTAATTGTATTTTAACTTATATTTTAAACAATGTTTCGTCGTCCTAGGATTTTAAAAAAATACTTTGTGTTGCTTACGACAGTTATTTATTTATTGAACGACGTTTAGAAAGATAACACTCGATTGAATACTCACTACCGAAAAGCAACATTTCAAATGTTGTGTTTTTTCTTGGTCGATATCAAACGTCGTAATCCCAAAATAAATTATTCGATCAAAGTGACACGTTATCGAAAGCAACGATTAGACCACTGGGTTTTTGTGCACTTTTGCATATATCATATAAGCGAATAAATGGCGTTAAAAATTAACCGAATTTAAGTTTCTCAACGGATTCGACTTCGAATGTTATTCATGTACATATGTAACTAAATTCTTGAAGATTTGCAAAATTTAAGATTGATTTAGTGATTAACATTTGTCAAAACGACAATCTGTAATTCTCGGGTTGGGATTAAAGTAGTGGGATTTGGTGGAAAAAGCAGTACAAATAACATATTTTAAAAGAAGTGACCGGACTTTATTATCTAAAGATGGTTTAAAACTGTACCCAAACTATTTTTGAATTTTCAAAAAAGGAGCATTTATTTCTTATAAATATGTTTTACTGAAAAACATCATAATTCCGATAGTTGCCAACAGATTGTTTAAAACGAAACAGTGTTGTGTTTATAACTAAAAGTAAGACAACTTCATAGTGTAATTCCTATATATAATACATAGTGTGTAGAAATATTTCTAAACTTGCAGAATTAATATTAAAAAAGTGTTTGCTTGAGAAATACACAGAAGTAAGTTAAATATTAAACATAATACATATATACCTTTCCCGAGGTCCTGTTTTATCCAAATCTATTAAGAAACTGAAGTCGGCTGATATTAAAATAAACTAATAGATGTGCTATGTTTAACAATTTTCCCGTAGCTCAAGTTTTTCAAATTGTCTGTAAATTTTCAAAAGCAGATACTTGTTGTACACAATACGAACAAAAAGTAAAAATCTTGTAAAGATAAAAGGAAACACTCTGATCATATTGTAAAATGTAATAAGATTGTCAGATGAGTCTGTTAACCCTCTAACCGGCCAATTTTATTTTTAGCTAAAAAAAATTATACTTGGCTGGAAGTTGAGGGGAGAAACAATACTTTAAAGTAAAAAGTTGAAAAAAATTAAAAACTTACCTTCCAGCTAAGAAAATATGTTGCCCACCAAAAGTCAGACTTGCCTGTTAAATCAAAGAAATTTTTTACCAAAGAAGTATCTTTAGTATGTTTTATTTAAACATTTAGCTTTTTGGTTGGAAACTTTGGAAACATTTTTTATTAGTTGATAAACAGAAACATAGTTTACACTTCGTGTGAACATATGTGATTCCGACTTACACCCCTCTACATTTTTCACATTCTTTTACCACCCCGCCCCAAAAAATCAGGCATATGTCCAACTTTATAAAAGCGGATGTCATGTGTTAAATTATAAGACCTTTTTACTCCCTTTGCCTGTAAGCTTTGGTTTTTTGACGGAAGTATTTGCATGGTAGCAAAGTACATCTGCCACTACGGAAGAGTGGTAATTTTAAATGAAAGATATCATTGCAATCAATTCCATGAATGCGTTTAAATGGGAGGTATGAATTTAATAATGACATCAATTAGATGATAAAATTAAGGTAAAGTCCGTATTCATTCTAATATGGTATCGTCCTAGTAAGGTGTTTATTATATCATCGCCATTCATTTGACAAATATATTCTTTGATTATATTGGGGTCTATTTCAACAGAGGATTTATTATTTATTATTCAAGGAATAAATGATTTTTTGTCGCTAATTTCGGTTTTAAATGTTTAATACCAGCATAAGTTGATAATAACCCCACACATTTTGTGTCCTGCCACTGCACACAAGGGAGTTCAAAGACAAAAATGCAGCTAACAACATGGTTGGAACATTTTAAGAGGCAATAATATGTTCAACTGCTAAATTTTTATAAAAAGATCTATCAAAAGAGGAATAAATTTTTATGCAAAACTAACTGGCAGCTGGCACTTCCGCCTTTAGGCGGAGTCCAATTTTTAGCTTTACAAAAAAATTGGATGAACAAAACACTAAATTTAATTTGCATAAATTGTTCATAATTTTTTTTTAATATAAATTTCACTTAAATCACAAAAAATTGTTTTACACAATTTATCTAAAACTTTTGACTTTACGGATCGAAATATTAAATCCAACAGACAAATGCATGTTGTCATTTGTTTTAATAAATAAATTGTGTATTTCTCTGCACATATTTACCGTTATAATGGAACTTCTAAAATAAAATCTGCATAACAATACAAACAATATACCAGAAAGCAAATGTACCGGTTAGAGGGTTAATAATATGATTTAGCTCCGCTTCTGCACGTGAATTATTAAATTAAAAATTTTTAAATATATACACTGCTCATCACTTGAAAAGCTCACCCTCTGTAGTTTCAAAAAATCTTCGCGGTAAAGCTATTATCATATGCATGTGGCCTTTCACGATTTACGTATTATATAATCTTTTTCGTTTTTTTTTTTTTCTTGCAAATAACTGTGAAAAAATGCAACACTTGAATGGAACATCTCATTAAAACATAGTTATCAGTCACAATTTTGTCGTTAAGTTTGAGTATTGCGCCTTATTTTAAAATGTGATAATATAAGGGAAATAAACCAAAGTAAAAAACATTCTTTAAAAACATCCTTTGACTGAGAACTAGGCTTTTATTAAAGCGGCGTATTTTGTTCTCAGTAATTTGTAAGCAAAAATAAAATACCAAAAAAGAAGAGTTAAAAAGGGCATGAAAGACCACATAAAATAATGTCGTTTTCCCGGTTATAGTTTTTAAGATATAAGATTATTTTTTAAACTACAGAAAATTTTGACTGAGACCTAGGCTTTTATTAAAGTGGCGTATTTTGTTCTCAGTAATTTGTAAGCAAAAAGAATATACCAAAAAAGAAGAGTTAAAAAGGGCATGAAAGACCACATAAAATAATTATATATTATACGAGATAAAATAAATATATAGGTTATAGTTTCAAAGATATAAGATTATTTTTTAAACTACAGAGGATGTGCCACATATGCATTTAGATAAAAAATAAGCTAAGAATAATCAATAAAGCATAAGTAGGTCACCACTAAAACTGAAAATAAATTTTATTGTTGAAAAACTCTTGTAATTTGGAAGTCTTCTATGGAGCACAAAAATATCTAAATTGTTGACAGCCTATGATGGTTCGGTTAAAGCAGAATGGATGCATTTAAGACCTAACTTCTTTGGACTTGATTTATTTTATTATAAAATGTAAAATGAATTTTAAAATAAGCCAAGGAAATACAATAAATTGTTAATGATAGTGTAAAGTGTTTCTTTAATTATATGAAATAGATATTATTTTTTATAATATTTTCTTAATTTATTTACACATTTTAAATTTTCCATCTCTCTGTTTAACACATATAATTCCTATTTAAAATACATAAAAAAATAATAATTGTCTGCCTTCCTACATTTATGCGTAAATTAAACATTTTTTTACATAAAATTAACACATTACTCAAATGTAAATTAACATTATAAATTTCTGCTTAAATTCATAAATTTTAGTATATTTTTACCTAAACATTTTGTTACACCTTGTAATAATAATATTGCTTTTTACACCAATTTAATAAAATGTACTTTAATAAAAAATATTTGATTTTTACTTTTTTTTAATATTAACTCTCAATATAACAATTAAATTAAAAGGAATCACTTTTGAAGAAAATATGATTAAAAAAAGATGAATATCTGTATGTCCACTTTCTATTAATAAAAGAAAAACGTAAAAGAAAAATTTAATAAGTATGAAAATGTGTGAACGTTTATGTAAAACATTGAATTTTTATTCTTAAAACATTTGTAGTTCAAAAAAAAAGAAATCTAATTTCTTGAGATCTTTTTCCCCTCTATTTACTCGACTCGTGAACATAGCGTTCGTTTTTCAAAAAAAAAAAAAAATCAAATCGTTAAAATTCATCATTACAAAGTATTTTAATTTCATCATAGAATTTGTTTATTGCCTTCAATTTCTTTAATATTGTTCTGCTGTATGTCATTCTAAGGAGTCCAGGGCGTTAGCTTCCCTGGAGATGCCATTTCAATCCTTGCGATGCTCTTATATTTTTTCGAAGAGGGTAGCCGATCCAACTCCACTTCTCTCCCCATATTTTTTGTTTGGTTAAAATATTCCACACGAAATAAGCTTGTAAGTAAAACAAATACCAAAAATTGTTGTCCTACGCTCCAATGTAGGGAGTTTTACCAGGCACAGCCTAGACTCATACGATGGAAATCTATCAGCTTATATTCCACCGTAAAAACTGCCTCTGCACAAATTCTGCACACTGATAATAAGGATTCCAAACAACCGAGACATACTCTAAAATTGGCCTAACAAGTGAAATGTATAACTGTCTCATAATATAGAGATCATCTCTTCACAAAGCCAATAACAACCTGAGCCTTATTAGTCGTCATACTAATATGATCAAGAAATTATAGCTTCTAATCCAATAATACATCTAGATCAAGAAAATTTGAAACGCTTTCTAACGGGTAAAAATCAATTGTAAACGGTAGCTTACACCTACGAGAGGAGACCATATTTTTACATTTCCTAAGTCTGAGATCCACAAAAATATCAATGAATTTTTGCATAACAATCTGCCCATATATATCATTAGAAGTATAAAATACTTCAACATCATCAGCATGCATAAGAACACTACAGTCAGAAAATAAATCAGAAAGGTCATTAAAGAATAATAAGAACAAAAGCGGACCCAAATGGTTGCCCTGTGGAACTCCGGAAGAAACATACATGATCTTAGATAATACATTTCGAAACAAAACTTTCCAAAGGTGAAGTATGTCAGGAATACTAATGAGTGCAAGTTTTCGAAGATAAATCCTACGATCCACCCTCTCAATGGCGTTACTAAAGTCAGTATAAATAGCATCAGTTTGAGCACCCATAACAAAGCGCCTAAAGTGTCTCGTAGTAAATACAAGAAGTTTAGTTACTGTCGACCTACTCTTTTAAAAACCGTGCTGAAAGGGTGACATTGGAAACTTGGTCTGAAAAGAGAGATAATCAGTCACACTTCTCCATTAGTTTAGGAATAGCACTGAGTTTAGCAATACCTCTATAATTCCGTATATATTCTACTGCTCAATTTTTGCAAAGGCACAATAAAGAACCCCGTTCAAATACTAGGAAAATGAGCCATTTCTAAAAGCTTGTTAAAGATAAACGTCAAGAGATCACTCAAACAATTGCGTATATGTCGACTGAAAGAAGTCGGAAAACATATTATATGTGGAAATAGTAACACACAAGGATTTAACGTAATTCCATTTAAGGATGTTCCAACAAATTTAACAAATCAATAAGAAAGAGACGATGACAAAAGTCTATTTGGTTTAATTTTACCATATCTTTATAAATAATAAATGATGCCAACCCTGTCCAGCATATTAAAAAACAAAGTGAGGGGCCAACTGTTTGTTCCCGCTTCCAGATATAATATGAAACCATGTGATATATTACATCTATTCCTGCTTTATTTTTGTCGTAGTCAATAGTTTGGCTAGGTTTTTTTGCAGAGTCTGGTCTCGTTGCTTTACCTGGTTCATCTTTTGCAGATACGAGTATATTCGGTGTGATTGGATTTGTGTAATGTTCTATTGATGTTCTGTGTATTTACTTCACGTATGAAATACTTTTGCGATCCTTCTTTAAGTCTTTGAAGTCTAGATAGAGTGCTGATCATCAATTACCATTCTTTGAGTATTGGTTTGATCTAAATAATTTCAAAACAAAATAAAGTCTGCTTTCTCATATCTAAGTTGCTTTTCTATAGCTACCAGCCATATGTTTAAGTACTCGATCATTAATTTGTCATGCGCACTCACCTTATATGGGTAATCCATTTTATTTTTTTTTTGCTTATTTTAAAAACTTAATTTTGCAAATTAAAAGATTGTATTATTACATGTAAACAGAAATCTTTTAAATGCTATACAGGTTTCCGAATTAAAAAACCATGTTTAATGTAATGTAAACCATGTTTTAATGTAATGAACAAAATTCTTCATTTCTTTAAAAGAATTTTACCAGTAATCTATCAAGTCTTACTGAGTATACCAAAAAAGAAAAAAAAAACAATCACAAAAAGAAATACAAATACAAGCTTAACCAATTACTTGTAAGAAATCTAAGTTGAAGATACTTTTTACAGAAAACACCTCTTTAGAAACATAGCTTTATAATACAAAATTTTCAATTTCAAGGATATCTAATATAATTATACAATAACGTATATGTTCGTTATCTTCATTCTCCTGTATGTTAACAATCTCCTTTTACAAAATAATCTGTTAAATAAGAATTTTAGCAAATATGTTTTCCTTCACACATTTTACATACTTTATAATGGAAATGCATACTATATATCATTTTTTCTCTTACATTTACTTTCTTTATATCAAAAATCAAATTCTTCTTTTCTTTTGTAAAATTCCTTGTGTGTAAATTAAGTTGAATAAAATTTTTACGTATTTTTTTTCTTTTCTTCTTCTTATTTTCAGTTACCAGAAGATGAATGGTTAGCAGCAAATTTATTATGTTAGTTTTAAAAAATACATATAAAGTTTATAAATAAATACATATATAAATGTAGTTAAAACACATAAACAAAACATGCTAATAAATATAAATATATTAGGAAGCAAAAAATTCATACGAAAAAAATTTAAATTTTATTTAAAAGAATGATAAATTAATTTCAAAAGAATTCCAGAAATTTGGAAGTGATAGAAGTAAAAGAAAATACACGCATATTAAAAAATGGGAGTAAAAAGAGGTAAAAACATTAACAATTCAATAGGAAATTTCAAAAAAAATTGATATACATACGTACATATACACATACATACATATATATTGCTGGTCTCATATAAGAAGACCCTAACTCATACAAATTAAAATTTGCTGGCAAAGGTATGACCAGGTGTACTTATGTTTAATGTATTGAAATCACTAAAAAACTTAATTCCAAAAAATTAGGGATTCCCTACACTAGGCAGTGGTGGCAAAAACAATAGTGACACAAAAAATGTTTAACATTTTCGTAATATATAAATAAAATTAAGAAGATACCTTGTGCAGAACAATATAAATGTTTTATATATTGAAAAATATATTATATTTTTATATTTTATATTTTTTATATTTTTTTTAACTTTGAAAACTTCTCGTTGGTGATACATAGAAATCTAAGTATTTTACAGATATCTGAGAAAATTCAATATCAATTTTTCTAAATTTTTGACAGTACTTGGTTTTATGTTAAAAGAATTTTATAAGATACAGCTATAGGTGCACTTTAAGCAGAGTGCCAATGATCATTGCTTTGCATCAACTCCCACCTTAAGAGCGATTATACAAGAAAAAATTGCAGAATTTTATTCTATTGTTTATTGTTCTCGATGTGAGAGTTTATGCAGAATCATAATCCTAAGCACCCTAACTGAAGATGTTAAATCTTGGTTTCTTTTAGTTTTACTGGATTGCGAAATGCAATGACCAGATTCAGATCTTTTTAGGTGTTTTGGTTATAGGCTTTAAACCGAAAAAAAACTAATGGGAAAAGAAAATTTAAGAAAGTTTATATTTGATTAAAAATCTCAAAAATATGTTCGGATATTGTGGGTATTAAGAATCCACGAGGTGAAGGAGTTATAAAAATTAAAAGAGCTTTTTCCAAACTTTAAAAATATAAAGATAGGGTGTTTTTTTAGCTGCATGAGAACCATCGGTAACTGTGGTTTGACAGCTGACAATGTGAAACTCTGTTTTTATTTCTGTTTAGTATGGTTTGGCAAGTCATGAAGAATCGCTTAACGCCAGAATAACTCTTTCAAATTCGGAGAGCTACTTTGAAAAAACAAATTTATTCGCGAAGTTTAAAGAAAGAGGTGTTTAATGATGAAGCTCATTTCTTTAACAGATCACCATTAAATCCATTAAAATTGATTGTTAAAATTGAATGTTTGATGCGGTTTACACGCTGGCGACATCATCATTCCGAACATCATATTTTAGAAATAAATGCCATGAAATTATCCACCAGTGCCTCGCTTCTGTAACTTTCGCATCGATAAGCTTTTTACGCGAAACGAGCCAATTAAAACAAAAACTATGTAAATTGAAACAAGCAATCATTTCTCACTTCAAAGAGTTTCTGTAATTTTTATTTGTGAGAACAAACTCTCATTTGAGTCTTTTGATGTACAATAAGATATTGGAAGAGAAGTTTGTCGAACGAGTTGTCAAAGCAACTCGAATCTTTAAAGTGCGCGAGAACTGTAAATTTATATCAAAAATGCTTGAACGTTAAATATGTGGATAAATAAAAAAAGATTTAAAATAATTTAATTTAAGATTGTAATAAAAATTATAAAATTTTATTATTTTTAAACACATCTGTTATAAAAAAATTTCTGAAGTAAACAATTTTATACAACGAATTTATAATAAAATTTATTTATAAATATTTACTAAGTTAAAATACTTTTTAAACTTCAAATTAAACAATTTATAAATATTTGTATTATTTATATTTTATAAATGCTTGAATTCACTAAGCATTTGTAATTTGTTGCCTTTTGCAAAGCTGACGTTCATTTTTACGTTACCACACTAAAATTTTTAGTTTTTACAGATTTTTATTGATATATTGCAATAAACAGACGTTATTTCATTTCACAATGAGTTACAAAAACACTTTTTACTTAAAAATCGAAAAACGGTATATATATCAAATAAAAATAATGAAAATTTGATGAAAACTTCTTTTTTTCATATATAAAACGCCACGATAAAATTTTACAAAAAAGAAAAATTAAAAAAGGAGAAATTTTAACAAAAACAATTATCTTTGGATTCACTTTTCATTTTTGTATAGGCAATTTTAATGTCTTGATACTAAAGTATGTTCTTAGTCCTAATAATAGTCTATAATAATAATAGTAATTAAATATTGAACAAATTTTGCGTCCCTATTATTTTTGCCCTCACTTTATATATAAGTATGTATATATATGAATAATAGGGAAATATATTTTTTTTTATCAAACTTAACATAAATAAACCTCTTTAAAAATGGCAAAAACTTCCAAAATTAAAAAATAAACATGAAGAGAACAACAACAACAACAACAAGTAGCAAAAACGTATATACATTTTATATTTAAAGGAACACATATATATATATATATATATATATATATATATATATATATATATATACATATATATATATATATATATATATATATATATATACATATATATATATATATATATATATATATATATATATATATATATATATATGTGTGTGTAATACACAAAATAGATATTATAAAAATATATATATTTTAGGTATTACAAATAAATAACAACAAGAAAAAACACACTGAAACACACAAAATCACCCAAAGAAAGTTATGAATTAAAAAAAGAGAATATTTTAAAACAATCAACATTCCATCGAATGATATTAAAACAAAAATTAACAAAAAATAATACTGATATTAACAAAAAAAAGAAGAAAGAAACATAAAATGTAAAATGTAAAAGCTAATAGAAAGATAATATACTGAATAAAGATTAACGAAAATAATCAATATTAATTTAAAAAAATAATTATAAGCATAAATAAATAAATGTAGTTTATAAGTAGTCTACATTAAAATATAAAAAATATGATCATAAAAAATCTCAGTATAAGAGTTCTTTAACCTAGAACTATATATATAAATATATATATTATATGAGGAAAAAATATTTAGAAAAAACGAACTTGGCAGTTAGAAACATTTAATACACTAAATACAAATATTTGTACAGAATGTATAAAAAAAATATACAAATTAATTTAATGTTACAATATAAAGCCAATAAATAACAACTGGCGTTGAAAAAAAACTGAATAAAAATTTTCTATAATGAACAATCAGTCATGAGAACATACCTTTAGCGACATTATTTTCTTTTTATACAGCGTTGTCACAGACATGGCTTATTTACTAGGATATTTATGTAAATTTGTTAGAGTTCATCTGCTAAAGTTTACCATAATCTGAACGTAAACAGTATGCAAGTGGTTTTTATATTTAAAAAATGATATTAAATTCTACAATGATTACCTTTTTGTGGTGTTGAATTATTTTTTAATAATATATTCACACTATAAAACATTCGATTAAAATAATAGAATTATAAAAATTTCAAAATTTTCAAAATTAAGACAATTTTCAACCTCCAATGATGAGCTTAATCACTTTAATCCCTATTATAGAAGCAAAACACCTGAATTGGAAGTAATTCAGTTTCAATGGCCTTGTGGATTACTAATAAATCAATAATGATCTCTAATTTTGTTAGGTGTTTATCCACGCTAAGTTTGTTTATTTAATTTCATAACTTTTTTATATTCTTAAAACACAGTTTATCGAATTTATAATAAACAAATTCAAAACGAATTGCAAAGCTGCCATACGAACGTGGTAATTCGTATACATAATTTAAACAGCGAACAGCGTAGTTCAAAACCTCTTGTGTGCACAGTATAATAATAATTTCTTCAAACCTCTCCACCGTAAGTTATCTGTTACTTTTATTTTATATATATATTTTTTCTATTAAATTCCTAAAAAACCATGCTATTTGCTAGAACGTAAGATATTTTTCGGCGGCTAAGAATAACTTGAGTACCCTGAATCGAGTAGTGCTATCCGTGTTTTTTTAAGTTAGCTCTTGTATTAGAGATATGCCACTATTTCGCAAGTGGAGGATAGGTGAAGCACGTACATATGTATATATCTGATTCACTAATAAAATATTACTCATACTTTGATCTATGTGAGATTTTTATGCCATATTTCATAGATAATTGTATGTCACCAGGTGTTTCTTGACCGACCGCGGTTCCTTAATCCTTGAGGATTCCACTAAAGTACTGTCATTGTTATACTATAGGGATTTGTCTTTAAGGTCTGGCGGATTCACCTCCACTTATTTTGTCTTATGTGCTCTGATAGAATAATATATAGTAATTTCAACATTGAGTAGAATTGAAATAACCAGCAAACTGACAACAAATATATTACATTATATATGTACATTGTAAAATTTTTGAAAATTTTTTTTTTAAATTCGTTTTAATTGTTTTCTAAATGCAGTCAAACCTGTTTACAGCGAAGACATATATAAAGAATATTTTTTATAGCGTAAAATTTTACTGCACCTTCAAATCAATTTTTATTGAAATTAAACTTTCAGTGCGCACTAAATCTTTAATGAGCTGAATTGTGAGGCCATTTTGTGTTTGTTATAATCATGTGCGACTGTAATATGAAGTTTAATTTATATGGGTCGTATGGTAAAGAGTATATCAGACGTCCACTAAATCAAATAAATGACAGTCAAGTTTGATATTGATTATAAGTTGCGTAGCATTTTAAATCACAAATCAAAAATTACATAAATATTGGCGAAATTATAATTGATTCATCATTTATATAATTTGTCTGTGATGTTTAAACCACTGTAAATTGTTTTATGCTCCTTTTCATCCAAAATTGAATTTTAGAACTTATGTTGATTTTTAATTTAAATTTATTTTAACATACTTTTAGTTCACTGCCACTTTATAAAACAAATTTTGTTACCTTTATAAATTTTTATAAGTTTTTTATATGTATGTATAAACAATTAAAAAACAAAATATGATAACAAAAATTTATAAATGAAAAAAAAATTAATTTTTTTTAAGGAATATTTTGTATTGAATAAAATGTTAAAACTGTTGTTTATTTTGAAAATTCAAGGAAAAGAGAAAAAATAAATAAAAACAAAATATATTGAAGATTTAGTTTTTTACATATTTAAGCCAAATCGACTATGAAATAAAAATATATTTAGATAAAGGATTTTATTGTGAAGGAAATAAAATATAATGAAGTACACTTAATGAGAACAATTGTAGTAAAAATATTATATATATACATCTATACATGATATTTATATAAAATATTAAAGAAAACATAAAAAAATATAATTAACGAGTGCTACATAGATGTGTTAAATACTTGAAGAAAAATAAATACATTTTAAGAAAAAAACAAATATATTAAAAATATTATATCAAAAAACAATATATGTGCAATATAAAATAATATATGAAATTAAATATATGTATAAAACAAATGATTAATTATGAAAACAAAAAAATTATGAGCTAAATATTAATAAAAAAAATAGTACGAATAATTAAAAAAATTAAATACTTTAACACACAAATAAGTGTTAAGTGTATGTTATTATGTATAAAAATTAAAATTTATGGAAAAAATATATAAAAATATTTATAGCCATAATGTAGTTCTAGAGACAAAAAATAATAATAAAAAAACATTAATTAAATGTGTTAAAGAAATTAACAAACATATGTATTCATGAAAACATAATTGTATACATATGTATATTCACAAATATACACAACATTAAATAATTGAGTATAAAGGTAAATTTTTGTAATGTTGGTTTATTATAACAAAGGTAAAGAACATAAAACTAAGAACAGATTTTTTTTGTTAGTGGATTTATATACTTTTTTGTGTTACAAGGAAAATTCTAAAAATAAAAAAATAAAATTTAAACATTAGATTGTAATAAAAAAAAAAAAAATTAAGCATAAGATTATTTACAGAAAGCAAAATTATGTATGCTTGATATCATTTTATCTATGGGTAGTGTTTACAGGGTGAGAAACTTTCTAAATTTTAAAGAAACCTGATAATAAAATTGGTTTTTAATATTATTCAGCTTTGATATATGCAAATATATTTTTTTAACGCTATAAGATATTCGATTTTACAAATGTACAATAATTATTTATATTTTTAAAGTTCTATGAGTGCTCAGATATTCTAGTGTGTATAAGTAACAGCGTAGATATAAATAAATAATTAAAATAAAACATTTAAAAACAAAACTCCTATGACAAAATGTGTAACCCGTCTTTTAATTAAAAAAGTTTTAAGTATTTAGTATACACATCGATGCCTCCAAATTATAACACGCCAAGTCTAAAAAGAAAGTTTTTAGGTAAAAACTATCAAAGCTTACATTAGATATGTATATAGGCGGTTAAAACAATTAATTTCTTCATTAATTGCAAGAATAACACCGTATTCAGTCTTCTTCTCAGCAGCTCGAGGAAAATATGACATCGCGATAGTTTGCTTACACATTTATTTTTTGGTGTCACACTATAATTTTGCAGTCTATTTGTTCGATAGTTTTTAAGCTTTTCTTCATAGCCACTGGCAATCATGAAGTTTTCCCTTTGCAACAAAAATTAGAACAAATTTTTTATGTGTATCAGCAGTTCAATTGGATTTTCTGCAATATAATATTGGGTTGTTTCAGATTGACTAAACAGCGTTATCGTTATGTAAGGTAGATAACAACACTACAGTTTTATTTGGTCTTAGAACATAGCTTTCTAACGTTAGATAGTTGTCAAAGTAGAATTTTTAAAATTCACGTCTCTCTTTTTAATAACTTACATGCTCTTCAGTACTTTTGTAAATTTGGTTTGTTTGAACGGATCGCTCCAATTGTTGTTGTTTTTTTCTACAACATCTATTCTGCTAATTAGTACTTATAGAAAGATTATACATAGTTATTGTTCAACCTTTATTGATGTATGGAGAAGACAAAATTCAATGCGTAATTAGCAAAACGTGGTGCATCCAGTTGTTTGCCCATATAAATTTCTGTCTTCAATGGATACGAGTCAAGAGCATTTAAAATCCAAAAGGTCTTAATCCCGCGCTTTCCTAGTTTTGATAGAATATAGTACTTGAATGATGGATGATTGTCGAAGAGTGGAAGTCGTGAAAGTTGTTGAAATTTTTGCAAAAATATCACAGCTTGATGAAAGGGACGGTTATCTAAACCAATTACTGTATACTATACATTTCAAATACGAGAGCGATTGCTAGTCATAGAGTTAATGAAAAGTATCTCTACGAAATCTCTTTAGCATTATGATGCTGCAGAAGAGAAAAATGAGACAACAGATTATCGCGCTGTGATGTCATTGCAAAAACTGCAACAAATTTTACGATTTTCACGCTTTAATATTTATCAAGCTGGAGCACAGCGTTTAAAGGGTTATAGAAAGGCTCTATTTTGTCATATCTGGACTGTGTTTTTGGTGAATTCAGATTGACCTCGATGAACCTTAATATGTTTAAATTTAGATTTATTCTTTTAACTAAGTTATTTGTAGTATTTTGTTAAAATATTTGCTTGTAAATTATATATTTAAAGGTAATTAATGCTAGCTTAGGTGCCTGTGGCAATAGACCGACAAACAATTTTTTGTTTGTTTTGTATTTTTTGGCCTTGGGGTTAAATTGACTTCTGTGCATTCTTACACAGATCAACAGTTCGTTTGCAATAGCTGCACGATATAGTAGTTGAGAACATGGATTAATTCCCTCTTTTGTTGAAACCAACACATAAAGATTCAATGAATTATATTTTCAATTAAATTTACAAATAATATCTACTACAACTTTTTGAATCATGCAGCAATTCTACAGTTAGTCAACGTATTGTCACGTCGATCGACCAATATGCTTGTTGGTATGATGTGGAGAAGTCGTCACAATATATACATAGTATGACTGGATAGTTTTCTACAACTTTCAACAAACTAAGAACAGTATCAGTTCCTAATCGATTAGTTTTGCCACAGGGTTGTAGTTCCTAAAGATATCCTTTTGATGAAAACAGATGTCATGTCGAAACGAATGGGTTTTCCTTTAATAACCATTTTATAAGAATGTCTACCGAAATATGGAATTATTTCTATATGAAATGTTTGCTACAAAAGTCTATTAATGGTCGCACTTTAAAAAATTTGTCTGTTGGATCAGTGTTGTAATTGTCAGATAAATAATTGTTTAGTTTTATAACTTCGTCACGACTCTTTGATTAATTGGAAAAGCGTAAGAAGTAATTTCAATGGCAAATATGGCCTTTTGACCAATACAGTTTCCATTACCGTAAAAAATATATTATGCGGCTCAATAATAAACGTATATGTGTATATATATACATAGAAGTTTGTTTACCAATAACAGGAAACAGTTCATTATCAAAAAAGAGATAAAATAGTTTAATTGGGATATTATTTATATCACAACATCTCGTACACGGTCTTATATACAATATTTCAATATTTCTACCGGCCTTCTATCAAGCATTGATGGTTTTATTAATTTACGAAATATTTCGGAATTTGCTACACATTTCTGCCTATTGGTAAGTAAAATTCCCCCAAGAATATGTGATTGTATCTCAAGCGTTTAGTAAAAGTAACAATATTTATTGCTTAGAAACAGTCGATTGTTAGTCAGTTTCATTCTTTATATAATGGTTATACTTATCTGAAAATATGTCAATTGGACGCATATAAATAAAAAATAAATATATCTAATAAATATATCTATATAAGCTTTACTTAATAAAAAATGACTTTTTTATATATTACTAGAGTAACCGTTTCCGCGTTGTTGGGAGCCTTTATGTTGTATACCTATAAAATGTATTTCTCATAAGAGAAATTTGAAGAAATGCACACATTTTGTTCTCGACATATATAAAAATTAATATTTGCTTTGTGTGGAAGTTACCATGCCCACTTATCCAATCCAGATCATACTTGCCGCAGAACTTAGAATATGTGCACTGAATCGATGTACCAAATTTTATTCAAATGTCATTAACAGGAGTAAAGATAAAGGCACGACCGCCTACAGTTCCTCCTTTTGAGAATATCTCGACTTTCATATTTCTTAAATCTTCGTGTAGCAATTACAAACAATATGGTCCAGTCGTTTTCAAGTTTTAAGCATCTGAATAAATGACTATTCATTTATATATATATATATATAGCTCAGTTTAGAACTGCTTAAAGTGCTGGTGAGTGAAATGACCGTTCGGGTAGTAATAGGTTTAAATCGAAAAAATAAAAGTTCAAATAAAACACGTTTTTATTTTGAGAATAGGTCTAACTTATGCCTCTTTATTGGCCCTATAATTGGTATTTAAATTGATTTTGCGCAATTTTTGTTGTTTCCGATGTCTCACGGTACATGCTCGTTTACATTTTGTTGCATTTTATTGCTTTCCTCTGAAGATATAGTAAAATGATGTTTAATATTTGTTTGACATTTTGGTGGAAATTTCCATATGTATTATATATAAATGTATATTGCACTCTAACTATAGTCTATTTTTAATAAATTTTGACAGCATTTAAGTAAAAGTAGGTATTCTTTGTAAACGTTTAAAAATCAAAAACGAGGAAAGTTTATTTTGCATGGTATAATTTGGCTCCGTCGATATGTATGTACAATACTTGTGCGTGTCTCGATGGCTCGTCAGAGTTCGGAGGCTAATCGAAACCTAAACTACTAATGATAAACAAAAATTTGTTGCTTGTGACGCTTTGTACAAATTAAGATCGTATGCGAACTTGCTTGAGAACATATTCAATTAGCGAAATTTTGTTCAAATAGTGCTACTTTTCTAAATTTAAGTGCCTTTCAAATTTTTAGGCTGAAATTTACGTCATATTCTCTTGTGGTTAGAAATATATCGAAGGGCTTAAATATTGATGTGGGGTGCTTATGTAACAGTCAGGCCAGGCTCTATCATTTTGAGAAGTAAAGTTAAAATTTTAAGTGCACTGTCTGCCTGTTTCGCAACAACAACAGGGTTAAAAGATGGCTACCCTGAAAGCGAAAGATCTGATCTCTTAACAAACAGAGGAACTCGGAAGCAAAGAGGAAAATTTAGAAAAGTTTCAAGAATAAGTATAAGCAAGTATAAAAGTGCTGATTGACACATTGTCAAACAATAAAAATTTTTTATAATGGCTGACAACAACCAGCATTGAAATCAGCTTTTATAGAAAGAAATTTGTTCAAAAACCATTATTGTATGGATATTTGTTGAAAATAACAACTTAATTTTAAAAACATGTTTCAAAATATAAGAAATTGGTTTTCATTTTTTTTCTTTTTACCTTTTTTAACACCAATTTCAAAAAAGTTTTAAATTAATGATTCTGTAAACACTACCCTCTAATGAATGTAAAAAAAAACGTCTTAAGAAAAATATTGTTGACCAAAGGAAAATATTAACATTATATATTTGCATAAAAAAATAAAAACTACAAAAAAATATTAATTAAGGTAAATTAGATTTTATAAGATACATACATACATACAAAGTATCTAGCTAATAAGTAAAAGAAAACATACTAATTGAAAGAAATAATTGAGTAGAAGTATGAAAATAAAAAGAAATAAAAAATCTAAAATAATAGTTGATTTGTTTGTTGATGTTTGAGCTACATATCAGTAAAGTATGAAAATAAAATAAATATATAGTAAAAGAAAAACAAAACTTATAATAATAATTAACAAAAATACCAAAAGGCTAGAAGGAAAATATAAATAGTTTAATTAATTATAATGGGATAAATATAAATAAAAATTAGTTTAAAATTGAAAACAAACTATTTTAAGATGTCATATTTATTTAAGGTGTATTACAGCAAATAAAATAATAACACGGAATATAATTATACAAAATTATACATAAATAAAGAAAAATATGAAATTATATTTCGAAATAGAAAATAATTAAATAAGTAACGGAAGTAGAGTAAAATATGTATAAAAAACTGTTCTTGTATGTATGTTAATGACAACTTTTATACTTTCTTTCGTGGAAAAACATCCAAGAAAGTCAGCTACCAAAATAACACAAATATACATACAAATTATAAAAATAAATAATAAAAATACTGATGAAATAATTAAATTGTAAAAGCAAGAAAAAATTACAAGCTGTAGTACTATTACAATTATTTAGCAATATGTGTATATATATATATATATATATATATATACTTATATATATATATATATATATATATATATATATATATATATATATATATACTTATATATACATAAACTATACACTATATATACATATATATGTTTGTGTATATACATATATATTCACCTGCATGTATGTATATATATGTACATATACATATGTATTATTCATATTATACATTTTATCATATACAAATAAATAAATTTATATAAATTTATAATGAAGAAAATGGTCTACAAAATTAAATAATTTTTTTTATACACATGATGTTAGATGACAACAACAGCAACAAATTTTATTATATATATATATTTTATTATATATATATAAAATATTTTGGAAATTTAAATTCTTCTCCTGTTTTTGTTGTTATAAGTCATTATCATTTTTAGTTGTTTAAAAAGATATTAAAAACAGAAACGAAATTTATGTTTTATATAGAAGGCAATCTTTGTTTTCGCAAATCGATTTATTTTTATACATAAAGCTCCACGGTACTATTAAATTTTTAAACATGTACCTGGTGGTCCGTAGAAGTTGTTTGGAGTGAAAAGATAAACTCTTACCACCTTACGTACTCGGGATAGAACGTGAGTATTTAAATACCCAACAGGCTTTAATATCAATATTATTTTTTTGTTTATTTTAGTTTAAATAATAAAATAATTTATCTATTAGTTTCTATTTATATTATATGGCCGTTAAAACGTTGAAAATAGTTTCGAACCGCATTATTATTGGAAATAAATACTAAAATTTCAACGTTTTTGAGCTTTTTCTATAGAACGTGTTATTATACCTTGCCGCGAACACATTCTTATTGCTCAAATCGACAAACAATGTATTCCAATTACACGCTTATAATAATTCAGCTTTGAACCCAAACTTCCTCCAATTTGGAATCTTCTCCCACAATATTTTCATGGGGAGCAAATGATTACCGACTATGGCGACATTTATGCAAAATGGTTATCAAAGAAAGGTTACTTCGGTTTAATTACAAGTACTGGCGTTTGGCGTCTGACGAAGACAACTCGTATCAGCCGGCGCTAAAAATGCTTGACTATTTTCAAAAAATAGTTGCTTTGCTGACTAAGCAATTTATTAACCACTTTGCAGTTTTGATTCTTTTTTTTTATTTAAGTTGCTCTATAACGTTACTCCTAAATATTTAACCGAGTTAGTTTCACAAACAGATGTTCCATCAATATGAACAGAAAAGTTGGTATTCAGACTTGCTGCATGTGGCCGAAAACGAACTAATTTGGTCTTATCGGAATTCAATAATAAGCCATTTAAACGAGCAAATTCAAATAAAAGAGACGCATCTCTCGCGATATGTGTTCTGAGGATAAGATCTTGCTTTTATGGGTATCAGCAAAAATATACAATGTCATCAGCAAACATATACAATTGACCAGTAAAATTTAAGCTTTGTATGTCATTCAAGTAAATTGAAAATAATAGAGGTCTAAGTCCACTTCCCTGTGGTACATCATATTCTACATTACCAAGAAAACTTTTGCATTGTCCGATCTGTACATACTGTTTTCTGTTGCTAAAATAATTTCGTAATAATAATAGTTCCTGTTCTCGGACACCATAATATTCTAGTTTCTGAAGCATTATGTCATGTAAGGTCAAAAAATAAACTCGCTACTCCACTAAAACCCTCATCCAGACCCTTGCAAACATACCTCACTACATTCAAGACAGCGTCTTGGGTACCTATGCCTCTTCTGAATCCAAATTAGTATTTATACAAAAGATTATTTTCCTCTAGATAAGCAAAGAGTTTATCATACGGAAGTTTCTCAAATATTTAGTCTAGAGCAGAAAGCACATGCAGTGCATGCATAAGCAGTCTTTGGAATGGGTACTATTTTGTGAATTTTCAAAATACCAGGATACTGTGTAGTTGTAATGATTTTATTGAAAATTTCACCAATACATTCCTTCACAAACTTTATGGATATGTTATCAAATCCAGGAGATTTATTTGATTCCATATTACACACAATATTATTAACATCGTTCAAATTGACGACATCGAGATTAAAACGACTTCGTGATGTCCTAAGTGTCCCTAAAGAGTCAAAAGAGTCCCCAGGCAAAATATCAATTTTCCGCTTATCATCCTTTACATCAGAAGTAAAATAATTATTTACAAAATCTGCTTGGCTCTGTTCATCTGTAATAATTCTACCTTGTGAGTCTTTAAGTCTAACATCACTAGTCTTCGATGGACCAAATGTATCGTTGATAAATTTCCAACACTTTCTCGGATCACTTCTCTAATGGACACTCTCATAACCTTATTTAATCTTTTTAATCTTTTTTATCGCAATATTTTCCTCATTCTTCAATCTACGTCTCCTCTTTAATAATTTACATTTAAACAATATCAGCCTTTGAAGATTACTATTTATCCACGGAGTTAATTCAAATTGCGACGGTTTCCGTAAGTTTTTAACACTCGTCGAGTTACCAACAGCTGATTCAATGTATGATATCAATGAATCCGTCACATCGGAGGCACCAAAATCTGAGTAATTACGTGGTAGTGTATCTCTTAGGTAGTTCTTAGCTTTGTCATAGTCACAATATGTTTTTAATTTCTCAATAAATCTCACACTCTGAAAGCTATTCTTCAATTTACATGATAGTATATTATGATCTGAATCAATATAAAGCCTTTCAGACAAGTTACTAAAAATATGATCAATGCATGTTTTACTCCCTGGCCTTGTGACAAGGTCATGAGCTTTTTACTTTTTACTTTTGCTTATTATTTTTTAAGGTTTTCAGTAAGCATTCAGCAACACAGTTGTTTATTTTGAAACTAAAAACTGAAGCAAAGCTAAAATTTAAGTGCTTCTTCTAATCTAAAACAACCAATATCAACACTGGTATCAACTCATTACATACGCTGGTGCTTCGCATCAGGATGGCTCACACTAGCAGTGCAGTCTTTCGCATCAGTAAGCTTCGCAAAGCATACGGTAACTTTAGTCAACCACTATAATCATCATGTGGGAGTTATGTACCTTTTCGATCACGCCAAAAAGAATTACTGTATTCAGGTTCAGGGGAAAAAATAGTATTGACTGTTACTAATTAATGCTTCCCCATGCAAGTTACGTTGTCTTTGTCTCATATATATAAGTATGATAAAAAGTCGCAAATGTCGCAGTTTGATTTCCAAGTAGGGGTATGTGAGCCGAAATTGATAAAATGAAATGATCGCATCGGTCATTTAATAGAAAAACTATTCATTTGTCATCGTTGTCCACAGTGCGATGGAAAAACTGACTACGGATATTTGAAACGCCAGGGGAACTTGCACCTACATCCACGCTACCAGGACAATCACAATGGAGCAGTTCCAGTTAAATAAAATTAAAAAGAAAGGGCTAAATAATTTATAGTTTTATGTAAATAAAGTAATTTATATAAATTCTCTTTTTATCTACACCAAGAAAAATTTGTTCAAAATAGAAATATAGTTATATTTTGAACTCATTATGGACTGTTGGATATTTAAATACCCATTTTCATTATATACCGTATGTCGTGCAAGTGTGTTTACAAATCACTTTAAATTTTTCTACATTATAACGTGGGCTGGTATTTTTGGTTTTTCACATTAGCCTTTTTCCAAGCATTTTTCGACATAGAAAAAGTCAAATTTTTACCAAAATAAAAAAATAAAAAACAATTATTAAAAAAAAAACAAAAATTGCTTTTTCAGGGCTAATCAGTCTCTGCTTCTAAATAAAGACTTTAGCTAAAGCCATAATCTATAATATGCAACTTACTAGAATTTTTTACTAACGTCACTTTTTTGGGTATTTAAATACCCGTTAAGCAGGAATGGGTTAACACGCTTTAGGTCAAGTTTCATTTGTTTAAATAAACTACGAAGCTGTCCTTACTTTACTTAAGTAAACAGTAAAGAAACCAGTTACGCAATGGACATTAGAAGCAACTGTTGTATTTTATGATACAATTTTTTTATTTACGGTTTAGTTATTTTTAATATTTATCAATTGTGAACATTAAATAAAATTGTGTGATATAAATGAATATATTTATGAAATATAAAGAGAAAATATTTTTTGCAAAACTATTAATTAAAATTGACAGACCTTTCTCTGGTTTGTGACAGGAGTTTAAGTTAGAATATTATAGTCAAGTCTGTACTCATATTATCAAAAAAAAAATATATATATATATATATATATATATATATATATATATATATATATATCAATAATCTAATTCTTTATCGAGAAAAATTTTGCAAAAATCAAATACCCTAATACGGCTACACGAAATAAATGTTTTCCAACTTTTATTGTAATTTCCAGTAAATTCGCATTTGAAATTTACTTCTTAGCAATCAATAATATTTACATAAAATCTGTGTTTACACTGATATATGAGTATCCTTTTCTAAAACCATGCAAACAAAGATAACAAAAAATTTAAATATAATTTTTAATAGTAATGTGGTAGATAATTCATAGTTTAATATAACTTTTATCAATTTTTAACAACTTCTCAGTTCTACGATTTTAAATATGTTCCAATTCAGAGAAACTTAAGAACTTTTTCTTGTGATACTAACTGAACTTTAATACCCGTTTTCGGAGCTTTAATTTTGAATTTCAATTTATTTAGTTTTAAGATTTGGAAAGCGTTTAACGTCCTTTTTTAACAAATTCAAAATTTTGTTAAAATAAAATTAAGAAAAATAAGAAAAGAACTTAAACAATGCATAAGTCAATTTTAAAAATAACAACAAAACTTAAAATTATATATATACATACATACTTACATATATTAAAAGAACATAATTAAAAGATTAAATTGTCGTATGGCAATAAAAATTATTTTCGACAAAAACAAAAGACAAACAGCAACTACAAGTAAATCCAAAAAATGTCAAATCAAATTTATACAAATTCTGAAACCAAAACCAATCAAACAAAAGTATTACTTTTAAGTTAAAATAGTTAATAAATAAATAATAATATTAAAGAAAAAATAAAAAACACACACAAAAAGAATTAAATGTAATGAAAAAGGCAAACATTTATACAAAACAGCAAATGAATAGCAATACAAAAATTAAATTTAAAAATAAATCACTTAAGAGAAAAACAATGACAGTTTATAAATATTTGAAAACGCATATAAATTTATAAAACAAAATAAAATATATAAATGTATATGTAATAGAAAAATATGCAATAAATTTAAAGAAAACTAAAAACAAAATATAAAATTTTATAAAATGAAAACAAAAAGTCTCATACACTTCATCAGAAAACCAGCAAGAAAAAATTATTAACGAACTATCCTAGAAAAACAAATTTGACTTAATAACTAAAAAACACACACATACATACCTACATATAAATAAAATAATTACAAAACAAATTTTTAAGTAAAAAACATAAATAATACATGAAATGAACATAAACAAATTTATAGTTCAAGCAAATTACTTAAAAAGAAAAAGAACAAGGAGTCACATATTTTATTCATTTTAAATTTACATCATCAATTTAACTCTTGTTTTATTCAACAAATGATCTAATTTAGTTGAAAAAATAACCTGTAACAGTGGTGGCTAAAGAAATAGTTTCTTTTTATAAAAAAGGTATTGTTGTCCTAAAAGATTAAAGACATAAGTATTTATTTTTGTCTTATTTAAAGTATAATATTTTACATATATTTCTAAATAGTTAATTATTTATATACATTTATTATTTTGCACTTTTATTAAATTCGATCCTCACTGTAACAATGTGAGCTAAAAATTTGTATTCAAATCTTAAAACTAAAAATTGAACTGCATAATGCCATTGCGGGACGAATTTACATGGAGTCATGGGAGTAATTTGACTTTATTCTCCCTTTTTTTTGCATCAGGTTCGCAGCACAGTGTATACAGTGACGACACACCAAAAAAAATTACATTAAACATACAACAAATTTTACTACAGAGTATTGATGCATTAGATAGTAAATATTAATGTAATATCGCTTTTTGTAACACTCTGCTGCAACTTTAAAATTTGTTTTCATTTGACATTTCCATGTCACTGTGTACACTGTGGTCCACAGTATTTCTTCTTCACAATCTGATGTGGCCAACATTATGTAAACTTGCACGGGATAGTGGGTTAGGGTACACCTGCAATTTCATCAAATACGTCTCCACATACCTTGCGGCTTCCGATCTAACCACGGGCACGTTCAGGTCTTTCTGAATGTTTGAATATCTTATAAACCATGGAACATTTGTTGTTAGAAGCAAAATTTTATTTTGACGCCTTTGTATAAGTTTAAGTTTAGAGCTAAGGCAGTACCCCATTACTGTACTTCGTAGTATAAGATTATTTTCAATATCGCATTATAAGGAAGGAGCTTACAATCCAAGCTAAGCTCACAGTTTTTATTAATAAGCCAATTTAATTGTATCGCCTTTATTTTTATCTGGATTAACATGTTTGCCGACGGTCTGGAGCATAATTTGGTTTCAAAGTAATTATCACTGGTGTACATTTTTGCTCGTTAACCTTTATCCTCCGCTATTCAACCAGCTCTCCAGCTGCACAATATGCTGCGTTTCTTCGTGGATACATAGAATAGAGGTATCATCGACGAATGTCGAATTATGGATACTATTCATATCGTCATAAACTTATTTCCAATTTGAAAAAGAAATAAATACTTTTAGTATGGAATACCATATTTAAAATATTCACTTTTTTTAACAGTACACAGTATTTAAATTTTTCCTTACGAAAACTTTAAGAACAAAAGATATCCAAGATTTCTTTAATTATTTAAATTGATTCCCATATCTAAATACGGCATTTATATAAAAAGGGGTTTTTAAATAAATTTAAATTAAAAAAAATATGAGATATCATGGAAAATTTTTATCCGTTTTCGTTGGGTGGCAAGTATTCAAACTATTAAACTTCCCATGATTCTGACGCATAAATCGAGTTTAATTTGACCAATGGCAGTATGAGGGTTACTACAGTTTGTGGCTTATGAGCATAGACCTGCTACTTATGAAAACCCCACAAGAAAAATTCTACGCGATCAAGTCGCATGATCCCGATGGCGAGTCCATACACCGCCATCTAAGATGACCGTGCTGTGTCGAACCGTATCAACTTGTAAACATTTTGTGTAGTCATTAAATATAATTTTAAATATTAATTAATTAATTTTTACTTCATAAATTTGTTATTTCTTTGCTTTTTTGCATTACTAATAATAAAAGAATTAAGAAATTTTCAAATTTTGCCTTTCTGTTTTGATTTGGCTATTAACGCATTAAAACGAAAAAAATCCAAAATCCTTTTGGAAATTTTGGGACATTACGCATTTTTTTATCGTCCAAACACGGTCCATAAATGATTAAAAATAATAATACTCATTTTGGTAACACAATTTTATAACTTTAATGTGTTAATGAACGCTATATTCCTTTATGATGATCTGGCAAAACAAACTTTATAAATAGCAGTCAATTCAACCAACAAAGGTCGAAAGTCACTATTGTAGTTCAAGATTTCTTTTTAAATGCGTGTAGTCTTACTAAAGCAGAATAACTTTTATGATATGTGGTAATATTGATTCTATTTATTGAGCTAGAATTCATCCATCATCATCATTCATTTCGAATTCGCCCAACAAGATATTACATTTATATTAAGTTGTTCTCTTTTCTTGTTCTCTTTTTATATTTCATTGACTAGTAGTTGTGTTAAAATGTATAAAAGAGAATATCAAACCCTGACTATTTTGACTACTTTTTTTTTTAAACAAAGTCATTTAAAATTTTGTAGCTGACTACTGTTACCGTTATTAAAGATCAATAGTAAAATTTTAGGATTATATTTTTTAAAATAATTTTCATTTCACTCCAATCAACATTACTGGGTATTAACCTACAATATCTTTTAAATTTTTGTAATCTTACTGAATGTACTTATTTTTACCATCACTGTTTAATAATTTGATTTTACTTATTATGCAAATATGTAATTGAAAATAAAATTTATTAATGCATTCAAATGACAAAAAAATAAGAAAGCTAAATAAAACTTTTATTAAAAAATTTATATATAATATAAAATATTGACTGCAATATTGCAAATATTTTGTAGACATTTAAGCATGATGAAAATAAGACATACAAAAATTATTATGAAAGAACAAATACCAAAAAAAGCGTTCTGTATACACTATACACTTACAATACTTACTCACACAAACAATTAAAAAAAGAATAATAATAAAAATTATAAAAAAACACAACAAACTTAGTTATATATTAAAAAAACAGCAACCATGTGTCTATATTCTATTTATAAAATAATTAAAGAAAACTATATACTATATAAATTAAAAAAGTATCTACAACAACAGCAAACTGGCTAAAGTTATATACATACATGCAGCAAATAGTGGTAAAGCCACAAGAACGGAAATATTACAAAAAAAGCTAAAACAACAATGAAAAAAATTTGTAAAATTAACAACAACAATAAAATTAAATTTATATAAAAAATATACACTGGAAATTCGTTAAAGGAAAATAAAAAACGAAAACAAAAACAAAACATAAAAATATTTATTTTATTTTAAATTAATAAATAAAATACAAAAAACAATCGCATATGCTGCATGATTCAAAGAATAAAATTAATTCACCCAGACACACCAATAACTTGACAACATTTACACAAATTCACCAACCAATCCCGAAAATTTATGAATGTCAAAATGATGAAAAATAAAATCTAAAGAAATGCAAAAAACACAACATAGGAAATCATAAATGTCACAACAATTGATGGGAAAAAGAAATTAAAAATTAAATAAAAGTATAAAAATAAATTTAAAATATATATATATATATATATATATATATATATATATATATATATATATATACATATTAAAAAACAAATATATATAATATTAAAAGTAAATATATATATATATATGAATTATTATTTAAGGTCGAAAACAAACAAAAAAACAAAAAATTTAAAACAGCAAAGAATATATTATATTATATACATAAAAAATGAATTATAAAAAATAAAAAAACAAACAAAAAATAATGAAAAGAAACACAAATAAAATTTTTTTAAAAATAAAATCCTTTGATCAATATTTCTTAAGTTTTAATAAAGTACGAGGTAAGTATGTATAAAATATAAAGTAATACGAGGGAGGGTCAATAAGTCTGTGACTTTTTCAATATCCCACCTCTTAAAGGGAAATAATGATCCAACAGCCAATTGTCTGCTAACTCCTGTCGTTATTTGAACAGGCTGCGCCATTTAGTTTGTGTTTGACAGCTACTACCCACTAAATATACCACGCCATTCGAAATGATTGGTTTTAGAATTTTATTTTAAAACACCTGCTTCAGGGTAATTTATTTTTCCCCAAAGATTTCGTGACATTTCTAGATTTAATTAAATAAATATTGTAGAAATTTAATATTATTATTTTACTTAAAGCCAAACTATTTTTAGTTGTATCATGGCCAATACCAGTCAAAAAGACTGATGCTATTTTCTTTTCATATGGGATGGAAAGACTTTTGCTAGTTTAGTAAAAGCGCTACAACTTTTTTCTGCCTAACTGTAGCATAAGCTTAAATATATAATGAGGGTGATCAAGACGGTAAAATCCGTTACAAATATCCATATGTTCATTGAACTTTGAGGAAAGACTTTTGAGTATCTAAAGCTCTGAGATTTTAGAGTGAATACATTTATTTGCGATATTTAAAAGTAGAAAGTAGAAAGATAGTAGATATCTAGTTGTTAGCAGAATAGATATCTAATTATATGTTTGGCTTCAAATTCCTGAAAATAGCGAAACGTACAAAATCTTTATATTCTTGACTAACATAACTGATAAGGTTGAATGGAATATTCTGGTGATTAGAATAAAAAATTTAATGATACCGAATACTAAAAATATTGCCACAAAAAGAATAATAGACTTGTTGACATCGCGAATAGTTATAAAGAATTTTCTGAGAGTAGAAGGGACATAAATTAAGCAGCAGTGGATACGAAAATATATCAAATGTCCGTATACAATTTCCTTCCAAATCAGAAAACGAAGATGGAAATGAAATTGATGACACGAATTGAAAATTTCTAAAGACGGAACTATTTTGGAGAAAAATAATATATCGGAATGTTCATGCAAAAAGAAATTATGTTAAGGGAGATAAACACTCATTTTTAATACAGCTCTATATTATAACATACAAGAAGTTATACAGATGAGGAAGATTGTCGAGTTAAAAAAAAAGGATACCTACAAAACTTTAAGGCATACGAAGGAACAAATTTGGGGATGGAATACTTATGGAGTAAGAAATGTGGACTAATTTTTACTTCCAGAACAATGAGAAGAAACTGACAAGCCTGCTTTGGCTTCAACAGTTTGGATTACTACTTTTTCAACTAAAGCAAGGTGTATGCTTCCAAATATATGCCAAACAATCACGAAAAATTTGGACCTCCTCATATACGTAAATGGGGTCAAATAAGACATTATAACAATAATAGAACGACAATTATTTTTAATACGTGTAAAACACATGTCTGCATATATGTACAGAAAACAAAACCTACGTGTGTAAAAATTGTGAGGAATTAAATACTAACAATTAATTCAGTTAAATAATTAATTTTGCTCTCTCGATATGGCAGCACTGCTGCCATATTTGTTTATACTGAAATCAGGCGTAGTCGTTTTTTAATATACAGAAAGTCCTTGATAATCCGAACGTCGGTAATTCGGATTTTTCAGTAATCCCGATATCATTCTTTATTCCATTTTTTAAACTATAATCCGGATTGAATGCAATTTACAAGCCGCATTGCATTCGAACTGTTGTGTAATGTTAATCTCTAATACTTTTTACTCCAAAAACATAATACTTGTTTTTTTTTTTTTTTGTTGCTGCGAAAACAAACCACTTTAGTAGTTTTAAGAGTTTTATTGTTATTTTCATGACTTGTAAACATGAATCATATTATTACTTTTTATAAAATGTACGCATGTTTTTTCTCTTTTTTGTTCCTGTTTAATGTAATTATTTATTTAAATGTTTAATAAATCTAATATACCATTTGATACGTGTTTTAAAATTATTTTTATTTCAAAAACAGTATTCCTAATTTTTATTCGTTAGTCCAGATAATTTAATAATAGTCTGCAATCAATTATCCGTATGATCAAGATTTTACTGATTTTTAAAATTTGAAAAAAAAAAATTCAAAATAATATTGCTTATACGACATATTAAAACCGACTGCGCATGAAGTCATATATTTTATTCACCACACTGTTTAGCAATACTTATTATTATTAAACCACGGGTTTGTATATTTGATATGCTTTGACTTATATACTATTTCAAATCTGAACAGAAAAAATATTTTTGCAAAAATATTCCTTTTAAATTTTTGACATATCAAGCCTTTGCATAAAATTTGACCCGGAGTAAAAAGCTAAAATTTCTGATATCCTGAACGGCATAATATGCGGCAATTTGTCAGTAATAATGTTAGAAAATAAGGATAAGGATAGTGATCGACTAGTTTTGAACAACTTTATTCACATATGTCCACACTTTATGATCCGACTGTAGACGTATCTGTCCATGAGTAGCTGGTAGCTGGTAGCAAAATATACCCATTCCGGCTATACATAACTTCAAAACCAGCTAAATATGCCAAACATACAATTTTTTGTGCCTTTCAATTCTACTTATACAGCCTGGTAACGCCTAGTATATACGACTATATACATTAGGTTTATGCCTCAATTTGTACAAAATTTTTACCTATAACCACGTTGGACGATGACGATTTTACACCTAAGTTAAAAGTATTGTTGAAAACTTCACATTTTTTGTATAAATTGCAAGAAATATTTAAATGAAATTAAAAATTTGTAGACCAAATTTCAACTCGTTTGGTGCGGACATTTTTTTAACAGCATCGAAAAAGTAAGATTGCTTTTTTTAACATTTTTTTACGGTCTCTTTGAGTAGGGTAGGTAAGCCTGAAAGAAACCATAGAGTGCGTGTAATTCTGAATTTGATAGTTGATCTGCAACTTCGTAATGTGACTGTAGACAATTTGTTTACAACATTTCAAATGGGATAGGAATTATTAAAACAAAAAAAAAAAAAAACAAAGGTATTCCTGAATTTTCGTAATTATTTTGTTTCAGCAAGGACACTAACCTCCTTTATTTATTTCAAATATAATATAACCATCAATATATTATAAACGTATTTTCGGATGATGCTGGGTCTGTTAATAATAATGAATCAGAATTGCAGATATTGGAAGGTCCTGCGATAACAAAGGGGGAAATTGTTAAGGCAATTAACCTGTCAAAAAATAATAAACCAGTAGGTTGCGATGCGTTACTATCCGAAATACTAAAACTTTTAGATGATAAAGGTATTGAAATTGTGGAAAAAGTTTTCAACCACGTATATAACACAGGAGTTTGTTCAGAAAATTTGCTTAAATCTACATTTATAGTATTGCCGAAAAAGAATAGTGCAAGAATTAGGATATTAGATTTATAAGTTTGATGTGCCATACACTGAAATTATTTCTAAAAATTATACACCAACGTATATACAAAAAATGTGAAATGTTTATGGGCAGAACACAATTCGGTTTCAGAGAAGCTATGGGCACACGGGAAGCTTTGTTTAGCATGCAAGTGCTGATTTAAAATTTCATATATGTACGAAAAAATGTCTTCCTTTGCTTTATAGACTATGAGAAAGCCTTTGACAGAGTTCAACATGACAAATAAATAGATATTTTGAGATTTATTAATATAGACAGCAAATAAATCAATTGCATCAAATCTTTATCGTACTGGAATCAGAATGCAGAAGTCCGCTTCGGAGATATCGTAACAGAGACTGTTAACATCAACAGAGGCGTTCGTCATAGATGTATTCTATCCCCTCTGCTTTTTAATATTTACTCGGAATTCATATTCCAAGACGCACTGAATGATTTCAACATTTGAATCAAAGTCAATGGGCGATATATCAACAACATTCGCTACGCAGACGACACAACATTATTAGCCGATAACATTAATGATTTACAACGGTTATTAAATGCCGTTAATGCAAAACGTAACCAGTTCGGTCTGAATATTAATATAAGCAAAACGAAATACATGATAGTAAGTCGAAATAATAATCAATATATTGGAACGAGTTTAAACATAGAAAACAAACCTTTCGAACGATTTTCACAATTTAAATATCTCGGCTGTTAGTTACAAGAGTCTTGGCAATGCGATAAGAAAATTAATGTTCGCATAGAAATGGCTAGAAGCTCATTCGAGACATTAATATCAATCTCAGAATAAGATTTATGAAATGTTATGTCTGGTCAATGCTATTCTACGGAGTCGAAACATGGACATTAAAAGCAGCCAACATGAATAAACTAGAAGCTTTCGAAACATGGTGTTATCGTCGGATATTAATAATACCATGGACTGACCGTGTACCAAACAGTGAAATATTGACCACGCTACGAAAAGAACGCGAAATCCTCACCATAACAAAAAGGCGAAAGCTTGCACACTTTGGCCATATTATTAAGGGTAATAAATACGAATTGATTCAACTCATTGTACAAGGAAGAATAGAAGGAAGACGAGGTATTGGTAGAAAGCAATTATCATGGCTGAGGAATATAAGAAACTGGACTGCTTTAAGTATTGGTGAACTGGTACACAGCGCAAGAAATAGAGATGATTTTCTGCAATCAATTAACAACATTCAATGATCTGAATATATTTATTATATTAAATTTGTTACATATGTTATGTTTGGTTATATTATATAAGCATGTTTTACATTTATTACAGAATATATGACTTTGTAGAGTTCTGCATGTAATCGAGTAAATTAAGAATCAAATACGCAATAAAAGAAGATGATGGTTATCATAGTTAAGAAATTCGTAATAGAGAGACAAAAACCTCAAATTGTATTAGATACAATATATGCAAAGGTGGAGATGCTACGATGGATAAAGTTGCGTCATGTTATAATTGCAAAAAAGACTTATCAATCGCCTTCAGTGTTATTTAGTAATATGATGGATATATCCGTTCATAATGCTTTTATATTATTAATGTAAGTAACTATGACTAGATCAAAAACAAATTCTCAAACGTCGATTTTTCCTAGAAAATTAAGGTTTGCAACTTACCATGTATATAAAAACCACAGAAACTTTGTCGGGAGAATCACTTTCAAAAGAAATCAGGGCTTGCAAGAACCCGGCAAGATTTTATTTGGTTTTATAATTGCTACTAAATTTCGCTTAAGTCAACGATATATTTTTTAGTAAAATTACGTTGTTTTAATATTTATAAAGTAATTTTAGACTCTTGGTCGGATCAAGATGGCATTTCGCACTACGACCTGCTAAAACTTGGTGATCAGAGCAAGCTACAATTACTTCGTTTGAACGGTACATTATGAAAAAAACGCCTGGAATATAAAGAAATGATTCTGTTATTCTATTGCATGAAAACGCTCCGCCTTACATCGCAAAAGTTTCCAAACAATTGTTAGAAACGATCAAATGCCGCACAGTTTCTTCCAAATTGCTCCATCTGATATTGGCTGTTTCGACAGATATACCTACAGATATACCTAACACCTACCACCCGGTAGGTGTTTTTTTAAATACAATAAACAATTTAACCCACCGGGGTTTTATTGGGTTACCTAGAGTTTTTCTAACCCTAAAAAACAACACGAATTACCCGAAGAGGGCCAGCAGTCTTTAGCTTCAGCCAAATGCAAAGAAAAAATATGTGAACTAGCCTAAGAAGTCGATACTTATTATGTTCGAAACGGACAATAAACAATAGTTGCAAAAGTTTGTATACCAGTGGAACTCTACATAATTACTTTGTGAAAGCAAAACTAATAATAAAAAGCGTTGTTGACTTAATATTTGTATATGAAGTATCTACATACCTATATTACTGGAATTAACTCTCTGAAGTCAATGTACTCCTTCATTTATAATAAATATAGAACTTATAGGAGGGATACTACATTTTATCTCGAGAATGGCAAATAATAACAAAGATTTTGAAATTAAAATGGCTTTACTGTTTTTCAATATATTACACGTGATGATCAATACACTTTTGCATTCGTTCAAACCATTTCTCAAAGTAGTTTTTCCATTCCTCTTGAGACACCTTCAAAACATGGTTTTTTAACGCTTCAACTGCTTCTTCGGCGCTCATAAATATTTGACTACGCAATTTACTTTGATTTTCGGGAACAAGAAGAAGTCATTGAGTGCCAAATCAGGATTGTACGGAGGATGAGACATCAAGTCGATGTTTTCACTGCTCAAAAATTCACCTAATTGACGAGAATTGTAAGAGTTTAGCTCATCTTGGAATACCTGCACGGTCGATTGCTGTTTTGTTTCCGGCTTATACGCACATATCTATAATTGGCCGCCTGTACGATTTTATCAACATCTTTTGAAGCACCACGGTCGAACTTTTCAATCATATCCTTACACCAATCGATGCGAGCCTTTTTTTTTGAGCGATTGATAAATTATGGAGTATCCAACGAACACAATTTTTTTTTACATCTAAGTGTTAATGCAAAATTTTATGTATTGAATTGGAACTAATCTGCAAAGATGCCTCTATCTCACAATATGTCACATGACGATTTCGCATTATCAGTTCACGCACTGCATCGATGTTTTGTGGCACAACAGCCAATTTGGACGACCTTCACTGAACTCGTCGGTGACCGAACTACGACCACGATTGAATTTACTATACCAGTGATATACTATGGTTTTTCATGGTGCTTTGTGAAAAATAATTCAACGGAAATCTTCTCTTGAAATTTCATTTTTTTGGTTTCGTTTTGGTCATACAATCTCGGAAAATGCCAAACGTTCTAAATGCCCAGTTAAGTTCTATCTACCGAAAACAGTTGAAGAAATTAACGATATGGCTGGCCGATCGGAGAATGAAAGTTGAAGAGATTGTGATAGCTAAAATCATCTTATATGGCTCAGTTGTTTCGACTTTGAATGATTAAACTGATATGAGAAAGCTTTTCGGAAGTTAGACGTAATTGTGTGATAGCATCGCAGGAATGTTTGGCACAATATGTATATATATATATATATATATATATATATATATATATATATATATATATATATATATATATATATCTTAGAGGATGGTATTTCCGCACTATTTAAATCATTAAAAAAATTCTAAACTGAAGACTGATTTCAGTAATTAAGTGTAAAAATTTATAAATATATTGAAATTAGAATTTTTGTCTACATCACAAAGAAATAAAACTTGATTTTTCTAATTTTAACATTACATTTGTTTTGGACGAGAAAAAAACTTTTAAAAAATGTTTGGATGAATGGACTTGCAGAACCTTAAAAAAGTATTTTGTTTTGTATTTTGTTTTCGACATGGGTTACCGTGTTTGAATGGTTAGGGTCAAAAATTATTAAATTTTTGTTAAAATTTGTGCGCTTATAGTGTAACATTAACCATATAAATTTATTCAAATTATTGACCATCGATAGATACTTCTTTGGACGCTTACGAAAACTATTTTTATATTTTTTTTTTTTTTAATTGTAAAATTTAATTAACTTTCAAGCACTGTAATTAAAAATATCACGCATTTTAAGGTGACTCGTTTCCAATTAATTTGTGTTAATTTGCCAAAAGCTTTACTTTTAGATCCTTTATCAAAATTATAATGTTAATAGTTCCGGTTACCTGTGAATATCTTTTTATATTTTGTGTTGAATTAAGTAAAAAAATAGAATTTTTTGTTTTATGTATTAAAGATTAGTAGCTGAAACGGGTTTCAGCGCTACTCCTATATTAATTATTATGTTAACTACTATCTAAGTTGTATTTTTTAATAATTTTTTCCCATTTTATTCCCTTCCGGTTCAAATACAATCATTTAATACAACCTATACTTCCTTCAGTAAACACATATTCATTTTTATATGATACATTTGTAGTAGCTTCTACCCGTTCTGCTTTGTTCAATATCTAATCTTCTCACCTTCTTGGTGGTGATGTGGATTGAAAACGAATCTTTAATCGTTATTTTCCACAGGCGCAAAATTCCTCATTTTGTATGAATGGCGGATGTCATGCCTATTTATACAATCTCGCCCATTTTTTATAAAGATTTATGTTGACCACAAAGTTATCTAAACCAAATTTAGAAACTCACACTTCAACCGTTTTCAAAATATACAACAATCAATATTTAGTTTGTATGGGAGGTATCGTGCCCACTGATGATTTACTTTGACTACGAAGTATTTAGACCAAATTCAGAATCTATAGATGTAATCGTTCTTATGATTTACAAAAATTATTATTTTGTTTGTATGGGCGGTACCATGCCCACCATTCCCATTTCACTCATTTTTCAACTAAAACATTTGGACCAAATTTATAAATATATAGCTTAACCGTTCTCAGGATATACAAAAGTCAATACTTAATTTGTATGGAAGCTACTACGCCCACTAGTCAAATTCCATCAACTATTTAATTGATGATTAATTTCATTGACTATTAAGTCATTCAAACCAAACACTGACACTTTAGCTTCAACCGTTCTCAAGATATAATAAAATCAATATTTAGTTTGATGGGAGGCAACACGCCCACTTGTGCGATTCCACTTACTTTCTGATCAATGGGTAGTATTGACTATGAATATATATCGGCCAAATTTGGAGACTTTTTCTGATACCATTTCAAAGGTATAGGAAAATAAATGTCCACTAATATGTATCTGAAGGGCCCGCAGCATGCTGGCAAATTTCTTAAGAGATGGTTTTCTTTTCCAGTTAGGGTATCGTATTATTCAATTATAATTGGCTTTTTCATAAATGTTTTTAGTTGCCTCTGGCAAGTGATGTCAAGAATTCTCAGCGAAAACTTCCATTTTTTGGGAGGCTTCAACAAACAAAAATTCATCGAATTCAGCCACGTCAATCTTTGTAAAAAAAGCGACAGAGCTATATTTGGAAACCATCTGGCCAACTTAACCCCTTGTCTTCTTGTCCATAGAAAGTAAGCACTGCTTTTCGTCTAGGTCACGACAGATGAAAGAGTTCCGTTTTTGTTGAAACCTTATTGGGGTTAGCCGTAGCTCTTTTGGAATATATGCTTTGTTTTGACAAAGCTTGAAGAAGACTAAGCACAGAGGAAGTGACGTTAAAAAAATTATCATTTATTCCCGATTGTTTGTTAAGATCAACCAGAACTAAATGCCGGGAGGTGTGAATTTTGAAATAAAGTTTTGATTCCGTATTTATCTGGTTTTGATGGAGTATATTGAGTAAAACTGGCTCTGCCTCTAACAGATGATAAATTCTTTATCAACGTATTTCGTCTGCTTGTTTACGTGCTGGTCTTGTAAGCGTATTATCAAAACTTGTTACTTAACTACGAAGGTGTATCATCACTGGCACCATTTCTACACTGGACCAAAAATTTTCGTAAATATTGTAAAAAGGTGTGTAGAATTGAAGACATTTCTTTATATATCAGCTAACAAAAATGTGTAATCATATCTACGTCTTTTTTTAAATAAAAATTTAAAATTTTAGTAAATAATTCATATTGAAAAACTATCTTGATATTAAAAAAATTTCTTCATTAATTCATAGTAAAGAAAATTTCTTCAATATGAATAAAATGCCTTTGTTATTTAGGGGGATGTAAATATGACGAAATTTAGTTGAATTAATAAAGTAAATAGTATATTTAACTAATTATTTTGGTATAATTTCTTTCCTATTGAAGAATTATTATTTCATATAACTATTAATTTTTATTCATATTGAATAACAGTTTTTATTCATATTTTTTGTAAGTTCTAGGCAAAAATAGAAATAAATTTTAAACCTTATTTTAATTTATTTTTTATTGTAAGCATTTGCTGTATTAAGATAGAAATTGAGTACATGTAATATTGTTTTAAAAATATCATAAAATACATAACTACATGAACAGTAAGAAAGCAACCCAACTCAAACATTAATTAAGCTATATGCAGTATTAAAAAAATTTTATAATAATTATAATATAATATATAATATTAATAATTTATAATAATTATATGTATTATAATGTATAATAATAAATATTATTATTATTAAAAGTCTTGTGAACAGTTTAAAAAAAAATTAAGAAACACTTCTGACTAAAACGAACAGGAAAATTGACATGAAATTAAAAAGAATTACTAAAAAATTTAAGTTTACAACTTAATTCAGCTATTTCAGACTTAAGATTAACGTATTAATATATGGGCTGTTGAAATCGGTAATTTCGTATCGGGAATCTCGTATAGAAAACCTTGTATATTTTTTCCCCATTAATGACATCGAAAGTTTTTGTTGATATACTAAAATACAACATTGTAGGAAACAAAATTCTGGCCATCTAAAAAAAAATAAAAATACAAATAAGATACATATGTATGTACATATACATGCAGATACAGACATTCTGTGCTGGATGGCATTCTAGCGCTGGTCCTGAAGCAGTGCTCTTTGACGCTTGCGTGTCCATTGGCTAATCTTTTCAGTGCGTCTTATCGTTTTCTTTTTCCATCTTGCTGGAAGGTTGCCAATGTAACGCCAATACCTAAAAAGAGTGAGGCTAGTAACCCTGAAAACTACCGCCCAATAGCAGTTTGTTCGGCACTTTCCAAAATTATGAAGAGTATGATTAATCATCACCTTGTGTCGCTCTCCAGGTGATCTCCTGATGCTGCTCTCTGAAAGGGGGAGTAGTTCAATTCGTGGCTCTGGATGTTTCCAAGGCATTTGACAGAGTATGGCACGAGGCTCTCATAGCAAAACTTATTATAAGAGTGGTTATAGATGGGATCTCATCCGACGAGTTCAGGCTAAATTCAGGGGTACCGCAAGGCTGTGTTCTTTCTCCAACCCTAATTCTAATATTTCTTAACGACTTTCTTTTTCTCACATCCAATCCTATTTACCCTTTTGCAGATGACAGCAACATTTGTCATTCTTATTCTTTTGATCGTAGGCCGGCCTATTGGAGATTGGGGCGAAAAGGCAGAATATGAACGACATGCTTATAAGCGATCTGGCGAAAATCTCTGTGTGGGGTCGCGCGCAAGACCCAATGTTGTTTTCTGACACACAGTTGTGGTGGTGTGGTGTCATCTGTATTTATGGGTAATGTAGATATTCAGGAATCAGATGCTATTGGTGTTCTGGCCATGAGAATTCACTGTGACGTTCGTTGGAATGACCACATATTTCAAGTGTCGAAAGAAGCATTCAAGTGTCTCGGCTCTTAAGACGGTGTAAGAATTACTTCACTCCATCTGATCTCCTTAATATTTACAAGAATTATATCCGACCCAAATTGAAATACAACTCTCATGTATTGGCCGGAGCTTCTTGCCCGCGTACAGGAGAGAGCGTAGATTCTAATTAATGACGGAAGGTTAGTAAACTTTATCGAGTAGAGCATCGTTGCAATGCGGCGTGTGTTTTTTTGTTCTATCGGTACTATAACGGAATGTGCTCTAACGAAATTAAGAAACTAATTCCTAAAAATCGTATATTTTTACGTAGTGCTCGTATTTCTCGTAGAGCGGATCCCTTTGTAGTTGATTGTCCAGTGAATCGCACAACGCATTATAGGGAGAATTCGTTCTTTGGTCGTACTGTTCGTTTGTGGAACAATCTCACTGCGAATGTCTTCCCTATCACTTACGACATGAGTAAATTTAAATCGAACGTCCATAAACATTACTCCCTCTACCCTCCTTTCCCACAACCTATTTGCCTCGTACCAGCACAATGCACTGCATGGGTAGCAGTTATCCCCTGAGTCAAGCAAAAAAAAATAAGTTATAGTATAAAATTTAATATGAATAAAATGTAAATTACTTTTACTTATATTTGTCATTTCCTTCATAATATTAAATAATATTTTATTTGTTTTGTCTTTATTGGGATCTTCCAACACCGGTCAAATTTTTAAAGAAAACTTTTAATTTTATTTACGTATGGATTATGATTATGAATGAATAAAATCCATATCAATCGGAAAAAACATACATTTATTAAAATCACACTTATAACAATTAAAAATGTGATTCGAACTACTAGATAATGTTTTTGTTTTGAAATAACAACGTACCAATATATAATATAATATCAGAAGTGTATTTCGCAGTTGCAACTTCCTATAGCCGGTTGCTTTTCATAGCCGCCCAATGGTTTTCATTTTCCCTCCAAGACGGATTGCTTCGAAGCTTTCCCCAGTATTTTCTTCAGATTTTTTGTTTTAGTTCATTAACCGATGAAAATTGTTCTCCTCTTTCATAAACCTTTGACGCCAGAATTCCACATAAATTCTTTATAGGCTTGCAATCCGGACTGCATGCCGGCCATGGCTATAAATTTATGTTTTTAGACGTAAACCAATCTCTACATAGGCTAGAAACATGTATAGCAGCGTTGTCCTGTTGAAATATGTATTCTTCATCGGGGTTTCATCCAATTTCGTTATAAGTACATCTTCAAGGAGTTCTAAATATCGTTGTGAAATCATTTTTGTAGTAACAAAACATATGGGAAGCTTGAAATCATAGGAAAATGCACCCCATACCATAACACTTCCGCCACCGAAACTTCTTTTAGACCTGAAAACATTTTTTTCATTCAAATCATGCTAATTGCAGCTATAGAAATCCGGTCCATCCAAATTAAATTTTTCTTTTCATCAGAAAAGATCACTCTTTTCCACTCATTTTCCATGTCATGTGTGTTTCTGCAAACCCAAGCCATTAAACTAAGAATGTGACAACATTTTCCAACGACAGCTTCATTTGCTTAAAAATTACTAAAATAAATAAGTTAAATTAATGAAATTTCTTCAATTTTACAGATCTTTAGTAGATTAAAAAAATATATATTTAATTTTACTTAAATAAGTAAGTAAAATTAGCGAAATTTTTTTACATTTTACATTTCTTTAGTAACTTTAATCACTTTTTAGATAATTTTACAAAAACAAATGAGATGAATTTACTAAATTTCATCATATTTACAGGTCTTTAGTAATTTAAGAATATTATTTATTTTTAATATCAAAATTTATTGGGAATTTTAGCATCTATAATTATCAGGTATTATAATTAATTCATATTAATTTCCCAAAAATATTAATTTCGTTTTTATAAATAATTTATTAAATATTATGAAAAATTCATCATACCTGATAAATGTTATTGACCTTTTCTAAATATGTAAAATTAGCTGAAATTCTTTTAATTTTACATGTCTTTAGTAACTTTAACTTATGTTTATTCAATTTGACTTTATAAATAAGTTAAAATGACGAATTTTTCTTATTTTTATATTCCTATAATAAATTTAACGAATTTTCTTCAATTGTACTAAATGTGACTAAAAAGTAATTAAATTTTATTGCTATTTTTATTATAGTAAGTTTATTTAATTTTAGTTAAATAATTGTTAATTTTACAAAATTTAATTAAATTAACAAAATTTTTACTATTTTTAACTAAATTTTATTAAAATCAACAGGTTCTACTAAAATAATTTTTGGTTAATTTGAAGAAAAATCGCTGTTTTCAATAAAATGTATGTAGTAAGTAAGTTTATAATTATTATAATTTTTTAGTTAATATTACCTACTATCTTTTTTGAGTGTACACATGACCAATAAAATTCCACTAAAAATGAGGTTTTCTAGAGAAATTAAACAAAACTTGCGAGGCTTCGTGTTTAAATCAGTAATATGATCTGAAAACACACATGGGTACCTGGGTACCCCAGTCAGGAGTCTACGTGAGTGAAAAGTGTTAGTGTGGTTAAGGTTTCTATTTGAATAAAAAGGATTCAATATTTTTTGGTTCAGGTTTTGAATTTGTAAATTTTAAATTTTCAAAAGATGAAGCCTGAGTAAGCTTCTTAGTTCTAATTTTAAAAATTAAAAATTAAATTAAAAAATTTTTATAGATATACAAATTAACGAACGCACATTGTTTTATAAAAACAGGGCATAAATTATATTGCAGGATTTCATTTGCTTAACAAAATATTGCTGTGAGTGAAAGAAGTAAGTGGGAGAGTCTGTTGCATAAGTAAACAATTTAATATATGCAATCATAACACTTAATAAGAAAAAACATAAAGGAAATACAGAGACGCAATATACATATAGGGTGGGTCATTTAAAAATTTATTTTTTTTTTTAAATTTAAAAATACAATAAAACAAAAACGGATTGAAATTTCGTCAAATTTATTTTTTTGTTGTGAAGTACAATTTTTCCGGTTAGAAATGCAATATTATTCCATTGATATGGCTGGCCTCACAGTAACCCTTTCGATCGGACTGATTTTAGAGAACTTCTTCGAGTGTATGGTGTCGTATCACAGCAATGGCATCACGAACGTTGGGCTTCAAATGCTCAATTGTATCTTGTTAATAACGTACCAATCAAGATGAAATGAGCTTTTTTGTCTGTGTTTTGAAAATAAGTTTCGAATAAATCCCAATACTGCTCAAGCGTGTTTTGTTTCAGGGGACATAAGTATTGCCAGATTCGAAATAACCGCTGGTTGAAATTTAAACCGATAGATGGATCACCAGATGGATACATACACCTTCATTTGCAAAAAAGAACAGATGTTTGTTGGATTTCGAAAAGGAGAAGAATAAAAAGTCATAGGTAGTAGGGGGTAAAAGTGCTTTTATATAAAAGCATGTACAATAACAGGGGTGATGTTGTAGTATATTTTAGTACAGGTGTTGTTGTAGTGTATGTTGTAAGAAGAAAAACGCAAATTGTGTATACAAATATTTGTTTAAGAAATGTACATGTGCATATATCTCAAGTGCTATGATTTGGAAATTATAAAAATTGTGCAGAAAAATAAAATTTAATTTTAAAGAGACTGTTTAATTTTAAATTTCTTTATAACTTATTATTTTTTTGTTAAACGTGATTGGAACAATTATATATATTTTATTATTATTAATTCCTTTAACGATCCTTTGGGTTCATAGGGTCATATTATATTCTTCACACCTGCCCCTGGCAAGCAGCATATTTCTCCATCATCTTTTTTAAATATCGGCTGGTTTTCCGATTTTTCGGCTATGTCGTTATCGGTTTCCACAGGAAGTGCCCAGTTCGTCTTCATTTCCTTCGTAAAATTTATTTTGTTACTAGCTAAACCCCGGCGTGCTTCGCTTGTCTTGATTATTATCTTAAAGTTTAACTAAGGTAGCATAACTTGGTTAATTGTTTTACATTTTTTCACCATTACGTCACCATATATAGTTACTTTTCTATAGTTCCTTTCAGAGACAAGTTGTAGATTGTGCTTTTCAGCTGAATACAATTTTCAAAAAAAAAAAACACATTGATTTCCATATAGTGTATACGTACATACATAGATAGCTTTTATCCAGTGTGCTTTCTGCAATACTCTCTTTTAGCTTTTGGGCTGATGTGGATAGATAACCAAGCTTTAAATGTTGATGTTTTTGACATATGCAGAATTTAATATTTAGTCTTTCCTAGTTACCGACTGATGCTGTGTATTGTTCATGACTTCTGCTATAACCGTTCTCAAGATAAACGAAAATTAATATTTACTTTGTGTGGTAGGTCCCACAAGTGAAAATTTTTATTAAGTATGAATCTATTTTGGCCAAATTTAAAAACTTTCTCTGTTACCATTTTGCAGATATCGCACAGACATACATTTAAATACTATAAAAATTTCAAGAAAATCGTTCTTAGCCATTTTAGTGTAAAGCACAACCAACAAAACAAACACACATACATGCATACAAGCACACATTCAATTTTATATTTTAAGATAGGAGCTTGGTGTGATCTCTGCAATAAGGAAATGTTGGATATTGTTTCGGTTAGAATCTCAAAATACACCATATAAAAATATAGATATTGCATGTGTAGAGATCCTTGTCCTTGTTCAAAAATCAACAAAGTGATCGCACATATTATCAATAGGCGACTGTCAGATTATGTAATAAAAAGTTTGCGTCTACTACTTTCCGTTATTTTTTACAAAACACTTTGATTCAATTTTACACGCCCAGGGACAAACCCCACACGCACAAATATCGGTTCACAATTATACTTATAATAAATTTCTTAACTAAACTATAATTATTTCTGGTTCCACAAAATTTAAATATATATTGTTCCTTATCATTTAATTTGTCATATATACATATATATATAGATGTTGATCAGTTACTATAATCCACCGCCTTTATTTTTCAATTAAAATTGGTTACCTGGAGAATGGGATAGTTCCCTAAGACCGGGCCTTCTCACTCGACCTTGGACCATACGGGTCGGGTTGATTAATAGCTGTCCACCGAGTGCTAAGTATTTGAAATGGAATTTGGGGATGCACAGGGATGTTGATCCTATCTCCACGCTCCAGCTACATAAAAAATACACTTTTAAGCCACAATCTTTTTTCCTATTCTACCGCTAAAAAAATTTGTCTTTCATTTATTTATGTATTTATTTACTTATTTTTTTAAAACTTCGTTTCTTTTTCTCTTATAATTAAAGCACAAATACAAACAAATAACACTTCTGGTTTTCAAACAGAAGTTTCTTTCTTCTTTGCTTCTTTACTATATAAGCGATTTACACCCAACGCTACAATTAAACTGTGCCGATTTCTAGCATCTATTTTTCTCTTGGCTCTTTATCGCACCCAATGTACCACTAAAAACAACACGATATAATTCCCATTTTCCAATCTACATCATACAATACCGTATAGCACAACTTATATGGCAACATAAGTGTTTAAGAACCAGCACATAATGTACAAAGACAGAAGAAAAATATTGTTTTCAAATTGAGATTTTTCAAATAGTAATAATAAATATAATCCGGGACATACGCTAATACTGTTGAAGGCCAGCAGATAGCCCTAATCGCAGCCCACTGGACCAAATTTCTCTAACTCTTCTCTAGTATTAAAAAGACTACACCTAAATTTTGGAAATGGACAAAGACTGGAAAAACCGCACAATATTGGGGTATCTGAGCAGATCACCTGGACCAATGCAGAATATCACGGAGATTTCATGTCGAAATATTTCACCGTGTTCCCTACGGCTACGTTCATAAGAGCCTGACATTCACATAGGAAGTGTTAAATAGGTTTCTCCTCCTCTATCTCGTCACAGCTTTGATAGCGGCCATTAAACTGCAATCTTTTCCTGCAAGTATGGTTTCCAGTCGGGCAGTGCTCTGCAAGCACAGCCACCAGTCTGGACATATTCCCTTTATCACGACCTATTTGCGATCAAATGAGTCCCAAATTATAGCCAGGCCAAGTCAGCTTCGTGATCCTGCAGGACCAATCAGCTCTTCGCCTGCAGTCCTACCGATCCCAGAAGAAGCCGAAAATATCCATCTTTAGGGACCTAATAGGAGCTATACCACCGAGGCCGTCAAGGCAACGAGTGTTTGCTCGCTCATTCAAATGGAAATCAAGGTGACCCGGAATCCAAACCAGGATCGTCTCAGACGAGAGACTGAGGATCTTCAATGAGTGTCTACATTCTCTTACCAACGGAGAATTGGTCCTACTGATCGCAAAAATGCAGACACATCCTCGCGTACCACCTCGAGGCAGTAGTGAACATATTTACGCAATTACGAAGTAACAATGAATAATTGCTTGAAATTTTGTTTTACTTGATTGCGTACTTATATGTTACTGCAACTTTTCGGTTTATTACTACTCTATTTTAGTTCAAAATTTTATTCTGCTCTTTCGTTTAAAAAATAGGACAAAATAAATATAATGTTTGTTTCTTTCAAAGGATTCTCTTTTGAGAACACAAATAGTTTCTTTTTAAAATATTAATTAGATATTTGCTTAGATGTCTTAGATATCTTTATCGCTTTAATCAATTATGATTGAACAACTTGATCTTTAAGTGAGCATGAGTAATGTGCATTAAGCGCTTTTCCTCAATTTTCTTAAAATTTCACAACTAATTATTTTGATTTTTTCTGTATTGCTTCATTGTTTTCTTTTTCTTAATTGAATGCTTCTTCTTTTTATTATTATTATTTTTTTTTCCTGCTACATGGTGGTTTTGAACATCACGGAGATGAATAAAGGCATGGTAGAAAAGGCCAGCTGTATCATTAACTAGAGGAAAAAATCTAATTTCACTTAAATTAGCACTAAAAAAAACAACGTACGAAATACAGAAACAGAAAATTTTTGGGGAGAAATACTACCAATGAAATTTGCAGCACTGAAGACCAAACGACCGACCACAAGTTGTACCCCACTTGCCCAACATTTTGTGCATTTATTTAGTCGTTTTTCACGCGAATTGCTGCACTCACATCAAGGATAAACACATCGAATGGTGCATCGCAAGATGCAAATACACACATACAACTACAACATCATGAATTATTTTAAGTTTTTCGTTAAATTAATTAATTTTCGTTTTTTTCTTCTTGGTCTTGTTCTCTTTTTTACGTTTCCTTAGAAAAAAAATCCTAACAAGGCTGTTAAAGTCACAGTCTTTAGTTATAATTAAAAATAAATTTTAGACATTAAAAGAAGAAAAAAAAAATAAATAAATGAAAAGAAAAAATATATTCATATACAAAAAAAGGATATTTTTGTTTTTCTAAAATACATGCTTAGTTATAAAGTAGATCTAGAAATAAACGAAAAGAAAAAATATGTTTATTAAAAAAAAAAAAAATTTTTTTCTCCAAAACTCAACTTATAATGTAGATTTCAGTAAAGCTAAAAGTAGTCATTAATTTTTGAATATCTTGAGAACGGTAATAGTAAAAGTTTCTAAATTTGATTTTAACAACTTTGAAAATGGGCTATATCATCTGCCAATTTGTTTTTATTTACACTTTTTGCTGCTACTACCGTCGTCCACAATGGGCCACTGTGGTCTCTGGGTGGGGTACTTCGGTACCGCCTTTCTTAACTACCTTACTTACCGTCGTTGTACTAAATCATATTACACTTTTGCACGTCACTGTATATATAAATAAGTTGTTCTTTTGTGATACTGTGTTTTTCCCATATAAAATCTGTCATTCCTTTAACATTTGACAGGTATACAATACAAAGGCCTTCAGAAACGTGGGTAGGGTTACTCTAGTATTATATAAAAATATGCTTTGCCAATCAGATTTGTAGATTTTGCAACAATACATCGAAAGATTTCACAGTCATTGGCAGAATTGGCAAAATCTGTCTAGAAATTTAAGTAAATTTGTATATAAATGGTTAAATTCTCCGCATTTAGATTTGGCCGATTTATAGGATGAACACCATATCTAATTTTCTTAAAGACTTTAAATTCTTACAAATAGGAGTACGATTTTCAAGTAACAGCATTAAACAAACTTCTCTGAACAATGTTATTTTAATAACAAAAGCTCAAAAAAGACACTCTGTAATAAACAACTTGACACTCAAAGTATCCGCTCTGTCCCAAATTTCTTTGTTGCCAGCCGTTCATTGTGTGTTTTTGGCCTAAGGGGGTCTAATCATACGATTTCGGTGGACCGTTTAAACAAACTTATCTGAAAAATGTTATTTTAACAACCAGAAGCTTAAAAATGACACCCTGTAATAAGCAACTTGACACTCAAAGTATCCGCTCTGCCCCAAATTTCTTTGTTGCCAGCCGTTCATTGTATATTTTTTGCCTAAGGGGGGTCTAATCATACGATTTCGTTGGACCGTTTACATCACCTCCATATGAGATAACCAAGCCCTCAAATTGTTCGTGCAGAGTGGCTGAGGCTATGTGCCACATAATACCGTCCTGTTGAAACTAATTATTTATTGTTGGTGCCCATGTTATCTAGTTCAAGCTGAAAGAAGTTGTTAATCAACGCGTTTTCAGCACTTGCGGTTAGGCAGATCTAGGGTTTTAGCATTTTATTGATGTTTGTTTATTATTTACTGAACCAATGGACCCCACTTTATCTACCACACTGTGATTAGTCCTCTCAGTAGAAAGATTATAGCGACCATTAAATAACCATTTTAATTAATTAACGTTCTGAAGACCATATTGGAAGACTTGTTGCTATAACGTAAAATTTTGCATAGTAATTTACCAAATTTAACCGAAAGCTAAAAACAAACAACAATTTTACGACATATAGTATTTATCTCTATAGAATATCGGACAAGGTAACAAAAAATATCCCCCTTATATAGTCTCTTAGCAAAATTAAATGTGGGACTCAAAATGTCGTTTTTAAATTAAAAATTATCTTTATTTCTTGGTTATTGTTACAGAAGTACAGATATTTGAATAATACTGCAATAATGTCAACAATATACAATATTTTTTTTAGTTTTTAATTTTTCTTACATAATAAATTATATGTACTTATGTATATACAGGAATGTATTTGTTTTCTTCTGAATTATATATTATGTATGTACATTTGCATGTACTTGCATATATATACATATACGAATATTATCGTAGATGTGCAAATATTTGTTATTGTTTTCATTACATTTGTTTACATTTTCAACGATTCAGTGATTTCATTCATAACAACTTTGTATTTAAAACGACAACAGTATATCCTCAAGTTATTCAATATTCCCTCAAACTTTTCATAAAATACAAATCATATATGAGATGAGATTGCTTTAATATCTCAAAAATAATTACACATATGTTGTGAAATTTAAAATATTGTAAGAAAAGAGTTGCAGTGATTATTTAGTAACAATTTTTGCTAAAAAAAACTTAAGTTTTCTCTTTAAAGCTCGTTATGAAAAATTTTAGATTATAAAAAAATTTTCCAAACTGTGGAAGTTTACTTAATGCGATCCAAGAGATCTCCAATAAGACACCATTGCATTCACAAAAATTGGCTATTTGATGTGAATTGTCAGCCAACTGCTCACACTGTAGCATGAGTGGCCAAAATTAAAAAAAGTATATGCTCCACTTTCAAATATTTTGTTTTTTTGATCAACACTGAAGCTTCAATCAAATTTGGCAAATATTTGATGAAAAAACGTGACTTCGTCCTAATTGAAAAAAAGAAAAGTGATTAGATAAAATTGTGCATTTAAAGAGGAGCAATACGTAAATTACACAGTGTATTAGATAAAGTAAAGACTGATTTTAGAGACGTATGTGGGTGTGAAAGAATTCCGCTTTGACAATTATTTCAGAAGTGGCAGGAAATTTTACAGTATAATAAAGTGGGTACATTATCTTTTTTCGACGTTAATACCCCTATCTTTCCGGTAAGCGCCTGTTTTTCATGGATGTTTCGTTTCGTATGAATAGACTATATATTCATTTCAAGGTATGATGCACGTGAAATAGGAAAATATCAAGTGTTCATGAGAGATGTGACACAAATGAGAGTTGCCGAGTAGTATAACTTTTTATGCTCTTCATATAGGTGAAATGACAGAGATATTATACTATTTTTATGTATTATTAGTAGTAGTTGAATATGTTAGTAGGAGAATATGTTTTACCACCACATGTAATTCCGAAATTTCTGCTGCGCTTTCAATGATTGTAGAGTTGTTGTGGTGCAGAGTTGCTTGCTGATATTCAGTGATAGCTGTTAAAACTATAGACTTTCTGCTGGGATATCAATTAGATTTTCAATCTGATTATCTTCGACTACGTTTTCACCATCGTAGGGAGTTTTTAGCGCATTTTCTTTGAGATCATATCTGTTAAATAAGGATATGTATGGTATTACCACTCCTTGCTGTTCATCGCAAAAATAGTTCGATTATTAGAATTTCTTTATGGTATTGTCTAGGTTCTTGGCATAAGGTTTCGGTGCTGCCTTAGTAGCTAAGAGTAAATATTGTCTAAGTAAAGATTTGGTGTCTCTAAAATCGTGGTGATATATTATTTCTTCCTAAATGAACTATATTAACCGGCTTTATACACAGAACAAAAAACGCAGCAGAAAACCACATTAATATGTAGTTTTCCTGGTGGCTGTGCTAAATTATTTTCTTAAAGGATATGTACGCCTGAGTAGCCAATACCGAATACTAAGCTCCATATTTCAATCAAAAGTTAAGATATTCGCTTGTTATACTAGTTTTTTTTTCTGCTTTTCTGTTGTTTCCATCTGATCCTTTTTTTTAATATAGATAAAAAATAATCAAGGTAAGACACCCACGTTCCAACCAGAAGGTCCTCGGTTCAATACCAGGCTAGACCATCTGAAAAAAAAGAAAAAGTTGTTTTCAACGGCGGTATCACCTCATAACATTAGCTAGTAACTGGTTATGAGTATTACTACTATTGAAAACTTCTCTAGTGCATTTACCGTTCGGAGCCGGAGTTAAACTGTACAATGAGTTTGAAAATAGAATCAGGTGCAGCTCATTGATTGAGAGAAGTCCACTGTGTTCCTTCATGGATATTGCAATATAGAAAAATTACCGTAGATAAATGTTTTATATTCTATATACTTTAATTTAATATTTTGAAAAAAATATTTTATATTTATATTTTATGCATATATCTCCAGCTAAATTGTTTTTACTACGAGAGGATAATAAACAAACTTCGTTCAAAGCAGAGAAGATTGACAAAGTATACGATAACCATTCTTTAACCTTCATAAGGTCATAAAATATATGAACGGTCCTAAATATATTAACGGTCTTCGGATCAGAGAAGGAGTACATTGATTTCTGAGTGTTAGCCAGTAGTATAGGTATATGCTCGTTAGATAATACCGCTTAGTCCCCGCTTAGACGTTTTAGAATGCCTTATTTTTTACCTATTAAGCCAAAAGTCGGATAAATGTACAATTGACGCGTTTATAGAAACCTCGGATAAATGCACAGAAGATGCATTTCAAAGGAAAAATATATTTAATTTTTCTTCTTCTGGCAACCAAAAAAAAAAAAAAAAATCACAACAGCTTTTAACTTCAATATTACTGTTTATTGCGCTTAAATTTCTAAATAAAAAATTCAATTAATTCAACCGCTGATACATTGGCGAACATTTTTTTGCAAGCCATGTGTATGTATTCGTATGCGTAAAAGATAAAAATAACCATATATAAGTACATAATGTTTACAAACAAATTTACCATAATAATACCATAATAATAAAAAAATCTTATTCTTAAAATATTTTTCACTTACCATACATAGAAAAAAATGCGTAATTCAAAACTTAACAAATGTGTAGTTTTTCTGAACATTTATTATGTTTTCTGCACCCTGAATGTTTATAGTAGAAAATAAAAAATCGTTCAGTTTCGAATGAAACGTACATTCAGTTTCGAAATATGTAAAATTGAGGTTGACTGAGAATGAACGTGCGTTCAGAAATTTACTACGTTCGTTCAGTTTAAATATTACTAAATGTATATTCAACAAATGACAACACATAGTTTAAGTAAACTAAACAAATAATCCAGAATTACCTAAGCGCATTCAACATCTTTATCACTAAATGCGTTTTGTGATTTCAAGAAAAGAATTCTTTTATTATTTTTATTTCTTTTTTTTCAATAAGACCAGCACTCAGGGGATAAACTCTACTCATTCAGTGCATTCTTCTGGTACTAGGAAAATGGGTTGTGGGAAGGAGGATAGATAGAGTAGTGTCGGTGGACGTTCGATTTAAATTTGCTCTTGTCGTAAGTGGCAGGAAACACATTCACAGGAAGATTGTTCCACGAGCGAAAAGTGCGACCAAAGAACGAATTCTCCCTATAACGCGTTGTGCGAATTACTGGACAATCAACTACAAAGGGATAAGCTCTACGAGAAATACGAATACTACGTAAAAATATACGATTACTAGGAATTAGTTCCTTAATTTTGTCAGAACACATTGCGTTATAGAACCGATAGAACAATGAAACACACGCCACATTGCGACGATGGTCTAATGAATCGTTGTTGGCTACCCTACCGTCATTAATAAGAACCTTCGCCCTCTTTTGTAGGCGGTCGAGAAGCTCCAAAATAGACTTTGAAGCAGCGGCCCATACATGGGAGTTGCTTTCCAATTTGTGTCGGATATAGGTCTTGTAAATATTAAGGAGAACAGATGGAGTGAAGTAATTTTTACATCGCCTTAAGAAGCCGAGACACTTAAACGCTTCTTTCGACACTCGAAATATGTGCTCGTTCCAACGAACGTCACAATGGATTCTCATGCCCAGAACATCAAGAGCATCTGATTTCTCAATATCTAAATTACCCATAAATACAAATGACAACACACCACCATGTCTGTGTGTCAGAAAGCAACATTGGGTCTTGCGACCATTAAAGTCGACCTTGTTCGCGCGACCACACTCAGAGAATATCGACAGGTCGTTTGTAAGTGTGTCGTTCATATTCCGCCTTATCGCCCCAAAAAGAGAAGTGACTACCGACACCAAAGGCAATAAGTTTGGATATGAGAGCCTCGTGCCATCGCTGTCAAACGCCTTAGAAATATCCAGGGCCACAAACTTACTCTCACCAAATCTATGAATGAACCTGTTCCACACTTCAGAGATTAACGCCAGCACCAGCAGAGCGTTGGAATTGTTGGACTCTAAATATTTCACAAGGTGATGATTAATCATACTCTTCATAACTTTGGAAAGTGCCGAACAAACTGCTATTGGACGGTAGTTTTCAGGGTTACTACCCTTTTCGCCTCACCCTTTTTAGGGATTGACGTTACATTGACAGTCTCCCAGCTAGATGGAAAAATACCCCCACAACAAGATGCACTGAAACGATTAGCCAATAGACACGCAAGCGTCGAAGACCACTGCTTCAGGACTAGTGCTGGAATTCCATCCGCCCCAGAAGACTTATTAACCTCGAGATTTGCAAGAACCATTTTAACTGCACGGGCTAGTTTTATTATATTGACAACCATTTCGGCAATGGCATTCACGTTAGAATCAAGGAAACAAAGTTTCCAATTCAAATACCCATAGAAATCGTTAAGCTCAGCCCAACGAGCTTTCGCGTAATTGAAAACCAAGCGCTTCGTAGATGTATGTGAAGCGTTGCGAAGAGTGGAGAGCGGGAAAGTGATCCGATTTCCGAGAGGTGCAAGGTACTCAACTACATACTTTTCAGGGTGTGTAGTGAGGAAAAGATCGAGGGTGTTATTTTGTTGCCCATCTACGCACGATATGTGAGTAGGTTCATTCACTAATTGCGCAAGGTGGCTGTGCGCAGCAAACAGCTCCACGCATTGGCCTTCTGGAGTTGTGCCAGAATGGAGTAGCCAAGACGAATTATGAACATTGAAATGACCAGCAACAACAATTTCACTGTTCGGGTAATTCGCAAGGATACTCGATATTAAATCGGAAAGACAGTCAAAGCCAGATATGGAAACCTCTCTTCCCTCGTTGGGGCTTCTATACAGTTTAAAGAACCAATATATAAATTAATTTCGTTAAAATAAATAGCTTCTAACATAATACAAACAGTTACGTTCACACTCCGTCAAAAAACTGTGAATTGGATAATATTTTCATATTGAAATCTTTAAAACAAATATGTATACCCAATAAACATTTTTCTAACAAAACAATGTCCTGATAGAAATCAAAGTTATTATTCGCCTATATAGATATGTATAGACAGTTGGTTTCTTTATTTCTTTATTCTTTGTCGCATATGAAACACTGGTGTCTAATATGCTTAAAACAAGTTTCTTTAAAATCAAATAACTTTCTTAAAACCAACACCAACTAAAAATTTATAGATAGAACTTTATTTCGTCTGAAGTTTTTGACTAATCACGAAAATTAAAACGTTAAATTGAATTTTGTTTTTGTGCAAATTGAATAGTTTGCAGCAAAAAGAAATCGTTTTCAATTTAAGAATTTACATTTGTATTAGCTCCTTAACTATGCATTTTCTCAATCCAGGGATTATCGGCCATTTAATCATATTAGTACACATTTGTCCCTAGAAATTTGTATTTGTCTACATTCATTTTTTTCTTTTTAGTGATATTTAAAATAACATTTATTAGTTCAGATTCTCGAAATCTTTTGCGTACCAGTCTAGTAGGTGAAAGAATTAAAATAGCTTTTGTTTGGATACAAAATTTACATGTAAGTCCATATATTAGATTCGATTTAATAATTTTTAAAATTGTTTGTTTCGGTAACTTCTGAAATGTGTGTAGCTGTGTTAAAAAAATGCTTAAATTTGATAAAAAGTATTTGTACGATGTTGCATTCAGGTTTTTTGAATAAAACGAACGCTGCAAACAAAACATTTTACATTTTTATATGAAATAATTGGCTTAATATTTCATTCTGTTTCTCTGAATGCCACAGTACAGGACAAAGGTTAGAAAAATTCTAAACAAAACATTCAATTCATATATGAAGGAGCATACTTTATTCGTTCAGTAGTATTTAAAATTAATTTTTGATTACTGAGCATTTATATTCAATAACTAAATATGCGTTCGGTGTTATAAGTTTTGAACGCAACTCTAACGGAACGCAGTAGATCTGCCTATAAACATTCAATCTAAGATTTTTAAAATATTTTCATTAACACATTTTGTCTTTTCTGTGTAGCTTTCTACTTTCAACATATTTGACTTTCATTTTAATCTTTAAAATGTAAAATTTATATTCTAGGAATTTACTTATTACTTCTTGAACATAAAAGAAAAAAAAATTTCCATTTATTTCATCCATTGTAGGAAAAAATTTGTTCGCTAATTTTTTTCAAAATTAGGTACCTGCATTTAATTTCGAATAAAATCAGCACTAGCCAATCGATTTTCATGACTTATAGCTTATTTTTTTCTCAACATTTAAAGCTTTAATCTGCATTTTTTATATGCAAAATTTTCATCCTGAAAAATTTTGTATAACATTTTGAAAAAAGGATTGTTCTAATTTTGTGCGAAAAAAAAAAAATTTTTTTCGCAGCTAATTTACGAATAACTCCGAAAATGTGGAAAATACAAAAAAAAAAAATGTATGAAGTTGATTTATAGCAAATTTTGTTCCTAAACATTTGGTGGTGCTGGCATTAAAATCGGTCAAGTCGGTTCAACTTATGATGAAATATATTGACATAACTACCATATTTTGGGCGAAGAATTTGCCACGACCAAAAAAGAACTTTAATTCAGCGCATCAGAATCATTATATATCATATAGTTTTATTTAAATTCGAGAATATTTTTTGTTTTTTGTAGACCAGTGTTATTAACTAAAATTTAGTTGTTCGTAAACTGTTGATCACATAGAAGTATATGGTATGTATGTATATAAAAATGAAAATACTGACTTAACAAATGTCAGTAACGTCTTATCTAAATACTCATTGAAGAAAGAATAATCAATAAGAAAAAGAAAACTAGTTGTTTCAAATTTATGATTTGTTGTTTTTTTTTTTTTTTTTTTTGCTTAAATATTTAACAGGGTCGAAAAACTCGGAAATATGTTGCCATTAGGCACAACCAACAGCAAATGAAGCCGTTTTTCTTTTAATTTCATACAACTACAAGTGCAAAAGGGGCTCAAATCCTTTTGGTAAAATTTAATTATATATGTATATGTATATACGAGTATTAAAAAGAAACGATAACAAATATATAAATACTAAAACTATAAGGAAAAAATATATTTCGTAAAAAGAAACGAAATGAAAATGAATTATAAATAAATAAAAAGGAACTTGAAATAAAAACTGCAAAAACTAATTTTCTCTTATAATTGGTAGATTGGTAATTCAAGCAAAAAATTAGGTCAACACCAACTGTATGTTTTTATATTCATAGAATTTTAATTTGGTATGCATTCTTGAGCCTAAATGTTGTTAATGCTTGCTACCTACTTTCTATTTATAAGTATAAAGACATATTTTTGCTACATCCTCCCATATATTTATTTACAAAAATAAATAAGGAAATTTTAGCTAAAACTTAAAATTAAATTCTATTTTGTATTCCCTTCTTTGTTCCTATTATATATTCTTTTTTAATATTCTCTTAAAGCAAAAAAACATCTAATCTAATTAGCTTGAATGTTTTTGAATTTACAATTTTCTTTGAAATAATTTAATGGACTACAAGTATGATAAGCTTAAAGCGTAAAATATTTAAAAAATTATATAATAATAAATAATTGTATGATAGCTATTAACAATTAAGTCGTACATACATAACAATTACCTCGTATACTAGAGCTATGGTCGCCTTACTTCAAAAATCATCAGCATTTCAAATTCTATGGATAACTTTTTTTTAGAATTTTTTTTTTTCTAAAATGTGAGATTTTTAAAGTGGCTGCTTCATACATCTTATGATAACTTTGAAATGACTTATTCGATTTCGTTACGCCGTATGTTAAGAAATTCCAAATTATACCTTTCTATTCCCCTTAATCGGCTCTTGGCACAGTTACAGGTCATGGCGGTGCTGGTTAGGGTGAACAGAAAGGTTTCATGGTGGAATGAGCAGGCTGGAAAGCCTAGGAAAAATGTACGTAAGCTTTTCACAAGTGTCAAGGGCACTGAACAACGAAAGGAATATAGACCGACCTTTCTCTATATAATACTGAGATTAAGAGGTTTAAGCATAGATCGTGGAGGCGATACTCTGAGGATATTTCGGAGACTCCGGTAGCGGCTAGGTTCCAACGTGCCTTGGCGAAGGAACACACTAATGGCATTAGCCTGAGGCCAGATGGGTCTTATACGAAGGACCACATTGAAACGCTTCCAGCTTACTTTCCCGGCTCTACACAACCAGTTGCGACAAGAGAATCGGCTTACTCGTACCATACGAGTACGGTGAGTAGACGGTTCTGAAGTCTGTCTGAGAGTCCGGCTAAAGTCAAGTGGAGGGTAATCTCCTGGAAACTGCTCTTCTGGACTGATCGGACATTAATATTTTAATTTGGCAGCTTTTAGTATGTCCTTTTTATGGTCTACGTACTTAATGCTTTACACTTATACAGGATGATAAAGATTTACATCTTAAAGATATTTAAGATATTTATATATAAGAATATTTCTTCTCTCATTGTCGTGTATGTTTTTGAAAGACATATTCAAGCTTACGCAACCCAATGAACACATCATTCGAAGCATGCTTTTGCTTTGCAGTAATACGCTATTGTCTTTTCTACAATGTATGATACAAGTGTGGCGTCCTCGGTGAATATAAATGTTTAACAACGGTGAGATGCCTCTTTTGTTTTTGCACATTGTGCAGACCATTGTTAGCCCTTGTGGCAATTTTTGAGCCGGGTTCGTAAGACAAAAAAAGTTTGTCTAGTGCTATATTATGACCTTTGAAATGAAAGAGTGAAGAATGATCTAAGAAATGTCTGCAAGAGTGTGACAATAATAAACGCAAGGATAACTAAAACGATACGCATCAATGCATTAGCAGCACAAACTTTCCTTCTTCAACACCATAGATGGAAGTTATAACATATTTGTGTATCTGGGATGTACAATTGCCACAACAAGAGTTTTATCCCGAGACATAAAGTACAGACTAGACAAGGCGAGAAACGCATTTAATTTTCTAAGCCCCGTATGGCCTTTTTAATATCTATCGACTAACACAAAGATTAGAACATTTAACTCCAGCCCTAAATCTATGCTATTCTCTGTTAGCGAATCTTAGTTTGCTGCATCAGAAGACACCAAGACTATTTAAAATCTTAAAAAAAGTAAATCTTAGTCAAAAGTTGCCTTCGTAAAAACCTTCGTGTATTTTGGCCTGAAAGAAATGGAAATGAAATGGCGTTGGATTGGGCACACATCAGGAAACCACCAGACGGCATTACCAGAATGATCATTGATTGAAACCTCCAGAAACATACATACATACATATATACATACATACATGAAAAAGGCTGGTCGTTTTCGAAATCAGAGCTTCAGAACACAGTTGGAATGAGATATGGCAGATGAAAAAGACAATTGGAACAACCTAAATACGATCGGACTTTCCAAACGTAGCACATTTTAAAGCAAGCCAATGGTAAAAATTTAGTTACTATTTTTTGCCCAAACTTGCATCGTTTGCGAAAACCAAGCAGATGCCCGTCAACAATTACACATTCAGATAGGTTGAAATAATCAGACAATAGTTCACACCATTTGTGAAATATTAGACAGATATTCAGTGAGTAAAAATTTCTGCCATTAGTGCAAAGTACATAGAGATTCTATATGTACTATATGTAAAAAAACACACAAGGTTAACTAATATAACTTTTAAAACATCGCATTATAAAAAAATGTTTTTCATTCATTTAATGCACAGAGCGTTGCCCCATAGACAATAATCTAAAAATGGTAAAATATATATATCTTTTGAAAGGTAATAATTCGATGAAAAAGCTAAAAAAACATTTTTTTTTTTCGGCTACTTCTCTTTATTGGCGCAAGATGGTGCTAAACTCAACTAATTTGTAATAAAACACACATACTATGTAAGAAATTTATTTTAGGTACATCGGCAAAATAGCTGTAAAAGCTCTATTTGTTTAAGAAATTTTTATAAGTTAGGTTTTTTTATTTTGCAATATTATAAACAAAATATAAAAGAAAACTTTGTTTTGTTTGCGTACTTATTTAAATAAAAAGCTTAAATTTACCAAACTTTTAATGAGTATTAAAAAAGTATATGAAAATAGAAATTTTTTTTACAGATTTATTTTATTTGAAACTATATAATATGTTCTATCTTAAAAAAAACTAAAACCAACTTTGTCCTACAGCTTAAAAAATTTTTAAATCATAGAAATCCGTTATTTTCATAAATTTATATCATATATATATGTGGCCACATGGATGAGTATTTTAAGTCGACATAAGCACGAATTGAATATTTGCGTTAGGAGCTTTATAAAAGTTAAGGCGCATAAATATATATAATTAATTTTTAAAGCTTTCTTTTTGCCAATTTTATGCGCGTTTACTTTTTAGCTAAAGTTTTTTGAAATGATATTGAATTTGTCAAAACATCTTACGTACATATAGTATTTCTCATTTCTCATTTATTTTATAAATTGACTAAAACTTAAATTGACTAAAACTTAATAATTTTACGTTATTATTCCTTTTTAAGTTTCGATAAACTATCTTAAAACCATTAAATAAGTAGATATTATCGTAGTAAAAGAACTTAAGTATACTTAAGGTACAGCAAAACGCCAAATTCAGTGTCAAAAAATCGCTTAAGTTATATAAGTCGTTGTATTCTCACTGTTTACAAAATTTTTTTACAACTTTTACATTTTTGGTTTTTCGTTGCCAATATGCCCCGTATTTTTATCAACTGTTTAAACAAATTTTTTTTAGTGATACCTGTGATGTTTAGATATAAATTAAAAATTATAGAAAATTTCAATTTACTGCGCTTGTTACATCGATGTTATATTGAAGATTGTTTATAAAAAATTTGAGCCCGTATGGTGGAAACTGTAACCATTTTTTAATATATTTTAGTTTAAAAATTGATAATGCGAGATTCGTTTGACGTCACACTAAATAAAACATCTTAGTTACGTCAATAGCATCATAACTTTTATCTTTTGTTGCTTTTCATATTTTAGTAACTCTTATTAACTTATTTACTGCGTAAAACTATAAGTTGGCGCCTTTTGTTAAAATTATAGTTAAATTTTATTAAAATTAATATTTGAAATTAAAATTATTAAAATTTAAAACTTGCAGCACAACATCGAATACTAGCCAGATCGCAATACATTTTAACCTATTTAAATCCACATTATGCAACAAACAAAAATACCTTGGATAACCGCTATATGTTTCTGATACCCTATGGTCGCCTAACTTCAGAAATCATCAGCATATCAAATTCCATGGATAAGTTTTTTTTAGAAGTTTTTTTTTATAAAATGTGAGATTTTTAAAGAGGCTGCTTCATACATCTTATGATAACTTTAAAACGGCTCATTGGATTTCGTTAAGCCGTATTTTAAAAAATTCCAAATTATACAACAAGTTTTAATCATTCTCACATAACATAACAAAAATGTTTTTTTTTTTTTAAGCTGTGTACTTTCACTTTATTGGGAATATAATATGTATTTACGAGCACCAATCGATTTTCATGAACCATGATTTATTTTATTTCTATTATATGCAACGTTATACATGAATACAGAAACTGATTAATATTTTCTGCGTTCTATTTTTTGTGAATTTTATATATATATATATATATATATATATATATATATATATATATATATATATATATATATATATATATATATATATATATATATAAACCACATATATATATATATATAAACAGTTTATATATATATATATATATATATATATATATATATATATATAAACTGTTTATATATATATATATATATATATGTGGTTTATATATATATATATATATATATATATATATAAAATTCACAGAAAATAGAACGCAGAAAATATTAATCAGTTTCTGTATTCATGTATAACGTTGCATATAATAGAAATAAAATAAATCATGGTTCATGAAAATCGATTGGTGCTCGTAAATACATATTATATTCCCAATAAAGTGAAAGTACACAGTTTAAAAAAAAAAAAAAAAACATTTTTGTTATAATTGCAGAAAATTCCACTGAGCTAATGGTGATATTTAAGAATTTTGAAAGAAAATATCGCTTATACGACACCCATTTACATACAACTACAAGAAAAAATTGTTATTTATTAATTAATATTGCCTCTTCCGGCTCAAGTTTTCTGACTAATTAGAACGCTAGTATCATTAGCATGCCAAGTGAATAAAATTAGCCAAGTTATCGTGATGTTTTAAAGCATTACTTTTTCTTAAGTAAACGCGAAAAAGAAAAATCAAAAAACAACAATCGTATGCAGTATTTTCTCCGATAACTGCAAACCAAATAATTTTAGTTTGGAAATAATTAATATTGCACTGATAAAAAGAAAAAGTATTTAAAAAAATAAATACATTTCTCAGCAAGTACCATAAAGAGGTAAAAAAAAAATGTCAAGAGGTAATACATGTTCAGTAGTTGAGACATCATTGAATGATGTATTTTATATTGGTAAATGCATTTGCAAAAAAACAATACCATGCTTCGTTAGACATGTTTAGCTACAGCTTTATTTTAAGACATTAGCTTTACTGATTAAAATGGGCAACCAATTATTATGGATTAAACCAAAGTCGGTCGTAAAAAATGAAAAGCAGGATTTCGTTCGTCGTATGCAAAACTATTTATGATTCAGCCTTACTAGTTCTTTTTTTTTTTGATGCCAGAAAAAATGATAACAAAGGCAGAAATTGGTGGAAAATACCATCCGAGAGTAGAAACGAGTCTCATACAGTGATTGTTAAAGAGTCGAGATGTACATAAAATTTGACGATGAGGACTCCAATACTAAACAGCAGCAATTACCGCTTACCAGCTTAATGGGAGTTTGCTGCGATGTTGAACTCACCATTAAATTCTAAGAAAGTTTGACGTTTTGTTGAGGAAACTCTTACATTGCTTTTTTTGTTTGCTGCACTTCAAAGGACTCCGGGTTCATTTGTTCAACGCTTAAGAAAAACTTACTATAAGTGGACCACGTACTGCTAGTGGGGCTTTGATGAAATTAATTCTGACCTGTGATTAATTTCTGATAAGCAAGCATTATTTTATCAACGCTTAGTGTAAGTCCCTTCAAATTAAGACAAACATTTTGTTGTAGGCTTTACCTGATTTTAAACCGATTTCATTGGACGCCAAATATAATAAAATCTTTCTACTGACTTCCTATATCTCTTTCGAATAGCCTACAGCTTTGGCTACAAGGTTCGTGTACAGAAGGTATAGCCACCAAAAACCGGGACATATTGTTTATTCTCGCAGGTTAACAACAGCCAGAAGACTCTTTCACCTATGCGTTGCAGCTCGTTTGCCTTCCACAAATTTAAAAATATTGGCTTACTTTATTATGAAAATTTATGTACCGTTGCATTTTAATATAAAATTTTATAATGCAGTAAGTAGTACATGGCAGTTCGTTCTATATAAGTTTATTAAGTCAACGCAATTTTTACCACAAAATATTCGAAAAATTGTAAACAAAACTATACAAAACAATACATATTTCGCCCTTCCGAAAAATATATTGTTAATAGTGCTTCTCGCCGAAAGGAAATCTGTTCGTTATAGAGCCATTAACAAAACTTTGTATTGTCGTGAAAAATTGTATCACTTAACTAAACTCAGGGATTATAAAAAGCATCTCATTAATTTTAATTGCTTACAGTAAATGGATTTAGCCGACTTAGTGTGCAGTTGCCAACGCATGTCGCACGATAAGCAATTTCTTGACTTTAGAAATCTAACCCAAAAACCACGAATGGATTGTAAAAAAGACTTTGGTTATGTTGTTTGTATTACGAAATAAAATATTAATTAAAAAAATTTTTGTTCTTACTGATTCTTCAATAACATTACAAACTTAAGTTTTTAGGTAAATTTTCTAAATAAAAGTCTCTAAAATATGGTTTGAATAGTTGAAGCAGAATTAAGACCAGCATTATTGAAAAATGTGGTATTTTTTGCATAAAATAATATTTCGCTCTTCTAACCTATTATTTGAAACCTAACTGATAGCTGCATCTTGTACTTTTTGAGAAAACAGCATTCAAGTCAACACACTGTTGTCAAATTTAAATGATTTTCCCCACTTTCCGAGATTCCATTATGTCTCTTTGATTTTATACCTACAGTTTCTTAGCCACGTTTTCTTAGAATTTATTGTAGATTACGTTTTCTCTATACGCCTATTTTCAAAAAATGCACCCAATATAATATCCAAAGAATATATAAAATATTATATAAATATATATTATTAAATATATGATGCAAAGAAATGTATGTATGCATGTGCTATTACCTATACGATATTATAAATTAAGAATGAAATTCGCATGCTTACCTTTTCAACCATAAAAAGAGTGTAAAACACAACAATTCTATATGTAGTAACTTGATAGAATAAAATATATATAAAAGCACTACAGCAGAATATAAAAATCATTTCATTCACACTTTTTCCAGAACTCAGTGTAATAAAAATGGTAGATTAATAAAAACAAGAAAAGAAAACAATGAGAATATTTTTCAATTTTCATAAATAACATTTTGATACCCCACACGAATATAAAAATGGTAAAAAAAAACCGATAAAAACAACACCAGCTACAGCAAGCGCTGAAACAAAGGAAAACCTGTTCCAAAGAAATTGGTATAATAAAGGGAAAATTGTATTCAGAAACAAAGTATAATAGAAAAAAAAAGAAAATGATTTTCAATTGGGAATCATTAAAAAAAAGCGAAGGAAAAGAAACTAAACCGAGAGGGTTGGATTTTTACAAATTGAGTGCAAAAATGGTAATAATTACAAGTATTCAAAGATTTAGTTGGCTTTTTATGTTTATATTGGGATTTATTTCAGTAACTCGATGGATTTTTAAAGCGAAACATGTAGCCATAATGTTGTTGTTTGATTTTTAAGAATAATAAACTTTACAGTTTATTCCTATCTTTTTTATATAATTGATTATAAAAAACTCATTCAGAAGAACAGAAGTATTTCGATTAGGGAGATCGAATGGTCATTATTCGCCTGCTCTTAACCGTTTTTTTTTGTTTTTTGGTTTTCCGAATACAAATTTTGCAAAATGTTCATTTTGTATTATTATTTTTTTATTATTATTTTAACACGAATAACCCGTAATACTATATATGAATATCTAACATTTATATATGTTTTTATTATTCATTATTTAAAACTTTTTTAACTTTATATATAAATATATGTACCTTGAACGTCTCATAAGGTTTTAACCATTTAAGAAGAAAGAAAATATACTCACTTAGGTGACAACTTTTTATATTCTCTAAATGAAAAAATTAAATTTATATGTATAATATTTGACAGCTAGAGGAGAATTAGCTAATGATCGGCTGTTTGACTGAACCTTGGCTCGATATCGCGCGCTATTCACCGTCACGGCATCTCCATGTTTATTTTGCAATAAGAACCGATGATTCCGCCTACGCGTAAACCGCACCAAACAGTCATTTTGAATTAACGTCTTAAGGATTAAGGATGTTTTTCCTCCTAATACGGCAATTTCCATTATATCATTTCGAAACTTAATGCTTTTGTTATCGGTAGTCACTTCTCTCGATTTATATCGAGTTTTCTCAGAGATCGCAAGGCTCTGTTCTTTCTCCTACTCTTTTTCTATTATTCCTTAACGACTTTCTTCTTCTCACTTCTAATCCTATCTACTCTTTTGCGAATGACAGCAATATTCTTTTGATCGTAGATCGAGCCTTTTCGAGGTTGGAGCGAGAAGGATGAATATGAACGACACACTCACAAGTGACCTAGTGAAGCTCTCCGAGTGGGGTCGTGCGAACAGGGTCGCAATGCACGCAAGACTCAATGTTGCTTTTTAACACACAGACGTGATGGTGTGCTCTTATCTGCGTCACTAGGTAATGTGGATACTGAGGAATCAGATTCTCTTGATGTTCTGGGCATGAGAATTCACTGTGATGTTCGCTGGAGTGGTCACATGTTTCAAGTATCGAAAAAAGGACTCAAGTGCCTTGGTTTTTTAAAAGGGTGTAAGAAATACTTCACTCCATCTGATCTCCTTAATATTTACAAGACCTAGATCCGACCCAAAATGGCATACAACTCTCATGTATGGGCCGTTGCTTCAAAGTCTATTTTAGAGCTTATCGACTGCGTACAGGAGAGGGCGAGGGTGCTCATCAATGACGGTAGAGTAGCTAACTCTATTGATTTATCGCAATGTGGCGTGTGTTTCATTGTTCTATCGGTACTATAACCGAATGTATATATGTATGTATTCATATATTTACATATATATTTACAGATGTGTTCTGAAATGTAATAATATTTTGAACGCTATAGAAAGTATAAGGCTTAATGTATTAAGTGTCTTGAATAACTAAGCTGTAGTAGCACATTGTTTTGTAGTGAAGATAACGTCTGTTAAGGGCCCCAATAGCCGAAAGTTGTTCTAGAGTAAGTACTTGATAGCGCCTACAATGTCTTGGCGGGATCAACAATGTATATGAAAGAAAATTTATCAATTTTATTGAATTAAGCAACAAAAATTGGAAAATATTTTATTCTAAGAAAAGAACCAGCCGGTTATATGCCTAATTTTAAAACGAAAACTGATTTTACCAAAACTATATTTAGTCTAACTATTTGAAAACCAGTTTTTTTAAAAAGTCAAATAAACTATTTGCCTAATTTCGATGCCTAAAAAAAAAGTTTAATTTAACTAAGTTAAAAATATGTGCTCGTACATATTAATGTTTTCATACACATTTATCTATTTATATACTTATTTATTTTATTATAAAGGGTCCGCCATCTAACGTTTTTTTTTCAACTAGTAACACTTAGCTCATGTCTGATTTGACAGATAATTAGTTTTATCCTTCCGCTGAACGAATATGGTTGTGTGTACGCTTGAACAACTTCGCTAAGTTGGCCTGCGATCGACTTACAGAAGATGCAGATTTTGCCAAAAAAAATCATCTTTTCAGACGCAGCTCATTTTGATCTTGGCGGGTATGTAAACAAGCAAAATTGTGGCATTTGGGGCACAAAAAACCCGCACGCATACATTGAAAAGCCGATACACCCAAAACGAGTCACTGTTTGGTGCGGATTTTGGTCCGGAGGCATAATTGGCCATTTTTCTTCGAAAATGAGTGGCCGTTACAGTCCATGGTGATTGTTATCGGGCCATGTTGAACGAATTTTTGTTCACAAAAATTGAAGAGGAGGATATTAGCAACATTTATTTTCAACAGGACGGCGCTACGTGCCACATAGCCGAAGCTATGCTCGTTGTATTGCGCCCAGCTGCACACAATCGATAATGTGCTTAAAAATTGGACCGATCGTGTAGGCTACTGCATGGCCAGCCGAGGCAGCCATTTGAATGAAATTATTTTCCAGTATTAATCAGAATGATTGTACTTTCAAATAAAAAAAAAAATTTGAGATAATATTCGGTAGTTTTTGTTTATAGCATTTTCAAAAAAAATAAAACATTTATTTGGCGGACCCTTTATCATCGTGAATACTCTTAACGTAATAAAAAAAAAAAAAATACCGCCGACATTTTGACTGATGGTTGTTTTAACACAGAAGTAACGTGGCCCATATATCGAAAGTTTAACTATTCCTCTTCTCAAGCGGAATATCGACGAGACGCTGACTAGAGTGCTGGCACGATGGGGCATTGGAAAATTTGGAAATAGAAAGGCTTGAACAGGTTCTTCAGGCTGAGTTTTCTGCAGTGCTGATGGCCGCAGAGGCGGTTATATGGCTGAACGTCAATAATGACATGATGTATTTTATTAAAATTCAAGCAAACAAGCCAGATGTGCAAGCAGACACTGCAACGCATGAACAGTCTTGCTGCTCTGCTTTGGGTTCGAGAGTATTGTGATATTGAGGAAAACGAGGTGGCCAACATAATATCTAAAGCAGGGTCTTCTTAAATATGCACGGGCCTTTACTTTACTCCAACACTGGAGATTAAGCAATGTTTATTTTATGTCTTTCATATCTGTGAAAAGCAGAATGTAGATCGAGGAAGATGCCTGCGTGCACCATTTCGAGCCAAACATGGATATTCTATAATAAACGAAAGACCCAAACTCTAATTAGACCTCCAAAAAAGGGACATTTCCCAAGATGTGGCAGTTAGCATACTGGGTACTGGCAATTGGGAAAACAAGAAAGATATCTCAGAATAGCCTGCAACATTTTGTGTAAAAGCTGTGACGATAGCAAAGAATCGGTGACTTATCTACTGTGTTAATGGCCGGCTCTGTGCAGAAGCAGGTTGGCAATATTTGGAGCTTCGAATATTGCTAACCTCAGCAGCAGGTAATCACAACTGGGGTTAGGCAGTTTCTTAACATCAGCTGATATTATATCAACGCTAGGGCTAACATTTCATGATCTCAGTGTTCTCTATTTTTCTGCATTCGTATCTCTGGAAACAAAATGACACAATGGTCCTAATTCGCCCACTCTTTCAGTCGTAATACCAAAAAATCTGCATTTTCTATGTACGGAGTAGATACAATCGATGTTGAACATATAATAGCAACGAAGTTGTTAGAAACTTCCAATATTACCGTTCTCAAGATATATAAACAAATATCATTATTTATATGTATATTTATTTATTTTTAAGTATGAGAGATAGACACCGCGCCCACTTATCCAATTTCACCTATTTGTTCACTGATGATGTAAATCGTAAATAAAGTCATTTAGACAAAATTCAAATGCTTAAAATTTTTTCGTTTTAACCCATTAACCGCCAAAAAGAGACCAGCAGTGATCTTTTTCGAAACCTTTATTTTTTTTATTCTTAAGAAACTAAATAAACAAAAATAAAAAAAAAAAAATAAAAAAATCATAAGGTAAGGTACAGCGGCGGCTTACCCAAATGTGTACAATGGTATTCCAAAGAGAAATTATTTCTTATTATAAACTGGAATCCACTTCAATCACGTTCAATTGGGTACAGAAGAGCTACAGAAGAGCTAAATAAGCAAAACTTATCATGTATGGATGGTGCCACGTTCAGTACCCTTACCTTTTTGTTGATGAACTATATTAGCAATGAATTTATTTAGACGAAGCTTAAAGACTTCCACGATTACCGTTGTCAAGAAATACAAAAGTCAATATTTACTATGTACAGTGGCTTCAGCACACCCTTTTTTTCTCATAGATAAGTTCTCTAAACGTCAAAAGTATAATAAATATGTATACAGATTTTTCACGGTCTTATTTATACTGTTACGAAAATAAAAATACAACACTGCATTGTGGGATTTTGGTATATGTCAATTTGGCAGCATTGCTACATCGACTATCTTTACGTTACATTTGAATTAGCCGATATGGATGGTCGATATTCCCTGAACCTTCTAAAAAGCAGCAATTAGGTATATAAAGTGCTGTTTTACCAACATGTCAGTTAGTTATCGCTTGGCTATCGTAAGATAAAGACGTGTTAGAGCGGAAATAAAAGTGTTGCATAAGCGAATATTAAGTTGTTGTAAATTGTGTAAAAGTTATTGTATAGTGAATAAAAATATAACAGTAAAACAACAAAATAAAATGGTGTTTATTTTATTTTAATGCAATTTAAACGAACTCGAACTTTTTATAAAGTTAAAACGTAACAATACCTTTGATATTTATCTATAATAATAACAAAACCAGCAATTAATTTATTTCTTTTTAAATAAAATATCTTACTTTTTTAAATGGCTAAATTAAGCGTAATTATTTGTTTAATATATAATATTGTTACGAAAATAAAAGTGTTTAAAGAAAAGATACACAACATTAGTACATTTGGAGCTATAAAATTTCATTGTGAGACTTTAGTCTATTGGTTTCTGTCAAGGCTGTATCACCTGACAATATCATAATTATTTGTGTTATTAAAAATGTTACCAATTGCGTATTGAACGGTGTTACTAGGTTAATTTTTGTGCTATGATCTTTCATTTTAAGTTAACAGACATAAATAGTAAGTTGTAGTACATACAAGAACATTCGAAATTAGTACCAATTCTATATAAAGGGCGATGCCCTATGCTTAGTTCAGTCTTAACATATCTTAGCGCAGTATGTACTTTTAAATGTACATTTATTTTTAATTTTTTCATATTTTTATTAAATGATTAACTCTTTCAAATATTTTATATCATGTGCACGTATTTAAGATATTGGCTTTTTGATGATTTGCTTTATTAAATACATATATTTAAGTTGAAGAAAAATCATAATAATATGTACGTAGGTATGTATGTATATGAATTAAAATAAATAGAAAATATTTGAATATTTTGCTTGACTATATTGGTAATGTTTGTTCGAGTGCGTTAAGAGGTAAGTTTCTTTCAATGTACAGATCTAATGCAGCTATTTGTGCATTTCCTGTTTCCGTTTTCTGCTGCAATATAAGCAGCTTGATTTAAGTTAATCTTTTTATATGTGTATATGTGTGCAAATTTACGTGAATTTTTTTTTAATATTTTTTCTCAAGGAAAGCATTCCAATGCAAATACTGGTGTAAACCAATGAGTTGCTTAATACATGCAAATATCCTGTTTAGAAGAATATGTTTATTCCTGAATAATATACAGACAGCTCATGCATGGGAATTATTAAAATATCAACAGAATGAAAAAAATGGAGTAGAAAAGAAACTTAAGAAATATACATACGTATACATACATCTATTGAGAAAAATTATATAAAAGTACACTATAGAAATATGCAATTAATAATAAAATATGTATGTATGTATGTATGTATATAAGATCATACGAATATAAATTGAATAGAGAGAGGTGGAACTCATCACTTGGGATCTTTAATAGAAGCAAATGAACTAAGATTGAATTGAAAGGACAACTAAGACGATAGCCACATGATGTAATATATATTTATATGTATTATAAAGTTCTCTGTAAGCTTATTTGTTTGTTTGTCATTAAACGACTGAACCGATTTTGTTGACATTTGTTTTTTTTTTAAATTTGGATCTGGGGAATGTTAAATTCAGGGGGAAACGGACTAAATTATATCCGTTAAGGAGTTTGCATACCATTTAGCTCCTAATTAAAATGTTTTTTATTTGTCAAATTTTGTTGAAATTTGAAATACAGTAAAGTCAGTGTAAATCTTTCAAAAGTGGACTCAAACTTGAAAAATAAGTGACTTTTCTTTTAAAACCGAAATTTTTGACTTTTCTGAAACAATTTTTTTTACTTACATTCCGATTTTGATAATATTTGGAGCACATGTGAGAGATCTAGCTAACGAAAGTGTTATAGGTTATGATGTTTTTAAAATTTGAACCTGGGGGAGGTTAAAATTGGGGAAACGGGCAAAATTAGGTCGTATGAGAATTCTGTATATTTAGTTTGTTTATGAGTTCATTACGTGTAAACGACTAAATCGATTTTGTTGAAATTAGGAACACAAATATATAGATCTAGCTAATGAAAATGCAATAGGGTTATGTTTTCAAAATTATATCTCGATGAAGTTATAATGAGTGAAAACGATCAAAATTAATGATTTTCCTTTTGTAATTGCACGCATTTTTTAGACAAAGTTTTTTGTTTGCAGGTATTGCATAAAAGTACATTTTGAAAAGATACACTTTGAGAAGCTAAGAAGGATAAGAGAAGAATTTTGGTTCATAGCCCTTTCCCACGCAACACGTGGTATTACGTACATAATTCCCGTGACATCACAAATGGGACAAGGGGGACTTCTTTCAATCAGTGAGCTGCACCCGATTCTATTTTAAACTCCTTGAAAGAGACCTGCAATTTGACGCCGGCTCCGAACGGCATATGCATTAGTTAGAGAAGTGTTTCATAGCATAAATACTCATAACCAGTCGCTAGCAGTGCTATGAGGTGGTACCGCTTGATGGTCTGGTCTGGTATTGAACCGAGGACCTATTTGTTGGTAGGCGGGTGTCTTACCTGCTATACCACAGCGGCACACAATATTGAAATTCTCGTAGAACTCTTCTCAAAACAAATTTCCTTAAACACGTTGTATTACAGTATATATATCTTGGGAGCTATAAAATATAGAGTTGTTAAACTTTTCACATTCTATTGCCAAGTTACACATTATGATCCTAAATTCACTTTGCGGGCATTTTCTTTGTCGAGGCAACCAGGTAGCAAAAAAAACGTTTAGGATCGAGAAAGATGGCATTTATAGATCATTTATAGATTTCAGGGTAAAATCAAATGGGTAAAGCTAGTAAAGTTATATAAATTTATTATTATTAATTATCAGAAAAACAAAAGGAAGTATAAAGCCGAACAAAAATGCAGTTTTCTAAACACTTATTACTGCACCCTAAATGTAGAAAATTAAATAAAACGTACGGTTTTGAGTGAAAATTGCATACAGTTTCCAAATATGTAAAGTTCAGCTTTCGTTAAAATAAACGCGCGTTCAGAAATATACTGGATAAATTCCAAATTTTGTGTTGAAGTTTTAAAAAATACTGACATTTGATTAAAAGTGCTCTTACGATGTTGCATTCAGGATTTAAAAATGAAGCGATCAGAGTTTTATTTTTCTTTTTTTCTTTTTATGTTGAACGAAATATTTTATATTTTCTATGAAAAAATTTACTGAATATTTCATTCTGTTTTTCTGAATAATAGTTCAGGACAAAAATAATTGCAACAAGTCCTTTAATACATATATGGATGAGCGTACTTCTTTCGTTCAGTAGAATTATAAATTCATATTTGGCTGCTGAACTTTTGTACTCCGAAACCAAATATGTTTCAAGTATTCAGTAGATCAAGTATTCAGTTTTAAGTTTTTTAAATGTTGTGTTTGACTTGTTTGGTTTTTTCTGTGTACAGTATATAACCTCCTTTGAATAAGAAATGACTTCTTAAATCAATTGGAAGGAAAATAATCAAGGGACATCGGATTACATAATTTTGAAGGCTAAGAAGCAGGTCAATATTATTGCCAAAATTAAGTTTCAATTACTTGGTGTTTTTATTAGATATACGGCACTTAGCACTTACAATCATAAACACAGGGGACTAAGGTCAATACGTTCAACTCCCTACGTAAAATTATCTTTCCTCTATGGATGTAATTTCTGGAATCTAACATTACGCAATCCAATGCTATCTAGGCATTCATCAATCATTGTCTTCGAAGGACAACATCCAATTCACAAGTAGATTCTCGATAGCAAATGGCGCTGGATAGGTCTTAAGCATCGAAGACTACATGAAAAGTTGAAAAAACGAGCGAGAGGTCGTTCACTGCATGCCTGGAGATGAAAAATTGAACTCGAAATCAATCAAACTGGTCAAGATTGGAAAAAAAACCACACAAAATGCTCCAAACAGTATCGAATAAAACGAGTTTATTGTGGCACTTTGTTTTTCTTAGGAACAATAAGATAGGAACAATAAATACACGCCAACAAACACAGCTGTAAGATATTTACCTTCAATTTGACAATTTTGTAATGAAAAAAATTCAAAAATTTAACTGATCGATGGAAAAGTTTTTAAACTAACCATTGATTCGATTTAAATAAATTATGAATCCAGAATCATTAATAAAAAAATATTGCTATTGAAAAAATATTAAAATGAGACAAATGACCCTTGCCTGTTTTACTTACTTGCCTGTCAACTAATTAAAACCGCTGATGTTGGCGAATGTGTATCAGACTGTTGACGTTTATGAATGTACACATTTAATATAAACAACAAATTCATAGTGTCATTTGAAGTGTTTTTATTTTTAAGAAACAAAACAGAAACAAATGCAAAAAAACAAAAATAGGATATAAACGAGAACAAAAAAGCAACAAGTTTAACTCAATTTCTATACTACTTATAAAGGGAACCCCAAATTCGGAACTAATTTCATAAAATATATCTAACATATGTATGTACGCATATATGCATGAGTTTTAACTGTTACGAAAGCCAAAATTATATTTTATTTAGATAGAGTAGAAAAATAAAAAAGGGGTTAATGTTTTGGGATGTTGGCGGAATCGAGTGTTGTTATTCCGAGTACAGTTTACATACATATGTCTATGTTTCTTTTCAGTACACTTTACTCTATATTTTATTTTTTCTTAACGACAATTTTACATGCTTTATGATATTTTAACTTTAAACCTATTTCTTACCTTAGCCTTTAACACCACAGTGTTACAACACATAAAATTCTACATGTTTCCGCTGCTACTTAGCTAAGAATATAGAAAAAAAAACGGCAACTACAAAACACTAAAGTGCATTAAATATATGAAATATGTAGTAATCTAAAGTATTACAAAAATGTGACATTTTATATGCGTACGGAGAGTGGAATTTCTTCTTTTTTTATTTAATCCTGAAGACTCAAATACTATAAACAATATTTCAAAAATATGGTACATTCATACGATTTAAAAATGTAGCCACACATATTTTATTTCTGTTCTTGTAAAATAGTCTATATGGTTTATAATATGCTGATATTGTATTTGAAATATGAATGTTATAAAAGACATTAATGGACATGTTACATTTCAATACCATATACATATGTATGTATATATGTACATACATGCATATTTATAAAAAATAAATAAGAAAAATAAATTGAGAAAAAGGAAAGAAAAAACAAAACCTATTTCTATTTGATTTAATTTTTTTCCTTTCTGATAGAAATAATTACAACAGGAAACAGCATGTGTCAGAGTGCCTCGCCGGTGCAGGAGTAATACATCTATTACTAAAAAAAATTTATATCCAATTGTCCCTAAAAGAATAAAAGAGCTGACGGTGCTACTATTGGACAATATAAAATATGTGAACATTATTGTGATGACACATTTTTGGAAGATAACCCAGTGATATTTTTATTTATACATAGTATATTGTATATTGAGAAATAACATATCATATCACATTGTCACATTATTTCGATCGACTTTAGAGTAAATGTTAAATTGGAATGGAATGAATAATGAGGGAAACTTAATTGACATTAGTAATGCAAAAAGGTTATTTAATTTCAAAAATATTCATTTAAACTAATTTTTTTATGTTTCAGCAACGGTACCAAATTTGATAAAATCAATCTTTCGGAAGATATCAGTAGTTCTTGGGTAGGCTAAACTATGTTTAAATTATGTTCGTATAAATTATTTATTTTATTATTTCGTATAAATTATTTACTGATAAAATGAATGTGGTATGTGTGTACGTAGATACATACACCTCTAAAGCACTCTTTGAAGAAACTTCTGAATTTAGAGACTAACACATTAAATAATTTCGACTTCAGCACTTCGTAAAACTTCACGCGCCATAACAAAGACGTACTTCTTAAATCGTTTGCTTCTAATGTCAGATCCATTTATAGAGTGCGCCAACTTGGACTGACTGACTGATTTGATTTGATTTGATTCTTTTTTATTTTTATAATTTAAAATTTTTTTTCTTTTTTTGTGGGTAATAAAAAATCAAACTCAACTAAAGAACGTGTAAAAATTATTCAATTTTATTATGTTTCCGACCGTACGATCTATTGTGGCAACAGAGAGTAAATACCGTCAACATTTTAATACTGCAGTTCCAGGTGTAAACATGAAAAGAAGAAGGTAATGAACCAAAGAAGAATTGTCACAAGGACGTGTTCAAACTGTAGAAGATGTAGGTGCTGTACGAGAAAGTCTCCACACGTGGTATTCAATTGTGAACCTCCAGAACATTGCTACGGCACATTCTAAAAGTTGATCTGAAAATTTTTCCTTAAAAAGCCTAGTACTCTGTTCAAATTTGTAGAAGATGTTTAGCAACATTCCTTTTTTCGTACGAAAAAATTTACACGCAACCAGTGTAGTCATTTAACAATTTATCAAAATTTGTCGTTTTTATGCCCTATAATATACTACATAGTTTTACATTTGTAAACAAAAACCATATGTTTTCTCCAATAACATAACAAATAATATTTAGTAGGGACATAAATATTTCTTCACATAAAAAAATAATATATATTTTTGGATTTTTTTAAGATGACCTTACAAAGTGCAGTAAAATTTTTTCATCAATAAGAAATTTTTTTCTGTGGTTAAAAATCCCTATAAAAACGACACGATTCACATTTTCTGACCACTCCATGGGATTAGCTTTGATTAGCCATATAATAAAAGACTATATGTATTCTATGTGTTAGCAGTATTTACGTCCTAAAATTTATAACGAAATAAGTGAGTCTCATGTTACTTCGTAGTTGAAAAAAATGTTGCTAGAAATTTGTAGCAGTTGAAAAATAATGTTGACATATACATATCACATGTTTTTCGTAAAAAGAACAGAGTACTGCTTTCTCAACATAATTTCAGAATTATTTCGTACGAAATATTTTTATATGTAATTTGACAGCATTTCGCACGAAATTTTGAACACAATACCAGACTTAAAACTCAAGTGACTCATGAATTATTATCTACTACTACTATATGGTAATCAATCAATCAAAGTTGGTTTACCCATTATAACTGCTTAAAAAATATTAGCACGCAATCAACTAAAATTCTATTTAATTAGACATTCTTTTAATATTGTTACATTTCAACTTTTTTAAAACGTTGGAGTTCTTTTAAATTGGGTCAAAATAAAATAAACACCACTTTGTTTTTGTTTTTTTTTTCTTTTATTTTCTCACCTTATCTTTATGCAGATTATATTAATACAACAACTTAATATTCGTTTATACAACACTTTTATTTACGACTAAACACGACTTATAACAGCAAAACGATAACGACTTTACTAATGCATAAGGCGCCACCTTTTATATACCATTAAAATTACTTCCCAATGTTCTTGTTCTTCCTTAAACATGCGATTTATTTCCGTCAATTCAAACATAACACACAAAGATGGTATAATTGGCAGAGCTGCCAAACATTTTCTTTATAGGTATTTTTATTTTCGTAACACTATGTGTTTTATAACTTTACTAGAATATTTTTAATTTTTAGTTAAACAAGAAAAATGTGTAAAATTCAGTTTTACGTTTTTACTTGCAAGGAGATAAAATTGGTGTTAGAGGTATACTATATTAAGCTGTATCAGCCACACCCATTTTATCAATAAATAATTTTCACAATTGCATAATGTAGTGGTCAATGTTTTAAGTTGATATTTCATCTGGAAGTGTTTTTGCCCGCCGACTTCTGTGCGCTGTGCATTGTGTATAAAATTCATAGACATTTCGCACACAAAACTGTTTTTAAAACGTTGCAGGTTGGGGTAGCCCGAACAAAATTTTTTGAAAAAAAAAAATTCTTTTTAAAAATATGAGTTTAGGTAAAATTTATATGGGGCTTAATAGCTTACACTTTACTTAGTTGAACTGCATTAAAAATTTTTTTTTTAATTATTTGATGTTTAACGGAGGACGCACCCTCAAAGTAAAAACTTCAAACTAAAAGAAAATATTTATACAATTTTGTTTTGATTTCATCAACTTTGAACGGTTGCAAAATATGAAGGCCATCGATTTAATAATTCTTTTTTTACATTTAGATACGTATGCATGTCGATATACTAGAGTTTATTAACTTTACATGAAATCAAATAATACGACGGCTATTGGAATAATTTAAAAAAATCGAATTTTTTCTTATCGAAAAAATAAAAATTGTATTTTTCAAGGCTTGGATGTTTTCCCGGCAAGGGTTAGCAAGTATATTTTTATATTGGTTATTTAGTCCAAAGTGACCAGTCTTCAGCTATAATAATTTCGTTCTGCCCACGGCTGCCCTCCAGAATACTTTTGTAATTTCAGACCTGCTTTATTAAAATTTTTATTTTATTTTGTTTTCTACAATTAAATAACACGATGCGACAGATAAACACCTGGGATATGATGCTATTTTTCTGATATCGAGGAGAACAAGAATCTGTGTTTGAAATATTTGAAACACCTCCAAAATCTTGAGATACAGATAAAAACTAAATTTTTCGCACTTTAATAAACTTATGAACTTTTAAGTTCCTCAGCGGATATCAGGTATAGATCAGCCAAAGTCTGGCGGTCGTGATTACAATGATGTTTATACTACCAGAGTAATTTTTAGGCAGTACAAAATTTCAGCAAAAATATCAATATACATATATGTAGAATAGGGAGATCGGACGGTTATTATTCGATCGGTTTAAACCGGTTTTTTTTGGTAAATTTAGTTATTTTTCATATATATGACAACTTTGAACGTCTCACAAAGAACGTGAAAACCAAGTTAGATGGTAGAAGATAAACACTCTTGAGTAAAAATAACCTTTTCTCATCTTCTGGAAATAAATATTGATTTTTATATATGGAGAATGATCAACTAGACTCATTGAAAGCCCACAAACCCACAAACGCCGGTTCCGAAAGGCAGATATATTAGTTAGTGCAGTTTTCCGCAGCGTAAATATACATAATCAGTCGTTAGTAATGTTATGAGGTGATATCGCTGTTGAAAATTGTCAAATGGTATTGCCTGAGTTGAACTGACGACTTCTTAGTTGGAATGTGGGTTCTTACCTAACATACGACAGTGACACACTATTAAATACGAGGTGCATAAATTTACATACAGTGTTGCTCGAAATCTAAGCAAATTTTCTTGTCGAGGCAGTTAAGAACTCGTATATTATTAGTAGATATATTTAAAGTAAAACATTTAATTTTTGTTATCTTAGGCACCTAAATTATAACTATAATAACAAACCTTTAATTCCATTCTCTACCAAGTAATACAACAAAAGCCAAATTAGCCTCTGAATAGCTGTTCGAAACTTAAGCATTTTTCAGTACTTTGTGTAATAAACTTCGTTTTTTATGGCCTCTGCACACCGTTTTGGCATAGTTTTTATGAGATTTGTTAGAATTATTGTTAGTATTGATTGCAACTTTAATTTTAAGCTCTCCGTCAACTTCTGCTTATTTTTAAAACGACGTGGTCCAGCTCTGCGCTTCAAGAATTAGGAACAGTTTTAATTAAATTAAGGAACATGTTAACCGGTCATTTGAATTATTATTAACCGAAAACCAGTTTTTTTAAGGCCCTACTTTTCGAATTATTCGAAAACAGGTTTTTGAAAAAGTCGAATAATCGATCTCCCTAATGCACAGTAGGGAGCATTAAAAATGTAACTCTGCATTTCGCAATCTTAGTAATTGCATTCTATCACTAATAACGGTATCCAGTTTAATTTTTTATTCATTATAAGAAGCAGAACCATACTTTATATCATCACTTAATTATCTTTTTTAATTTGATCCCAATATTTTATTAATTATAAAAAGTGAACATTTTCTGCGAGCAAAAACAATGCAACATGCTGTTAAAATAAGCAAATCATGTCATTTATTTAAAATAATAATTTCATTGTGAAAGTTTTTTGTATTTTTCAAGAAACAGTTATTAAACAGTTATAAATGATAGAAAAGTGGCAATAATAAAGACTCTGGAGGTAGGAATGGAGATTTGTGAAGTTCGAATTCTATTCGGAGCACACAAAAAAACTGTTAATCGAATTTTCTCAAAATATTACTCTTTTGGAAGTGTAGACAGAAAATCAGGAAGTTGTCGCCAACGAATTAATACTGCTCGTCAGCATCGAGCAACGCTAAGGCTAATAAAAATTAATCCACGCAAAAACAAAAATGGGCGACCCATTTAGCGCACATACCGCTAGACGCAGATTAAATGAAGTCAACTTATTTACCGCACTTCCCTGTAAAGGCAGAGTTTATAAGAGAAGGCGTCTTGACTTTGCAGATCTTTGTAACCATGAACGCAACTTTAATTTATTTGGTTCCAATGGCATTAATTATATTCGCCGGCCACTAAATAAGAGAATTTTACCCAGGTATCAGCTACATACAATGAAACATGCTGCGCGTTGCATTTTTTATGCTCAGTACTGATATGCAGAAATGGCGAGAATTTTTCTAAAAATTATCCATGGTATTACACGTGTGCGACGTGTAAGCCAATTGTTGATTCACAAATGGAAATTGGTTCAAAACTAAATTACTTGTTGGTTCTTTGTCTGAAGAAGTGCAAGAAGCTATTAATAAAATATTTAAAAAGTTAGAGAGCAAAACGTTTAGAATTGTAGTATAATGAATAATGTAGAAGATATCTTTAACTTGTTTTTAATAAATTCAGACCCGGTGGTCACAGCTACTTGCAAGATTCAATGCCAAAACAAGTGGTTGTGTCTAAGAAAGCAAAATGTATTTTTCTTTCATTATCTGATAAGTTGGATTTCAACTTAAGTAGTTAAGGCGAAAGCGAATAAATATAAAATCATTTTTCCTAAAATGTCAAACTTCTATTGTAACCTTTTGAAATTTTTATGATTACTTTTTTTAGCTTAGTTATTTTAGCCAAACAAAATAGAATTTCTTTTTTACCTTCTTTATATTTTTCCACCAAAAGTAAATTTTTTTATTGATTCATAATACCAAGCCCACGACAAACAAACGTTACAACAATACCGTTACAATAAGACACGTCTAATTGAACATTTAGTTGATTATGTTCAAGCGACACAAGTATTTTTGTGAACGTTAATATTTGAATTGATTGATGCAAAAAAATCGATTTTGATAAATTTTGAGTTTTGACTGCTTATGATTTAATGTGCGATTTGATAATCTTTTAATCAAAAATCGTAAAAGACAGAAAATTTTTTAGGCAGTCCCATTATTATTGCTCTGACAAATTTATTCAAGATCTGTTAATATTTTACTCAAAAATTTCAAGCCCTGTGTACAGCGTCAAAAAATAATTCCTGATAAATGATCTTATGATTAATGTTTCATCAAGAGCAAAAAAACTTTTTTTTTTGGAAATTTGCCAAATACTTGTAAAATCTTTATTTACGGGTAAAAAACCGGTTTTTCGTACCTCTATTTATTAGCGAAGGGATTAACTAATTAATTTCGATATTAATACAAATAATGTTATTTTTTACGTATATATGGTATATAAATATAACCTTGCTAATAGCAAATATAAATCAAGTTAAAGAGACCTGCGAATATTCCATTAAGTTTCACATATCTTAGTCTAATCTATACTTGCTAAACACTTCATCAATAAATGTTGACGTATTAAATCTTGTGATAAGATACTGCCTTTTAAATACAAAAAAAATCAGAAGAACACTAATCCCCATATTCAGAAAAGTTACAATTCGTTTAAAATGTATTTTAATTCAAATATTTTTTTTTTAAATAGAATATTATGAAATATTGTGTATACCATAACCGTAGTTGCCTAGAGGGCAATACAACAAGTATAGCGATTTTCCAACTTTTCGATACCACTTCTAAAGCACGATTTCTCTTTCTCGTCAAACTAGGCCTCTGTTTTAGTGATGAATTCATCACTAAATTCAAATTTCCTTACAGCAAGTATTCTCTTGAGATCTGCTAACAGGAAAAAGGAGTTGGGGGCCAAATCTGGCGAATACGGTGGATGTGAGAGCAATTCAAAGTTCAACTCATGTAGTCTTGCCATTATTTTAAACCATCAAAACGTTCTTGTTTTTGGTCAACAATGAGCATACGTGGCACCCACTTTGTACAGAGCTTTCGCATACCAAAATGTTCGTATAAAATGGTAAAAGCTTTACCATCTTATATCTTCACAATGTTAGCTAGCTTATGCGCCTTCAATTTGAAATCGGTTATAACCAATTCGTGGATTTTTTTGATGTTTTCTGGAATAACAGCCTTATTTTGATATCCAATGCGCTCTGCATCATTTGTGCTGGTATGACCACGTTTAAATTCAGCAATTCACTTCTCTACTATTTGTCTCTATGGAGCAGAGATCGGTTAATATTTATCAAGCCATTGTTTGGTTTCTACTATACTTTTTTCATTAAAAAGCAATTCTTTATCAAAACTCGAAATTCACTTTTTCCAATTTTATTATTTTTTTTTTTTCAATAAAAAAAGCTGCATCATACAAAATGCTATAACTCACGACTCGATAATCAGATTGGTGTCAAATTTATACACGTATCATTTGAAGGTTAGTACGAAATAAAAATCATACGGAAAGAATTCTATGTGTCATCATACAGAGTTATTGAATGATCTGTTATATAACATAGAAAAAAAATCAATAAATTTCGCTGGGTTCCATCCATTGCCCGCATTTTGTGCGTATGTCCTTGTTTTCTTTTTATTCATTTTTGTTATATTTAATTGAATCTCAACATGCCAAGTACAAAATAATTTTATGCATTCGTTATCAATTATACAAAACAATTATATAGCACATGTCTTTAAAAAAGAAAATTTATTGAAAACGTTATCGATATTTTTGCTGTATATCTATAAGTATGTATGGCAAAGATAAAATTAGATAAAACGCAAGAAAAAAAATAATGAATGCAGTTTTTGGGAAATAAGGAGTGTTTTGAGCTTGACAATAGTGAAAAAAAAGTTGCAAAACTAAGCAATAAAAATCATGTAATTGAGGAAAGGAAAGAAAATATTATATGAATAACACATATGGATCTGATGGAAGAGTATTATAAATAAGAAATTCTTCTATCTAAATTTCAAATTGTAATTATTTTTAAGTTTAAGCAAGTAAGCCTTTACATTTATACATATACAGGGTTATCCATTTTTCGGTTTCAAACGTAAAAAAATAAGATACATATAAAATTATTATTTCGATAAAACTTTGATTTCATAATACCAAGCGCTAATGTAATTATGTATGAAATACAATGTCATTTATATAACCGCATTTGGAGGTATTTCTCGACTAACGGTAGAATAACTTCTAACGGTCGAACAGCGGTGACCAATTGAGAAATTACGCAACTGGTAAAGTTTTCATGAAATAAACCCAAAACCACTCGTTCAGTTCATAATCTTTTAATTGCAGGCGGTTATCATACCGCCATAGCGCTTTGAACTGACATTAACAGTTCTTTCAGCGTCATTTTCAAACAAATTCGGTCCAATGACACCTCCAGATAGGCTTGCCCAATGGTCTTTGTTTCGCTAAATTTACAAGAATTTTTACATTTTGTCAAGAATGAAGACAATGTACATACGCTTGTCTAGATTTTTTAACACATATTTTTTTTTAAGTTTTCCTTATACAAAGTTTAGTAAAAAGCTGCTAAAAATTTTATTGAATTAATGATGTAAAACGTTTTAAGTACATTTGTTTAAATATCTAAATATTTTATCAAGATAGTAAAAGTTTTATGGATTTATTAAAAAGTATTCCAATATAGCAGGCTAAAACAGTGTATTTCCTAAACTTTCTGAATCTAAATTAATGAAGTAGTATTTGTTGTCCGAAGTTCTGTCAAATTACGTACAAAAATATTTCGTTCGAAATAATTGTGAAATAATTTTAAAAAAGCAGTACTCTGTTCTTTTTATGAAAAGCATGTAAAATGTATATGCAAACATTGTATTGCAACTATAGCCTAGTACTCTGTTCAAATTTGTGGAAAATGTTGATTAACATTTGTTTTTTCGTACAAAAAAATTGACACGGAACCGATTGAGTCATATAGCAATTTTCCAAAATTTGTCGTTTTTATGCCATAATATATGCTACACGGTTTTCATTAGTTGACAAAAATCATGTTTTCTCCAACATATAACAAATAATATTCAGTAAGGACATAAATATTTTTACACATATAAAATTAGTGAATAATTTTAGAATATTTTTAATTATTTATTGATATGTTTTATAAATAAAAAAAAAATAAAAAGATTTTAAATTGTTATGAGAGATTTTCTGATCCCTTTAGCCTTATGAGCTGTCATAAAATTCTGCTTGAAAGTACATCTTAAGAGTGACTGCAGCTAAATGATGACCATATTCGACTAATCGGATAAAGTCAGATAATTTTAATCTTTTTAGGTTTTTATAGGACTTATATCAACAAAACCATATGTTTTCTCCAACAACATAACTAATAATGTTTAGTAGGGACATAAATATTTATACGAATATAAAAATTATTAATACTTTTAGAATAATATTTTTATTAATTTATTGATTTATTGATAGTTCTATAAAAAACTAAAAAGGCTTAAAATTGTTCTGTGAGCAGTTCTGATTTTTTTTAAGATGACCACAGAGCGGTACAGTTTTTTCATCAGTAAAAATTTTTTTGCTGTGGTTAAAAAGCACTACAACAACGATACGATTTACATTTTTACCACATCATGGGATCAGCTCTTATTAACCATATACTGAAAGACTATAGGTATTCTATGCCTTAGCAGTATTTATATCCCGACTGCTGCTTAAATTTTGAACGCAATAAGTAAGTCTTATGTTATTTTGTAGTTGAAAAAAATGTTGCAAGAAATTTGTTGCAGTTGAAAAATAACGTTGACATATACATTTTACATGTTTTCATAAAAAGAACAGAGTACTGCTTTTTCAACATTATTTCACAATTATTTCGTACGAAATATTTTTTACGTAATTTAACAGCATTTCGCACGAAATTTTGAACACAATATCAGGGTTAAGGCTAAAAATATAAAATAAAATTAAAAAAAAAAAATTATTAAAAAAATATATTTTTATGTAAATACACAAAAAAATGTGTTTTTTTTCTTTCTATGGGTTAGTAAGAGTTTTGTAGTCGTTTTACCCCAAAAGGACTGAACCGATTAAAATAAAATTAATATTGCGCACATCTGCATAAAAAAAACTTTAAGCCTATATATGTATATCTTTTTAAGACCCGTGCAGTAGATCGGACCTAAAAGGGGCACAAATAAATAAGTTAGCCTATCAATTATATAGATAACTTATATAACTATTAATATTTAACTATGTGGATATTGTTACGTTTTGTTACGTAGATTGTAGTTAAAATAAACAAATTTTTGTGTTTGTTTTAATTAAAAATCCTTTATTCAACACAATTATGTGCACCACTGCTTGTAATCTTTTAATAATAATAATAATAATTTTTATTCTTAATTGCTCTGTCTGTCTACAAATTTGTAAGCAACAACAATTACTCGAAAGATCTCTCTTCCTAAAGATCTTCTTACTCGATCGTAGTTATAACTTAGGTTCGATCACAACCTTTTCAACCAGAGGTTATCCACACTTAACTCTCCTTACTGAGTTAGCTCAAGCTAAACTGGTTTTTACTTCACTACTAGCTTCACGAGTTTGCTCCTTATAAACTCTCTTCACACCAATAACACTTTCGCTGAGTTAACTTAAAAATTGCTCTCGCTGAGTTTACGACAAATAAACTGATTGCTGTTCGCATCGATGTGCTTTTAATATGGCTGAGTAAACAACACATCGAAAGCTCTCAAACCTCTCGATATTTCAGGTAGATTCCATTTCTTTCTTTTAATTTCTTTTTAGTTCTTTTGTAGCCATGCGTATGTGGACATCTACCTCTTTGAGCTCTTAGTATTTGTTGTTGCTTATTTATTGTCTGTTACTTGTTTTCTTTGCTACCTTATTATTGTTGTTGCCGGGTTGTTTTTGCTTGCTTTATCTCTGCTAATGGTTGTTGTTGTAAATTTGGTTATTTGTAAACAGTAGGTATAGTTGTTCTTGTAGCTTTTGATTATTTATTTTAGCGATGTAATAAACACTGTGGTGCCCAGCATTATTTTCGTAGAAGATAGATATTTGTTTTATATATTTAGTTATAAATTAATTAATTGTATTATTGTATTATTACAACAAACAATTTAAATTCTGCTTGATAAATAAAATTTGGTCCATTTAATAGCACCATCCGTAATTCCCATCATTCGTAATTTTTTCAATAGAAGAACATTATTCACCTTATCAATGGCTTTGATAAAATCAGTATAGATAACATCAGTTTGCTTTTTGTTAAAGACATCCACGATTAATTAAGGTTGTAAGTTGAAGTAAATTTGTCAAGCTTGAACATACTTTTTGGAATATAACATATCAGTAATTATTTTCAAACAATGCTAGATTCAAACAATGGAAGTATAAAAGACTTTCTCCAAATGTTAGGCAGATATCCAAATTTGATTGATATATTAAATAGAGTAGTTAAGGTCAGAGTAGTAGTCAGCACAATTTATCAAAACACTGATGCATATTAAGTGATTAATTTAACATTAAATAAATAAAATTGGTTAGAATGAAATGACAAGTTTTAAGTAGTGATACTTAGTAATGAGAATGCATATAAACGGAAGAGAGATTATGACAGCGTGATACTCATTGAGGTACATTTTATTTAGGGAAGATATTTTTAAATTTTGGATGAACACTATAGTATTTTAGTGAAGTGAGTGGGTAATATCTTAATAGTGTTCATCGTGATACCAACACCTGTCCCCAAACCATTTATAATATAGTCCACATAACCATTGCAATAGCCCAATTTGTTTTATTTATTGGAATTCGGTTAAACTAAGTCTTGGGAAGGAGCGGCTTATCTTATCTAGCGAGTAGAATCTCCAATGCGGCGAACTTAGTCCTTCAAGCACCGAGCCTTGAAGCCAATGAAATTATTTTGGTTAAAAATCGCTACAAGTAATATCATTATCCAAGTTTCAATCAAAATTTTCCAATCATATCTTTTGAATGGTAACAAAATTGGAAATTGATTGGAAAATATTTGTTGAAGCTTAGTGATAACAACAAATTTAGACCGAACCTTAGGAAGGCAAACATAACGTGGAATGAGTAAAATTCCTTGGGCTCGGTTCTATTGAATAGAACCCACAGAACAGCTGACGCAGAGGTAGACCAGCTCAAACTTGGAGATAACAAATTCACACCGAAAGTAAGGAAGGCAAACATAAAATTACTCATGAGTTAAGCTTGTCTGCCTCTGCGTCAGCTGTTCTGTGGGCTCTATTCAATAGGTCCTACGCAATGTTGGGTCAAGATGTACACGTAGTATGTGATCTATACCTGCAGCTGAATTACTACGGCCTCATATCACATCAGCATGGGAGGACGAGAGGCTGCGATCAACTTGGCAGAAAGGCATCATTGCGAAAATACCTAAAAGTGGCGACTTGAAAGATTACAATAACTGGAGTGGAGTTACTCTGCTTAACACCAAGGAAGGCTTCAGAGCAAACTAAAGAACATATTACGTGACGAACAGGCAGGCTTCCTGCCAAATAGAAGCTGCGTAGACCAAGCAAACACCCTACGCATCATAATAGAGCAGTCTCTAGAATGGCGTACACCTCTATACCTACTGTTCATCGACTTTAAGAAAGCCTTCGATACCATCAAAAGGACTGCTATATGGAAAGCATTGAGAAGAAAAGGAGTACCTCAGAAAATAATACGAATAATATGAGCAATATACGAGAATGCAAAACTCTCGGTTCTTCACAACGGGAGCATCAGCCAACCATTCCATACTAACGCTGGAGTAAAGCAAGGATGTCCACTCTCACCTCTACTATTCACCATCGTACTCGATGAGATCATGAGCGAAGTCTGTTCACAAAGTAGAGGTATAACATGGAGTCTCTCACGACAACTCGAGGACCTGGATTATGCGGATGATATTTGTCTTGTCTCACACAAGATCTCCAACATGCCGCCAGAATTAATTGACCTGGAAAAACTGGCTCACAATGTTGGCCTTGAGGTAAACATTAAGAAAACTAAAGCTATGAGAACTAACAACAATAGCACAGAAAATATCATACTACAGGGCCAGCCAATAGAGTATGTGGATAGCTTCTGCTATCTTAGAAACACATTAGCAACAAACGGCGGTGCAGAAATAGACGTTAACAACAGGCTCAACGAAGCGAAGTCGGCCTTCGGACGATTACAGTCAGTATGGAGAAGCTCATACATACACAGGCGAACCAAGCTCAAAATATTCAACGCATGTGTAAAGTCAATTCTGTTGTACGGCAGTGAAACCTGGCTTATGCCTAACACCATCACGCAAAAGCTACAGGTATTCACCAAGTGCCTTAGAATTATGTGCAAGATATTCTGGCCTAACACCATAAGCATCATAGATCTATGGAATTTAACAAACGAAGAGCCCATACTGAAGCAGATAAGGCAAAGAAAGTGGGGATCGATCGGCCATACCTTAAGGAAAAATTATAGTGGTATTACAAGGATGGCACTTGAGTGGAATCTCTAGGATCAAGGAACCGCGGTCGACCAAGAAACACCTGGCGACGCACAATTATCCAAGAACTAAGGCAAAACAATCTTACATACATGGGAAGAGGCAAAGACAACAGCAGCAAATCGTGTGAGATGGAAATGCTTTAAGCAAACCCTATGCTTCCAAGAGGAGTAAAGAAAAAAATAAAATAAAAATGGAGCCGTTAATTATAACTGAAACAGAATCTATCCACGCAGCAGTCGTTCAGCTGATAATATAGCAGCTGTGAGCATAAGAGTTGAAAAAAATCCAGAAACAACCCTTCGTTATCGTTTGCAGCAATTACATATCAAACTTTATACATTATTCAATATATTGCATAGTGATCTCCATTCGAAGGCATATAAGATCCAGCTAACCCAAGAACTAAAAGCAGCTGATCATGCATTACGTCAGCAATTCGTTGCTTGGGCTATCGAAAAACAAGAAAAAAATGAAACTTTTTAACAAAATAATCTTCGCTGATGAAGACCATTTCCAACTCAATATCTACGTCAACAAGCAGAATTGCATAAAGTTATCTTAGAGCAACCATTATATCCACAAAATTTACGGTTTGGTGTGGTTTGTGGTCCAAAGGAAACATCGGACCATATTTTTTTTTTTTTAACGATAATAAATATGCGATTATGGTCAATGGAAATCGCTACAAGAAGATGATTCGAAGCTTTTTGTGGCCGAAAATGAAGATGATTTAGACGGAGAGAATATTTGGTTCCAGCAGGATGTTGCCACTCGTCACACAGCAAGAGAAACAATGGATTCTTTGAAAGAAAAGTTCGGAAATCGAACTATTTCTCGTAGAGGAGGAATAAATTTTCGACCATGATCATGCGACTTGGCACCTTTAAGTTTTTTTGTATGATTTTTTGAAATCGAAAGTGTGCAGCAATAATCCCACAACAGTTCAAGAGCTTAAGACCAAGATTATCGAGCAGACATCAACCATTGACGATAGTTTATTGAAAGATAATTTGTGATTGATAATTTTTGTTAAGGATTGGGAGCCTGCCTAGCGAGTATGGAGGTCACTTGACCGATATAATTTTTCATTTTTAACCGGAACCTATTTGCATTAAACTGATATAAAAATATTTTTAGTATTTGAAAAAAGGCTTTTTTAATTAAAATTAAAATATTACCCCGATCTTGAACACCTTTCATTTGACGAGTGAATTCGAAAAATTTTCTTCCATATCTGTTTAATAATATGGGGATTCTACAAAGCCTCTTGCAGATCTACAATATTTCATGTTTCGCATACATAGAGTAACGTAGATTTTGCGTTCAAATTGAATATACCTATTTTGCATTTACGTTTAATCTGTGATGGTTTCTAAACACAGTTTGGGACTTCATCCCACATCCTTATTATCATTTAAATTCCATATTTAAAAAAATATTAGGATACTCTAAAAATCCAACATTTTATTAATGACTTCAATAGAATTTTCATGTGGTTTTCTTTTGTAAACTTGTAAATAGTTTAAGGTTTTTAAGTTTTGTACCAAGGTAGCTTCAAGCAAAAGACACCTAAAATATTCTTTTATTACTTTGCTCTTTTGAAAGCAGGAATTAAATTAAGTCACAAGCAGATCTTAGCGGTTTTGTTTTTTAAAAACCGAATTTATGTCTATTGATGTCCTTAAGAGTTGATTTAGTCGTCAAAAACTTTTGAATAACTGCAATTTTAATTTAATTTTTCAATTTATTTTCTAAGCCTTCAGAATAAAATTCACATAATTTTTTTGTCCACTAATTATTATCTGTATATCCAGTAAAGTAGAGAACACTTTATAGTCGATTTTATTACATACAAACAATCTGATGACATCAACTACTGCCACCATCAAAATACTGTTCCATTTGTGTTTAAAAACAATAGCAATTATAACAAAACTAAAAAGGTAATATGAAATATAACAACAGAAAAAAAATTAATAACAAAATAAACAACATATGATCAGTAGTGGTAACAATAGCAACACATATAATCATAATAACAACAAGAAGTATAAGAAAAATGATAATAAACATAAATAACAACACTCTCCGTATTAGCTAAAAATATATCAAATAAATAATATATGTATGGAAAATATCTTAAAATATATGATACGAAAGCAATACAAAGATACACAGAACTAATACTACTATACCCTGGGAAAAAGATAAAACTAAACAGAAAATAAGGTAAGCGAATGCAAAAAAAAAAAACTAAGGGGACCATATAAATATATAACTATGTCTGTATTTAATTTTTTAACATAAAACAGGACGAATGTCCTTTACTGATAAAACCTCATAATAAATGTCGACCTTTCGTTTTTCCATTTATATGTATAATCACACACAGCCACATACACACAACGAAGCCTACTTCTAGTCATATAAATAAACATAAACATTTGAAACACATTATATATAATACTAACTAGCTAACACACATACAAACACGCACATATACAAATACACACAATTATGGACATTAAACAATAGCAGAAGAGCATATGAACAACAAGAGAAGTACAACAAAAACAAATATCCATAAACAACAGGCACTGTCCCGCCGCCTATAAATAGGTTATTATTTTTTAAAATTTTTTTCTTAATTATGTAGCTGTTGTGCAACTAGTCGGTACAATTAGGCGGTCGGGTCCAGTCTTTCCACTTCTTATACCGTTTTATTTTGGTATTTAACACCGTTAACAGATGTGGTGAAATAAATAGTTGAAAATTTATTCTTAAAAAAAATCAACTATTAGCGCCCGATTGCTAAATTGTTTGTACAATTACTTCAATTAAGAAACTGGCAAAAGTAATGAATATAATCTAAAGCCGTCCGTACACTAGCAACTGACTTGCGGAAGAACTTCTGGAATATTTTGACAAAAAGTTGTTTAAACCAAATTTAGAAACTTTCACTATTACCGTTCCAAAGACACACAGAAATCGGTATTTACTTTGTATGTGAGATGTCACTCCCACTTGTTTTAAATGCGCTTAAATAAAATAAACACCATTTTGTTGTTGTTTACAGTTTTATTTCCTCACTTATATTTTATACAGTTTAACTTAATACAACAACTTAATAATCATTTTACTTACGCTTAACATGACTTTATTTTATGACAGCAAAACGATAACTATATGAGTTAGGTAAAGCAACCTCATTATATGCCTAATTGCCTAAAGTTTGCTTTATTTTATATTTTTGTTTGCAAATTATTTTATATGATCTAGTAATCTTTTGAAGTAACGTACAAGTACCGGGAAAAACATTTTTACGTAGCGTCTCAAATTATATTTGTTCTTTGCTTTAAAATTTTATTAATAATGCCTAAAGAGACTGTAAACGATTTCAATTTTCGAATGGAATGGTAAAAGAGTATCACAAAGATTTTAGAGCAGACTCTAAGCCTAAATTGTATAATGTCGAACAACATTACAATATGCTGAAGCCTAAAAAGCAAATTAATAAACATGAATCCCCTTTAGCATAATCTCTATTAACGAATTTGTCAACAGATTAGAAGCCATAATTTTTGGATTTGTACAACACTTTTTTAGCAGCAAATATGCCACTTTATAAAATCAACAATCTGGCTACCTAATTTTTTTTTTGGAAAAATACATTACGAAGCCTTTACTTAGTGAGCCTTTACTACGGTCGAAATATGTGACAACGATATATGAATATTATGTTAGGGAACTACAAAAAAAGCGGAAAATAAAGCTATCATTGGATGAAATCACCGACCACGCAGAGCGAATGGTTGCCAATTTTGTATTTGGTTTGCTAGAAGAAGAAGAAAAGGAATTTATTATTTCTTAAATCTTATCACTTTAAAGTGCTAATACAAATTCTGTGGCTACTTTTTTCACAGATTTTTTACAAATTGTAACTATTTTTTTTTTGCAAACTATTTTCATTTAGTTATTAAAATCATTGTTTCAAATAGGTATTAGACATAACAACATATTGCTTAGTATACCATATCCAAAGATGTTACATATTACATAGATTAGCAGATTTTATTCGCTTACATTTTGAAGATGTTAATTCTGTGATTGCAAATTGTAAAGCAGTATTTCTTAAAGTAACTTGAAAAGATTGTGTTATTCTGAAAAACGTATATAAATATCGCTTATTTATTGCAACAGTGTCATAACTCATAACACAACATTTTTTAGAAGAGCTGCTTTAAATTTAAATATCCCTTTACTTAAAATTGAAATGGGAATAAAAACTTTCCGCATATTTTAGAATACTTAACTAAAAAATCACGTTTTTTGAGTTATGACACTGTTGCAATAAATGAGTGAAATGCCTGTATTTTGTTAATTAAATCTGTAAAACCTTTTTGTCGAACTTAAATAAACCACCTGCACCACGCGCCACCAAATGGAAAACTTGGATTGAAGCAGCATTATACTATTGTGATAATTTCGAAGAAAGCTTAGAAGTTATTGATAATGTGAGAAGCAGTATTAAGGATGACAACAAAATGATTTTTATCAATAAATTCGATAAAATTATTAAAAGAAATACGTGGTCAGAAACATTATCTAAAATAAGAAAAAATATTTATTGCTAAAGACATGAATCGGACTAATATATTGAAAATTTGTCTTTAAATGAATTAAATATATTTAAATTTGTTTCAGTGACATCAACCAAAGTCGAACGATTTTTTTAATATATTCCACTGTTTTATGTGAGAGAAGACGATCAATTCATTTTGAAAATATTAAAAAACACTGTATTAAAAACATTGTATTATGCAATGATAATTTAATAAAATAAAATTGTACTAAATTCAGATCTTTCGATTTTATTTTATGCCTTTATTCTGCCATTCTTAATATTTTTTGTGCCATTTTGCATACGTTTTTTTTTAATTCATGCCATTTTTAACTTGCCCTGATTTTTACTAAGCATTCAAACATAAGTAGCAAGCAAATCTTTTTAATAAGTAACCAAGCAAATCATTTTATTTCATTTTTGTAACAATACGTTCAAATAAACAACGACTAATAAATTTGTGTATACGTAGAGTTTTTTCAGGATGCTATTAATTTGGTCAAAATTGTAAATATAAAAAAAACAAAAATTATCACCGCTGCACAAAATAAAATACCTGCTGTTACTGTTGTGTTGCCATTGTTCTTATTTTTGTTGTTGCTGCTTGTTGTATCAGCAAGTCAAATATACTTCTCAAAAAAAGAAAAAAACTTATAATAAACAACCGCAACAGCAAAGCACAACAAGCATCAATACAACAGCTACAACAAAAGAAATATATACCCGAACACACTAGTAAAACAAACATCAAGTTATCCTGTAGAGAATAAAATGTCTGTATGTATATGATGCATGTACTGTTTATAGCCATAACCATCCACCTCTGTACTCATCCCTATAGCCATTATCATCTGAAGGTACAACTAACAAAAGTACAAATAACAACAACAACCATAAAAAGTACATGATACAAGCAAAATAACAACAACAACAAAAACAAAACAGAAAATTAAACAACAAAAAACGAAAATAAATAATGAAACAAGAACATGAACAAAAAAAAAATAAGTTAAAGCCAAGTTAAAATGAAAGGAATGTTGAAATTTATGTTATTTCCTCTTTTAGGGATCAGATAAGCTAATAAAAAATATTATAATTACATATCTGACTTAAAGGCGCAACATTTAGGACAACAAAAAAGGAACAGTAGCACCAGAAGCAGCAATAGAAACAATATTAAGGTTGCTTTGTTGTTGATACATAAAAACCAACAATCCCCATGACAGTTTGTTAACCAACATCATCCCAACCCCCACCTCTTTGATCCAAGTTATATTGATACAATAATAAAGATGAAGAAGATGATGGCGATATACTAGAAGCTGATGCTTCTGCTGTTAATGATGTTAGCGATAACTAAATGTTGTATTTGACTTTGACGACCTGTATATTCTAAAACGCTTTAATATACAATAAAATTTAATGATGATCATAATAAAGCATTAAACTTACTTAAGTCCTATAATATGTACTAGACTTTACAAATTCTATTTGCCAAATTAAAACGAATGTAGGCGAAGAATGAAGAGAATTATTATTATTATTATTATTTATTTATTTTTATTTATTTATTTATTTATTTTTTTTTATGGAATTAAAAAGGGGAATTGAACAATTTTGCAACAGTCATGTCTACGCGTATGACACATATTTTGCGATTATTTTTTAATATCTCCTTTTAGGTAAATAAATAAAATTAGGAACTACGTATTATAATAAATGGAACAAAATATTATATTTACCGATCCGACGAGCAATCTATATATGGGTTTATACTTTCAAATTAAAGATTTTTCATTAGAAATTAAACTTTCTACAAGTCAAACTCAATTTTTTCAACACAAAATGATTTTTATTCGGAACAAATTAAACTTTTTTCAACACAAATTGAATTTTTTTACTCAAATTAAATCATTTTCATTTCAAATTAAAATTTTTTCATTTCCAAGTAAATTTGTTTTATATTTCTGTTTGTTCATTATAATATAATATTAACATTTCCTTAACTTGCTATTTACATATTCACTGCGCCCGCTCACCAGAGGAAGCTAATGACAAATTCATAGTCGTAGCAAGATAATAATTGTTACAATCAGAAGGTGTTATTGATTCCATCGATTATTTAATTATAGTTACTAAGTCCATCTGGATCGCCGCTGCGGTAAATATTTTAAACAGCAAGTTAAGGAAATATAAGTTTAATTTTATAGTATAAAAAAATTTAATTTGAAATGAGAAAATGATTTAATTCAAAGTGAGAAAATTTAATTTGTTTTAAAAAAGTTCAATTTGTTCCCAATAAAATTCAATTTGTGTTAAAAACAATTGCGTTTGACTTGTAAAAAATTTAGTTTGTTTCGAAAAATCGTTAATTTGAGTGCAAAAACCTATATATATATATATATCATAGTAAATCTATTTTTTTAAGAGCACTGTATATATATATATATATATATATATATATATATATATATATATATACAGTGCTCTTAAAAAAATAGATTTACTATGATCTAACATCTTTGAGACCAATCATATAATATAATAAAAACGCGATTACTAATTTTTATTTTTTTATTTTGCTTAAATTATAACATAAACAACATAAAAAAGATATAACTTCAAAACATCGAAACTAAAAAAACTATGTATTCATCAATATTGTTCAAATCAGCAATTTTTTCCTGTTTAAAAAAATAGATTCACTGATCATGGTGTTCTAAAAAAATTATTTTTAATAATTAAACTAAATAATTTTATAATAATTACAGTTTATTCACTTCAGTACCTTATAACCCTGATTTTTAATGACTGCTGAGCACCGTTTTGGCATAAAGTCAATAAGTCTCTGACATGTTTCTATTGAAATATTTTTCCAAGCTTCTTTCACTAACTCCCACAACTGTTCTTCATTTGAAGGCTTTCCATACATTTTTGGTAGGATTCCGGCCAAGTCAAAACCTCAACGTCATTATTGAATCTTTTGCTAGCTTCGATGTGTGTTTCGGCTCGTTATCTTGTTAAAACACTTATCGAACGGCATTACCCAATCGGCGGTGGTATAATAATTGGCATTCATTATTTTTTCAATTCTGAATAAAGGGCTAGTGCCATGGTACGAAAAACATCCCCATACCAATATACATACACTATGAAGCACTTTTGTTGAGAATTGGTTCGAAATAGTAGGCAACACTTTACCGACTATTTTCGGCCTAAAATTAAACATTTTTTTTGTAGACATTTTGTTAATTGTTGAACAAATCGTTGTAATATTGAATGAAATATGCCTAAAAAATTTACGCAAATTGTGTTTAATTTTCAACTTTTTTGAATTATTAATCTCTTTAATATTCAACTCCCTTTCAATAAAAATCATAAAAATTGAACTGTAATTATAGTTACATAAAAAATAATTTGAAAATTATATACAGTATATATATATGTATGGAATTACATAAAACTCTTATATTTAAATAAGTTACTATCAATAGTCATGGTTGCGATTAAGGACTGGAGTATGCAACCCTCTGCATCTCTTTCTATTAAAGAAGCTGGGAAGTTGTTAGATGCTTTTTGAGTTATATCTCTATAAACGCTCATTGGAATATGGTATTATATTTCGCGTAATATATAATACGAATTTTCGTCAACCACAGCGTTTTCAAAGGCTTTTAACAGTTTTTCAAGCATTTGTTTTCTGTTTAGTCTTTTTATAATTTCAGTGGAAAACTTATACCAAGAAATTTAGAAATTGTAAAACAAATCAGCGGCTTTAGAACTTATTTTTTTGAATTTCCGAACTTGTATTTTTAAAGTTTATTTCATTTGGGTATTCATCACAAACGTAAACTACTTCTTGCATACCAATATTTCCACCATTGTTTTGTGCGAACTTATTATCTACTACATATTGCGTCAGACCTTGTCGATTAACCGCCGCCAGCTTGCTGCAATGAATTTCTTGCATTTTATATTCTAAGTATAACAGAGAGTTTACAGAAAGAACTTACAACCTTCGATCTTCATCAGAAGGAGTGACAATTGAAGATGATCCAGATGCTATGACCCAATTCGGCGCGTTTTTCCCAGATTTTAACCTATACTCTGTCTAAATTTGAAAAAAGCATACCCTATAACACTTTCGTTAGCCTGAACTATCTGTGTTGCAAATTTCAACAAAGTGGACTCAGTAGTTTACGGGTGATTGAGTGACAAACAAACAAATAAACGTGGGGAGCTTATCAATCATCATGGTTGCGATTAAGGAAACTGGAGTATGCAACCCTCTGCATCTCTTTCTATAAAAGAATCAGGGAATTTGCTAGATGCTTTTTGAGTTATATCTTTATAAACGCTCATTGGAATATAATATGACATTTCGCGTAATATATAATACGAATTTTCGTCAACCACAGCGTTTTTAAAGGCTTTTAACAGTTTTTCAAGCATTTGTTTTCTATAAAACAAATCAGCGACTTTAGAACTTATTTTTTTTGAATTTCCGAACTTGTATTTTTAAAGTTCATTTCATTTGGGTTTTCATCACAAACGTAAACTACTTCTTGCATACCAATATTTCCACCGTTGTTTTCTGCCAACTTATTATTTAGTACATATTGTGTCAGACCTTGTTGATTAACCGTCGCCAGCTTGCTGCATGGAATATCTTGCATTTGATTTTCTAAGGATAACAGAGCGTTTATAGAAAGAACTTGCAACCTTCGATCTTCATCGGAAAGAGTCACAATTGAAGACCATCCAGATGCTTCATCCAATAAATAGGATGTAAGTGTTTTGACATCATCAAAATACTTTCATCATCTACATCTGTTCGTCAGATTTTATAACCAGTATAGTGTTATTCAGGGAATATTCTTTTGCTAAAATATAAAACTATAGTCAGTTGCAATAATTACTGGATTCAATATTAATAATGTGATACCTTTGCTAAAAAATATTTCATCATATAATAAGCTAAAGATATCAACAAGGGAGTATAATGAAACACACAATTCGTGTGATAATTGTTTACACCCAGATAAATTTCCTTTGGTGAAACAATAAAGGCATTACCAGATAAGCTGTTGTTTTAATTTCGCAGCATAAGAATGCTTTCCAAACCTTTTTCCAACTTTGAACTCTAAAGCAGTTTTATAATTTATTTTGAATACAAAAAATGTATTATTTTTATAAGTATGTACTCGTATATAAAACATAAACTTAATTTTATTAATTTACAAAATTATGACGTACGTCTATTGAACTTTGCATACACATATACAATCAAAGGCTTTTTTGGATAACCGTGTTTACACGTTTTTTAATTGTTTTTATACAAATATGCTTAATATTCATTTGCAAGCTATTTAGGCATATGTAGCTGACTTTTAAACACATTTTGTTTAAAAATAAACATTTTTTTTAGCAAATTAGTACTTTTGCGTAAAATTTAGCAAGTGTGTGTCATAATTATTAGACAACATAAAATTTTCAACATCAATTTAGACAATATACGACTCTAAATTTAAACTGATGTTTTAAATTGTACTTCCTCCACCAGTTTAATAGGTTTTATTGTATACTGCGAAAGGAGTTCAGTGTTCGGAGGTCTTTTTACAGTTAAATTACTTCTGTCAAAATTAAAAAAATTTAATTCTAGCAACATTTTTTTCTCTTATTTCGTACGACATTTAAAGCAGCAGTAGGGACATAAATACTGTTACAAAATGGAATACATACATTCTTTTATTATATGGCTAATGAAAGCCAATCTATATCGTTAGTCTTCAACGGGATTTCCAAATTGTATCAGTATTCATTATGGAGTGGTCTGAAAATCGTATCGGTCGTATCTTTCTTACCATAGAAATATTTGGCTTACTGATGAAAAAATTTGTACCATAGAGTGTGTAAGGACATCTTAAGAAGCATGCCCTTAGTTCATCCTAAATATGGTCATCATTTAGCTGCAGAAATTATAAAATGTAACTTCGGGCTAAAAGGCGGGCTTTTTACAACTTATATCAATAAGTTAATAAAAATATTGGTTTAAAAATATTCGTTATTTTATAGTACGTGTGAAAAAATGTATGTCCCTACTGAATATTATGTGTTATGTTGTTGGAGAAATCATATGGTTTTTGTTCACAAATCTAAAACCATGTAGCATATTTTAAGGCATAAAAGCGACAAAACTGCTAAAAACTGCTGAATGACTACATTGGTTGCTTGTCAATTTTTTCGTACGAAAAAACAAATGTTGATCAATATGTTTGACACATTTGAACAAAATACTAGGCTTAAAAATAATTTTGTTAAATGTTTGTTAGGAACATATTGTGGGAAACACTATAGAGGCTAACTATTTTAATTAACAAAAAATTAATATTCAAATCAAAAAATTCAGTTCGTATTAAAGAAAATAAACTAAATTATAAGTAGATTATATAAAACTATATACATATGTTTTTTTTATTAACATTTTTTGCACGTTTTTTCGGTGTGTTCTCTTCACGCTCTTACAACAACAGATTTTGGTAGAGACGAAAACCGCAAATCTTCCTTTTATTTGCTTAAAATCACTATCGATCTCAAAAAAAAAAAAAAAAAAAAAATCATATTCAATATAATAATATAATATAACAAAATGTAAGACTGAAAGATACATAAACACTAACCATTAGTCGAATTGACTAATACGAGCTTTATAACTAAAATAACACAATACTTACTAAAGAAATATGAATACTCATTAGAAGAGAACTTTGCCGACAGAGAATTCAGAATAGTTCAAGTTGATCGCGCAATCAAACAAAAAGCTGCATATCAAAACAAAGGTTATGGTTCCAGCGTTGAATAATGCACTTTACTAAAATATAAACGTTAATTGAAAATCATCTATGGACTGCCCTAAATGTAGTTTCAGACTCTTCGTTAAGCACTTACCACTACTGCACAACGTTTCTCTATACTAAGAAACTTCAAACTTGTTGAAGCTGAAAAAAATAGCATTATTTTACTCTCGTAAATATCTATGCCTATTATAATTTTAGAATTAACGAAAATGGCACTGTTCTGTTTTTTTGTGAGGTAAAAGCGACGGTAGGCGTCGCTCCAGTGAATTATGCTTAGCCATTTATAAGTCTATGCTAGTCATAGGTCGTAGAGAAAAAGCTAATGAACTAAGTCTCTACTATGACAGTTGTGTTGTAATAACCATGTTTGTATACTTTTCTAACTTTTCTAAATTTGTCAGTAGAATTAGGGTTACTTTTTCACTCCCGGGTCATACTATGATGTAAGTAGATTCTGTGCATATTACGAGTTTGTGCGAAATAAAACTGTCTGTGATACTAGTGAAGGGAATACATTTATTCGTTGAGCACGAACTATTCTATCAGGTTACAAGGAGGTTTTGGATAAATTCCTTTAGGTTTGGAGATAAATTCCTTTATTTCGCGATCCTATATGATTGTTTTTTTTTTGCCATCTGTTTTTATAAGACGACTTTTGTTGTCTCCCGTTGGTACATTTATTGAGATGTACGTATTTATTATTTTTATTTGAAGTTCCGCGTCCACTCTTCCTGTGAAGTAAATTTTAGATCTTAATGTGCAACTTGATGCTAGAATAGCATGTGAAAAGTTGTAAGACACTATCTTTTAGAGTTCCCAAGATTTATACTGTCATAGCCACGTATTTCGTAGCGATGAACTACGTATCAAAAACACCGCCTTTACGCTTTATTAGTTCCTCAATCTTCCTCTGATTTAACGTCCTCGAAGCACTGTGCTCCGCATTTCAACAATATCGATTTAGTCATATGATCAAATTCGGCTCGTTTTTCCCAGATTTTAACCTAAACCCGGTCCAAACTTGAAAAAAGCATACCCTATAACACTTTCGTTAATTATTTTGTTCAACTGTTAATAAGCTCAGCGTTTCTTCTTGAAAATTATTACCTTTTTTTTCTTTTCATTTTCTCATATTGATATAATAGGATCGGAAGTCACTAGAAGTATTAAAAATGTATTCTCATTAGATTTTCCTTTTGAACATTTGCGTGAAAAGAAATCTCTCTAAAATTTTTTAAGTCTCTATTTCGAGCTTCTTTAGCCTCATCCGACAACTGCCCTATCGGCATAATTTATTATTTCTGGTCCATTAATTAAATACTTATGAACAGTTGGAGACATATTATACCAAAGATAGATTTTCACAAAATATTTAGCAGTTTCAAGTGCAAATTATTTGAAAACCACTTAAAAATATTACCATTATTAAGTACAATAGCTTTATTAAATTGACATCAAGATTTGTTACTTATGCCGAAATGTCTGCATTTTGAAAGAAACGCCTGGCAGTTTTGCCTTCATTGGAATTTCCAAATCCGGGTCTTAGCCGATCAATAACAGAACCCACTTAACGCCCAAGCTCACTTTGATTGCGGGCATTGTTAATTGAAACAATTTTCTTTTCATCTTCAGAACTAGCATGTAACTTCATTATTGGAAGTTTATACGATAAATGAAGAATACATTCGAAGAATCGAGTCCATCCAAGAAGGATTAAAAGGCTAGGCTTTTATTGACTTAAAATAATATTATATTATTATTTAGAAAAGACCCAAAATGTCTATGTGCTTCATAAAAAAACTCTGTTACAATTTACATGCAACAGTATGTTTTAATACATACCACCTTGATCAAAAAGTTCCCGGAATTATTTCAGAAAAATAAAAATACAAGTTTCTTTATCTTAATCTATATTGTCCCTTTAAAGTAATCCCCATCAACTGCAGCACACCTATGCCAGCGCTTGATTCAATCCTCTAAGCATTTTTCATATTCGGTTTTCGATATGTCCATCAGTGCTTCCTGTGATTTTTCCATTATTTCCTCTCGGCTGCTAAACGCGTTCCCTGTAATGGTTTTTTAACTCGACTGAACAGAAAGAAGTGACAGGAAGCCAAACCAAGCGAATTCTGTATCTCTCAGATGGTATTTGTTGCATTTTTGGTCAAAAATATCGAATAATGATTGCGCTGTGCCACAGTACGTTATCATGGTACAAAATCCACGAGTTTTCTGCCCCCAATTCTGGTCTCTTTCGGCGAATTACTTCGCGCAAACGTCTCACAACGCCCAAATAATACTCTTTGTTTACTGTCTGGCTTTCTGGCACAAGTACATGATGTACTACAGCGTTGTAATCCATGAAAACCGCTAGCATACTGGAGCTCGTCTCCAATAATGATCCTTTTAATTAATGTGGGATCGGTTCAGCCCTGCAAATCATATGTTTTGCGATCTCAACACGATCTCTTTTTTGCATGAAATTGAGGTCTTTTGGCACCAACTTTGCTACACGACGGAAGCCCAAATCATTAACCAAAATGTTTCGAACTGATCCATAGGCAATCTTCAAGTACTCCTCTATCTCTCTGATGGTTAACTTGCGGTTACTGACCAACGAATCTTTTACTTTATCAATGTTTTCGTCGGGTTTCGATGTCGATAGTCTGCCACTGCGTTCATCATCTTCGACTGACTCACGACCACTTATGACCGGCTCATGCCACTGGTAAACGACCGTTTTCTTTAGAGAATCGTTTCCGAAACACTTTTTCAACATATCTAATATTCGCGCCCCATTAAATCCGTTTTTTACGCAAAATTTAATACAAGTTCGTTGCTGCAAATTTCAATCTGTTATAAAATTGTAAAAAATCGGCAACACACATAGAGATAGATGTACTTTTGGCTACGTAGCTTTTGCAAATGTCAAACTAGCGGGAATATCAACAACAGATTTACCAACTTAAAAAAAGAAAAAAACTCAAATCGGAACGATGTGACCGCCACACGGGGGCTATTTCCGGATCTTTTTGATCTAGGTGGTATTTCATGTGCCTATAAACATAAATCATTGACGGAATATTTGTATTATAAGGAAAAAAAAAAAACTTCGCTTAACTTCCATTAACTCCCTACTTTAAGTCCACAAAACTGGCTGATTTTTAGACTCTCTTTCAAACACAATAAAAAAATGTGTACATTGACTGAATACAAAAATAAATACAAAAATAACCTCACTAGCCTAAAGTTAATGGTTCAATTACTGCTTTTTCCATTATCCTTAAAAAACTATAGAAATTTCACTTTGAAAATTAAAAAAATCTGTATTTTTACCTTTACTTAGAAACACAGAATAACTCTGAAAGAACCATGGTGAAATTGAATAAGGTGAAGCCGTCTGTACAATAACTAATTTTTGTACTTTCTTATTTCATATATTTTTTTACATGGTATTGTATATGTCAAAAAATTTCCATATAACAAAAAAAAAACAATAGTTGTATACAGTTAAAAATTGTAAACTAGAAATATTTTATTTTGTTGAACATTTTAATTTTGCAAATATTTCGTTTTTTGGACTTTTTCAATTATGAACATTAAATATTTAAACATATTTATATTTTATATAATATATTATTTTTAATTTGTTTTGAAGCATGTTTTTTGCAATAAGATATAGTGTAACGATAGCCTTGAATCGTTCTTTTTAGTAAGTCTTTGCTGTGCAAGAAAATGTTTTGACAGCATGTGAACAAAAAAAAAGCTATCAGCTGGACAAACAACTTCACCTTTTGTAATTTCACCATGGTAGCAGCATAACGGAAAATGATACTAAAAATAATCTGATGTCTAGTGATGATGTGATTTTATCTACTTTAACGTGATTTTTTTACTGTTTTCTGAAATATTTTTTTTTAAATTAATTTACACTTTCAGTATCAAATACCCCAATGTGCGTCGTAGCTCTGATTTGTAATATTACGTTTTTAATCGTATGTGTCCTCTAATATCCAACATATTGTTTTAATAATTGAATTATAAAGTAGGACTTTAATATCTTGGATATAAATTGAGTTTCCGTTTATTATCCAAATTATTGGAATTGATTTCAGTTTTATTTGGTTCCATTTTTTTGCTGTTGATTTTAGAAAGATCCATGTAAATGTTATTTGTGTGCATTTCTGTACATTAACCTTTATTCCCCACATTGCAAGTTATGTTCATAGCTGAAATATATGTTTCTGAAATTTTCAATCTGTTTTTTCGGATTTTGGTGAACGTAGAGACACGTTTAGAAAACAGGCCCTTAAATACTAATTTGTGAGCTTTAATGTTCTGTGAAGACCCAAACATAATTTTTTTTTTAATTTTAAATTTACGACAAGTTAGATAGCTTTCTAATAGTTTATTTTTGTGTACTGGTAAATTTTGGTTTATTTTAAGTAGTTCCCCCATGCCCTACTTTTCAAAAGCTTGAGAAACGATGAGCAATATCTCTTTTCTTCAAATGTATTTCATATTATGTTTCTTTTTACGTTACGTATAAGTCTATGAGTTTGCTTAATAATATTTTTTGTTCATTATTTTTTGTTTAATATTGAAATCAAAGTGCTTATCAGTAATTTAATCTAACAAAAGACTTTTAGGACTTAACATGGCTTTTGACACATGATAACTTTGAAGGCTTTCCCTTCTGAAGAATGACAATTAAGGTGTAATATAACGAATTACTTAAATTTCCACTTGCGATAGCGCTATTAACATCCTTATTGCATTACCATGTGCTTTTTTGGATTTAGATCAACAACAGCCTTTCTACTGTCGGTCGTAGAAAATTTTTAATGCATATATACAGCATAGCTGGTATAAGCCATAAATGATTTTTCGGCATAATATACTAAATTTGATTTAGAATATACTAGATTTGAAGTGTTTCAGGACGGAGTTTTATTTTATTTTTTTACAGTTGAAATTTTTGCATATTATTAACGACATTATGCCATGCCATATTATATTTTGCGTACTTAAAAGTCCAGCAAGCGTCCTTAATTTTAAAATTAGACTCCTTTATATTCAAAATAACAAAATTTTAACCAATAATGTAATTTTTGCAATTGCTTTAAGCAAATTATGAAAGCTTTAAATAGCATAAAATTGGAAATAAATAAACTACAAAAGCGTGAAAATTATTGGGATATTGCCGAAAGGATTAACGAGGTTAGGGGTGATTAAAATTCAGGGATTAATTAATTCAAATTTTTTATTATTAATTCAAAGGACATTTATCGCCATACTTTTATCATCATTACTTTAATCATACGACGAATATGCTCTGTCTACTAAGAATCATGTATGATTTACTAAATATGAATATATGGTTGCGTATTCAAACGATGACAAAGCAACAATATTTTTTGATTCCATATTTATTACCACAATCCTACGTGGATGTAAAAACAAAATTTAAATAAAAAACTTCTAAAACCGAACCTCTCATATTCATTTGTCGCAGAAATTAAGACATTAGGCACAAGTGAAATAAGAAACCATGGAGGAGTATATGTCTAACGATAGACAAAACTTCTCGACAGCTAATTCATGTCCATTGATGTTCACTTTAATTTTAACATCCAGTCATTAGAATAACGACAACTCAACCAAAATAACCAATCGTCCTATCCTATCCCTTTGCAATTCTTCATTTGTAAGTGCTGATACCAGAAATCATCATAACGAAAGAAATAGAAACGGAAATTTCCCTGCCAAACTAATAATGGTACCTGTCAAAATTTCCTTAACTTAGTGTGGGCGAAAAAAAAAAGTTAATTCAAAGGAAAACCAACCATCATCGTCGTCATCATCTTGATATGACTAGAGTAATACGAGCTATTCTGGACAAATATTGTTGGTGTTTTGTTAGTGTTTCGAGTGGCAAATGTCTGATAGAGATGAATTGTTGGTGTTGCACTAGAGGAAACGGAAGTATAAAAACCAAATGAAATTTAGACTGATTTTCAAGCAGTTTTGTCATTTAAACTGATAGCCATAACAATTCACAAAGGGGTGGATTAAAGGGAAAAACCAGAATGTTTTTATGGCCAACAATCATGTGCTGTGTGTGTGTATAAGCTATAAATAAATGGATTTTAAAAGTTGTTGGCACTGTGGTCTATGCAATATAATTATTTTATTGACAATTATAGTCTAAAATAATTAGAAAATGTTACAAATAAAAATATAAACATACATATATAAGTTTGTATATATTTTTATTTGTAACATTTTCTAACACATAACGTATATTTTATACATATATAAGTTTAATTATCTTTTTTCCAATTTTTAAGTCCAGAATATTAATTTATTGTCATATAATCGGTAATAGTTTTTGTTTTGTTCTTTTTTTACATATTATTCAAATTATAGTACTTAACACATAATCGTTAGTAAGCATCAAGTTGTTGTTGGCAGCATTTTCTGCTATGCTATCAACTTCATATATGTTTTGAAAGCAGCAGCAGCAATAAAATTAGGTTGCATTGTCTTCTGTTTGATTTGTCATAAGAATATTTGTTATGGAAAACATTTTTCAGTGGTGACACTCAAACTTTTCAAATCCACCAAAATAAAATCGTTTTTCTAATAGTACTCAAAAATATAAAGCTTAATGAAATTATGCTTTAAGAACTATTTAATTATTAACATAAATGTTGTTAAATATAATATTTTTATTGAATACTGTTGTGTTCTGATAAATAAAAAAACTCCTTTTACATTTTTTTTATATAAAATTTTATATTGTATTGGCAGCACAAATTTTAGTTTTGCTGCTTAAAAAAATATAAACAATTTTATGTTAAGCAGCAGCAATAAAGGTTGTTGTCTAGATTTTGCTGTGCTGTCTTTAAATAATTGTTTTTATATCATTGTTTGTATCATAATTTTGACATTTTGCTGTCTGCTACTTGCTTTCGGTTATAAGTATGTTTAATGCTTAAAAATTATTTTTTTTTTTGCAAGTTATCCAAACATTTTCAACAAGAGTGTTTGTGAACACTCGCAATCGTAAAATACGATTTTACGATTGCATATTTAGCAGTTTCAATAACAATTAAAATCACTGTAAATTTTACCGTATGTTTTCAGATACCATGGATGACTGATTACGAAAACTAAAATTTTAAACAATAAATTATTTCAACATAACCTTTGATATAAACATATAGTATACACGAGGGATGTTCCAGAAGTTTTTACAAATGATTTAAGTAAATTTACTCACACTTTCCTAAGCGTCAAACAAATGGATCAGTTTTGGTTACGGCCACACAGTAAGCGGAAACGCGGTGAGTGGGAGAACAATAAAACATATGAAATACTATTGATATGATCATGGAATGATCGACATTTCGTAGCGGCTAAACGGTTAAATGAAACAAAAATGTCTGTTTCGATATGGTAAAATAACTTGAGTCGAAAAATAAAGTTTAGTTTTTTAAAGTTTACACTTTGTGTAACTTTTGTTTTCATTATTTTTTACAACAAAACCATAACGTAACATATTGGTAACAAACTTTGTAAGCAAAAAATGTAAATGTTTTAACAAATGTTGGTAAACTGAGACCATACAGCACCTTTTATAACTTAAGCGATTTTTTGATATAGAGTTTTGCGATTTCCTGAGTATTAAGAATACTAACGCTCTTTTATTGAAATAATATCTATGTATTTCATAGTTTTCTGTAAGCATAAGATATTTGATTGAAACTTAAAAAAACAAATAATAATACAGTACAATTTTTAAGTTTAAGTCAATTTAAATTTAAGAGTTATAAAATGAATGAAAAATGGGTTGTAATAAAAAATAATATATTCATATAAGAAATTCTGACAAATTCAATATCGTTTCAAAAAACTTAAACTCTTCCATGTGCCCAGAGATGTAACAAATTAAATTAATTCAAAAACATATGACCATTAAAAATTATTGTATCGCTGGAGTTCAAACAAATTTTATTTATACTGCTTTTCGTAAGGCCTTTGATAGAGTCAGATAGAGTTCAGCTTGTGCTTAAGTTCTGTAGCTGATTCATATTTTCGTTGACATAATTTATTTGGTTATATCCGTTACAATGCAGACTGTATTGTGTACAAGTCTCTACGTCATGAAAACGAGCCCTCCGCGGTCGGGTGGTCGGGGATCTTTGGAAAAAAAAATATAATCTTTTAAATAAAAAGTGGGCAGTTTGTTGGTTGGTTTTTTTGTTGTTCCAACTGGACGATGCCACGCACGCCACGTCACATGTATATTTATTTGTCTATATTTTCAAAATGGTAACAGAATGATTATCTAAATCTGCCCCAAATATATTCATAGTCAAAGCAAATTATCCGGCAAAAAGTGGGCAGGATTAGACAAGTGGGTCCGCTACCTTCCATTCAAACTAAATATTTATTTCTGTATATCTTGAAAACAGCTAAGGCGAAAGCTTCTGAGGTTCGTCTAAATGACTTTGTACTCAATCTAATTTATTATGTAAAAGAGAGCGAAATTGTATAAGTGGGTGTGGCATCTATAATAAAAAATAAATATTTATTTAAGGATATCTTGAGAACCTTTACGGCTAAAGCTTTAGTATTTGGTAAATATTAATAATATTAAATATTAATCATACAAATATCAATTTTTGTATATCTTGAGAACGGCAATACTAGAAGTTACTAAATTAGGTTCCAACAACATCGCATACAATACACATAAACAGACATTAACTGAACGAAATTGGATCAGTGGGCGTGCCACTTTTCATTCATACTAAATATTGGATTTTGTATATGTGTAGAACGACAACTAATAAAGCTTCGTTATCTATTCAGATCAGCCAAAAAGCGGATATTGCGGAAAGCACAGTGGATAAAAACTACCTATATACGTAACTTATACGAGTATGTCTATAAAAAAGAATGTGTGTTTGTTTGAAGACTGCATACAGCTAAAAAGCAAATTATTGGGTTTTGACCGCAAGGGGCAATATGGGGTAAAACGTAAAAATGTAACGAAGATATCATTTAAGATAACACTGATCTACAGCAAAAAACGACTTCAAATAAAACTATATGGAATATAATGGTTTCGATGCGCTGAATTCAATCCATTTAAAATTTTTCTCCATCGGGCTCAAATTTCTTTTTATTGGCGTGGGAAATTTTTCGCCCAAAATATGGTAGTTATGTCAATATATTTCATCATAACTTGAAAACGACTTGGCCGATTTTAATGAAAGTACTATCCAACGCCTATAAATCACCTGAACCACATTTTTTTGCAATTTCAACTGTATCGGAGTTACTCACAACTTAACTGCGAAAAAAATGTTTCGCGCTAAATTAGAGCTTCTTTTCTTCAAAAAATCATAAAAAAATTTTCAGAATGAAAATTTTAGATGTTAAGCACTTAAATTAAAGCCTAAAAAGTTAGGAATAAAATAAGCAAAAAGCATGTAAATCGGTCGGCTATTTCCGATTTTATTCAAAATTGAATGCAGGTACCTAACTTTGCATTTTAATGAAAGCCAGGTGTAGGGCTGAAAGTCAAATAACCCATACAGCCAGGTGCCTAGCTTTGACAAAAGTGAAAGGATCAGTTGTTGTGGCTACAGTAGGTAAAAAATACTCTAAGAATAAGAGTTTTTATTATTGTGGTAAAAGTCCCAGTACAAAATGCACTTTTAAGAAAGATAACAAAATTTTTTTCATCATTCAACACTTGTTTGCGAAACCAAGAAGACAAATACTATCCGATATTTGATTTTATCAAAACCAAAATTTAATATTGAAAAGTACTCTAATGACAGTGACAATTTCCGTTTTATTATTATATTATTTATTTTTTTATTTTGGTAAGCCGTTTGCAAAATTTATACATAGATATTATATCCATATAGTTTTATTTAAAGGCGAGAAAATCTTTGTGTTTTTTGTGGACCAGTGTAATAATTGAGATGGGAGTAGCGAAACACAGCGAGTTTTTTGCTAGTATTAAATATAAATGGATATAAAATAAAATATAATAATTTTTTAATCTCGTTTTAAGGTTTTGCAAGAGTAAGTCAAAATATTTTACACATATACGACAGTATTGTAAATTGTCTGGAAATTTGCGTAGATTTTTGTATAAAATGGTTAAATTTCCTATGATATAACCTGCTCGATTATAGGATTGACAACAAATATTTTTTTTTTTTTTTTAACTAAAACACACCATTTTTCTATCTATGATTTATGAAAGCTATTCTCTATAGTTGTCGAAATTGTATTACCTTTTAAGAGAATGATAACCGTATCGCACTATAGTGCGCTTTCTAAGTTGAAATGAAAAATCAAAAATGGTCAGCTCGCTAAGGATTGCCTACATTTGTCTATGTCTTGAGATACAGCATACCGCCAGATAAGTCCGCCTACGTAAATTTTGAACAAAGCCATCCATCAAAGCCGTTGAATCAAGAATTAAGCGAAACAGAAAATCATGGCCCGTGAGTCGAATTATTAAAAATACTCGGCGCTGCAGAAAATTTACAGTGTCTTTTAGTGAAGTGAGCTGATAAGGTTCAGGAAAACTTTAATAAATAAAATAAAAGTGTGTGTGCACAGCTATCTAAATAAATATCTTAGTTTAACTTACTGTTTTAGACATCATGGCTTGCTACAAAAGATTCCATGTGCTGTGGCCAATTATCCAATAAATGAGGTGCATGTAGAATTCGATTATTGGCCGTGCATGAAGGCCGAAGTCGGGCATTTTGAATGAGGTTTGAATTTAAGACAATATATACCCATAACAAAAAGAAAAAAACTTCGACCATAAGCATTTATTATTTTTAATTTTATACTCTAAAGTATGTGTAACCGTATATAAGTCTCTGCTGTTTTAGAATAGGGTAGGGAGCGTTTTTTTTTTCAACTAGTGCTTATTTCGTGAATGGTAACACTGATTTGACAGATAGTTAGTTTTATTCTTCCGCTGAACGAATATGGTTGTGTATACGCTTGAACAACGCTGGGAAATATTGCGACATTACTTTGATCGATCCACTTACAGAAGATGCCGATTTTGCCAAAAAAAAATCATCTTTTCAGATGAAGCACATTTTAATCTTGGTGGGTATGTAAACAAGCAAAATTGTCGCATTTGGGGCACAGAAAACCCGCACGCATACATTGAAAAGCCGATACATCCAATACGAGTTACTGTTGGGTGCAGATTTTGGTTCAGAGGCATAATTGGGCCATTTTTCTTCGAAAATGAGCAAGGAGTGGCCGTTGCAGTCAATGGCGATCGTTATCGGGCCAATATGAACGAACTTTTGTTCACAAAAATTGAAGAGGAGTATATTAGCAACATTTTGTTTCAACAGGACGGCGCTACGTGCCATACAGCCGAAGCTACACTCGATGTTTTGCGCCCTGTTTTTGAAGATCGCATTATCAGCCGGAGAGCTGATGTCGGTTAGCCAACTCGGAGCTGTGATTTGACACCGTTGGACTATTATTTGTGGGGTGCCGTCAAAGATAAGTGTTACGCCAACAAGTCAGAGACAGTTGACGCTTTAAGGGACAATATTCGTGAAGCCATTGGTGAAATACAGCTGCACACAATCGATAATGTGCTTAAAAATTGGACCGATCGTGTAGGCTACTGTATGGCCAGCCGAGGCAGCCACTTGAACGAAATTATTTTTCATTATTAACCGGAAGGATTGTACTTTCAAATAAAAAAAGAAATTGGAGAAAATATCAATTAGTTTTTTTATAGCATATAAAAAAAAATTATTTGGCGAACTCTTTACCTCTTCTACTTATGTACTACGCATGAGTGATATTTTATGAGTGAAGCAGAAATATCACTCATACGTACGTACTTACGAAGTAATGTGAACCCTCTTTTCTTTTGCGCAAAAAATTTATATTTCTAAAATGACTGCGCAGATTAAAAAATAGTTTTAATAAACAATCAATAAATTAAATCGTGTTTGAGTTAAGCGAATATATGTTGCGAAACCTCATCTATTTTGTAAATAGCGGTATATCTCAAAAAGAATAGCTTTTTGTGATACAGAGTTGCACTTTATAATAAAATTTGCTCACAACCATAGTTGCTTCAAATCTTTACTTTGTCCATTTGGGTCAACGTCTTATTATTACAGATACTTATCCTAGGAGTGCATCGCTCTTTTTACCCCTTTTATGTCCATTGTCAGTCAAGACGACTTACATCAATTTTAGTAAACTGTAAATTAAGTTAAATTGTTTATAGAAAGTAATATCGTTGCTTATCGAAAGGACTAACGGTGCACTTTTAGAGTTAAGATATTTTAATAAAACATGTATAACTTACCATAGTTATAATCTTCACTTTAAAACCACCTACTGTGCAGCACCGCTTACTACTATTTTTAAACCAATCAAGAATTGGGAAATTGACGGATGTTTGGATCAGTCTACAATTTGGTCGCATCTCTGATGTTCTTAAGTATAGTAAGCAGGACGTGCAACTCCTAATGGTCATTTTGGGTTGAGAGCCTATCTGTATTTGAATTAGTTAAGGCTTTTCTAACCAAATAAGAAAATAATAAAAGATAAGATACATTTTTTTATATCCATTATTACATGCGCTTAAATGTCTTGCTTCGTCGTATATAGCTCTGCATGACAACAGGCATTGACAAACTAAAAATTCGGTTTAACCGAAAATCATTTTCGGTAAACAAGAATTCACATTTAAGTTCTTCAATAAAAATTAAGCTGAGTGTCTTTTGAGAGCCTGATTGCTTTGTTTATATTTGTTCAATGTATGAGCACAGTAGAGAGAAAGTTCAATTTACGATACGTCATGGTTTTGCAAATCTGATTTAGATGGTAGTGTGAGAAGTAGGGCTTCAATGGGAGCTAATGCCACCACTAGGGCTTCAGATTTGCAGGCGATCATTAGGAAAGTATCAGATCAGCTAAAGAAATCGTAGACTGGAAAGGATACAAGTTTAAGTAAAATTCGGGAACTCTTACCATTGAAAAATTTTTAAGGCCTTAACATTCGTCAAAACTTAAGACTCTTGTCGAACAAAACAAAGTTTTTATATAAAAAATAATATAAATTCAATGTGAATTATAATATGCTAAATATATCGCCATCAACAAAAGCGTTTATTAAGTGTATGGCCTCAGTTTAATAAAGTATAGGCAAATATGAGGTTAGGAAGTAAATTGGCTTAAAAACATATTTTTCGACAAATTCAGTTTTATATATGCAAATATAAAATAGAAATGTGGGAATTAAAAATGAAATATGATGTCGGGCAAATGTTCACCTCTAGCACGTCGGCAGACGTCCGCTCTTTTAACAAAATTTTAACCACATTTTTCAACAAATTCATCTCTATTGATGAGGCATATTTTCAATTAGGCGGCTACGTAAACAAATAAAATTGTCGCATATGAAGCTCAAAAAATCCACTAACAGTCCTCGAAAAACTATTAAAGAAAGTAAATGTGTGTAAATGTGCGGTTTGTGTGTAGGCGTATTTCTTTGAAAATGAGGAAGAAAATGCCGTCACCGTGAATTCTCAGTGCTACCAAACCATAATAACAAATTTTTTTTAGCCACAATTGTTCAATGTTGACATCGGCATGAGGGTGCCACAAGCCACACAGTCAGCCAAACAATTTAGTTACTGCATGATCGCGTTGCGTAATTTATCGATTTGGCGATGTCAATTGGCCGCTTCGTTCCTGTGATTTAACGCCGCTGGATAATTTTTCTGTGGCCGTTTGAAAGACTGGGTTTACGCGAACAAACCACAAACAACTGATACTTCGGAAGATGAAATTCGGCGCTGCATTGACGAGATAAACGTGGTTCAAAATTTTGTGAAAAGAGTGGACATCTGCCGACGTGCTGGAGGTGGACATTTGCCCGACATCATATTCCAATATTAATTCCCATATTTCTATTTTATATTTGTATAAATAAAACTGAATTTGTCAAAAAATAATGTGTTTTAAGCCAGTTTACTTCCTAACCTCAAATTTGTTCACCCTCTATTTTAATATTAAACAAATGTTTTGTATAGAGATTAGTTTTAAGAAAGCCTAAATTGCATGTAATATTTAGTAGAGGTTTCGGCTGATGTGACACTTGGTGTTAAGAGCATTCTATTTTGTGACTATCACGTCAACACAATGCCTAGTTTTCACATAAAATTGTTTTATTAAATAAACGCAACGGCAAGTCTTGTTTAATTTTTTGTCAAAACAGTTATCATACAGTCTACGTAAAATCATGTATACTCACTCATAAATAAATTTATATAAAGTTATGAATATTTACCGTACGATTGTATTTATTAATGTATGTATTAAAGTATATGCATATATATACTTCCTTATAAGATTACTTATTAGAATCCAAAAAAGAAATACATATATGAGTATAAAACAAAAATTTAGCACAAAAATGGCAACAGCATTATGGACATAGAAATCATATAAATTTATATTTATACTTATAAATGAATATTTCTACCAACATATTTTAGCAATATGCACATACAGCTACAATAATAAAAACAAAAAATTAAATATATTTTTGCATACACAAATACATATAAATTTGAAAACACAGAAGATACACAATATAGATAAACACATGAACAAAATCAAATATTTATAAATATTATTACAAATACACAATATCATTCAAACATATGTACATATAAATATACCTTAGTATTGGTATTTATATACATGTACTTAAATTTGTACAAGTGTACCTATGTATGTATGTATGCATGTATGTATGTATGTATGTTTATATAGAAATATCCTCACATTTATTGTATTTAGCACCGTAGCATGTGTGTCTTTTATATAAATAAAACTCCACAGAGAAAGACAATAAAATTTATCACCCGACCACAAGTCACAATATACGAGTTCTAAACACAAACGTGACATTTAATATTGTCTGTTTGCCGAACTGAACCAACAGCAAATGCAAAATCAAATAAAAACGATATAACAAAACAAAATACTAGGCCCACTTAATGCCACCTCTATTTGTTGGTTAGCTAAGGGTGATATTAGAAGGGGAAAAGTTTAAAACTTTAGCCAAATGGCTAATGAATATTATTTTTCTTATTTTTTATTTCTTGTTTTTGAGAAATGAGTAAACAATTTGTGTCAGAGTGACAAAACTATGTGCTATGCATAGGTTCGAGAAGATAAGAAACCTACAAAATGAATCACAAATATTAAAAAAATAATAATAAATAAATCTACAAATCAGCACAACAACTAATAATTCAAGATATGATGGAATTATGTTTAAAGGGGAATAACATGAATGTACAGTTTGTAAAAAAGGACCTTCCAAAGCAGAAAAAAAGTTAAATACTTATTTTCAATTAAAAACTCCAACAACCATTTCTTAAAATGTTCATTTTAATATATATTTTTTACACATCTCGTTTCTGTACCTCTTAGTACTTCGAGACGTCAAAACTTTTAAAATAGACCCACACTTTACAATGTTAACAACAAAAACATATCTTTACCTGAATTCTTTGCTGTAAAAAAAGTGTTTTCAAATATAAGAAATTTTTGAAATTTGGATCTTTTATGAGCAAATTTTGGGTTTTTTATCAATGTTATCGTATGTAAAAGATTTCACATAAAGTTAGACAATAAAAAATTTGACAAACGTGCAACAAGTGACTTTTTACTTATATGAAAACATTCAGAAAACACGAGTCACAAATGACTGAGGTATATCCCTTGTTTTCAAGTCAATCAAGCTAGAAAATTGCCTGATTTGTTTTCAGGGCCGTGTACAAGATCATATCCCGAGCTGAAAAAGTGTGAAGAACGAGTTATAAAGCCATCAGATAGACACAAAATAATTGAAGCTGAGAATTTTAGACAAAGTACAAACAATGCTCTATGCACCGCAATCCCCCACAAGAGATATAGTTTGTCCAGTGGAAATTGATTATGATGAATCATATAACATGAAACAACGTGAAATCGGATACAAAAACACAAATTTCTTTTTCCCAATAGCTAAAAAAAACCTCGCTCTTTGGTGCCAAATACTAAAAAAAAGATTCCGATTTGCAACAGAACATATTTCACTTATTCCAGATTACTAGGATGACATAATATTTCTGGTTAGACTAAAATGATGCTTTACTTATACCATAATTATGGACCCCAAAAAACAAAATGATCGCCAGCATTCAAAAAGCTGGTTTTACTGACCCTGAAAGTGCGAAGAAGTCGGAATACAAATATTGCTATAATAGTGAATTCAGGCATAAATCTTATTTATTCTTTATTAGCTCGATACTTCATACTTTTTCAGCGTGGGATATGATCTTGTACACGGAAATTTTCATGCTGGTTTGACTTTAAACTATGGGCATACCACTATCTTTTGAGACTTGTGTTCACTGAAACTTTTCATTTAAATACAAAGTCACTTGTTGCACGTTTGTAAAATGTTTTATTGCTTAACGTTTTGTGACGTCATTTACATACGATAACATTTATAAAATTTCCAAAATTTGGTAACAAGAGTCCCAAATTCCAAGCAATTCCAATAATTTCTTATTTTTAAAAACACTTTTTAAACAGTAAAGAAATCAGGCAAAGATGCCTTTTTGTTATTAGCGTTGTAATGTCTGGGTCTATTTTATAAGTTATGATGTCTTTAAGTCCTAAGAGGTACAGTAACAGGATGTGTATAAAAAAATAAACATTTCAAGAATTTGTTGTTAGAATTATCAAACGAAAATAAGGTTTTAACTTTTTTCTGCTTTGAAAAGACTTCTTTTACAAAAGGGAAAAATAATTTTCTTTAAAGCAAAATTATAAAATGGGAACTATTCACTATACATTTTATTTACCAACTTTTAAAATTAAAAAAATATAAAAGCTCTTGTTTCCTTTTTGTTTTGGAGCAGGTATTCTAATATTACATCAAATATGATAAAATCTTTGTAACTCTGTCAATACTTGACTTGTAGCTGGTGTATTATGTAGTAAAAATGGACAGTATACTTTTTAGTAGGATAAGTGATAAAAACCTATAAATAACCAAAAATTACGTACAGCTTTATTCTCTTAATTGCCCAATCCAAAGGCAATGTGTATTCCCAATAAATTCTTTAACTTGACGTTTTGCTTAAAATTCTTTATACCTAAAGAAAAATATCATAAATTCAACAAAAATAGTTTTAAATCAACAAAAGACGATAAGGAGCTCGTTCGTAGCCAACGCGCATTGCAGAAAGTTATACGAAAACGTCCTACCGTACCGCAAATAAAACAAGAATAGAAAATAAAATAAATAATGAATAGAAATCATAAGTAAGCAAAAATCGAATAACCGTCTTTCGGATGCGGATAGCAAGAAAGTGAGTTGCTGGTGATTGATTATTCACTAGTCATTGTTTTACCTGCCATAATGAATAATTCAATAATAACCCTTTCAAGCGGGGGTGGCGTGGTGTAGAGGTTAGAGCATCTAAAAAAATAAAGAAGAAACCCCCTGACTTTCCCGCATACCTCTGGCGGTGATAACAAACATTAAACGAATGATCAGGAAAACACGCCACCTACTGGGAACAAATTACAATGCTAAAGTAAATATCACCACCTTATCAAGCATCTTCACCACTACGCAAAATCATATGGAGGAGGCTACAGGGGATTAAGCATCTACTTAGCTTGAAAGATCAAATTGATTAAAGAAACTTAAACGAAGCAATGTATGCTTTGTGGAAAGTCAATATGCTCAGTAGAGGAGGTACGAAAAAAACCCTCCAAGCGGTTTGCACCTTAAGGATCAGTAATGAACAAAGGAGAAGAGAGAAAATAAAAGCACTAATGGTAGGGGATATAACAGTTTTCTTCTCAAATTATCTATTTCGGTCGATGCATCGTATATCGGCTCTTAGATTCCAATAATTTTAATTCTTTATTCTAGTTTAGTATTATATATATGGATACAGTTAAGGCAAGTATTTACAATAGATTCCCTTTTTCAAAATCGGTTCTCGAAGACGTTTAAATCGAGTGAAAACGATCAAAATTATAGACATTTCTTCTGAAAAGACAAGCATATTTTCTTCTTAAAGCAACATTTTTTGTTTGCTAACATTCATCATTCAAAAGTACCACTTTAAGCGGGTAATAAGGATTAAAATGAGAATATTTGGATCATAGTCTATTTGTAAGGAGCACGTAGTTATTACGGTTTATCTTAGTAACTATAAGAGTTTGAGCCTTTAAACTTTCCACACGCTTTTCTATAATGAAGTTGAAAGTGCATTTATAATATACCTTTTCGGGCAATGTCGGATGGGTGAAGCTGGTAATATAATAATATTTTTATATATTTATTTTCTTTATTTTATAATAAAGTTTGTACTAAAAACACAAGATCGGAAAGATCTCCGTCTCAAATATAACATCTTGAAAAAAAGTAGCTTCGATCGTAATGCAGAATATATATAATCGAAGGAAACTTAACGGAATCGAAACGCATAGAGTTGGACCACTAAATCCATTAGATATCAACTTGATTTCGATAAAATCCTGTTATGAAGTATGTAGATTGTGTTTTGTATAAAAAATATTCTTGAAATCTACTGGATTTTGATCTAAATCTCGTAAGTATTAGATTTTGTTGAGATGTAAATACCCTATTAGATCTAAAATCAATGTAGAAACTTCTTTCATTAGTGTCATATTTAAATGTGTTTTTAAATATTTTCAAATCTGCTCACCGTTAAATTAACTATAAAAAAATTAAAGTTGTAAAAATTTTAACTCAACAACGGTCCACTTTGACTTTAAAATTCGGTACTTCTCTTTGTGTACCGAAATAAATTTGGAAAAATATAATTTAAGTCCACCTACATAATACTTTGACTAATGTTCATAACAAAATAAAATACATTTAAAATCTATTTTAAGAAAATTTTGTATAAAAAATTTAAAATAAAATACATTTCAAAAATTTTCAATTTTACAAATCTGTTTTTATTTTTAAAACAGCCTCATAAGAATTTTTTTTTTAAGTTTTAGCAAATTATAAAGGATATTTTTAAAGCATTTCTCTTCCTATTATGTATTTATATGCGTATTGTTTGTACGCTTATACTTGTTTGTGGTTGTGTGTGCTCTCTTTGTAAATACTTGTTAAATACAGGCAAATACATAATTTGTTTGTAGTACTTGTACTTTTAATAGACCAAAAATATATTTTCTGCTTGTGTGATTTCATGTGAAAAATATTGAAAAAAAAAGATTAATAAAAATAAAAAAGTTAAAAATTGTTAAAACTGAAAAGAAAAATTGAAAATTTTGAATTTATGCTTCGACGCCTTTTTCATTTTTTTTTAACAATTCCGTTCAATTCTTTCTTTCAATTTCTAAGAAGACAATTTTCAAATCATGACTTTTAAGTGAAATTTGTAATATACATTTTGTAAATAATATTGTATTTAATAAAAATATTTAAGATATTCTGTATAGATTACATAAGAGTATATATAAAAGTTTCATATATTAAGAGTAAATATAAAAGCTTTATATATTACTCGACATGTAAATATATGCATATATATATGTATGTAAATACAAGTCACACTTATATTTATTTAGCAAAAATTTACTAGAAAATCAATTATAAATGTTATGGAGGTTAATTTATTTGTTTATATTTTATGTATCTATTTTATGTATATTGTATAATAGGTGGTATATAACAGGTAAAGAGATGGCTTAGTGTGGTGATTAGCGCTCATGTATATAACAGAAACGGCCTAGGTTCGAATCCCAGCAGAGGATATCACGAAAAGAATTTAATTTCGGTTTCGAGTGTTGAATAAAAGAGACTTCAACCTCCATCAGACGAATAATCAACTGAGAAAAAATAACAATGGTAAGTAAGTATCACCACCACCACCGCTTAGCAAGGACCTTTACCACTACACATAATCATATGTAGGCTAGCTACATTAGATTAATCAACTACTTGGCTTGGAAATCAACTTGATTATGAAGACTGGAACAAAGTAATGGATGCTTTGTGGAAAGACAATGTGCTTCCTAGAGAACTGACGGATAAAAAAAAAACAAAAGTTAAGAAGAATCCGTGGTCAGTTGTAACTACACAACATGGGAGTACCTTTGAGGTATTAGCGATGGCCGTTGCAGGCAATTCTGCGATAGGCAGACGTGCGGCAAGGTTTAGAGTTGACAGAGTGAAACAGGAGCCGTTTTAGGTAGCCATTCTCCTTAATACCTTTATGTCGGATATACCTCGGCCCCTGCTTATTATATATGTGCAAGGTGTCTTGTTTGCAGCAACTGGCTCTAGGGTAGCGACGGTGAATATTTTGGCATATTGTACGTGTACGTGTTTTTTTCTAAATGGAGAAGTCAGATTGCATTATATTTCAAGTAAGGCTGGGCAGCTGTATCCCAACTCGAGGCTAATCATTCCGTAGCTGAGGACGGGTGGGGAGGATAGAGTGGCTTTCTATAAATATTTTTAACACTACTCGCATGTTGATTTTGGCCTAATAGAATGAAAGTAGTTTACCATGCCTACCGCCGATTACTGAAGTAAAGTATGGTAGAACATTAGGCCTCTAATATCACATGCTTTCCCTTATCCCTGTTAAGGATTTTATCTCATCAGATGAAGAGACTCAGGGTCTGGTATTAAGAGCTTAACAGTCTCATTCCGACGAGTCATTCTGACGACTCTCTTGCCGAGTCATATATAAAAAAGTATGTTTTGAGAAGATACTGCAGTGGCATTTATGAAGAAATTGACCACACAGGAGAATGGAATTGTGACTGGCTACTTTAAAAGAACGAGTAATTTAGATATTTTAAGGTCACTATCAACTGTTGAACTCCTGACATTGAAGCAATACGTAAGCAATGTTATAATTAAAAATATTATTGATCTAATATTAATTATTTATGGTATAGGAGGTACATATATACCTATACAACTGGAATTAACTTTCTCAAGTCAATGTACTCCTACATTTACAATAGATATTACAAAAATAAAACTTTTATTCACTATATTTGTAGGCAACAAATAATAGTATGGTATCATACTTAAGTAAACTGTACTGTTGTTTAAGTATTTAAAATTTTTTATTTGGGTCAAATTTAACGCGAAGACCGTTAACGTCAATAAATTTAAGGACCGTATGAAAGTTAAAATAAAAGGTTAAAAAAAAAAATAAATAAATAAAAAAAAACAAAATAAAAAGTGGCGGTCATGAATATACGTAAAACAACAATGACTTGGACATTCACAGATTTTTTTTTTTTATTTTTTTTTTTTTGGCTTGAAAAATTACCAAAGTAATCTAATTAGCGACGTTTTAGTAAAGCATAAATCAAAACTGACAAAAGTATATACTGTAATCTCCATTTATTCATATCGTTTGGAATGAGTTTTACTTTTTCTTCTTTTCCTTATTAAAAGCAATATTAATATGGAGAAGTGCTCAAACACCAATTTCACAATTAAATTATTTTGCAACAACTTTTTGTCGCAGTGTTATCAAATCACCGAGAAAGTGTTCGTTACACAGAATATATTAAAATCAAATAATTTCAAATCGATCAAGTTTTTAGTGTCGATTTCACATCACTTGCTTATTTTTGCAAACACTGTGTTGTAAAACAAATACTAAATAGCTTCAATAAATAATTTAGTGTGTCCTTTGTATATTTTGATTTAAAATAATTTTATTAAAGAACAACTAAAAATTAGCAATTTTGAAAAAGACTTCTAATTTTGCATACACATTTTTATTCTTTTGAAAACGACTCCGTGATTTCTTTTTTCCTTTGGTAGTCAGCTGCGGATAATGACGAAGTTTAGGAAATGGTAGTCAACTATTTCGTCAACATGTGTACAAACTTAGAATAAACAATATAATACAAATTTAAAATAAGAAGAAATTAAAAGGAAATAGTAGATGTTTAAGTGAGATAGCTAAAAATAGCAGATAGATAACAGTACTGAAATAGAAATAGCTGAAAAGAATGATTAGACCACATTTAAACCACAAAATACATAAAAACAATACTTAAAACTAACTTAGTTTAACGCCACCACCAACATGACATCGTAAGATATATGCATTGAACCGGTAGATCACGTTTATTTTGCTAAGCGGAAAATATTGAAAGTCTAGAGCAAAGCGTCATCGAAACATTAGAAATAACTACCAGAAGGCGTTCTGCTTAGTTAGGAATAACTCGTACGGCACTGCGCCACATTTTAAAAAAGATTTACTGTTATTCACATATAAGGTGTAACTAGTGCAAGAGCTAAAATTTTCAGATCATCAGCAACGTCTAAATTTTGTAGTCAAATTACAACAGTTTGCCAGAAATTAAACCAACTTTATTAAAAATCTGATTATGAGTGACGAGGAACATTTTAATCTAAATCGCTTTATTAATAAACAAAACTGCAGAATTTGGTGTTCTAAAATCCAAAAGGCATTAATCAACGCCAATTACACCCAATTATGTATACGGTATGGTGTAGCATTACATTTGAAAATATCCTTATGCCTTACTTCTTCTAAAATGAAAATGGAAGTGCCGGAACCGTAAATGGAGAGCGGCATCGGTTTATGACAGAACATTTTTTACGTCATGCTCTTGAAAACAGACGAGCTGGGACGTGGGTTCAGCAAGTTAGAAACATAGTCCACATTTCGTGACACACCATGCTACTTCTAAGTAAAATTTTGGATTGCAAATAATTTGCAGAAATTCTGACATTAATTGGACAGCGCGTTTTAGAGACTTGTAAGCACCCGACTATATTCTTTGGTATTATTTGAAGAAGCGGGTATATGTCTAAAAGTCCTTGAACTCAAAGTCAACATTGTAGCAGAAATTCGAGCGCTACAGTCACAAATGTTAAAAGATATTATGGAAAACGCTTTAAAACGAGCCCATCATTGCGAAGCTAAAACAGAGGTCATTTAAGTGAAATTATTTTCCATATTTATTGCAAACAAATTTCGATTTTGAAAACATAAATAAAAAAAAATTATAAACGAAATAATTATTAAATATTTAAGCCCCATGAAGACTTTTAGCACACCCTACATATACATATATATATACGGGGGTTTTTTATATTTTTAAGTTGGCAAAACTTTTTTAACTGGCGGCAATTTTGTAAACTGACAAGTGATTTATGTTTACTTTAATTTGGCATTTCAACATGAATAGACTGACGTATGCACAACGCTTCCTAATTGTGCAAATTTATTTTGAATATCATGGTTCTCTTCAAAATACGTATCGTGCACTTTTTTTTAGCGATAAAGCTTATTTTTGTTTGAATGGATATTTCAATAAACAAAATTGCCGTATTTGGAGTGATGATAAATCTCAAGTGTATGTTGTTACATCCAAAAAAACTAACTGTTTGGAGTGCTTTGTGGGCTGGTGGAATCATTGGTCCCTACTTTTTTAAAAACGACGCTGGTCACAACGTTACAGTCAATGGTGACCGCTATAAAGGCATGTTTACTGACTTTTTTGTCCATTAATTGAACAACCGTTATGTGCAGAAGCTGTGGTTTCAAAAAGACAATAGATTTATTGAAGGAAACATTTGATAACAGCATAGTTCACGTTTCAGACCCAAGTTGCACATTTTTTTTATTAAGAATTACGTATCTACTTATGTATATAATTAACAGGCTAACACATTTCTTTGTACCCCTTTTACGCCCGTTCTACTGTACCGATTTTGGAAAGATATATATCGTTTTAATTCTTACAGATGTGCACAATATAAATTTTGCTTAAATCGGTTCACTAACTTGGAAGTAAAAACAACAGAAAGAACAAATTTTTTTGTGTAGCTACATCCCGACTACAAATAAAATGCGCTTTTAGTTAATTTTTGTTAATTAACTATAAGCTAACTACAGTGAAATGCAGAAATAAACTGAAATCAAAAATTTTATATTAATCTGAATTGATTTGATTTTTTTGTTGAAATATTAAAATTTAATTAATTTAGTTTTAAGAATTTACAATCTTTTAATTTTAAATTTGTTTTTGAAGATAAAATTTTTTTCATTTAATATAATATTTAAAAATTAATAATAATAATAATAATAATAATAATAATAATAATAATAATAATAATAATAATAATAATAATAATAATAATAATAATAATAATAATAATAATAATAATAATAATAATAATAATAATAATAATAATAATAATAATAATAATAATAATAATAATAATAATAATAATAATAATAATAATAATAATAATAATAATAATAATAATAATAATAATAATAATAATAATAATAATAATAATAATAATAATAATAATAATAATAATAATAATAATAATAATAATAATAATAATAATAATAATAATAATAATAATAATAATAATAATAATAATAATAATAATAATAATAATAATAATAATAATAATAATAATAATAATAATAATAATAATAATAATAATAATAATAATAATAATAATAATAATAATAATAATAATAATAATAATAATAATAATAATAATAATAATAATAATAATAATAATAATAATAATAATAATAATAATAATAATAATAATAATAATAATAATAATAATAATAATAATAATAATAATAATAATAATAATAATAATAATAATAATAATAATAATAATAATAATAATAATAATAATAATAATAATAATAATAATAATAATAATAATAATAATAATAATAATAATAATAATAATAATAATAATAATAATAATAATAATAATAATAATAATAATAATAATAATAATAATAATAATAATAATAATAATAATAATAATAATAATAATAATAATAATAATAATAATAATAATAATAATAATAATAATAATAATAATAATAATAATAATAATAATAATAATAATAATAATAATAATAATAATAATAATAATAATAATAATAATAATAATAATAATAATAATAATAATAATAATAATAATAATAATAATAATAATAATAATAATAATAATAATAATAATAATAATAATAATAATAATAATAATAATAATAATAATAATAATAATAATAATAATAATAATAATAATAATAATAATAATAATAATAATAATAATAATAATAATAATAATAATAATAATAATAATAATAATAATAATAATAATAATAATAATAATAATAATAATAATAATAATAATAATAATAATAATAATAATAATAATAATAATAATAATAATAATAATAATAATAATAATAATAATAATAATAATAATAATAATAATAATAATAATAATAATAATAATAATAATAATAATAATAATAATAATAATAATAATAATAATAATAATAATAATAATAATAATAATAATAATAATAATAATAATAATAATAATAATAATAATAATAATAATAATAATAATAATAATAATAATAATAATAATAATAATAATAATAATAATAATAATAATAATAATAATAATAATAATAATAATAATAATAATAATAATAATAATAATAATAATAATAATAATAATAATAATAATAATAATAATAATAATAATAATAATAATAATAATAATAATAATAATAATAATAATAATAATAATAATAATAATAATAATAATAATAATAATAATAATAATAATAATAATAATAATAATAATAATAATAATAATAATAATAATAATAATAATAATAATAATAATAATAATAATAATAATAATAATAATAATAATAATAATAATAATAATAATAATAATAATAATAATAATAATAATAATAATAATAATAATAATAATAATAATAATAATAATAATAATAATAATAATAATAATAATAATAATAATAATAATAATAATAATAATAATAATAATAATAATAATAATAATAATAATAATAATAATAATAATAATAATAATAATAATAATAATAATAATAATAATAATAATAATAATAATAATAATAATAATAATAATAATAATAATAATAATAATAATAATAATAATAATAATAATAATAATAATAATAATAATAATAATAATAATAATAATAATAATAATAATAATAATAATAATAATAATAATAATAATAATAATAATAATAATAATAATAATAATAATAATAATAATAATAATAATAATAATAATAATAATAATAATAATAATAATAATAATAATAATAATAATAATAATAATAATAATAATAATAATAATAATAATAATAATAATAATAATAATAATAATAATAATAATAATAATAATAATAATAATAATAATAATAATAATAATAATAATAATAATAATAATAATAATAATAATAATAATAATAATAATAATAATAATAATAATAATAATAATAATAATAATAATAATAATAATAATAATAATAATAATAATAATAATAATAATAATAATAATAATAATAATAATAATAATAATAATAATAATAATAATAATAATAATAATAATAATAATAATAATAATAATAATAATAATAATAATAATAATAATAATAATAATAATAATAATAATAATAATAATAATAATAATAATAATAATAATAATAATAATAATAATAATAATAATAATAATAATAATAATAATAATAATAATAATAATAATAATAATAATAATAATAATAATAATAATAATAATAATAATAATAATAATAATAATAATAATAATAATAATAATAATAATAATAATAATAATAATAATAATAATAATAATAATAATAATAATAATAATAATAATAATAATAATAATAATAATAATAATAATAATAATAATAATAATAATAATAATAATAATAATAATAATAATAATAATAATAATAATAATAATAATAATAATAATAATAATAATAATAATAATAATAATAATAATAATAATAATAATAATAATAATAATAATAATAATAATAATAATAATAATAATAATAATAATAATAATAATAATAATAATAATAATAATAATAATAATAATAATAATAATAATAATAATAATAATAATAATAATAATAATAATAATAATAATGTATATTTATTAGCATTTTATCGTGATTTGGGTTTTAAGGATTTTACGTTCACTGTTAGTTAGATAGCTTAAGTTAAGATTAGTTTATAGTTTACTATATACAGGGTGTCCGCCGGAAACGTATACTACTTTGTTTGTTTATAATTTTTGATTATATGAAAAAGAATGGATCTTATATTGATAAATGTTTTATTTAATGTCGGAATGGTAAATGACCGCCTCTGGTAGCCTCATTACATTCTCACACATCGCACGCGGTATTTTATTAATTTCATGACGAATATTTTGTTTGAGTTGCCTCAGCGTTTTTGGTTTGTTTGCACAAACCTTAGTTTTCAGACATCCCCACAAAAAGAAAAGGCCAATCAACACACAATTACTTGAAATAATTTGTTATGGAAGACGTCTCGCAGTAATTCCATTGAAATCCTGACTGTATGCGATGTGGCACCGTCTTGTAGCAACCACATGTTAGTCAAGCCCAAAGCATGCAGTTGTGGCGTTAAATAATTTTCAATCATATCACGATATCGCTCCCCATTGACAGTTACCATTAGGCCGTTTCCAGTTTCAAAGAACTAAGGTCCAGTGATTCTTCCTGACCAAATTGCACACCAGACTGTCACTTTTAATGGATGAAAAGGTGACTGATGAATAATTTTAGGGTTTTCCATTGCTCAGAACCGTTTAATATGTTTATTCATATAACCATTCAAATGAAAAATGTACCTTGTCACTCATTATGACTTTTTCATGAAAATCGGGGTCATTATGGGCGAGCTGTTTTAACGATTTAAACATATTGGTTTACTAAATATTTTTCCATAATATATCTGGCACAACAAAGTAGTAAACCTTCCCGGCGGACACCCTGTATAAGATAACTTTAAGCTGACTAATGTCAACTAATTTAAAGTTAGTTTAAAAGTCATACGAAGACATAATTAGGCAATTGACTAGTGCTTTAATGCCGAAAGAGTTAGTTTTCTCCATTAAAAATAATCTAAGTATCAATCACGTGTGTATGTATCTTTTTTTTATTTGTCATATAAAAATATTTTTTTTTTCAAAAAATATATTTTTTTTTCAAAAAAATAAATAAAAAAATATATATTTTTTTAAAAAAACAAATTTTTTTTCTTTAAATATTTTATATTTTTAGGCTTAAGCCTGGTGTTGTGTTCAAAATTTTGTACGAAATGCTGTAAAATTACACATTAAAATATTTCGTACGAAATAATTATGAAATAATGTTGAGAAAGTAGTACTCTGTCCTTTTTACGAAAAATATGTGAAATGTATATGTCACCATTATTTTCCAACTGCAACAAATTTCTAGCAACATTTTTTCAACTACGAAATAACGTGAGGCTCACTTATTTCGTACGAAACTTTAAGCAGCAGTATGGACATACTTTTGCAATATTGAATACATATAATCCTTGATTATATGACTGATGAACACTAAACGAACTAACAATGACTAACTAAACATCGTTAGTCTGCAACGGGAATTCCAAATTGTATCAGAATTCACCATGGAGTGATCAGATAGTGTGAATTGTATAGTGCTTTTAACCACAGAAATATTTGATTTACTGATGAAAAAATTTGTACCGCATAGTGTGTAAAATCATCTTAAAAATCCGCTGAGTTCATCCCATTGGTCGAATATGGTCATGATTTGGAAAGGTCTCTTAAGATGTACTTTCGGGCACAATTTTATGATGGCACTTAATTTAAAATCTTTTTAGTTTATTTATAGAACCTATATCAATAAATAAAAATAAAAAATTGTTCTAAAAATATTCATTATTTTTATATGTTTAAAAATATTTATGTCCCTACTGAATATTATTTGTTATGTTGTTGGAGAAAATATATGGTTTTTGTCTACAAATGTAGAACCATGTAGCATATTTTAAGGCATAAAAGCGACAAATTTTGAAAAATTGCTAGATGACTACAATGGTTGCATGTTAATTATTTCGTACGAAAAAACTAATGTTTATCAAAATTTTCACAAATTTGAACAACGTACTAAGCTTTATGTAAAAAATATATTTGAAATCTATTTTAAGAAAGTATTGTATAGAAAATTTTAAATGAAATGCATTTAATACTAATATTAAATTATATACATACATACATAAAAAATAAATGTTAGGTGCTAGATTGCAGCTGATTATGTCAGTCGCTATGTACACTAGTTTTAATAATTTTATTAACAATTTCTTTTATTAATAAAAATGTTGCTTATATATAGATTTTTAGAATTTTGCTTAATTATTATAAGTTAATTTACAAATTTTCTAAAAGGACATTGTTTATCGATTTGCATATTCATTAATGCAACATTTTGAAGAATAAATTGATTATAAGTTAGATGGTAAAATCATATGATATATGTAAACCTTTAAAACATATATGAACAAACACATTTCCACGTAGAACTTCAAAAATAAAAACATTTGTGCAACATTTGTAAAGCCATTACCATACACAATATAATTGAATAATAGTTATAAATAAAAATACTTCATTTAGAGAAAACAAATATGGCATGTTTATAAATAACACCCACAAATAAGAGTTTTTCCAACTGTAATTAAATTTTCCTTTTCATTTATTTACTCCCTGAAACTCGGCGTGCTTCGCTACCGCTATTTAAGTTATCTTAAATACTAAAATGATTTTTACCCTTTTGCCACCATTTCATTCCCTTCTGGTTCAAATCCAAATATATAAGATAGCTTATATAGTGGTTCCTTCTAGAAAGACACTGTAGAATCTATTTTTTAGCTGTATACAGTCTTCAACTAAACACACATTAATTTTTATGTGGCTTTCACCCAGTGTGAAACACCCGTTTATCCAATATTTTCCACTTTTTGGCTGATGTGGATAGATAACGCAGTTTTATTTGTTGTTCTCCACATACAAAAAATGCTATATTTGGTATGAATGGAAGGTACCACGCCCAACCTCGACCATTTTTTGACTAATGATTTGTATTAAATACGAAGTCCTTTAGACCAAATTTAGAAACTTACACTTTAATCGTTCTCAAGATATACAAAAATCAATAATTAGTTTGTATGGGAGGTGCCAAGTCCACTTGTCCAATTTCTTTTACTTTTTGACTGATGCCTTGCATATTTCTCATGTCTAATGATAATCTATTTCAAGAATTAAATCTATTAAAAAAAAGACTATGTATTCATCAATACTGTTCAAGTCATCATTATTCTAAAACCATTCTTTTGGTCGCTTCAATGGTTGTTTAAACAAGATAACGACCCAAAACACACATCGAAGTTGCATTTTCCACTCGGCGTAAGGCATCATGAACTTATTTAGTATATTGGTATAATAAATGCCATCCATTATTCCTTCTTTTGTAAAAAGAGTTCCTGTCCCATGTTAGGAAAAACATCCCCATACCAACATACATACATATTGCCTCCACCATGTTTAATGGTTTTTATTGTATATTGCGGAGGGAGTTCAGTGTTCGGAGGTCTCCTTACAGTCAAACTACTTCTGTCAAAATTAAACAAATTAAACTTAGTTTCGTCTGACCATAAAATATTTCTCCACTATGCATAGACCAATTTATATGCTGTTTTATCGGTAAATCTATTTTTTTGAACAGCACTGTAAATATATTATTTTCTTCCATTAAAAAAATTGACATTTTTACATGACGTTTGTCGCTTATGGACTACGCTTCGAGTAGGAATTGAATTGTTGTTAGTTTTTTTCTCTTACTTGACCTGAATATAGTTGGAAGCAAAGTTTTAAAAAAAGAGCTGCCTTGACAAATTTTGGTGCATACGAGGGTTAATAATTGCAAAGTAACATTGCGGTTTAGAAGAGAAATTACGTTCAAACTCAGTTTTGATATTGTGTCGAATAGTATCCTACACTCAGGAAAAATTAATCGCGAAACCTTGTATGTGTGCTTAGAATTATAATTACCAGCTGTTAGAATACGTAAAAATTAAATTAAAAACTTATAATGAAAATCTTCAAAGCAGATCCTTGAAACTTGAAAAAAATTTTCACAGAGGTCACACATTAGATTATGCTTTAATGACGACCTTCTTAGTATGGCAGACCCTGCGAATGATATGCCAAACGGATCTTTTCTGATCTATGTATTTAATATTAAATTAACATTTTAAGACATGTAACCATTTTTTACACATGTTTGTAAAAATCAGATGTTGTATACTAAGAAATGATATAAAATAACTCTTGTGACCTTAAGCACTTCACAGTCTACACTCATACCAAAAATTAACTACAAAAGCTTTTGAATATATTTTTGTAATTAAATTAACAATGAATGACAGTGCATACATTAAAAACAAAGAAATGTTTCTTTTTGAAGAAATTAATAAAGAAACATTGAAATAAAAATCCCATCAATTTTTCTTGTATTGTTTACATTAATTGTCAACTTGATGACGCCTATGATGGATGAGGAGAGTGTTAATTCTTAAATAGGATCAAATTAACTTACAATTAAAATGGTATTATTTTTCATTTCTTCGCAAATCTTATAACCAAACAAATACATCCATATATACATATATATAATTACACTGCTCAACAAAGCAAAAAAATGTTCTTTTTTTGGGCTCTTTTTTTGTTTCTATATCAGATTGACCCGCATTTTGTAAACATGACAATAGTTTTTCTCTAACAGCTTTCGTTTTCGAGCTATAGCTACATATGTCCCCTCATTTACTATTTTTACTTATTTTTTCGCTTTTTATTGGACACTAAAATATGTATATTTTATTAATGTTTTAGATATGACTTCGTTAAGAAAATGCTTAATTCAAATTGTTTTTGCTATATTTGTGGTGAATATGTCTGTGGCCACATGGGAGAGTAGCTTAAGTCGACACAAGCTAAAATTTTGTTATTGAATTAGGAGTTTTTTAGAAGTTAAGGCCCATACGAGGGCGGATTGACATTGAACCTACCTAGCGCTACATGGCAGCATAAACACAAAAGCTTTTTCTTTCTGAGAAATTACGATCTGTCAAACGCCAGCTGTTAAAATTTTTGCGAAATTCATCGATTAGTTTTTTTGTTGTAATCGTTTGAGGTAAGCAACTTTTGTGTTTCTTGGAAAATGGAAAAAAGTGAATTTCGTGTAGTGATTAAACACTATTATTTGAAAGGCAAAACGGCGAAAAGAAAAAGAAAAGAAAAGCTTTATAAACATTACGGCTAATCTGCTCTGTCAGACAATACCAATATCTGTCTGCAACAATACCATCAACAGGAAGGCCAAAAGAGGTGGTTACTGAAGAAAATATGAAGAAAATCCTCGATATCGTTATGAATGATGGCCGGATCAAAATCCGTGAGATTGCTGAAATGGTAAACAAATCACATGAACATGTGTTCAACATTTTGCATGAACATTTGCATATGAAAAAGCTATCGGCAAGATGGGTGCCACGTTTGCTCAGTGTTGAACAAAAACGAGTTCGACAGATCACTTCACAGCGGTGTTTGGACATGATAAAGCATAATCCTGCTGATTTTTGGCGTAGATTAATAACTGTTAATGAAACGTGGGTCCACCACTACACCCCTGAAACCAAAAATCAATCGAAGCAATGGGTGGAAGCTGGTGGAAGTGCTCCGAGGAAGGCGAAGAGAGCGAAATCGGCTGACAAGGCTATGGCCACTGTATTTTGGGATGTACACGGAATATTGCTCATCGATTATCTTGAAAAGGGATCCACAATCACGGGTGAGTATTATAGTGCATTATTGGATCAATTGGTTGATGCAATCAAGGAAAAACGGCCACATTTAAACAAGACAAAAGTGGTCTTTCTGCAAGACAACGCACCGGTTCACACAATATTAGATACGATGCTAAAACTACGTGAAATCCACTTCGAATTGGCTGATTTTGACGAGTTCCCAAAATCGTATTATTCAGATGGTATAAAAAAGTTGGAAAATCGTCTTACTAAGTATATTGAGCTTAAAGGAGACTATGTTGAGAAATGAATGGTTTTTGAAAAAAAATAATGTTTTTTGTCTACTTAGGTAGCTTCAATATCAATCCGCCCTCGTAATTGTGTTTAATCTACTTTTCAAATTCTTGTTTTTTTTTTGGCCAATTTTATGCGCGTTTACTTTCTTGCTTAAGTTTTTTGAAACGATATTGAATATGTGAGGACATCTTATGTGCATATAGCATTTTTCATTCATTTTGTAAATATATAACTTAAATTGAGTTAAACTTAATAATTTTACTGAATTATTCTTTTTTTAGTTTAACCTTCCTGACTATTTTCTTTGTTTGTAAGACAGACGCACCACTTTTTTGTTTTAACATTAAAATAAAAAACGGGAACTTCTTCATTCTTTCAGAGTCTTTGCAATTACTCATTACTCAGCGTTTCGAGCAAGTATGTTTGAACTACAGTGATGTATCAGTGCTGGCTGATCAATATGTCTGTGAGACCATAGCTAAGTGTAACTTTTATGTGGTTTTTTGATGAAAATTCACAAAAGTTGTATATATTTGATTATATATATATTTTATATTAATTTATATTTTATTTGAAATATTAATTTTACGTTATATATTTTATTAAAAAACTTATTGATATTTTTCACAAACTTATTGGTTTGATTTTATAAAAAATGTCTTTTCTGTTCTGCTGTCTGTTCAGAACTAACTTCTAGAAATATCCTTTTATATATATTGCTTAGTTTCAACTGTCATCGTATTATATTCTATTTGTTGCTTAGTTTTTAAAGTCTTTGGATCTCAGAGTCGCAATATATTGTAGGTTTATAAATTAGTTATTAGTGTTGTAAAAGTTAGTATGTTCGACCGCTTCTAGTAGTATGTCCGTTGGGTTCACTTCCCACATTTATAGCAGGTAAATTTGTTACTGGTCGCTGCGTGTATTGTTGGACTAAAAAAAAAAAAACAGAAAATTCGCTGCAGCTGTAGGAAATGTTCTAAATACTTTCGTTAAGAACACGCAGTAATGGCTTGTGCAGAATGCTACGAAAACTCTAACAACTATTGAAATGAAAAAGGCTTACCTGACTAACTTATCTTACTGTTTTTTATTTGTTTCCTTTTTTGAACTCATTTTAGTTTTTTTTTAACTTTTGAGATAGAATTTGAATTCACTTTAATTTTTATTTATATGTTAGGTTTAAGGTCAAAAATGCACAAATGATGATAAATATGATAACATATAAATATGATAACATATATAAACTGATGTTCTAAACTGGAGAAAAGTTTGAGGTTGTTTTTTTTCTTATAGTTACTTCAGTTTAGTCTTTTAAATATGATGCCCAAACAATTTTTGAATATCTTAAGAAATTTACTCCATAGAACCAAAAGTTTAAACTCGGTCTAAAAGACCGAAAAATGCAAATATGTCTCAAAAAACGAAAATAGTCAAGAAGGTTAAATAAAACATCTAATGTTTACTTAAAACTATGAAATACATAGATATTATTTCAGTAAAAGAACTTTAGTCTACTTAAGGCTCAGTAAAACTGTCTAAAAAATTGCTTAAGTTATAAAAGGTGTTATATGCTCTCTGTTTAAAAACCTTTTTTTAAAACTTTTACATTTTTTGCTTACAAAGGTTGTTACTAATATACTAAGTTACAGTCTTGTTGTAAAAAACTGTTAAGATGAAAATTGCACAAAATTGGGAATCTCCATATCGACACAGATATATTTGAAAAATATCGAAAACCTGCTTTAAAATAAAATTGCCTAGTCAGGACAAGCCATGGGTATTTTTGATGGGCCACAGATTAGGCAGCTATTGAAAGATCCTAATTTTGTCAAATCAATGACTCTTTTATTTCGGTTGTGAGTAATTTCCTAGGCAAAAAGAAATCTTACGAACATGTCAAGCTTGTTGAATTCATGCTATCGAGCTTGTATAAGCCAGGGTATAAGATAACATTAAAACTTCACTTCCTGCATTTCCGATTTCTACAAAATCTGGCTGAATTTAGCGAGAAGCCGGGTGAAAGATTTCATCAGGATCTTTAGACAATGGAAAAGTGTTAGAAGGGAAGGTGGGACTCACATATAATGGCAGACTACTGCTGGAATTTGAATGAGATCTACCTAAAGCCATTTATTCAAGGAAGTCTTATAGTGTTCTGTAGAATTTTTGTATTAATTTTTATGCATTTTTTTGCCAAAGTTATCAAACTGCATATTTCACAATAAAAAGCTGTAAGCAATCTCCGTGTATTATTTTAGTAGACAGGGTCTTAGAAATACTCAATAACATAAACAAAATTAGAAGAAACAAAACTTGTGTTGACCAGTGTTATTCATTTGAAATGATAAAATATTTGGTCACCAAAACTCTGAAATTGTTTGCATATTATGGGGACATTTTTTTGTTTCTATACGAGAGTAGTATAAATAAATGTTTAAAGGATACAAATATGACTCAAGTCAAGTTGACATGAAGTTTTTTGCAACAATAATAATAAAAGTTTGTGTGATTTGTTTGTTTGCAATAGACTTAAGTATACTACAGCGTGTGGCCTTGTTTAAATAAGATTTAATAAAATTTAGTCATTCATTATTAAATTAATTTTTGGTTTATACGCAGATTAAATCAAATATTTGTTTTCTATTAAACGAAATAGTAATTAAATTATTTATTTGTAAAGATATTTCTTTTTACTACAAATAAACAAAATTAAACTGATTAAAAATTAACGTCATAAAATAAATTGGGAGTACAATTTAATTCGGTTTTAGTAGTCGATTTCTAAAAGATGGTTCTAACACATATTAAATTGTAGCAGCTGATTGCAGTGGTTTCCATTTTGATTTTTTTTTTAATTTCATACAAAACGTATTTTTAATACGTTGTTTAAAATGTCATAAAATACAATATTTCGAAAACCGACTGAATTATTTGAACACCCAATAGAGATATACATACGTACAATAAAATAAATTAATAATTTATGCTTTTAACAAAATTTAAAATAAAATACATAACAAAATATGCACAGTGGGAAGCAAAACTGAGTGCATGTTTTGGAGTACTAAAACTGTTAAAAAATGAGCAGTCACAATACCATATTCGGAAGACTGATTGTCGTCCATTTATTCCAATATAATAAAGAATTTTTTGAAAATAGTAAAAAATTGCCAGGAAAAATATTGTTACGAAAATAAATAATACCTAAAGGAAATATACACCAAATTAGTATATTAGTATTAACTATAGACTTTAATATGGCATTTATTCTATTGGTTTGTGTCAAGGCTCGCAAGTTATCTGTCACTGCTAAAATTACTTGTATGATTAACAGTGTTACCATTTGCGTGTTAAGCGGTGTTGCTACTTGGATCTCTTTTTGTGTATTTGATTTTACATCGTGTTAAGGCGTTCGTAAAAGTGTTGATTAATTGTGTATTAAGTAGAAGTTTAATAAGTTGGATTCTGTGTATTTATAATTGTATAAAGTAAAAGTGTGGATATAAAAAGAGCTGTACAACAACAACGTGTTATTTATCTTATTTAACGCAAATAAAAAGGATTCAAACGTTTTAAAAAGGTTAAAATGTAACAATATAATTGGGCTTCGAGGAACATATTGGAGCTACGACAACAAACATAATACGAATGCAACCAGATTTCGCTTACGTTCTTTTTACATCATGTGGCTGAACAATAAACGACAACGCAAACGTTGTCTAACAATAGTTAATTCACGTATTACGAGTGACTGTTTGTTGCAGCTTGTGGATCGGTGGCATCATTTCATATTTCGCAACAATTACGGTCAATGGGGACACCTATCGCACCATGATTACCGATGTTTTTGTGCCCGCTCTTCAAGCTATTGATGTTTGATTTCAACAGGATGGTACAACTTGCCACAACTTGTGTCAAACGTTTGATGGCCGTTTAATTAGCCGAAGAAATGATGTCAATTGTCGTTAAGAAGCTACGATTTGACACCGTTGAACTATTTTCTGTGAGGCGCCGTTAAAGGCAAGTGTTATGCCGACAAACCACAGACAACTGACCATTAAAAAGCCAATATTCGTGATGCCATTGCCGAGAGACGATCCCATACACTCGAAAAAGCTCTCTAAAATTGTTTTGATCTAATGGCGTACTGTGAGGGCAGCCACCGCAGCCATATGAGTGAAATAATATTTCACTTCTAACCGGAACAATTTTCATTCACAACAAAAATAAATAAATAAATAAATAAAATGGCAAGATTTCGGACTGCTTTTGGTTTATTGCATTTTCAAATTTAAACTTTAAAATTACCCACCCTACATTTTTATACTATAAATGAACTTTAAAGCACAAATGTTAATTTTATATTATTATAAAAATGCATTTTTATGTAGTACTTTAGTTTGTAATTTTGTCGCTTTTTTGTGCTCTTACTTAAAATAAAATAATGAAAAAAAAAAAATTTTTGTTTGGTACAATTGGGGTCGAAAAAGTACAATTTATGAGCTTCTGTGTACAATTTTGATGTTCTCATTTTGCAATCTTGATTTGAGAGCCTTACAAATAGTGCATAGTCTAATGCAAGCAATGTAGCGAGACAATTTTTTTTATTAATTAAAATAATAAAATAAATTAATTAAAATAATAAATAAATTAAAATTTCATGTAAAGTATCAACATATATACATACATATGTATGTGTGTAAAAAAATACACTATTAAATTTATGTATGCAGTATTTATGTATTAAATAGGCATTAAAAAATCTAAGCCAATCCATCTCTGTGACAAAATAAAATGATCATTGCAATTAAAAAAAAAAAAAACATTTTTTTTTTCAAAAATACAGTATTAAGAATTATAAGATGATAATGGCATTGAGCAACATTGTTGTCGCTATATATAGTATAGTTGACAATTGAACATACGGGCCAAAATAAAGTTTATTGCTGGTCACAAAAAAAGCTATATATAGATATTAAAAAAACCATTCGCTTAGTGTTAGACTATTAAATCTGGTGGAAAACTTTATACTTCTTAAAAATAATGAATTGAAACACATATCATATCATTTTATAATGCTCAAGATAACCGGAAACTTCACAATTTACTGATGACAATATTGTAAAATGACATTGAAGAAATTAAAGAAGTCTGTGTCATCTCAATTTATCAACTTCGAATACAGCACATCACTTATATCCAGGCATTGTACTTGTTCTGCACGAACATATAATCGGCTATCCAATAACTAAAATCCAACGTACATCAGCGTAAGTCAAGGACGCACACTATGCTCACCGCTATTTAATGTAATCGTCGAAGGCATCATGACCAATATTTAAATATGTATACTTCTAACGCTTTAAATTTCGGAAAATTCTTCACTGCGATTTGTCCTTAAAAAACGTTACTTCTTTAATTAAAAATTAAATATAAAAAATCCTCATTCCTATTTCGTTTTGAATCTATCCCAGTTTTTTTTTTGTTTTTTTTTTAATCGTATGTAAAGCAATTACTTTTGTATGTGTGTGTGTGTGTTTATAATCTACGCTTAAATTTTAATCTCCCCCTTATAACAGGAACATGACCAAAACAAACAAATTGCTTAGAAATTCAAAGTGACAAGCTTACAAGCGTTGACTGGCATTAAGTGGTGGCGAAATATGCACGTCAGCTACACTCACACAGTTCGTCGAAACATACTGACTCACACATACAAACTTTATCTGAAATACATGTGAATCCGACTTCACACTCCTTAGTATCTCGCTATCTCTGAATTTTGTGCTAAAACAAGTGAAAACTCAAAAACTCAGCATAAAAGTGTCCAAAGTATTGCGAATAGAATAAGGGAGCATAACAGGAGGAAAGTTGGATGGTTGACTGTTTTTGTTGGTGTCTTTTAAATGTAATTTCACGCAATGCTAGCAAGTGTCAACGGAAGGAAACATATATGCTTTCAGCTTAAAACATGAGTGATAAGTTAACAAAGAGCAACAAATTTCTTTTTTCTTCTCTATTTCTTTCTCTCTTTGTAAGATTTTAACAACAACAAGTGGATGTATTATTGGACAAACACACATACATATATATAGAACTTATACATTTATACTAACAGTCAAATACTTAGATATATCATGAATTCACAGAGCCAAAGGAGTGTTTATATTGCAGAGCTAATTGTCGTGATGACATAATACTGTATGTTCTGTACAGTCGTTGCCGACTAATTATTAATGCTGTTAGCAGTGCTTGAGGCTAGGATATTGCAGAAATCAAGCAGTAGTTAGAAAAAAAAATACAATTCGATGTCATATGGTCTTCGCGACAGTGTCTTGACATATTTATGTTTTCTACTAATCTGTTACTTTAATCTTCATTATCCACAATTACTCTTAAAATATGTAAGATAAGCTATTTAATAGAATAAGGTTATGTGAGAAAAAATGCAGCTACTTTTAATTCAAAAACTTTATTTAAGTTAAATTACTACTTATTATAAAATTCGTCTTAGGCATTATCTGCTATTATCGCTTTAATCCATTTTCGGCAGATGGGTGATTTTTCGACCAGTAAGTTTATAAATGCATATCTTCGCATCTAACTATTTTTTTTGTGATTTATTAAAACAAAAAATTAATTTTATATTATTTGGAGATTACAAATATTAAAAAAAATGAATCATGGAAACGGAATAAAACATATTCTTTAAATTACAATTTTTGTATTATTTTAAGTCCGTATATTTTGCTGGTCGAAAAATCGGCTATTGGCCGTTAACACTACAAAACAGCTAAAAGCTTTCTTGCTTTTATTTTAAACTAAAACTTTTCAAATTTTTTGATTTTGTGTATACCAGCAATAGAACTGCTTAGTTTATGGGAATTTTGTACTTATCAGAACATCACATTTTACCACGTATTGATCATTACTGGTCTATCAAACCTGATATGGAAATTCCTATCGTAAAACAAGCGATGAGCCGTAACCGATTCAAAGCAATTAAGAAATATTTGCATTTAACAGATAACTTATTTATTTATTTATTTATTAAGTCAATGGATTAAATCCGTACTGACCACATATGTGCATACAATTAAATAAGAGTACAGATAGGTAAATTTTAGCATACAGATACAATTAATAATAAAAATGATAACAGTTTAGTGTTGAGAAAAACAATAATATTACGTTTTATAACACACAAATTTAAAGAAAAATCAACAAAATCTGACAAATAATTGTATTGACGACATAACCTACACAAAGCATCAGCAATAGCATAATTATATCAGCATAATTGAATATAAATAAGATTATAATGGCGAGAATTACGACTAGAAATATTTTACAGATTTTAAAAGAAATTCACTGCAAATATTTTCATTGATCAAGTTTATCTTAAAATATATCTTAAGCATAGTACGACGACTCTTAAGTGTAGGCAGTTTTATTAAATCCAGTATACTGGTATATGAAGGTATATCTATGTAGTTCCATCCAAGGCCACGCAGACAATATAGCAAAAATTGCTTTTGCACAGATTCAGTATGGTCGCTATAAACGTTGTAGTGAGGATCCCATACAATTATACATACTCGAGAATCGGCCTAACAAGAGAAACATATAGCTGCTTCGTAATGTATGGATCAGAAAACTCCTTTGCCCATCGTTTAATAAAGCCAAGAACACCTCTAGCCTTGTTTAAATTCATAGTAATATGGCCCAGTTAGTAAGATCAATAAATATGTCAGCCAACACCAATTGATGATCTTCAAATGAGTAGTTTACACAAATAAAATTACTTATTTATTTATTATTTTTGCACCATAAAAAGAAGTTGTTGAGGTCACTCTGAAGGTATATATGCTCAATGAAATGGTTAAAAGAGAGCAAAATTTTGACATCGTCAGCACAAATCAAGATATTGGGCAAATCATTAATAAACAGTGAAAACAAAAATGGACAAAGATGGCTGCCTTGAGGAACACCAGATGAAACATATATATATTTAGATATACTATCGTTCACCCGAACTGTTTGCTTTCTATCAATTAAATATGACCTTAGCCAGCTTAAACTCCTCTGAGTCCTCCCATTAAATCCAATTCAGTTAAAAGAGGTCTATGATTCACTTTATCATATGATTTGCTAAAATCTGTATAAATTACGTCAGTTTGCTTTGTTTGAGCGAATTCAGCATTAACCATGGATGTTAACTGAAGCACATTAGTCGTCGTTGAGTAGCCTTTTATAAATCCGTGTTGATAAGATGATAATAACGATGAAGTATGATGCACCAAAAAATTAGCAATCAGTTTTTCAAAAATATTTGGGATAGCACTCAATTTAGCAATACCCCTATAATTTGTAACATCAGACTTATTTCCGGATTTAAAAAGCGTTATAATATAAGAATCTTTCCAAAACACTGGAAAATACCCTTGCTTAATCGAAGCATTGAACAAAAAATCCAATGGTGTAACGAAAGATTCCGCACGTCGATTAAAAATACAACTTGAAACCCCATCGGGACCAGCACTAAAACACATCTTAAGTTTCCTTAAGCAAACCAAAATATCACAGTCATTCAGAGTAGGAAACGATATTATCTGACTTGATGCAATCGACTAAGGATACATATTTATGTCATCGTAAACAGCGGCAGAATAAGTACTGGCAAAGAAATCAGCAAACATATCACATATGGCATCATCATTACAAGACTCCTGACTGTGAAATTTCATAACCGATGGAAATTCAGTAGATTTTCTTTGAGAATTAACGAATTTATAGAAGAACTTGGGGTCTTTAATAAAATTCTTTCTCATTTTTATAAGATAATTTTTATATAATTTTTGGTTAAGAATATTATATACAGAGCGGCTGATAGAGTATCTTCCATAATCAATAATTGAGCCAGACCTTTGGTATTTTCTATAATATTTATTCTTAAGATTTTTAAGCCTTGATAGTTGCTTGAATTCCATGGTGGACCAAACGCAAACTTCAAAAAATGAGTGGACTATTTCATAAAATTTTGTAACCATCACATCAAATTCAAGATTGCCATTGATGTGAACAGTTAAAATTTCTTTCCAACGAATATATCTCATCAAATCAGCGAATAGATTATAATTAGTCCGATTAAAACAAAGAACCTTGTTAACGTTAGAAGACTTAAATTTAGATTTTATTTGAAAAGGAAAGTCAATTTTCAAAGTAGGATGATATCTATCCTCAGGCAAAGTAACAGGATCAGAACGTATAACAGTACAATGATTAACATCATTAACAAACACCAAATCAAGTATTTTCGCAAAATCATTAAAAATAGAATTGATTTGATACAGGGATAGTCAAAAAATATCACTCAAGAAATCGTCATGGAAAATTTTTATTCTTTATTGGAAATAAAAGAGGTGTGTCGGATGTATGCTTCCATGAAATATATATATATATATATATATATATATATATATATATCACTTGCTGGCGTGAATGATATCGTTTTTGCTGTTGGAGATTTTAACCTGCCTTCAATTTCATGGAAGCATATATATATATATATATATATATATATATATATATATATATATATATATATATATATATATATATATATATAATAATGACTTAAATGTAACAAACTGATTTGCAAAAGTTCGTCTGCTTATTGATGCTCTAAATAAAAAATTTATGCAGTTTGGAGTTTCTAGTCTCATTTTTTCCATCAATGAGCAAATGATTTCCTACTTGGACGACATTCATACAAAATGTTCATAAAAGGAAAACCCATTAGTTTCGGATTCGGATGGTTTTTTGTTTTCCAATATTTTGTATGGAGGTTCAGCCACACCAAACGATAAAAACATTAGTCTTGGTGCTCAAACAGTTTTAGATTTATTAGGAAATACGCCTGACCCCGACAACCATATTGTCTTTTCTTCCGACCACCTAATGAGTCTCTTAAACGAAAAAAGTGTTATGCATCTGGGACTTTTAGAAAAAACTGAATAGCGAATATTCCGTTAAGAAATTAAAAAAAACCAGCTTGAATAAATTGGCGTTTTACGTGATAGAAATGAAGAGATTTTAGTGATGCGTTGGAATGATGATGAAACTGTCAATATCATTACTAACCATTTCGCAGTTGAACCAATGATAAATACTAAAAGATATTGTCGAAAGTAAAGCAAAATGGTTACTATACCACAACCAAACGCAATTCCGAAATATAACCATGGCCCATACCATGGACGTTGAGCCCAACGTTGATCTTCATGATAACGCAGTGATCAATCATTGTGGACAAACACTTTAGATAGCGCAATGGTCAAAAATTTAAAAAACAAATACGTCAGGAATTGATTTTCGATCTGAAGTAGCAAGAAATCTTTTAACTTATGACAAGGAGGATGAACTTGGTCAGGATGCGCAACGAAATGATGATGCAACGAAAAGGTACATGCATGCAGTGATTAAAAGCTCTGAAAACAAATACAGTCGCTGCAAATTATTAAGAAAGCATACAATCTTTACTTGTAAAAAGTGTAATACTTATTTGCATATCAAATGTTTTTACGAATATTTAAAAAATAACAAAATAAAATAAAATGTTAATTTTTAATGTTCACTACTTTATTTGAAACAATTTTTTTAATAAAATCAGTTTATACAAATTAAATATAGATTTTTAATAAAAAAATTATATGTATATATATATTACATGTGTAGGTTTAAATTGACTGGTTTCAGACCAGTCCATAACGGTCAATTGGCAACTCTGAAAACAATTTTTTTTTAACTTTCACAACTACGGCCATAAGAGTATCCCCTCAAATGAAAGTTTAAAAATACTTACGATTTCTATTAGCGACCGGAAATGGGTTAAATCTGAATACATAGTATGAAACTAAACCTGCCAATTTTCATATTTTATTTCTTTTAATTGATACAAATTTTATAGTTTTTTTTTTTTAACTTGACAATCTACAAGCTTCCATATATTTTCGATGGGGCTCAAATCAGTCGAGGATGCTAATTCAAAGCTTGCACGTACAAACTTACTGGCTAAGCGACTCGTGTGATAAGGATCATTATGTTGTTGAAATGTTTCCAGGTGCCATTTTTTCCTTTTAATACTTTTTAAAGGACCTATACGATCGCAAAAGAAAACACACTCCTTTTGAAATACATAAAATATTTTGGGTTTCTTAAATAAACATATTATTCTTTACAACACACCATTATTTAAGCCCCGCTCATTATCTATGTCACTATATAATTGCTTCGTCGACTTGCGTTCGCTATTTATGGCATCAGAGTCAAAAAGTTAAATATTGATTCGTCGGTCTACAACCCTCTGGCCCACTATCTTTTGACCCACGGAGATAGCGTCGGGCAAGGACAATACGTTTTTCTTAATTATTTAACTTCATTAACTTTTTGGCTGGAATTCTAGCTAATAAGTTTGATTCCTTTTTATCGATTTCTAGCAGTGTAAATACCAACTTTGTGCCCTTATTATTTTTCCATTACTGTATATTGTGTATGACAGCTATAGATTACATATGTACATACATATATATTTTTTAACTGTAAAATAACGTCATATTGTAATCAAATCATTCTTGTCATTTATAAATATGATTTAATGTTTATAATATTTTTTTAGTTTTAAGAACACATGTTTCAATGTATGTACGTTAAAAAAAAGTCATACATATAAAAATTTCGTAGAATTGACTATTTAAAAACATTGAAAATTAATTTTAAAGCATAACACGAGTATAATTGTGTACAACATTTGGAATAGTTGGGCTATCACAGTTTTTTCAATTAATTTGTTATTTTAACTATTAAAATTTTATGTCCAGTAAATAATTCTGTTGCATAACACTACGATGAGGAACAGAGTATTATTATTCATAACACGATGAAAAAAAAAGTTGGAAAGTGATACAGTTTTTCTGATAGGAAGCAAGAATCTCTTTTCTAAGCTTTGCAAACATCTTCAAAATCTTTTTTGTACCACCATATGCTCTTTAAACGATACCGTTGCCAGCAAAAATCAGAACGCGGCGACATATTTTCAAGATTTTACTGAGTATATACTTATTTTAGCAAAAACATAAAGACAATTTAAGACCTGTCACTTATTTTAATTTAAAGCATTATTATTTGGAAAAACACCCTGCGAAATAAATATAGCGTTTCCACACTTATTACGTTTTTATATAAAAAAACAAATGGTTTTATTTCAGAAACTTCGTTTAACAAATAAAAACCTCTTTAGGGAAGACCTTAATATAGATGAAAAACTAGTAAGAGGATAACTTTATGTTATTACAATATAATCAAGAAATTATAATTTTTCGAACGATATATGTATAGCGTATAAACTAATATTAACAATATTTTTTAAGAATTGATATAACGACGTCATTCAATCGCATTGGCATAGATTTGACTAGATTCCTTAACGTTAAGAGTGGTTTTTTGCCATTTTTCAGGAGTGTACTTCTTCAAACCATGTACAGTTTTAAATTGGCGGCCGCTAGCAAAAAAGCATAGTGACAGAATGGCAAAAAGATAGTGCTTACTATTACCAGCAGGATAAGGACCCGAAACAAATAGCCCATAATATGAAGATTTGCCAGTTACACCTCATCAATGTCCGGACCTTAATCTTATTGAGCATATATGGGAAATTTTAGAAAGAAATGTCCGAAAATATGAAATCCGAAGTAAACCACAACCAAAAAAAATTCTACAGGATGAATGGAATAAGATAAGCTCTGAAACCACGAAAAATTTGGTAAATTGAATTAATAAGTTAATGAAAGCTGTGTTAAATAATAAACGCTATCCTAACCAAGTACTAAATGAAGTGAAAAGTTTGAATTTGTAATTTTGCAAGTATATTTACTTTTTAATTATACAGGTGTATCCTAATTTTTGCTGAGCAAATTTCCGAAGTATTTTTGTATAAGTTTTTGATTTTTTATTTAATTAAAATATTATACCTTATGTTTGTGTTTCTATATGTTTTCTAAGTGATCTTTTACTAAAAGTAAATAAAGAAATCTGTAAAACATGTTGCTGTGTACTTAATATTGCGAGCATATTTCGTTTAACCCTGAAAGATAACGTTCGTCTATCAGATTTATACCCTTTAAATTTTTTACTACATCTTTGTCGTTTGTTATGTGAACAAGTTGTTCTCAGCTATTATCAGTAGCTTTTTAGTGGTCATTGTTTTTGTGTGATAAGTTGATTTATAATAACAATGACATGTAACCAAGAATTTGATAAACAAATTGCAACCTTTCTGCAAAGTATTTTAGTTCACTCAATTTTATCTCAAACTGTAAGTGATTTAGAAAATAAAATATTGAAGGATGATGTTCGAAGTGATGTAGAAGACGAGAATATACAAATTGACGAGATCAGTGAAAATATAAATCCATTGAAAGTAATACGAATAATATAAATTGGCATGGACAATGAGCCAATTAATGCTGCTACTTCTTTTGACAGCATAATAAAGTTACTTCAAACTACTTTAAGAAGTAGAAATAGGCACTGCTTTATTACTTCAAATACTAATCACAAGGCTTTAAGTTTCAAGGAATACAAGAAAAAAATTTTCTCGTCCTAAGCGACAACTTAGATGCGAATTGCGGACAATGTGTGATTGTAATTCTTCGGACGCGGGAGAAGGATACTAAAGGGCTTAAATTAGTGGAGTAAAGGGGATCCGCTCCGAAGTAATACCACCGTATTTCCGGAGTGGGACACATATTATTATTATTATTTTTTTTTGCGTATAAATACCTTCGCACTTATAGTGACCGTCGTCGACTGCGTTTGGTGGTGTTTTCCCTAAAACAATCCATTCTCCTCTTCTGGGGAGACTCCCTTCCCGGAACCGCTCTCCGCATTACTTCAGGAAGGCGTAGAACGACGTCCTCATAAGGACCATTTCTCATTCATCACGTCTGGGTCCGCCATATTCAAAGCCAGGATCATCCCGTTGGCCAATACCCGCGAGTCTCATTTCGTTGCCATCTGTCGATATCTTCCTCCTTATTCCGCAGTACGCATCCTGTATACACCTTTACTGCATTCCATCCGTTCGCGTTCTCTAGCATTTTGTCCACCAGATTATCGGGACCAATCTCACCAATCTGCTGCCTCAAATTGTTCCTTTCAGCCTGCCATCTCACGCAGTCAAAGAATGTATGCTCCACCTCGCAATAAATGTAACTTGGAGCTTCTACCTTCTCCATGCGATGCAGATAGCCCCGGAAGTATGCGTGGCCCGAGAAGAGCTGGGTCATAAAGTAGTCAACCTCGCCAAAGTTCCTTCGAATCCATCGTTCTATGCTGGGAATTAGTCTCGCTGTCCATCTGCCCGTTATCTCAGAGCACCATCTCTCCTGCCAACGCCACATGGTCTGAGATCTCAATTCTGCGGCCCCAATGCTTAGGTTTTCTCTCCTCGCATCCCATGCCTTCTTGCGCTCAAAAGCCAGCAAATCGATGATTATCAATCACTCCACTTATCATGAAGACTGCCGCCCCTGAAACCGTACGATAGGCCGAAGCCACTCCGAGTGCTGCCGTAAGCCTCACTGCTTCCAAGACCTTGCGCTTTGTCTTTGAACTCAGCGCATTTCCCCAAATCTTGCTACCGTACAATATATGGGTCCGTGGTAGCCATAATCAGCCTTCTTTTGCCCTGACTCGGCCCACCAATATTCGCCATCAGCCTACTCAGCATGCCCGTCACTTTTGCAGCCTTTGCAGCCGCATTCTGTATCTGAGCCCAATAAGTGAGTTTGGAGTCGAGTCTCACTCCCAGATACTTTACCACTTTCTGCGTAACCAAGAACAATTCGCCCACTTGCATGTCAATTTCAAGCGGCATGTGAGCCCGTGTCATCAGAATGACCTCCGTTTTCTCACCGGCAAGCTGCAGACCATGATCCTCAAGCCATGTCCTAGTCCTTATCATAACCTTATTCAGCTTCCTTCTAGCATCCTCGGTATCCCTAGCCGAAATAACCGCCACCACATCGTCCCCGTATCCCACGAGATGAGTGTCCTCTGGCATATCCACACTCAAAACCTCGTCATAACTTATATTCCAAAGGCTCGGCCACAAGACAGATCCCTGGGCTGCACCAGACGTAATACTTATCACCCTCTGCCCCTCAGGTGTAGCATGAATAAGCTCCCTGTCACTGAGATAACTTCGGAGCATCCTCATCAGGTATTCGGGAGTAAGAAATCTCCCCCGTAGTGCCCTCAAAATGTCCCTCCACTGTAGGCTGTTGAAGGCATTCCGTACATCCAAGGTCGCTAAGACCGTTATACGCTTTGGATAGTAACGTCTCCGTTGGGCACGCTCGACAGACTCCACCACATCCGCTATAGCACCCACAGTCGACCTCTGAGGTCGAAAACCGTACTGCCTCTCCGATAGTCATCCAGCCAATTTGACGGATTCTGCGCTGCAGTAGCCTCTCTAAAAGTTTTCCGGCACAGTCCAGCATACAAAGAGGTCTGTATGCTGACAGGCTAGTCTGATCAATACTTCCCTTGCTAATCAACGTAAGCTTCTGTACCTTCCATAGTCGGGGGAAGATGGCCTGAGCAATACATGCATTCAGCCAACAACCTGAGTACCTCAGCGGGTATTCCGTCCGGGCTAGGGGCTTTGTTGATCCTAAGACCCTTCGCCGCTGTTTTTAGCTCCTCCTCAGTGAAAGGCGGAGGTATCTCAGCAGCCCAGGAATCAAATTACTCACTCAGTGGGACAGGGAACAAGCCTCTCACTATACCATCGATGATCTCGCTATCCAAGTGAAGGGTAGACGTATTCGCTCCCAGCTTACGTCGTACGATCCTATATCCAAGTACCCAAGGGTTGCTGTTCAGATCGCTCCTTAGCTCCTCCCATTTCGCCCTCTTGCTCGCGACGATTGCCCGTTTTAAAGCCGCCCGGGATTGGCGAAAGTCTTCGGTCTCCCGTAGTGCGTCTTCCCTGCGTCTCGCCCTTGTGGACCTTTCCTGTTGCAGAGGCAGGCTCCCCTGAGTTCAGCAATCTCATGTGTCCACCAATACGCCAGCCGTCTCCTCGAGTTCTGCGTCACACGAGGCATCGATGCGCCGCAGCCATGACTAATACGTTCCATCAATGCATTTGCCAAAGAGATCGCGTCATCCCCGTTGTCCGAAGATAAGTAACTATTAAAAGTTGTCAAAAAGACTGCTGGGTCCAGCCTACCTCTGTTCCATCTTCGAGTTCCCCTCCTTCTACGCACAGGCGGTACATCGTTTCCCCCCGTGATCCGGAATGTGATGTACTGGTGATTACTGCCTGTATAGTTTTCCAAGACTCTCCATTCAGTCATTGAACCCAAGGTGATATCCGGCGTGGTATACTCACACCTGGTCTCCTGAAAGTTGGAGTATTACCATCGTCCGCTATCATCAGACCCAACCTTGCAGCCATGTCCAGGATACATCTTCCCCGTGTATTCGTCGTCAGGTCACCCCACTCGACCGCCTTGGCAATGAAGGGTCGATTTTTTGTTGTTGTGTTGTATATTCAATGGTGAGTTGTTCAGTGTTGCAGCTAAGGTTTAATGGGGTGTAGGAGTTATCAGCTTTAATTATGGATTTATGAAGTGCAGAGTTTTTTCGTAAGAAATAATATCTGAGATTCTTAATTTTGCTGTCGTGTAGATTTTTGATATCTATAAGGCCCCTTCCACCATCTGATCTCTTGATCGTCACTCGCTCATGACATGCCTTGGGGTGGTGCTTCCGATATTTAGTCAGTTGTGTTCGGTTTAACCTATTTAGATTATCCAAGTCATTGTTATATCCCATCCCAGAACCATAGAGCGCTAAGAGAGTCTCCCTGGAAAATACCTTTCCTAACTCTGATTGATGGTGTTGTGATGTGGTCTTTATTGGTTCTGAGCTTTATTGTCGTTCTCCAACTTTTCATAGTCTCTATCAGGAAGTTTTGAATGGTCTGGTCTATCTTGTAGATTTTGAGGCATTCAATTAACCAGCTGTGTGGGACAGAATCGAATGCCTTTTTATAATCGATATAGCATGTAATCAAGTTTCTTTGTTGTTTTCGTGCTTATTCGAGCACAACACTATTGATTATTATTTGTTCTTTGCATCCTCGACTTTGTTTTCTACATCCTTTCTGTTCTTCTGTTAAAATATTGTTGGTTATAATGTGTTTATCTATTTTATTTGTTATAATGGATGTTATAATCTTGTATATTGTTGGTAGGCATGAATGAATTCATTCATTCATTCATTCATTCATTCATTCATTCATTTATTCATTCATTCATTCATTCATTCTTTATTTTCCATTCAAAATTGGGTACAATTCAACTTAGATTCTATCTTAAAAACTAAAATTCTAAGTAAAAACTTTATAAATTTCCACATATTAGAGAAAATCACAGCGCAAATCAGTATACTGTAGTCTTATATTATAACTTAAATTAATTCATTGTCCCCATAAACTTCCAAGCGATTCGCGTATTCACAATTATCACAGTGTTCTGCATTATCTGCCACAGGTGTTCCGGCGATTCTAGTTCCTTCAGACTAGCGTGCAAAGTTCTTGGTATTAGTCCTGTGCTTTAAATTATAATTGGGACCGTTTTCACTTTATCGATGTGCCATTGACTTTTCATGGGATCAATGAGTACACTATATAAACTATATTTAGAGATTTCTCGTGATGCTTTGTTTGAAGGTTGTTGTTATTTGGTATTGCAACATCAACAAGCCATACCACCCTTCTCTCCTTATCCATCAACATAACGTCTGACCTATTTGCTTCTACACTCTGATCGGTCAGAATCATTCAATCTTAGTATAGCGGTATCCAGCGTTATGCAGTACAGATTGAAGCTTATATTTGTAGTACGGCACTTCCTCCAATGGAATTAGGGAGAATTTAAGAGCTAGTTGCTGGTGTAATATTTAACGACCGAGTTGTTGCGGTCGATGTACTCTCTTCTGGCTAGACATGTACACGCAGACGTTACATGGTGTATTGTTTCCCTTGAGCTACAGCCGTACCAACAGAAATCATTCTCCACATTAGCATCTCTAGCAATTGTTTTCAGGTAGTTCCTCGTTGGGATTACTTGATCTGGAATTGCTAGCATAAAACCCTCGGTCTCAGGAAATAATTGTCTGCAACTAGCCAGTAGTTCGACGATTTTGTGTCGACATGATCCTGGCTAGCTTCACTAGGATGGCTACTATGGAGTGGTTTACTCATCCAAGCCTCTAGTTTCTGTTGGTTTGTTGAAAATGATTGTTCAGCCTGGCTTAGACCAAGGTGCAGTGGTGAAGTACTATCTGCTTTGCAAATCGCATAATGTAGGGGAGATGTTGTGGATTTTTAAATAAAAAATGCTCTTAACTCATCGATTTGTTGTTTCCTCTGATTATTCATATCGACTAAACCCCTTTCACCCAGACATCTCGGTAGAATTGTCCTCTCGATCGCTGATTTTGGTTGATGTGTACGTGCCTTAGTCAACAGTACTCTACATTTTTGTTGTAGGGCTTCAATATCGGTGTTGCTCCAATTTATCATCTCAAATGAATAGCTCAGAGCCGTAACTGCATAAATGTTAATAGCTTTGAACACACTTTTCGCATATAAGCCAGTTTTTAAGATCTTCCTGACTCGCTTAGTAAACTCTCTGGCTAGTTCCTTTTTCATTTGGTTTTGTTCAATGTGAACAGCCTGCTTCATTCCTAGATATTTGTAAGTCTCTTTTTTTCATAGCTTCCATTATCCCGCCATCCTGAAGATCGTGGGGTATCTCCTGCAATTTTACACTGATGACATGTAGAGTCTTGCATTTATCAAGACCGAACTCCATACTAATATCTTTGGAGAGAGATTCGACAACATTTAGTAGGCTTCTTAGTTGGTGTTGATTGGAGCCATATAGCTTTATGTCGTCCATAAATAACAAGTGATTTAATTTATAAATACTTTCGCCATTATGTCTAATTTCAAAGCCATATCGTGTCGAGTCAAGGAGGCTTGAAAGCAGATTAAGACCTAGCACAACCATATAGGACTCAGCGAGTCACCATGAAATATGCTTCGCCTGATGGGAATTTCGTAATCCGTTGGTGTTGTTAACAAGACTGTGGTTCTCCAATCCTTCATGATTCGGCTTAGAAATATGACTATTGTGGGATGAATCTTATACATTCCCAACACCCTTAGAAGCCATCCGTGAGTCACAGAATCAAAAGCTTTTCGGTAGTCTATATAAGCCATTGACAGGTTTCTGTGCTTCCCGTATGCTCTTTGCACTCTCTCGAACCTTTCCTACACCTCTTTTGCTGCTTCGCCAATATATTATTTCGATCACAGTGTATGTTTATTCTCAATGCCAAACATGATGTTATAATTTAATATATAAAGTGGGGAAGCAGGTAATTGGCCTAAAATTTTAAGGTCTGTTACTTGGATCCTTTTCCAGCAGGTAAATTATTCCCTGGGTGAGAAAATATGGCATGCCATGAGGGTGTTGAATAACGTTATTTATCATTTCCGTTAGTTTACCATGAATACACGTGAACCTTGTCCACCAAAAGTTCTACAGTTTATCTGGGCCGTGTGCTTTCTAGTTCAGTAGATTTCGCAAGATAACGTGGACTTCACTTATTTCAAGCTGGTCAAGTCCATCCGTGGAAGGTTCTGGAGGGGGTTTTCTTCCACTTGAATCCAGTTTACATTGGAGTTATAACCAACGTTGGTCGAGAGTTGGTAACTTGTTGCATTGATGGGTAATTTGGGGATGTGGTGTTACTTTCTTCTTTTAAAGACCTGTAGAATGCTTTTTCTGATCTGCAAAAGATAAAGTTATCAGTCTTTCTCGCTCTACTAACCCTGTACTTCGAAAGCCTTTTTGATTTTTTTGACAACTTCTGTTTAAGCGTATCCAAACATTGTGTTGATATACTATTTGGTTGATCTATTTGGGAATGGATATATTTGCGACTATACTACAAAGCTTTCTGGTATTTGTACCTCGCATTAGGGCTTCTACAGTTGCTATATCTCTCCGTAAATTTTCGGTGGTTCGAAGTATCCCATAATAGCATTATTTTTTTTGTTCTATGCCTTGTAACAGGCTCCTGGTCAAATTTTATTGGTAGTGTTTTAGCAACTGCAACAGCCGCACAGTATACACTTAGGTACAGACTTTTTAAATCATGTACGTCTGTGAGGTACGGTGGGATTATTTCATTGTTCATTACCTCAATTAACTTGGCAGCTTTCCTAGAGGTGTTTATTCTAGGAATTGGTGGTCTATGCGTTGCGTTCGTTCCTTCAAAAAGTGTCAAAGCTCTTCTCATTTCAATTACAAGGTCTTCGCCCAAATTTCGCATATAATCCATACGTGAGGGTAAATTCGGAATTATAACATGAGCTGAATTGGGCGGGTTTTCATGGTTTTCATTGGCTACTTCATTGGACATTTATTCCTCTTGGTCTTCTGCATTTGAATCGTGTAAATTTCTCTCCTGTTCTTCGCCTATCTGACGTTTAATGGCATTTCTTTCGAGTTGCGGAACTAGATTTTTACTCGTAGCGCGTTCGCTTGTACTTCGGGGTAAATTTGTTTAAATTGTTAAAAAAGTTTCTGGCCGTAACCACTTCTTTCACGTTCACTATAAGTGACAGGGTAATAAATGCGCAATATATCCTTATTCATGTCCTAAGTTCATTTATGCGCTATCTTGGCAGTCCTGCCCTAGTGAACTCTGGTCTATTTTCCCGGGTAGCACGAGCAAAAGATGAAACCTCTGGTATTGTACGGTTTCTTTGTGTCGTCGGATCAATTTCGGGTTCTACCCGCCCAGGTCGAATACGCCGTCCTGGACGCTGAACGCTCGTCGTTGCTCTTTCACCAGGATCAGCTCCAGTAGATAGAGGCCCTTCCTCAGGGGATCGTATGTTTATATTTCTTCTAGTATTCACCATCATGTTGGTGGTATTCCTTTAAGGTCTGAATACCAAGGACCAGTTAGCCAGCTGTTGTGAAGATTCAGGCGCTCTTAATATGGAAGCACAGACGCTGACCGTTTATTCTGGATCAGACGCTACTGAATTTCAATAACAGTTACACACCCAGCCGTTAGACGCCAGCCAAGACTGTTGCACTTCTACTGGCCCTCGGGAGGTATTTGATTTCCCTCCTATCACCCATATCACTCGGGGACGCGTCCTATTGGGGTTTCAGGCTCCACGTAGGGTATTATTATACTATCGAAGGCATCATTCAAAGAGATCCAAATAAAGAAAGAATATACTTCATAAGCAATTTGATCGGACGTCAATTCATAATATATTAAAGCAATCCACCAAATTAGTCAATGATTTTTTAAATGAGTTTTAGAAAAATTATTAGCTTTTACCCTTTCAAGAACAATAAGAAGAAAAGGTTTTCATAGTCGAGTACCCAAGTTTTCAACTAGTTGTTAATTTACGCAACTTAAGGTCTCGTTTAAATTTTCTTCATTATGACGAAATTATTCTTACAAGAAAACAAACTTAAATTTAGAACAGGTTATTGATTATAAATAAAACCCAATATTCCTAACACAGACTTTATGCCTTATCGACTTAAGACGTCGAAAAAATAAAAAACAAAATTTATTTTAATGTCAAATGTTTACTAATAGTTTTTAAATAATATCATTGCTTTTTACAAGCCTAATCTCCCTTATGCATGAACATAAATATTTGTCTTAGAGTTCAAAAACTTTTCAACAAAAAAGATATACTACCTTGATCAAAAAGTTTCCGGAATAGCCCCAGTCCGGCGGTCTCATCGTTCCGATTTGATATTCTTGATATATGCATTTTATATATTCGGTTTTATATATTCAGTTTTATATATTCGGTTTTCGGTATGTCCATCAGTGCTTCTTGCGATTTTTCCATTTTTCTCTCTCAGCTGCTAAATGGCGTTCCCCGCAAGGTTCTTTTAACTTGATTGAACAGAATGAAGTTACATGGAGCTAAACCAGGTGCATTCGGTGGCTGTTGGATCTATTGTTGCAGTTTTCGCCTAATAATTTCGAATAATGATGAAACCGCGTGATTTGTGCCCACACTTCTGGTCTCTTTCTTCGAATTGCTTCAGGCAAACGTCTCCTAATGGACAAGTGGTACTCTTTGTTTACTGTCTGGACTTCTAGCAAAAATTCATGTTGGACTACACCGTTATAATCCATGAAAACCGTGAGCATTGCGTTGTTTTTTGACTGAAAACAACGTGCCTTTTTGTGGTCTCGGCTTATTTGGTGAACGCCATTCACTTGCATGATATCTGGATTACTTGTCGTACTCATAAACTCACATCTAGTCTCCTTTTGATGAATGTGGGATCGGATTGAGCCTCATACATCATGTCTTTTGCGACCTCAACACGGTCAAAAAATCGCCAACACACATAGAGTTAATGTAATCTTGGCTGCGTAGCTTTTGCAAATGTCAATGTATGACGCTAAGATTTAGTGGGAAATCAACAACAGCTGTACCAACTTAAAAAAAAAACTCAAATCGGGGGTAATTCCGGTAGCTTTTTGATCAAGGTAGTATACATAGAGTAATGGACAAAATCGTTCACGAAGTTATTAATATTGACAAAATATGCGACTTTTTTTTTCAAATTTATTTAAATTTTTCGAACTAAATTAAAGAAATTACATCCTATACTCGTAGACTAAAAAATAAAAAAATAAAAATTATAAAAACCTATGTTAAGAGTGTTAGGTAATATTTTAAGTTAGTTTCAAATTTGGACAATTGTGACCGCAGTTGAATAAGTAATTTTCTTTGGGAGCTAGTATTTGGTGTGTCCACCCCATGCTTTTTTGACTGCCCTTATTCTTTTTGGCTTACTTTTTACTAAATTCGTCAGTATATTCTGGTCAATATTTTCCCAAGCTTCCACAGAACGCACCGAAAGCTCATCTACGGTCTTAGCCGGTGTTTCTGGGCAAAAATGTTTCGCTTTAATATGGACCAAAGGTGTTCTATTAGGTTCAAATCTGGCGACTGTGGAGGCCAATCCAAAAGCTTAATCCCATTTTCTTCAAACACCCATTTAGCTATTTTCGCGGTATGCTTAGGATCGTTGTCCTGCATAAATATGTCATTATGTCCCGGATCTAAGCTGAAAATGTGTATACTTGGAATGTATGAGTCTTCAAGAATGTTTGTATAATCCGTGGCACACATTTTGCCTCTGATTCGGCGGAGTATCGCAAGCTGGTTCCCGCGAAAGCATCCCCAAGTCATCAATGAGCCACCTCCAAATTTTAATGTCTGGCAAATATTGCGTTCTTTTATTCCAAGACTTCTATCCACCGATATCTACTATCGTCCGTCTGCGCCGATTCTATCAATTTTTGTGTCATCTGGCCATGTTACACGCATCAAATATTCAAATGTGAGTTTTTCATATTTTTTGCGAACTCTAAACGTCTTTTGCGGTTATTTTGATTTAAAAGTGGTTTTCTAACTCTTGTTTTGGTTGCTAACCCACTGTCTTTTAAGCTTCTTCGAACAGTTTTGGCGCTAACATTTAAACTATATTCATCATTCACTATTTGATTGACCTTAACTGCAGTATTGGCTACACCAGTAACAATTAATCGTCTAGCTTCGCTACAATCTGCCGGTGAAAGTTTTTTGCTCGACCAGCTCTATTGCTTATAATGTTTAAATCACTTTGTTTTTTATTTTACATACGAATACCACTGAAACTTTAAATCTCCGTGCAATTTCGCGACATGTAACTCCTTTCTGTAAATTGTTTTAAAATTGATGATTTAGCTTTGGCCATCACGAAAACCCTGCTTAAACATTGATTTATTTAATTTTTTATGTTTTTTTATCTAAAGTTTATTTTTAAGTAATTATTTACTCACTTTAAAAAAATTACAGGTAACTTTCTAAAATTTTAATAGAAAATTAACACAGGGTCAATATTGTTCACACACGTGGTTTTAAAGTTAACATAGTATACAAATAAAAATTAACAGTAAATCTCAAAAAAGGTTGCCATATCGTAGTGACAAAAAGAATCGGGCCATGTAATAGTTTTAGGAAGTTGCCAGGTTGAAAATTTAAAAATTATCATAATATGTATATTTTTTATAATTTCGTGAACAATTTTGTCTCTTACTGTACATGTAGATATGTATATGTATATCAATACTTAACAAATAAATGTAAACCTTTTAATATTTATTTTTAAATCCATTTTTAAAAAATTTATAACTTTTCCTCTTTTAAGTTTCTTTTTAAATAGTTTCCATAACTTTCATTTCAGTTTCATATAAAATTTCTTTTTCTTAACTTCTTTACTGCCTCTTTTTCAAACAACTTATTGTCAATTTGAAAATGGTGTCGATTTTGACAAATGCAAATAAAAATTTATTGCACGCGAAGACAATGAACACCATCAATAAGTCAAAAGCAGGAATTTCATTATATTGCCTATAGAATGTGTACATACAAGAACGTATAAAAATATTTACGTCTATTAAGACGACAGTAAAGCTTCGTTAAAAGGAACTTCCAATTGATATTAGTCTCATTTTGTATTGCTAATAACAATATAAAGGCATTCCACTTTAGAAATAGAAGAGACAAATTTGTTAGGGGCCACAAATACGGGTACCAATTACAAACAATCATTTGTTTGCATGTATTTCTAATAAAAACAATCTATGTAGCACTTAAATGTACATACTCAAACTATTCTTTTCATACAAAAAAGAAGTTTTTAACACGTTAGTCGTAGAACAAAGCCAAGCAATAAATATTTACACTCTTAGACATATTGAGTTTAGCCAAATGAAATGATTTCTTTTTTTGTGAATTGGATAAAGTGGTTGGGATTTAAGCGAAAATAAATATTGCAAAAATGTCAAGGGTGTTACCAAAAAAATCAAAAGTTCTTTTACACTTTTATGATATTAAAAAGAAAAAATAAAATATATACATAAATAAATATGTATAAACATACGTACATACATACAATTATCAATACGGGTTTAAATACATGTATAATGTCTTTTGGCGTTATTAAAGACTTAAAGTTAATAAAAATATTACATTTTACAGTCGAACACGTTTATAACTAACACAGTTATATCAAAAAAGATTGCTGAATAAATTTTAATTTCATCTATAGTGAAAACTGCAGTTAGGGTAGCCAGATATTTAATTGAATAAGAGAGTACAGTACAATTAATAAAAAAGTACATTGTTTTTTCAAATGAAAATGCCTTAAAACATGGAATAACATTTAGTTCAACAAAGAATATAAAAATGTGATTATTCTGCAATAGTAGTTTTATCGACAACTAAGCACAAATGTTAACATACGACCAAATTGAGGCAAATATTGGACGAAGAAACATCACCACTGCTTTATATAAACAGTTTATGAAAACATTTCCTTTTATGTCCACATTTCTTGAAAAGTTATTTAAAAACAAATAATAGTAATAGTACACAAAAAGCAAAAGATATTTTACTAATTAACTTTGAAAATATAAGTAATAAAAATACAAACATTTCTATAAAATAGTCATTACGCTTTTTCGGTCAAATATTTCCTCAATTGACAATACCTATAGTTTGAATTTTAGACAATTTGATTTTACCACATATAAAATTAATACATGTCGAAAAAAGAAGGTATGGTTTCTAAAAAACGTTCGAAAATATGATTTTATCATTGATTAAACTCAAAACCTTTAAATTTTACAAAAAACATTCAATAGAAAAAAGGAAAAAAAAAGCTAAAAAAAAACTTTAGCGTACTTTTGTTGGTGTTATGCAGAAAGCAGTAGAGGTGGACGATATAAATCGATATTTCAAAACACCCGATTTAATTCATTGATACATCGAAATACTTCGTTGTTTTTTTATTGATCAACATCGATGAAACATCGAAACTTAATACTTTATGGCCTAAGTCAAATGCCATTATCAACTTTTTTATACCACAACAACAAACAACAATTTGAGATCGAAGCAACAAATAAATTATTCGTCTATAGTTTTTGTTTCATGCTTATGTGAACTAAAATTCAGTTAAACTTTTCGTAACCGCATCCCCGTTTTTCGATGAATCGATGAAAATAAAACATCGATGTATTTTGTGAAAAATCGCAATGCATTGTATAAAAAAAATATTGATGTTTTTTGTTTAATGTCCATCATATAGCACACACAAAATAGTTCATCTGGCTTTCCTGTTTGCAGTCATTTCGAGTTTATTAAAAATGTGTTCTACTTAGTGTTCGGAAACTATCGATAGTGTTGATAGTAAGCTATAATTCTTTAGAAACCATTGATAGTTTTTGGTAGCCTGTTAATCTTATTATTGAGATATATACAGTATTGAACAAGATATATTTTTTAAAAAACATTTTACAGTATCAGTAATTGTATACTTATAGCGAGGTGATAATTTAGGTGTTGGAGTAATTATTTAAATTTATAGGTTGGGATTTAAGAGTCACTAGGTCAGATCAAACCCTCAACCAAACAACATCCACAAGGGTCTTAGAAAAGTCCACAAGGGTTATGTTGTTTTTATTAATTAATATTCCAAAGATGATTTATTCAAATGTTGGTGTTTAAAGCTGAAGCGCTGGCAAAGGAATGAATTTTATTAAAATCAAGTCGACTTAAGATTAAGTAAGTAATTATGCTTAGTTACAATGAGAATATAGCATAAAAGGGAATATATGATAATTTTAATTTACATGTGATATCAATACAGCTGATATAGTTCTATCACACAGAGTTCATTTTAAATTTAACATATCGACGCCTCCATTCTATAACATTCTAAGTCGAAAACGTGAGTTTTGAGTTACGAGCTCTCAAAGTTTTCACGCGATATCTCATAAACTATATAAGATACGGCATTTGTTCTTTCATTGTTTTTAGTAGATTTTGAGTAGAATTTTTATAGTATTTTCTGAATTTACAAAATTTTAATTGGATCATAGCTAAAAATGATATAAAATGTTTTAGCACCGTGAAAACATTGGCTATTGGTCGTCTAAGTGTACTTAGCATGTCTATTGTTTTTAAATTAATCACCTAAGTTTGGACAAAATTTTAGAAAATTATATTTTCCTACATAGACGAATTTTTAGTTAAAAAGGTTATACAAAAAAAAAACTATTATTTAATAATTCAGTTCAAAGAAAAACATATATTGTATATATATATATATATATATATATATATATATATATATATATATATATATATATATATATATATATACACATATATATATATATGCATATGTATATATATATATATATATATATATATATGCTTTATATATATGTATGCTTCTGGTATTTCTTTAATAACAATTTTATTTTCTTTTCTTCTCCTCCTAGTTTCATCATATATCTTTATTTCTTTGAAATTCTCAACAAATTCATATTTATAAAATAATTTATAAGTTTGTTCTTTATAAACTCTTATTTCTCGGATATTGAATAGACATAATTTTTTATTTTGTATATTTTTTGTCCAATTTGTTACAGAAGCAAATTGAAATGAATTGAAATCCAAAAAGTCATCATGGTCCATTTCAATTACATTGTATTATGGCGGTTTTTCTTAGCATTTCTTATCACGGAGTACCATTCTATCGGCGTGTATATTCGTTTATTTTTCTTATACTTCTCTATAAGTGCTGAACGCCTTCATTTTGAGTATGACCCTTTTCTAAAAATTTGTGACTTATATCGATTTGTAGTTTTCGTGCAATCCATACCTACATAGAGAATACAATTTTATTTTTGTTTTAACCTCCACAATTGTCAGACCATAAATTAAACTTAATTATGCCGAATTCTTTATGTTTTGTTGATATAAATTGAAATAAACATGTGGCTACTTCTATCGCACCTTTCTTTGCAATTGTTTCATCCCATACAAAACAAGATGCTATATTGGAACCAAGCTCGAAAATTGCGAAGTTATAAGCATGTAATTTTCTTTTGTAGTAAAAAGTACTCACTTCAGCACAAGGTGATGAAAAGTTTTTTTGAAAATCAAAGCAAACTTTAATAACATTATCGTTTTCAATACACTCTTTTTTGTCGATAGCTTTCAGTTCTCTAGATTTTTGTTTACAAAATAAACAGTGATTGAATTGAAATTCAATGAGCTTTTTTCCTTCTTCATCAGAGTTCTTGAACTTTTCGCATAATTTGCATAAATCCTTTTTTGGAATATAGAATGAAATATTGAAAGAATCTTTAAAAACATCGCGATACTGTCTTAATGTTGCTTTTAAGCTGATATCAATTGACTATTCGGAGAACCAAATTTCATATAAACGATACATTTCAGTAACCGACGATACTTCACCATCCAAGTACTTTTTTGTACTCGTTGGCGACAGTAGTGTGATTCTACTAAAGGAAACTCGTTAACATGCTCTACAAATATGTCTCTTATTCTACTTAAAGTTTTATTTGCCATAGAATGCTTTCCTCTTCTGTCGGGTGATATAAATCCCGCATTAGAATGCTTTTTGCGTATCACGGTTTCGATTGTCTGTTGAGATATTGACAATGTATTTATAAACATGGGTTTGCAGACTTGTTCTCTTATTTCATTCCCATTTTCTTGATCACTTAGAAAATACTTTCTTGAGTCATTTTTTCGCGAATTTTCTTTTTTCTTGTGCAGTGTTATTAAATGTGCCATTTTATATAAAAATTTTGGAAAATTTGTGTTCGTGCACCTTTAGACACCTTTTGTAAACATCTCATTCTACAAGATTCTTTGCAACCTTCTTTTAACTCTTTCTTTGGTACAAACTGATCCTTTCCATGGTTTTTTAAATATTTTGCTATATTTTTGTTCCACTCGGATGGACGTCTATGTCTTTTACAAAAGTTTTCGGGTGGTGTATCAAATTCCGGATTTAATTTTTTTATTTACTCTGGATTTGATTCTGCTTCCGACGAATTACCTGACGGATTATATTCGCTGCAACTGCCGAGAAACGGCTCTAAAAGTTTAAGCGATACTTAAAATTATAAAAAATTGTCTATAAAGATACCTATTGCAGATAAATTATTCGATGTGTTATATTCGCAGTCTCTCCCGGCATATGCTTCTAAAAAATCAATTACTTAATATAAAAAAATGTAAATTATCAAATTTAGACGATTTTTCGTTTGCTGGACTAGTTCGCTCTTTATTTCCTGTCAAAAAAATCCAATATAAATAAGCACAACATTTGACTTAAGTCGTGAATTTCTTACCAACACTTTCCTCACGATTATACGACATTGAACTTATACTTTTTGATTCACCATTTCCTAATAAAAAACTTATTAATTATTTTAGATAATATGGATATCTAATAAATAATACCTCTCACGTTATTTTGTGCTAAATTTATCATTTTTCTTGCACGCGAAATCATTTTATATCCGAAAATACAAAAATTAGGCGTCCGATTTGGTTGACTACGTTTTCCAAACTAAAACATCTTATGTACACTTGCACGCACAAATTTCTTTTTTTAATTCGGGAAAAAACCTTTTAACTACACTTACAGATACTAAAAAAAGCACACTGAACACACCAAATACACATAGAAAACACAACGTTAAGAAATGTCCCTTCCATAACATACTAAGTCAACTTAGTTTTCAAATCAATTTAAAATTGTCCAAGCAAAAGTATTCTAAGTGTACTTACTACATTTTAGATTGGAAAATTTTTACGACTGTGTGTGTAGTCTAAGTATACTTATGCCTATATCTTTGGAACGGATCGGCCCATCTTAACCAAATTTTGACAGTATTTAAATTAGAGAACGTAGAATTCAAAAATTCAAGGACATTAAAAACGTTCTAAGTACACTTAGAACGTTATAGAATGGAGGCGTCGATATATGAAAGTTTACAATTATAAAAATAATTAATAAGTAATATAACTGAAGAGTTTGAAGAAATATTTAAATTCAATTTAATAGCTAAATTAATAAATCCACATATAAAATATTATATATACATATGGTATATAAGAAAAAGTATAAAAAAAAAATCACGACGTTTTAAAATTTAAGAAAAATAAAAACTTTTCTACATTTTAATTATATATGAAAGCCTATCCAAAGTGTCTCCAGAACAGCGCTCTATTGGAAACAGCAAGACAATAGAAGATATGGTAGGCCAGAAACCACATAGCGTCGAACAAGACAGAAGGAAAGCTGACAAGACATGTGATGATATAAGAACACTTTCTAGCGAAGCCCTATGTTCCATAGAAGAATAAGATAAGGGAAATAAAAAAAATTATATAAAGGCATACAGAAAGTAAAACCTATAAAGGCACATTTTGAAAGTGTGGCAAGTCCGTTTTTAGAAAAAAAAAATAGATAACGGTAATTATATTGTTTCGTGTGAAAACAATTTTTAGTAAAAAAATATAGGTTCTGGTATTAAGGAAATAAAAGTTTTACCTCTTAACAGTAGTGCAAGTTCATCTTAGGTTAAAACTATTATTCGGCCGAATATATTATGGCGAAATTTAACTCAGGTTACTGTATGTTGAAGCAACGTGGACGCTTGACACCATGTCTGAAGATGGTATATATGATGGGATGAAAATATATCCCACAGTACAGTAAGTAGCACCTTGCTATTTAAAACACTTACAGTCTGTGATTTAGTGACATGTGCTCTAGCGAAAATAGAAGCATAAAGCTGGTCAAGGAATTTTAAAGTCAAAAGAAGAAGCCATTAATTAGTTAAATATATATCAAAGTTATGTTATATTTTCCGCTAGAATATTTTTTGTTTTGTTTCCTATCGTAGACAAAATGGCAAATGCCACCAAAATTAGTGTAAAATGTAGGGACAAGACGGCATATACCGTAGTTTCCGATAAATTAAGGATACACATTCAGAAAATCTGTCCCACGAAAGGACATAGCAAAAGTGGAACTGTGCGCGAAAGTGTTAATCAATTGAACTTATAAATATTTTGATGATATTTTGTTTTTATATTCAAAACTGATAAAATGAATTCTAAATTGATTGAACAATAAAAGTCAATTATTATTATTACGCACCAACGGGCCGTAATTCTTGGAAAATGTGGTCGGCCAAGCAGTTATCGTAAATGGTGTTCGCTATCGCAAGATGACAACGGACTTCTTGTGGCCGGAAATTGAGGATATGGACTTAGACGGTATGTGGTTCCAACAGGATGGTGCCACTTGCCACATAGCCAACGAAACAATACCTCTTTTCCAAATCAATGGCCGTGTTATCCCATTCGTGGCAACATGACATGTTGGAATTCTTTCTTTGGGGATATTTAAAAGCAAAAGTGTACGTCAACAAGCCAAGAACAATTCAAGAGCTAAGAGTTGAGATAATTTGGCATATTAACGACATTGAGCCTCAATTTTGCCTCAGATTCATCGAAAATATGGAAGGATGTATAAAGGCCGAAGCCGTGGCGAGCATTTGATCGATATTTCGTTTCTTACATATGTAATTGTTATAGATCCTTCTATCATAATAAAAATATTTAGATACTTCTCTGAAAACTTTTTGTTTTATTTACAATTAACATCGTGCGTTTTGATTGGACCACTCTTTATATGTGGCACTAAACAATCGAGACTCTTTGAATGGTCATTAATTTTTAAATTAACTTAGTCTTTAGTATGGTTTACGTTAAGTGGCTCAGCTTTTTTCTGACAGCTTGTGTTTTGGTCTTCATCTATCACTTTCGTCAAATTTTTCAGTGCTTTGCTGACCGTAGGTACACCTTAATTATCATCTTTATTATCTAAAACTACTCATAGGCCTGAATTAACTTACAGCAAAAAAAAAAAACAGTACATTTTAAAGTTTTTGTTTGATAAGGGCGTAAATGCCAGTTAACTTAGCCTTTTTTTATACGTAAACGTTTACCATTAGTCAAAACGACTTACATACATTGACAATCGATTTTTACCGTGCCTATGTACAAACTGTCAACTGTGTTGTTTAAGTAACTTTTTAACTTTGCATTGAATAGAAATTAACAACAAATTGTAAAACAAAATGAATTGAATTATGGTATATGATAAAGATATTATATAAGATTTTTATATTTACAAATCTTTTTTTTTGTTCAGATATTCTAAATGGTGTTTTTTTTCAAAATATTTTCCGTTTTGCCAGAAAATAGATTAAAATGAATTTAAGATATTCATGTAAAATGGGAAAATTACAATAACTTTAACCCGATACCGGGTTAGTGTAGAAGTAAAAGTGTCAATTTTAAAGAGAAAAGACAAAATTGTATTACATTTGGCTACAACATCAATAATGATGCTTTTCACTGTCATTACTTCACAGTAAAGTTCATTTTAATATCGATGATAATAATGTTTACGGTGCTAATAATAGGAAAGATAATATTGAACAGAAATTTTCCCTTAAATTAAGTGGAAAAAAATAATAATAATGGATAAGACAATCTTAAGAATAAAAAAATTAACTAGATATAGAGGATTCCCAAAATATATGTTAATAATACCGAAATGTTTTAGTATATTTACAAGGCTTAGCATTCAAACAGTTCGGTCAAATTACAAATAAAGAAAAATCATTTTATCGTATGCAATAAACGTGTTCTATTTAACCATTATGCTCTAGGTGAGGACTATATAATACAGCCGTGCATTACATAAGTGTAATCCAAACTATTCTATGTCAGTCTGATTAAAAATTACACATATTAACTTAAATGGATTATGCATTCCAACATTGAAATCGAATGTGGATCTATGGGATGCTAAAATATAGGAAAGATTCAAAGTCGTCAGAGAAAGTTTATATAAATGATTACAGCAACTGAAAACTAAAATGTTGAATATGCTGAATCCTAATGGACAAAACTTGAATTACTGCAAATCCTCTAGCCAGTAACATTGTAAGTAATAGACGTCACATCCAATTAAGAAGACGTGGTACTACAGACCTAAGTTGAATACGAGAACGAAGAATGAGATATAAGTCTGTAGCGTTTATATCTTAGACTTTTATTTTAACAAAAATCGATATTTTTAACAATAAAATAATAAATTGTGTACGCGCTCTTGCCGTTTTAGGACCTCCTCCCATCTCTCGACCAATTTGTAGGTGTCGGTATCGAAGATTTGTTGTTTGTTGTTTGCTGGTAAAGCCGCTCATATGGTTCGCAAGAGAGCTAAAAGATAACATAGTGCAAATTCGGGAGAATACGGCGGGTCCTTCAATTCGAGCTTTTGGACTGCGCCTTTGACGATGGAATTTTTTCAGTAGAATAGCTTGATTTACGCGGTGTAACTGTGCTTTGTAGTGCTCTCACAGTCATACAAAACGCAGATCATGGGCTTTTTTAGATAGGGATCGATCTTGACACTTGGCTTTAGCGTATCTCTTGAAAACAATCAATACTGTAATTTTATTTATTTTAAGGCACTATTTCTTATTCTGTGAGCGGTGTTGCCAAAACTTTTTCAAGAAAAAATGCTAGATTTTGATGAAAAAAGTCTACAAATTTCTATGGTGAGAATCTAATAGCACACATCTCTCACACTAGCAGCCTAGCACAATATCTACTAGTCCAAATAGTGGAATAAATCACACTCGTTAGCCGAAGCAATTCTGTTTTATCATCATTTACAAAGTAAACTCTGTGATACAGAGAGTAAATATAAATAAACAGTTTTTATGCCCTTACTGCTAACTTTTAAACTTCGATTTGATTAACTTTGGAGGACACGGGGTAAAATTAATTAATGAATTTTTTAAACTGCTAAAAATTAAAGAGATCAAACCTATATCGGTGGATTGATGGTTGGTTTTTATTACACTCATAGCATTTAAGTAACTCATTCTTGTTTCTATGTGTTGTTTTAAGCTGCAAAAGGTTGCTAGAAAGTCGGCTATATCCTTTACTCATTTTATAAACTTTGGTTGCTTGAGACAATTATTCCGAAACTTTTTAGAACAGGTTTTCAAAATGTTATGTTTTTATTTTATTTTCTTTTATTTTTTTAATTTTATTTTTTTACTTTTTTGGTTTTGTCATTATTTTTAACACTTTTACTTTTATACTGAATTTTTCTTTTTGTTTTTTATGCGCGTTGGTTCATACTTTAAGAGTTACCATATCCATATTAATAAGCATTAATATTATTACTGCATATTTAAGACCTAACTCAATGTTATACTTTTGCTTTTAAATATAAAAGGAATTCACTCTTCGTTGTTAGTTCGGAATTTACTACATATGAATGCTCTGAATTTAACAAGTCAATAATAATAAAACAAATATGTTAGTAATACATACATACATATTTTTTGAAAATTTTGTATAAAAAATTTATTTTTCAATATTTTATTTATTTTACACCTAACCCATTGCTTGGTATACTAAGGTGCTTTCCTACTATTCTACAAGTCTTAAAATTTTCATTGGGTTTTCGCCTGACTGTCAAAAAAAAAAAAAATCAAATCGAACATTTGCTCATTACATTCTGCTTTTACGCTATCGCGCATCAAAAAGAGTGAAAAATGTTTGTAGTATGAAAACAGCTGTTCAGAATAAAATTATTATTATTTTATACTTCTAAGAGTGTTTAAAATTTAAATGCAAAATGTCAACCAAAAAAGAAAAAAAAGGCAAAACAAATTTTGTTTTAAATGCAATCCAACAAAATGCCACTTTCATATGATGGCAACCAATAATTCAAAAGCAGGGATGGAAAAGTTAATACTGTGCACCATTTTTAATAAATTCTTACAACAAATATGTGTTATTTTTAATATAATTAAAAATAAAAACTTGAAAATGCAAGGTTATTTTTTTTATTTTACTATTATATGTCAAAAGAAGGAGACAGTAAAATTATGTAAAATTAATCTATATATATATATATCTATATCTATATATATATATATATATATATATATATATATATATATATATATATATATATATATATTTATATTTATTTATTTATATTTATATTTATATATATATATATATATATATATATATATATATATTTATATTTATATTTATATTTTATATATTTTCTTTTTTAAAAAATGCTAAGATTATACTTTCGGGTCCGCCATCTAACGTTTTTTTTTTTCAACTAGTGCTTATTTCGAGAATGGTAACACTTAGCCCATGTCTGATTTGACAGATAGTTAGATTTATCCTTCCGCTGAACGAATATGGTTGTGTATACGCTTGAACTTTGCTCCGCTAAGTGGGTGTGCGATCGACTTACATAAGATGCCGATTTTGCCAATAAAATCATCTTTTCAGATACAGCTCATTTTGATCTTGTCGGGTATGTAAACAAGCGAAATTGTCGCATTTGGGGCACAGAAAACCCGCACGCATACATTGAAAAGCCGATATACCCAAGACGAGTCACTGTTTGGTGCGGGTTTTGGTCCAGATGCATAATTGGGCCATTTTTCTTCGAAAATGAGCAAGAGTTACTGTTACAGTCAATGGCGATCGTTATCGGGCCATGTTGAACAAATTTTTGTTCACAAAAATTGAAGAGCAGGATATTAGCAACATTTGGTTTCAACAAGACGGCGCTACGTGCCACACAGTCGAAGCAGCACTCGATGTTTTGCGCCCTGTTTTTGAAGATCGCATTATCAGCCGCAGAGCTGATGTCGTTTGGCCACCTCGGAGCTGCGATTTGGCACCGTTGGATTATTATTTGTGGGGTGCCGTCAAAGATAAATGTTACGCCAACAAGCCAGAGACAAGTGACGCTTTAAAGGACAATATTCGTGAAGCCATTGGTGAAATACAGCTGCACACAATTGATAATGTGCTTAAAAATTGGAACGATCGTGTAGGCTACTGCATGGCCAGCCGAGGCAGCCATTTGAATGAAGTTATTTTCCATTATTAACCGGAAGGATCGTACTTTCAAAAAAAAAAAAGAAATTTGAGAAAATATTCAGCATTTTTTTTATAGCATTTTCAAAAAAAAAAGAAAAAAAATATTTGGCGGACCCTTTTATGCTGGATTGTTTTTTACATATCAAACGACTTTGAAAAATGCTAGATCTAGCATGAAAAACGCTAAATTAGCAACACTGCACGTGACGATTCGGTATAAAAATTGCTGTTTATTACTGCGTGTTGCTCGACGGCCGGCAAGATGTTGAGTAGCAATTTGAAGGCGATTTTCTTTGTTATTTTCGTTAAGCTCATGAGACACCCAGGCTTCCTATTTTTCGACACATCTCACTTAATAACGAGAATTGGAAATGGCTTTATGATCATTGTTAAATTTTTCCGGCCAATTCAATACTTGTTTGGCGATCGTCCACCTACAAATGCACGAACATAATTCCAAGCCCAATAATTGGCTTAAAAATTGCAATTAAATTGAAAATAGATATCTAATTCTAATTCTTACTATAAATATAAAATTATAAAATCCTAGGTCTTATTGTATATATTATCAAATAAATAAATAAATATTATTTAAATTATGTTAGAAATTTTTCGCTTTTCATGGCAATACATAGACTTAAGATAATAATATCAAGATCTACTGTTTTACTGCTCTGCAGAAAACATATTAAAGTTTTGATTTTAAAACGAAAATTCACTTAAAAAAATATGAGAAAGTTAAGCTCTACCTTATAAGAAATTAAAGTAATCCATCTCGCGTTGCTGGGAGCCTTTGTGTTTTTTGACTGATGTGGATAGATAAAGAAAGCTATAACTATTAAATCAATATTTATTTGGTATGGGAGGTGCTACTCCTACTTAAAAAAAATTTTTTGACTGATGATTTGTATTAATCACAAAGTTATTTTGGCCAAATTTGGAGTCACTTACTATTACTATCTTTATAAAGATATAGACATATAAATACAAATTTTGTATGGGCGTGGCACCGCACAGTGGAACAATAGGGAAGCCACACACCAACTGCCAATGCATATTTCAAAATATTTTCCAGCTCACACGAAGATTAAATGCTGTAGCAAAGTTTTCAAGTAAAACTTATGCAATACAAAGGAGTCCATTCTAAGGTCAATAACTCGTGAAGGAAGGGGCATACAAAAATCGCGTATACATAAAAATTTTAGTATTGATTAAGATCGGTTGGCGTATTTCAAAGAACATTAATTACAATGCGTTTAATAGTCCTCTTTTATATATATAGATAATCAACAAGAGAAAATATTTTAGTCACACTATGTAAAATTTATAAACTCGTTCGTTAAAAGCGTTCCTACTCTCTCTTCGGTGTAAAAACAGCACGACAAAAGGTTCAGTGCGTAACAAAATACTTATTAAGAAAATTGTTTCAAACAACAAACTGTTGGAACTTTTCAAAACTGATCTGTAGTTTAAAATCATCTCAAACTCCAATCTACTTTGTCAAGACTGTTTTAGCAAAAAGGTAAATATTTTTCAAAGCTCATAAGGCTTAAATTCTTCTCAGTAGTAAAGTAGTTAAAGAGTAACACTTTCAAGTTTTAGAACAAAATCTTGTTCTATTTTTGATCGTTTGATTTAAAATCTTTTCAAATAATATAAAAACAATTGAAAAAATCTAAGTATCTATTATCTTCATTTTAATATATAAACTCTCTTAAATATAAAACTAAAAGAAATCCTATGCAAATTCGTCTTTCAATAATAAAACACTCTATAGACGCATAGCTTTTGTTTTGTATAAAACTAGAGTAGAAAATTAAATTCTTGTTTCGCACGTCATTTAAATTTGACATTGTCACCGATGTAAGACATTGAAACTGCGGCTAGCGTTTAATTTCATTTGTGGCATCAAATAACGACAATGAACTGAGCAACATATCATCTTCTCTTTAACTTCATACTCGTATACGCGTTCTGCCGCTACCAACGATAGTACCACTACAATATCTACTTCTATTGCCACTCCAACCATAGCTACTTCTACGATACTAGTCAGCATTTACCACAACCATTAGCTCGGTTGCTGGTCTCAGTTTTGCCTGCCTTCTATAACATTATTGCTACGTTCATCTACATTCATGTTCATGTTCATTCATTTAACATTATCAACCAACAACAACGACCAAGTTAGCGATGAGGAGGACAATGATGCTGATGCTGATGCTGATTCTGATGATGATGACGATGGAGATGAAAAATAATGTTTAACATTAAAAGGAAGATAAGTGCACAAAGATAAGCATAAGAGTCAACATGAACATGAATGGATGTAAACTGAAAATAGAAAATGCAAGGAACAGAAAAAAAAGTTTTTTCAAGCCAACAACAACTAAAACTGTGTAAAGGAAAGTGAATGAATGTCTGCGAAATTAAAAAAAAAAACTGAAACGAATAAACGAATGATATAATGCTAAAACGGATATAAACAATTTTCATGTTGATATTAGAAAACGGATTTGACATTATTGTACGGAGAATTGTGTGGTATGGTGTGGTGGTACTCAATTTAATCTTTGGGTTGGCAAGAGTAACATCTTAAAGTATTTGCCTACTTTCATATAAAACTTTGGTTTCTCTCCCATTTTTCACCTCTTTTCTTTTTTTTTTTTTCTTAATACTTTACTGAGAAGGAAGGATAATAATTATAAGATGAAAAGCACTGATATTAAGTATTTGCTAGAAATTGATTAAATCAACAGATTCTGTACGAACGTATTAAGAAATAACGAAATTTATTTTCATTTTATTTATAAAAATTCAAATATTTTATTAAATAAATAACAAATATTGTATTCAAAGGAATATATTTTAAGTGGGAAATAATATAGTATTTTAAGCAGCTAAGTTCAATTAATGAAAAAAATAAATAAATAAATAAGACTATTGTATAGGAATAAACATTTCTTTTACATAATGACCATAGACATTAAAATTCTAATATTTTATTTATTTATATGACATTTTGTAGTGTAATTAACTGTTTTACTTAGTCATTGAAGGAAGTAGTGAAAGCAACACAGCCTTTTTTTTTGCTTCGAAGTCATCGCATTTTGTTCCGACAAAGCATTATTTTCGGGAAGTTTTCTTTACATATTAAATTTGAAAACCAGCAACCCAAAACACGTTCCATTGATTTAGAAGTGCAGCAGATGGTTTGTGCAATTTAGTAGTTTCGATTTTCTGACGGGAAATAAATTTCATCCAAAAAAGTCTTTCCACATATTTTTCAATTTTAAACATTATTTTAAACTTCAGGTATTCTACCGTAATTTAGTTGACTATATAAATTTAACAAAATAAAGTTTAGAAAAGAAATAGACAAAAACTTATCACATATTTTATTGCACACATCGCATTTATATGGTTATATATATATATATATATATATATATATATATATATATATATATATATATATATATGTTTATATATATATATATATATATATACATATATATATATATATATATATATATATATATATATATAACCAGATCCCTATACCTATATACAAGTTGCATGAACGTGTTCACATGAATATGTTCATTGACTAAAACCCTATTTCAAATAAAAATCAGAACACCAAACAAACTACCTTATTCATACCATTAGCGAGAATACTTTGTTTCACTTCGCTAACACAAAGAGATTGTTCATTGTAATGATTTTAATTTCGTAGTTTGGTAAAATCATGTTATCATTGTGAATATTTTAAGTATTTCCTTTTTTCTATATTTGGCGAAACTGACCTTAAAGCGCATACTGTTTTTGTATGAACATTATCGATTTTTGTTAAAGACATGTTCTGTTTCACATTTCTGAATAACGGTATGTCACATTTATTAAGATTCATGTAACCCTATAATATATATTGTTAAGTTTTTACCTTTTTAAAAAACGTGTATTTGTGAGTTCGCAGATTGTAGTTAAAATAAAATAAAACTGGTCTTTGGTTTTTAATGAAAAGCCTTCATTGAACACAGTTTTGTGCACCATTACTTGTAACCTTTTTACAGGCAATAACAATTTTCTATTCTTAATTACTCCGTCTGTTTACAATCATGTAAACAACAACAATTACTCGACAGATCTTTCTTCCTATAGATCTTCCAATCCGATCGTAGTTATAACTTCGATCACGACCTTTTCAACCAGAGGTTATCCACACCTAACTCTCTTTACTGAGTTAGCTCCAACTAAACTGGTTCTTATAAACTCTCTTCACGCCAATAACACGTTCGCTGAGTTTACTTTACTTAAAATGTACTCGCTGTGTTTACGACACATAAACCAATTGCTGTTCGCATCGATGTGCTTTTTATATAGCTGAGTAAACAACACAACGAAAGCTTTCGAACCTCTCGATATTTCGGTTAGATTTCATTTCTTTCTTTTAATTTATTTTTAGTTCTTTCGTAGCCATGCGTATGTAAACATCTACTTCTTTTAGCTCTTAGTATTTGTTGTTGCTTGTTTATTGTCTGTTATTCGTGTTCTTTGCTGCTTAATTATTGTTGTTGCCATATTATTTTTATTTACTTTGTCTCTGCTAATGTTTGTAGTTGTAGATTTGGTTATTTGTAAAGAGCACGAGTAGATGTTCTTGCAGCTTTTACTTATTTATTTTAGCGATGTAATAAACGCTGTGGTGCCCAACCTTATTTTCGTAAAAATAAATATGTGGCCACATGGAAGAGCATCTTAAGTCGGCATAAGCGCAAAATGAGTTATTGCGTTAGGAGCTTTATAGAAGTCAATGCGCATAATTGTATTTCATCAGCTTTTAAAAATATTTATTTTTTCCAATTTTATGAGCGTATATGTTTACGAATAACCAAATTGACAACAACGATATAAGCAGAAATATCGTTAATAAGAATAAATGACAACAACAAAGCAGCCAGCACTCAGTGTAAAGAGAGTTTATTCTGGATAACCTCTGCGTGAAAAGGTTGTGATCGGACATACGTTGTAAACGATCGGGTTGGAAAAAGCTTTAGGTAGAAAAATCTGTTGAGTAATTGTTGTTGTTTACAATTTGTAAACAGAGAGAGTAATTAAGAAAAGAAATTGTTATTGCTTGAGAAATGTTTACAAGCAGTGGTACACAAAATTGTGTAAACAAAGAATTTTTGATTTGGGACCAAACAAAGACCAATTTATATATTAACAGCAATCTAAGGAATCATAAATAAACCTTTTTAAAATGTAAAAACACAACAATATATGTATACAAATTTTAATGAAATTGCTATTTTTCTTTTTCTTTCTGTTTTACAAATTTTTTTCCACTCGTCAACTTGTATTACCTCAATAATACAAGTGGCATTTCAGGCATCTAGAGATTATCCTCTACAGAAAACTGGGTTGGAATTGGAATGTGTAGGAGACAGAAATGCATTTATTGCTCAATAAAAAAGCAATAGTCAAGTGCTGGGAACTGTCTCCAAAAGCTAATAGTAATGTGATCTTAGACCAATGCTTTTCTCTGGTATTTTCGTTTGATGAAGTTTCCTTCATAGAAAGTACATTGTACATTTTTTGATGAAGATTCAAAGATCAAAATTAATTTGTGATAGTGAGGCAATGAAGACTAAGCCAGGAATGACTCTTAGTGCCATTCTAATCATCTAGACTCTTGATGTCATGGTTAAATCGGCTGCTTCCGAATCCCTGATTAAAATGTAATGTCAGGCTAATGGATATATGAACATGCAAAGCTACTACACCGTATAAACTCAACTTGATTCCCGTAAACAGACTCGGACTACTGTATCCTGTGTTTTCAATCTAAGGACTTTTATTCCGAATAAGAATAATTGAAAATGTCATTGGAGAGGAATAAAAAGAAGAATGAAAGACAGTTTTATTTATGCACATTTATAATAAAATATACTTGATATTCTTCCAGTTTTCATGGTATATTGAGTTATATTTCTCTAATTTCCCTAATGTAGTTAATAATATCACTCGTATTGGTATTAAAACATCTATTTACCAATAAATATTTATGAATTATAGTTTATTTTATTTCTATTATATGCAGCTTTATGAATAAATAGTAGAGGATCCACTCGTTTAATAGTTGTTCGATTAATCGAAGAACTTTTTGGTCACTATTTGATCGAATAATGAAAATAGCCAATTTCGACTAACAAATAACTCGAACAATGTCTGCGAATCAATCGAGCAAATTTGTACGTAAAATTTGGGTGATAAATAGCAACTGCTTATAATTATTTAATTTTACGCTTATATTATGCATCAAAAGTGTATTAAAAACTTAAAATAATTTTGCTTGCTTTCAGATCAGCAAAATATTACTGATTTGTTAGATATTTTAGTTAAAGTTTTTGAAATCAGTCTCAATTCCGCAAGATTCCCCAATAGCGATAACTTTTAAAATATATTTCAAAAACCAAAACAAAAGGGTTTGCAATCAAATCATACAATCGATTGTTTAATATTGAACATGACCCAAATGTACCAGACGATGATTTTTTAGAAGATGTAGATCTAAACGAAAATAATCTTCTAGACGAGCTCAACAAAACAAATTTTAAAAAATCGAATACAAAAATTATCAGTATAATACACGATTTCATGAATTTAGACAAGACAAAGAGAAGATCAGAAAAACTCTTTAAAGCAATATTATCATATCGCAAGGTTCTGTCCTTTCTCCTACGCTATTTCTATTTCTTAACGACTTTCTTCTTACACTCAATCCTATCGACTCTTTTACAGATGACAGCAATATTTGTCATTCATATTCTTTTGATCGTAAGCCGAGCCTCTTGCACATTTGAGCAAAAAGGATGAATATGAACGTCACATTCTCAAGCGACCTGGAAAAAATCTCCGAGTGGGGTCATGCGAAAAGTCTCGATTTTAATGCAAGCAAGATCCAATGTTGTTTTTTAACGATCTATGCGTAATGTAGATACTGGGATATCAGATATTCCTGTTTTTTTGTGATGTTCATTGGAACGCTCACATATCTCATGTGTCGAAAGAAGCATTCAAGCATTAAGACAGTGCAATACTTCACTCCGTCTCATTTCCTTAATATTTACAAGACCTATATCCGACCAAAAGTGCAATACAACTCTCATGTATGGACCGGTGCTTCAAAGTCAATTTTGTAGCTTATCTACCGCATACAGGAGAGAGAGAAGGTACTTATTAATGACGGTAGAATAGTAAACTCTATCGATTCGTTAGAGCATAGTCGCAATGTGGTGTGTGTTTATTGTTCTAGCGGTGCTATAACCGAATGCGCTCTGACGAAATAAGGAAATGAATTCCTAATAATCACATATTTTCACGCAGTACTCCTCTCTGTCTTAGAGCGTATCCCTTTGTAGTTAATTGTTCAATGGATCGCACAACGCATTATAGAAAGAATTCTTTTTTTTTTTTTTTTTGTTTGTGGAACGATCTTCTCTCGACAGTTTTCCCTGTCATTTACAACATAAATAAATTTAAATCAAATGTCTGCTACACTCAAATGAAAAGAAAAACGTCGACCTCGTTTCTAAGTAAAAAAAAAACATAAAACCAAATACACATGTTTGTTTTTTTCTTCCGATTGGATTAATTTATTTATTTATTATTTTATTTCATTTTATTTATTTATTTATTTTTTTTTTTTATAGTTTTATAATTGTTCGAGTTTTTTTAGTTATACGAAAAATTTGAAAATCTTACTTGATTAATCGAGCAATTTTAGAAGTTTAAATTCAATTAATTTCTTATTCGAAAAAAATAAAAGTCGAATAGTTTGATACTCTAATAAATGGTGAAACCGGTAAATATTTACTGCTTTCTATTTTTGTGAATTTTTAACAATCAAACATATCGAAATTTAAAAAAAATTGTACATTTTCTTACAACGCGGTTTCCTATAACGCGTTTTCGCTAAGTATTTAAATTTGAAAAAGGGTTGCTTCCCCAAATAAAATTTTTTGCATGTAGTCAACGACAAAATTAAAAAAGGGGCTTTCCTGCAGTTCTATCATCACACAACGATTTATGCTTCTTTCGTTTGATCTAATTATTTTTTGTTAGTGTGTTGTCGGCATTGCAAATAAAAGCATCAATCTAAAGCGTGTAAAAAATTGCGAAAATATATTCAGTCAAATTCCAGTTAAATTATAAAAATTTTGTGAAATAGTTGTTGTTTATTTCGTAAAATAGTTTTGATAAAATTATTTTAAGGTGAATAAGTAAGTTTCTTTTAAAGCTTATTTATATGCGTATGTTCATATTATGTAACTTTATTTAAATGAAAATAAATTTTTTAATTTAGCCACAAAAATGCAGAATGAAAAAAAAAACGCCGTTAAAACAAAAATTTTTGTCCATTGAATTAAAAATAAAAATTTTGCGTCGACTTCAAAATCAAGGAAGGATAAGTGTGTTGTCAGACATGTTAACTTAAATGAGTCAACAATAAGAACTATCAAACAAAACGAAGAAAAAATAAGAAGTTCGGTAGCATCTGGATCCTCTGTAGTCGCGAAAGTAACTGCTCGTCCTAGACCGCAGATAATGGAGAAAATGAAGCAGTCGCTTATGGTGTGGATAGAAGATATTACAAAAAAACGTTTGCCCTTAGATGGGAATGTAATTAAGCATAAAGCACTAAAAATATTTAATTATTTAAAGGAAACAGGACAATCGTCTATGGATGAAAGCAATCATCAATTCGTAGCTAGTAATGGATGGTTTGGAAAATTCAAAAAAATTCAATTTAAAAATACAGGGAGAAAGTGCATCGCACATACAGTAGATTTAATTGATGGATTTAATGAAAAAACAATGGCTGATATTCAAGAATTAATTGCGGACGACGAACTAAACGAAGCAGATTTAGTGGCAATGACAAATGAAGAATCAGTTGGAGATAGCTTTGACGATTTTTCCGATGTTAAAAATAAAAACTTTTCCCTAAAAAATGTCGAGAAAGTTTTAAATATGGCAAAGCAGTTGGAAGAATACATTTTCTAGAACGGCCCTTTAAGTGACAGAGCAGAAATATTTAAACGAAATCTTCAAAACAATTTAGCTTCCTATCAAGAAATTTATAGAGATTTCCGAAGTAAGAGCAAACAAACTTCAATGTACAATTTTTCCAAACCAATAGTCGTCGAAAGGATGAACCTGATAGTGACTCCAGCTCAGATTTTGAACAAGTACGAACAAAACGTTTGAAACAAATCATCCCAAGTGATGAGGAGTAGAAAGTTATCGTTCTATTTTGGCTTTAATTTATTAAATCTTCCAACTTGAATATTTCACGTAGAATTGAAATTTTATTTTGTTTTTGTTTAAATAAATGGAGTGTTATTAAATTACATAATATGTATGTTCTTATGACTCAGCAAATAAATAGTCAAAATTATATTAAGCACATATTTTTACTATACAAATTCAAATATTTTATTGAAATTTTTTTTACTTTGGAACCAAACCCCTGTTTTATATTGAGTTCTTATCTCCCATAACGCGATTTCTTATAACGCAGAATTTTCTACGAACCTAACTACCGCGTTGTAGGATTTGTTTCTCAATATCTAAAAAAAAATTGACTATATTAAAAAATGATATTATGGTATAATTTTGAATTTTTTGACATATTGTGAAACGAAATCGAATAAGTCATTGGAAAGTTATCATAAGCTTTGTAAAGCAGCCTCTTCCAAAATCTCATATTTTAGAAAAAAAAAAAATAAAGAATTAAAAAAAATGAAATGCTGGTGATTTTTTAAGTTAGGCGAACATAGCGCTTCAAAAAAATATAGCGGTTATCCAAGGTATTTTTGCTTGTTGTATAGTGTTATTACAGGTGTTTATCGTGCAACATGGTTTATTCAATGCACATTTTGATCAACCTATTTTCCGAGAAATAATGAGCAACGATATAGAAGTGGTCCTCGATTTGAAGGTATTATGGCCCGAAGGCAGAGATAAAACAATAGTAAGTTCACTGCTTTTTCAAATATCTGGGATCTCTGGAAAGTAAGTCATCCAATATTTTACAACTGTTACGAAGATGTGATTATTGATGAGCAGTTGGTGCCTTTTCTAGGTCGTTGTTCTTTTAGACAGTATATATATGCACACAATACATGCGAAGTAATGCTTAAAATTTTGGCTGGCTGTCGATTTCAAATTAGGATATGTGTGGAAAGTCCAACCAAACCTTGAAAAATCTGAAATTAATAGCCTTTAAAAAATCTAGTGAATTTGGTTGTTTTAGAAGGCTCGAATGATCAAACTATCACTGCTGGTAATAAAAAAGAAAAATAAAGCATTTATTCCATCAATAAAGTTATTTTTAAAAAAATTCCTTTACACACATCAATATTTATTTCAATGAAATTGCTACATTGGTTTCACAGAGCAGCATCGAATAGCTAGTAAGATCATAGAGGATGTAAATTTTTATGAACTTGTAATTATTTTATATTACTGGGAACTTGCTATTATATATTATTTCTCTTGAAATAAAAAATGAAAAAAATATAGGCCACTTGTAGACTACTACGGCACCAAGATTTAAAAGAATAGAGTTTTACGAGTAACTTAAATCAACGGATTTGTAGAAAAGAGCAATGTGGTTTTAACATAATTGCGTTATATTTGTATTAACTTGTCTTAAAAAATTGAAAGAGAACACAGAATTTATTGCTTTTCTGATATTTATTTTGTACTACAATGCAAACCGAAAACAAAAGCATTTAAAATTAAATCAGATTAATTTTTATTAGGAACTTAATCAAACTTGTCTTACCCTACCGTTGTTAATTTACATTTTAAGCTCATAAAATAAACTTCAACTTTGAGAGATAAAACTTTGTATTAAAACTTTATATTAATAATTAAAAAAGGGAGCATATTGGCTTTTCACAAAGCATCTATAGCTTTGTTTCAATTTCTTTAATCAATTTGGTATCTCAGGCTAAGTAGATGATTAATCCGCTATAGCTTTTGCATATGATTTTTGTTGTTGTAGTGGTGAAGATCCTTGCAAATTGGTGGTGATCTTTACTTTAGCATTGTAATATTTCCATTAGTCAGATGTTTGTCATCATCGCCAGAGGTATGCGAAAAGGGTCAGGGGGGCTTTTTTCTTTATTTTTTTATTATTTTTTTTTAGATGGAGTTGTCTGGAGGGAAGTTGAAACCATTTTGTATTCGAAACCAAAATTAAATATTTTTTACTTCGTCTTGTCCTTTGCTGGGACTCGAACCTGGGTCGTTTGTGTTGTTATACGTGCGCTCTAACCACTACGCCACTCCACCCTCAAAATTGTTATGTATCGGGTGATATTTTACGAACTTTCATTTTAGCAACACTGTTTTTGGCAGCTCAGCCGTTTTCGTGTAACATGTTACTGTCAAACATCTTCAATTTGATCTATAATTTAACCATGAATCGATTTAGAAACGAACAACGCTTACCGATTATTGAATTGTTTTATCAAAATTCATGCTCGGTTAAGAAAGTGTATCGTGCTTTTCTTCCATTTTATGACCGAAGCTCATTTCTGGTCGAACTGATAATTAAACAAGCGAAATTGCCGTATTTGGTACTTTTTCAAAGACGACAAAGGCAGGAACGTTACTGTGAATGGCGAGTGTTACCGTGGGATGATTACAAATTTTTTTTTACAAAAAATGGAAAAGCTGGACTTGATTGACATGTGCAACATGCCATACGGCACGCGAAATAATGGCCCAATTGAGAGGCGAGTACTGGGAACAGTTTATTTAACGTTTGGGGCCGGTCAATTGGCGGCCTAGGCCGTGCGATTTAACGCCTTTAGACTATTTTTGTCAGGCTATGTTAAGGCTCATGTCTATAGAGACTAGCCCGCAACGGCTGACGCACTGTAAGCCAATATTGAAGCTTTTATTCGAGATATACCGGCCGACATGTTGAAGAGCGTATGTCAAAATTGGACCCGGTGTATGAACCATTCGAGGTGTTGCCGGTCAACATTTACATAAAATCATTTTAAAGCATTGAATTATATAGATCGTTCTATCGACTCAAATAAAGGTCTTAAAAAGTCACTCAATATATATCTGACCGATTAAACAGACAGATAAAGCCTCAAAAATGAGGCTAATGTGTAAGAGTCCATTATTCAGCAAACGGAAGTAACACCTGTACCATAATAGTTAGAACAACATGCTATGGTCTGATGAAATAAAGATTAATTTGTTTGGGGCAAATGCAAAATCGTATGTGCGTACATATTTTAGTTACAATTCATACTTTATTTGACTTTAATAAATAAAAATTAAAGAAACTGTTAAAGTGCGTCACTATATGTAAGTATAAAAGTTTTACAAATATGACTTTGACTGCATTTAGTGTCCTCTGTATTTACTCTTAGAATTTGACGATAGTATCGATTGCGAAAATATACTATTGATGATCAGTCAAAAACAAAACTATCGATACTATCGATAGTACTATCGATTGTTTTGCAGCTCTACCAATGCACCCAATTCGAGAGATGGTTTGGTGCGGCTTGTCGAGCGGAGGCATCATTGGTCCATATTTATTTCAAAATGCGGACGGCGCAAATATTACGGTCAATTGAGACAATTATCGCACCATGATAACCGATTTTTTATGCCCGCACTTGATGATATCGATGCGATGATGTTTGGTTTCAACAGAATGATGCAAGTTGACACACATCTCATGCCACAATCAATTTATTGCTTCAAATATTTGAAGTCCGTTTAATTAGCCGAAATGGTGATGTCAGTTAACTGCCAAGAAGGTGGGGCTTGACACCGTTGGATTTTTTTTGTGGGGCGCCGTTAAAGGCAAGTGTTATGCCGACAAACTAGCATTTGAAGGCCACATTCGTGATGCCATTGCCGAGATATGACTCCATACACTCGAAAAAGTTCTCGAAAATTGGTCAGATCGAATGGAGTACTGTGAGCCATATGAATGATATAATATCATTTCTAACCGAAACAATTGTACTTGACAAAAATAAAAAAAATAAATTTCAAACCGTTCTTATTTTATTGCATTTTTAAATTTAAACTTTTCAATTGCCCACCCTGTATGTGGTTATTAGGTTATGTCCCTTTTTTTAATCCGCAGTTATAGTAATACATTAATCAATTATGAATTTACCACTGCTGTTTATGACCTCCTCAACGAATACTGAATTACCTCCCATTCAAGCTCTTGGAGCGCAGCTTTGACGACAAGTGCAACATGTTTCCTGGCGTTATTGTGAAGTAGTATGGTTTGGAGTTGTATTTCTCTCGGTCCCACCAAACGTTGATCATGGCCTTCTGGCACTTTTACAAGTCCCATTGAATGACCGAGCATCTTACAACTTATTTGACGAGTGCTCTTCTCAAAAAGTGCTTTGAGAAAGCTATGAATTTATTCTCCAATCCAATAATTCTTACTAGCTATACGATCCAAATAAAGGCTAATTGTGACTTAAACTGATTATATGGTAAATAACACGCATAAACATTGCTATTTTATATTGTATTTTAGTCATTGTATTTTAGTCAATCAATACAGTCCTAGTAGTCGATTAAAACATTAACATCATATATAAAGTCAAAGGGTAATGATGGATCTAGGGCCGATCATCAACGCATTCTCACTAAAGGGTTTAGAAGAGAAAAAAATGGCATACTTAGTTATAACTCTTTATAACGTTATAACCTCTTTCAGAACGTAAGAACATAAATGAACACTTTAAAATGTGCCTCTGTGCTAATATGTAATATGTTTGTATGCATGTTGTAAAATTAGAAATTTCCGAACGAAATTTATTTTATTAGCATTAAAATAATAATATTCATCTAAAATTTTGCGCAGATTGTAAGGAAAACCAATAGGTCGTCTGCAGGCTAAAATGAACGTTTAATGAATGAGTTCGTAGATCGTTAATAAACTAAGTAAATAAATTTCTTTGTGTATTATTTTAACTCTCTATTGCCTCATTTACTTATTAATTCTTCGGTGCCCTTTATGCCACACTCGACAACTTTAACTTGACACTATTGTATAAGGACTGTCTTGCCATTCGCACTTTTCTGCCTTATAAACCGATGTTGAAAGATGTGGAAAATTCTCGATCATCTGGCAATATCCATTTATTCCATATGGTTTTATTTTAGTTTATGTTTTATTTTATTTTTACTTTTTTTTGCGTAAAATTATTTTCAATTTTTTTCGACATTTTTTGGAAAAAAAGCTTACAAGAGTGGGTGCGTCGATCGAGCATAGACAGAATATGTGTTAGACAATTTTTTTTTATTTTTTATTATTTGCATTACAAACAGCCGCAAAAACAATCTCCGATTATGTAGGGTATGATAATAAAGCTTAACCATTAAATTAAATGAGCACAATAACAAAAAACCAGAATACTTACTCCTTTTTGGCGCTCCTAAAGGATTCTCAATAATGTTTATACTCAGCAATTTTCTGCATGGTATCTATGTTTATGGTTTTTCTTAACGCTTAAGACAGCTGGAAACACTCAACAACGCAAGTGACAACATCAAAAAGCCACATTATCACCCGCTGTTAGTATTCAGTAGCATATTAACCATTTCCATTTTAAAAATAAGAAACCAAAATAAATACACACTGCAAAAAGAATGAAATTTCACGCATCGAAATCATCTACACTGGCAAATGAAAACCTTTTTTTAAATGGGACAACTGGTGCGTATACTTAATATGTTATAAGGAATAAACACACGAACACACACCTACATAAGTAAGACAACAGCAGAGTTAGAGTTTAGGCCTTATTTGCTATAGCCAAATGCTTACAAATACATTTAACCACATTCATACATCTTTATGCAAAATATTTTACGAGGGTTGCAGATTAAGTCTATATGAAAAGATGTTTATTGGCGAAAAACTTGATCAAGCCATTTTCAACCACACTTAGCTTACCATCAATAAAGTTTTCTAGACAAAAATAAATGGTAGTCGAATGGGGTATGTCCGGAAAATATGGTGGGCGCATTAAAACTTATCAGTCAAATGTAGCCCATTTTTGTTAGGTCATCACATATGTGTGTGGGCAGGCATTATATAGATGGAATACAACAATGTTCCTATTTGCCAATTGAGAGCCTTTTCTTGATTGCTTTGTTCAAGTGGTAGAGTTTAGGAGATCAGAATTGGTCGTTTTGATAGTTTGTAGGATCTCACAATTATAAAAGAGAGACTGATGTTCAATCGTGACATTTTCACCGTACACTCTAACAATTTGCCGGCATATTTTGGTGGCTTATTCTCTGATAGTAAGCAAGTATCACATATTTCTTTAAATACAGGTTGTTGCGATAAAACGAGTATTACATGTTGTAACTATTCAACAGGTGGCAAGCAAAAACTATGCCATTCATAAAAATGGAACAATAAAGGTTTCAACAATGCGTTGAAATTAATAAAATCTATATCTATAAATATAAAAATAAGTTGTCTTATGTTGGTCATTTTATAACTCGAGAACCCCTAAACCGATTTACAAAACAATACATGCTTTGGAAAGGTGTACCTTAATTGATGGTTTTGGTTTAACAGGACTGTGCCACGCCCATATAAAATTATAGGTCTATATCTTTAAAACGGTAAAAGTAACAATTTCTAAAAAATCAATTCATCAGTCAAAAAATTGACGGAATTGAATAAGTGGGAGTGGCACCTGACATACAAAGTAAGTATTGATTTTTTAAATCAAGAGAACGCTAATAGCGAAAGTTTGGTCTAAGTAACTTTATGGTCAATATAAATCATCACTAAATACGTGGGCGTAATTGAAAACAAGGGAGTGACACCTCCTATACAAAGTAAATATTTATTTTTGCATATCTATAGAATGGTTGTAATGGTCTAAATAACTTTGTAGTCAACATAAATCGTCAAATTTAATGCATTACTTTAAACTTCTCTGATCAATACATTTTATAACACAAAGGCTCCTAGCAACGGGGGAAGGCTTACTCTAGTTTACTATAAATGCTGGAAATTTCGCTAGCGTGGTTCTAAAATGTAAAGCGTTTTTGGGTTGTTGCGAAGCAACTTCTAGGCCAAAAATTGTGAAATAAGCAGAAAAGTTTGAGGTCTTGGGTTACGCTAGTAATGAGAAGAATTGAATTCGAGCACGTCGCTTAATATCGATTGGTAATGCTGTAGCCCAGAGTATTCAGAAAACCCAGATTATTCCATTTCTCGTCGATCTATATAATTTGACATATCACAAAAACATTACACAGTATTTTGCATAAATATTTATGCCCTAAGTCTTTTAAATCTCAGTTAATACAAGAATTCACGCTTACCGATCAACAACAACGTTGTGTCTTTGCTAATTGCATCCTTGAAATACATTAAGTAATTTTAGCGAAAAATCGCCTTGATTGATGAGCATATTTTTAAATTGCATGCCATATTAACAAGCAGAATTGTCGTATTTGGTACTCCACAAACCCAAGAATTATTGTTGAAAAGTACCTTCGTCCTCAAAGTGTGGTTATTTTTTTGGTATGGCGGGGTAATTATGTTTTAGTTTTTCGCAAATTAGGCTGGAGCAACTGTTACATTCAATGGCCTGCACTACCGAACGCTGATTAATAAATTTTTATAACCTGAATTTGAAGATATTGATGTGGATGACATTTATTTTAAACAAGATGGCGCTAGGTGCTCTTTTGCGTAAAAAATTTCCAGACCGTGTGATTGCTCGAAGACGTGATCACCAATGGTCTGCTTGATTTTTGGTGCTTTGCGAAAAAGAAATCAAAAGGTGACGGCAATAGCTGTGGGGGCTATTAAGTTGATATTGTTTTTCATTATTAAATGGCATACCTATATCGTTCTTTAAATTAATGTTTTCGGATATATGCGAATCAATCTAATTTTGTGGTAAAAACCAAGGAGAGAATACTCGTGGTTGGTTGGCTGTTACCCATTGCCATAGACCATATATGTCCCCAAACATTTCCATCAAAACCTATAAAGAACTGCACGTTCACATAATATGTGTTCCTCCATCTCTGATGTCTGTGAGTACAGTCTACGAACATCCACAACATCTTCAGATGTGAGAGCACATCAACAATGGTCAACAATGGCCCGAAAGAAATTCTGTATAAAAATTAAGATTTAAATACGTTCACACGATGGCAATGGGCCTAGAAACGAAGAAAGAAAATCATAATTTTCCATAACAAAACTTTCTAAACAGCCATCGTACTTTCGAAATATGTGAATATGAGTGCCAGAATTGGCCAAAAAATAAAAAGTGGGTTTGATTTTAACGGCGACAATGGCGAAGACAACGTCAACAACAGGCGACACAAGATGATGCATTTAAAGAAATAAAGTCGTAAAAATTATTTCGTGACAAATCGTCAACATACGTGACTAGCATGTTGATATTTGCGAAATTTCTTTTTTTTTATACTGCTACGGTTGTTGTTGTTGTTTAAAAAATGCTTTAAAAAAATAATAATAAAAAAGAAAAATAGTCAAGTTAAAACAATCCAAAGCCACTCCACAATTTTATGCGTATTTCAGCAGTTTATTTTTTTGGGATATGGATTTTTTTAAGGATGTTTATTATTATCATACTTGCCAACAACTACAATAACAATGACAACGAGAGAAATATAATCGATGTCATTTTATCTTAAAAATAATGTATCTAATGGTTGTTGTTAAATAAGAAAAGCCAAAATGTAATGAACAAGAGGGTCAACTAGAAACCCTTTTAAGTACTAGGCTGCTTTTATGGAAATTGTTAAGTTTATTAACTGTTTACTGTGTACACAGACGATCAGTGTGTGAGTTAACTTTATAGTTTTTCCCTCTTGTGTTTGACATTTAAACACGCAACTGCCACGCATACGTATTGAATGTGGACATTTTTTAAACACAAATACAATGCATACGATATAAACACGCATATATGCGTCTAAAGTAAGTGTAGATGTTCTACACTTAACATTTTTTATGTCTATATCAGAAGATTTGCAATGACATTTAACAGGATAGTACTGAGGGCATTTGTAACTTATTAAAGAATGTCAAACACTAGATTAACTTTTGTGTCAAGAATAATGGTTTTTCCTCTTTTGACGTAAAACACGACAATATTCCCTTTAGAGTATTTAATTTCATAGTTTTTATTAAGCCGTATTATTCTTAATGTTCCTACAAGCACAAGCCCGCAAATTTCGATTATTAACCTTGAAGTACTATCGATCAGTTTACGCGAACAACTATGTCAGATATGCTTGAAATTTAATAATTTTTATTATTTAAGTGATTTCTGTAATTCTATTGATGTTGTAAAGAAAAAATTATTTTATATTTAAATTAATGATTATGGATTTTCAATACTTGTTTTTATACTTTTTCTGTAAGGAAATGTAATCCATAGACCAGAATTAAATAAATAAATAAAAGTGGATCCGTTGCATAAAAGTGGACAGTGTTGCCCAAGAATTCAATAACTGTTTATTAATTTTCTATTAGAAATCATTTTAACCAAACTCGTAGAAGTCAAATACTTGTCTAAAGTATACAAAATTACTATTTTGATAATGTTTAGAAAGTCGATCGAACCGGTATGCTGGACTTTAACTAAGATGAACTTTTTCGTAGACCAACCAAAATTCGCACTAAGAACTAGGCGTCACAGGGACCGAACACTATACTACATCTTGTTTCTATTGACCTTCGTATAATGGCCATCTATGCCTGTCGCTTTCATAGACTTAATGCATCTGCATGTTTGGACAACCATATACATAAATATATTACTTCTTATCCGGATTTCGATGAATGTTCAAAGTCAGAATTTCCTCTAGGGGCGAGTGGTGAGGGTGTAACCCAGTGAGCGATATAGCTCCATGATATATACGGATGGTTAAAAAATTAACTGACATATTAGAAATGTAGTGTTTTTCAGGCTGAAAATTTCGCGGTGATAGCATCCTCTAGGGTACTCTATTACCGCAATATTCGTAGCAATATTCAATTTTTGTCGATAGCCAGGCGGCTCTTCTATCATTGAATTCACTATTTACTACATCTCTATTGGTCAGACAGTTTATTATCTTTGAATAAGAAGCGCACTATTCAACTTAAAACATAATCCTTGACAACTATATAAGGGTGCCCCAAATTAACATAAGATTTGAATTAAATGGAAAATACAGTTTTTAATCTTTTGATTGTTATTTTTTATTGAATCATAAAGTAAATAGGATACGGTTATTTATGCAATAACACATCGGCCAAATGGCCTTTAGGGCCTTGCATGCACATACGCACTTATTGGCTACATCAATACCAATCAATTTCGACAAAAAGAAGTGTGTTATCATGTCGCGATATCGAACACCAGTACCAGTCACTGCTTGACAAGTCGCATTTTCAAAAAGAATGTTCCAAGAAAGCTATCAAGATGAAAATATGGTTCATCGCTTAAGACTAATTTGCTCGAAAAATCACCATCCATTTTGTGGATGTTCATTAATCCATTCCAGGAGCTTCCTTCGCTGTACATGATCATTACGCTTCAGTTGTTATGTTAATTAAATTTTGTGAGCATGTAAACATAGATCTTTAGTGAGTAAACGGTGTAAAGAGCTTTCAAAATTGGCAATTTTTGTCGAATTGAGGTTTCTGGATTGTCAATGACTCTGTCACGCACTGCTTCGATATTGACATTTGAACGGCTTTTTTATGGACGACTAGTGTGTTTGTCGTCACCAACGGATCCAGTCTCCCTGAACTTTCGGATAATCTATTCACAGTTGACATTATTCTGGCCATATTTTTAATGAAATTTTCAAATTGCGGGCTCCAAGCTTTCATTATATTTGAAATATTGTTCAATAAAGAAGACACGTTCTATCGTGTAACGCTCCAAGCTTTCATTATTTTTGAAATATTGTTCAATAAAGAAGACACGTTCTATCGTGTAACGCTCCATTTTTACTAACTCTAAACTGTCAGACGTCGAATTGTGTTTTTTAGGGTTGCCAACACTTGACCACACAAATAGCGACGAGTTCAAATCTTGCGTTAAGCTTAGGTCACCTTTACTATCCAGCCTATGTGAATTATCTGGATCTAGACTTAATGACCTACTGAGATATTTTAGGGCTTATGGCTAGAGCTCATATCACATTGGAATACATTCTGATGTTTATGATATTATATCTGAAATCTCTAGTTGACTATTTGTAAGCAGTGAATTGCCGCGCTATCCAACTTCTAATTCTCTTATCTAAGTACCCTTTGTTTGAAAGATTTACTAAATTTAGGACCACTTAACTACAGCGATAACGTTTTATTTCTAGTTAAAAAACATAAAGAGTTTACGGAAACAGGCAGTAGTTCTTCTTTTTATCGACATATCGTAGCTCCGAAGTTATCTTGACGTAACTCCCAAAAATTATTCTTTGGGAAATTGAAATTAAAGATTCATAAATTTGTACACAAAATATGAAAACAAATTAATGAAATAATGGAATAGTGTAAAGGTTTTTTAAGCCATGGCGAAAATTTTTTTTAAGTTTTAGACGTTTTTGGCTTAAAAAACCCGATAACTTTTTCCAGTATAAGCCACTTTTGGCAAAATATTTTTTAATATATGACACATACATCAAAATAAGCCGATAAAAATTGTAGGTTTTTTTTTTCTCCGAAATTATGTTGACGTATAACTACATACTTCAATAAGCAAAATTCGTACATTTAATATTTTTTTTATAAGTATTTAGTAGTTAGAAGGCACAAAAAAATAAACCTCAACTCTTTAGTTTTTCTAATATATTTTTCTTACATCCTGCAGGTTTGAAAATATATCCGTTTCTAGGACATCAACTAAATTTTAAGAACGTACTAAAATTGAAGTTATTAAATATAATAAATTTAAAGTTATTAAATATTAAATAATACATTTTTTTACCTACTTTACTCTACAAAACATCTGTGATTGAAGATAGGTTTTTATCATCAAGTTTAAAAAAATAAGACAAAAAGGAAGTTTTACCAAAATAAAAGAATTTTCATATATCTTCTAGGTAATGATGATCAAATTTATTCGAAACTATTAACATACTGTTACGTTTTAACATTTTGAAACGTTTGAGCTCTTTTAATTGCGTCAAAATAAAAAAGTACCAAGTTGTTGTTGTTTTACAGTTTTTATTTCCTCACTTTTACAGTATACAATTACAACTATGTAGTCTCCAAGTTATTTATCTTGCACCTAATATTCATTTATACGAAACTTTTATTTACGTTTAAACATGATTTTACTTTATGACTGCAAACGACAACTATATCTATGTAGGCGAAACAGGCTCCTTATATGCCTATGTCTTAAACGCTCTCTAAGTATGTAAGATTGTGTTACCCAAAGATGGACACATTGGCAATGACGTCAAATACACAAATTAGTACGACATTACCACGGATAAGACATTTACAACCTTGACAATAACCAATAGACCAAAAACCCACAGTACAGTCCCTAATGTGGTGTATTTTCGTCTTAGGCGTTTTAATTTTCATAACGATACATAATAAAATGTACAAGGTGTACCGGTATGAGATGAGTGACCTTTTTAGAAAATAAAACACCAAGTTTTAACTATCATGGATTGAAACTGTCGCTCTAAACTTAGTCACACAATTTTCGTCTTCCTCATAGGAATCGAAGTGCTTCGCAGCCAATTCGTGCCCATAGTTGAAAACGAATAACACTGGTCTGCAGAAAAAAAACGCCTTTAAATAAAACCATATGGAATATATTTTTGATTTTGATGCGCTGAATTTAAATCCATTTTCAGTTTTTTCCATCGGGTCCAATTTTTTTATGGGCGTGGAAAAAAAATTTTTTTCGCGCAAAATTAGAGTAATTTTTTTTTTCAGACAGAAAATTTAAGATTTTAAGCACTTAAATTAGAGCTTAAAACGTTTAGAATAAAATAAGCTGTGAACTATGACTGTTGCTGATTTTATTCCAAATTAAATTAAGGTACCTAGCTTTGACCAAAATCAGCGAAAAAATGTTTTCTTGCAAAATTAGAGGAATTTTTTTTCTTTTATCTCCAAAAGTTATACAAAAATTATTGTAATTTTTACATTAAGGCATTTAAATTAAAGCCATTATGTAACCCTTTATAGGTTATAGGAGGTACCTAACTTTGACAAAAAATTTGTAATACATTATTATGCAACACAAACATAATGAAAGGAAATGTCTGGTAGAAAATAATACATACGCATATGTGTATTTTTTTCTTTGACGAATCAATTAAGAATCGCCATTCTTCCAGCTTTCGTAATAGTCCGCATCATCGCAAAATACTAAATCGCCATCTTTGCTAAAATAGGCCATAAAATCTTCTTGTCTATATCGAAAATATGAGACTTTCGTGTCCTTATCTAACATATTCGATTGCAGTAATCTTGACGCAAGAATTTCTGACTTTGATTTTGAGAGTTGTAAGGCCCGCACAAGATCATTCAGGTCAGACTGGTTTATAAAATGAGATTTTCTCGATGGACTTCTATATGCAGATGAAATAGAATATGCCTAACTGGTTACACTCCAAACAGAAAGAACATCTTCTTCATTAACCATATCGTGACGTTTAGGAGGCATTTAAGGTAAAAAAACATGATGGTTTCGAACAACTAGTCGTGGAGCAGATGAAATGTTCGGACATATGATTTTGTTCTTATTTCTTTCGTAAGTCCACGTGAAGCGGTCATGCAGAAATAACAATCATGTTCGTGATTTTGTGCTTCTATCGTCGTCAAGGCAACCTCTTAAAGCTCTTGCACAGGTATTACAACATATTTTTGGCAGCAAATATTTGACATAACTACCATATTTTGGTCGAAAAATTTGCCACGCCCGTAAAAAAAATTTGAGCCAGATAGAAAAAATCTTAAAACGAAGTTGAGTTCAGCGCATCAAAATTATTATATTTCATATAGTTTTATTTAAGGGCGAGAAAATTATTTGTTCAGAATTGTTCACAATAAACGTTCCCTATGAAGACATTTGAATCTTGAAGCTCATTTTATATCGTTACTCCTGGATTCAGATGGATTTTCAAAACGAAAACTTATTCTTGAATAACCTAATATTTTGTTTTGATATTTAAATTTATTATTACACTTTGTTACTCTATTTTATGATAAATTATATCGGTAAAAGCTAACAAAAATTTATTTACGCACATGAAATTCAAATATGCTATAAATTCTAAAGTTCAACGGTTCAGGACTGATGTAAAAAATGATTGGTTCTAATATTTCCTTATGAGTTTCTTTAGAAACCAACAAGATACAAAACTGTCTTTACTTCTATATTTATCAATTCTTTTCTTCTCCAGTATACAACTGGCCATGTAAAGGGCAGGAATTGAAAGAATCGCAAGCCCAGTATACTTTTGTAACGTACTTATGCTGTGTGAAACGCGTACGCCGGAATCATAACCTTGACGTAAATTAGCATTTAACAATACTCAAATATTACGAAATGCTGCAGTTTTATGGCACTTGAGGAATAAGTTTCATAATTATCAAATTGATAGCCACAATTTATCGCAAATTAATGGATACCCACAACTCAGATAAATGCTCTTTATTTGACTTATGAACACCAGCATAATACCTTGATAAAAAAGTTTCCGAAATAGCCCCCGTGTGGAGGTCCCATCGTCTTTTTTCTTTTTGTTAAGTTGGTACATCTGTTGTTGATATTCCCACTAAATCTTGGCGTCATAAGTTGACATTCGCAAAAGCTACGTAGCCATCCATCTGTATGTGTGTTAGCGATTTTTTACAATTTTGGCATTTTTTGCAAAAATTTTTATTTTCTATGAGATACCCGAGTACATGGTTGTTAGGGGTGCAAAATTACCTTGATTTCACATGATTTACAAGAATTTTTGTAGCTTGTCAAGAATCAAGAAAAATAATAGTTTTCCAAGATTTTTTAAACCAAACTTTTTTTCAGTTTTTTTAGTGAATTAACAACATAAAGCGTTTTAGATGTATTCGTTTCCTAGTTAAGTTTTTCTAAACTATTTATAATTAAATTTTAAAATAGGTATTTGAAAAGTTCATTTAGAAATTTGACCAAAAATTAAACGTTTTCTTATATTTCTGACTAGATTTATTAAACCAAATATGTACCGATTTGATAGACAACTTCTTGCCACTTTTGCAGTAAAGCCATTATTCCACCAGTGTAGAACTTGTGGCGTTGTCATGATGAAACTCAACACCTCTTCTGTTGTTCAATTCTGGCCGATTTAATTGAACTGCTTGATACCAGAATCAATCGTTTGTCGAACGTCAATATTTTCGACAGTCAATATTTTTTTTTTAATCAAGATTTTTTCTATAAATTTCAAGAATTTTCCAATGCTGGGTCTGGAAATACTACTGAGACTACAAAAATGTGTAGATTTTTCTGTCACTCACTAATGTTCGATATCAAATAAACATTATTGACTTTAGATATTCAAACTTGTTAAAGCACTACTAATAGTTTTCTAGTTAATTGCCAGTTAAATTATAAAAAAAAAAAATAATTACTGAACTTTTAATTAGTCTTGTGATCGGAACTAAATTTTCTATGATTTCAGTAGTAGAGAAATGACATCCGTGAAAGGATATGCAACACCAGCATAACTTAAAATGTTTTCGACTAAGCTACAGGAGTACTTTTACGTTTTTCGTGTTCTACGTATTCATGTCGAGCGTCTGCTATTTAACTTTTTTTTCGAAAATTAATTAACTAATCAATAATTAATTGTAATTACAAGAAAAACGTGTGGTTTCGAACTCAAGAACTACCAAAAGTAATTTTATTAAAATTTTTTATAAAAACATATGAATCCACTTAGCCTTAGCTGATATAATTATGTAATTTTTTGCTCTATATTTTATAAAAAGATTTGTTTAAAATATATCTTATTCATTTAATAATAAATGTTTCGAAAGGACCTATTTTCTAAGGAGCCTATTAAAATTAGGTTTTCTTCTTTCGTTTAATTAATGAATATCCAAGTAAACATACATATGTATGCAGAAAGTTACGAAAAATATTTCAACTGCAAAATTGCGTGTCTGTAGTTGTTATAGAAAATTGTGCGTAAAATAAATAGAACGTCATCAAGTACCCTATTAAACAATTGACCCTCTGTCTTTATTTTTCTACCTCATATCACACAACAATCATAATATTTTAACAAACTGTTCTATATAAACGACAAACTGACGGACAAGTGGCTTATTTTATTCGACAATCTACCGGAAAACGAACTTAAGTGTGCGTGTTTATAAAACTTTAACTGATATATTGTAATATAAAAGCATACAGATACCTTCACTTACATGTATACATACATATTTACATACTATATGCTAAAATGTTTTAAAAGAAAAGAAGAGAAAAACATAAAACAGGCATTTGATGAAAAAAAGAACAGAAAAAAGTAAAATAAAGCAACGACTAAAGCGACAACAAGTGAATATTTGTAAAAATGTTTAGAGTTTCGACGGCATTTGCAATGTGTATTTTTTTCTTTTATTTTATTTTTTTATTGATGACTTTTTTAAATTTAATAGTTTTAAGAGCTTAAAACTAAGCTAGAGTATTCAAAAACCGGTTATTCGGCGTTTTGCCGTTTTTAAAACCTCTCGACTTCGAATATTTCATGTTTTCAAATAATTCAGAGGTTTTTTAATAATAATAAGTATGAATTTAAAAGCCGAAAAAAATGGGTTCAGTTTTTAGTTTGGTTTAGGGTTCTGTTTGGGTTCAGAATTTAAAAAGTATAAATAGCTTATTAATTAACTTATTTACAAAGTAATTTCATTTACTGTATAATTATTATATGTATCGGGTCAGCCATCTAATGTTTTTTTTCAACTAGTGCTTATTTCGTGAATGGTAACACTTAGCTCATGTCTGATTTGACAAATAATTAGTTTTATCCTTCCGCTGAACGAATATGGTTATACGCTTGAACAACACTGGAAAATATTGCAACATTACTTTGAAAATCATGGTAATGTTGCAGAATGTGTGCGTTGTGTTCAGATGAAGCTCATTTTGATCTTGGCGGGTATGTAAACAAGCAAAATTGTCGCATTTGGGGCACAGAAAACCCGCACGTATACATTGAAAAGCCGATACACCCAAGACGAGTAACTGTTTGGTGCGGAATTTGGTCCAGAGGCATAATTGTGCTATTTTTCTTCGAAAATGAGCAAGGAGTGGCCGTCACAGTCAATGGCATCCTTATCGGGCCAAGTTGAACAAATTTTTGTTCACAAAAATTGAAGAGGATGATATCAGCAACATTTGGTTTCAACAGGACGGCGCTACGTGCCACACAGCCGAAACTACACTCGATGTTTTGCGCCCTGTTTTTGAAGATCGCATTATCAGCCGCAGAGCTGATGTCGTTTGGCCATCTTCTTTATGGGGTGCCGTCAAATATAAGTGATACTCCAACAAGCCGGAGATATTGACGCTTTAAGGGACAATATTCGTGAAGCCATTGGTGAAATACAGCTGCACACAATCGATAATGTGCTTAAAAACTGAACCGATCGCGTAGGCTACTGCATAGCCAGCCGAGGCAGCCATTTGAATGAAATTATTTTCCATTATTAACCGGAAGGATTGTACTTTCAAATACAAAAAGAAATGTGAGAAAATATTCAGTAGTTTTTTTTTTGTAGCATTTTCAAAAAAAAAAAACAACTTTCATCAAACCAAGTTTCAATTAAATCGGAATTTTTAATGCATAAACCATGATAAAATATAATTTGACTATTTACTACTCAAATTGCTGATTTTCGATTAAATTGCAAAGAAAGCTTAGTTGCTCTTCAGAAAAAAGGAAACAATCGATAGATTCCGACGTGAAGGGTCTGTAACATAGCAATATTATGAAAACAACAAGATAGAAGAAAGAAATTTGAGAAAATATTCAGTAGTTTTTTTTATAGCAGTATCAAAAGAAAAAAAAAATATTTGGCGGACCCGTTATATACTGTTTAGGCTTTCCTCTTTTAAATTTATTGTTTGGTGCGACAAAATTAATTTTAGGGCTAAAAAAGCTATTTCAATGCTTACTTGCGTAGCTGGTACCGTGAATATAATTCGAACCGTTTGATACAATAATTGCGTTCAAATATACGTTGCTCCAAAAGTAGTAAAATGCTTTTTGTTTTCTTTGGCCAATCTTGAATAATATGCGCTGATTACATTTTGGTTACAAATATTCCTACTTGAATATTGTTCATGGCAATCTATGAACAAAAAGGGTCTTTTTTGAAATAGGTACTGCCAACAAAACGATAACCCAAGGCATACAGAAAGCTTTGTGAGGAAGGAATGAAAAGATTTTTTGTTATATGAGTGAAGATGGCTCTATGAGGTGGGGGTGGTGAATGCAAATTTTTCTATGTAATTGTAGATTTATTTTAAGAAAAATATATTTTTGAAAAAATAAACAAATTGTTTTAGAAAATTTTAAGAGCTATTTTCTAAGCTTAGAAAAGAATGTAAAAATTTGATTTATTTCCCTGAATGCCGGAAAAAATCCCGGGAGAGCACGAAAACAATTGAAACTTACGAGACTTCTCGATCCGAGTTTTCCTAAAACTAGTTTTTATAACAACAGATCGCAGCATAATAAAATAATTTTATTAATTACGAAAAATGCTGTATACATACCCATATGAAAAATCATTTGTTTAAGTTACTCTGTAATTATTTGTTGCTTGTGAAATACATATGTTTGTTTTGTAAGAACAAATTTTGAATAGAATCTCTGATCCCAATGTCCTCATAACTGTCTTATAAGAGCGACAAAGTCAAAGCACATGCTTCATCTGTAATACAAGTGACAAATTTATTTGTGAACGAGTACCGGTTAATCGATTTTTTTAAAAGCAATGAGTTTTTTTTTCAAAATAATATGAAAACCATTTTTTAATTCACAGGCCAAACAAACTATGCAATTACCATGTAAGTGCTTTCCTTATGGCCGTATTTTTATAACCTTTTTTTTATTTCATTTGTCGTCCTTCATATTCTAATACTTAAAAACCATCTTTTAACAAGAATATATATACAACATATACATATATACACTTACTAGCAAAGACATTTGTATACGTATATGGTATATGTTTGCTTAGATGGATGGATGACTGAATGGGATATTCCAATGTGTGTATATGTGTGTATCATGTCAAATGTGCTCTTTAAATAAATTAAGCATAAAAACATGTTGTACTGGACGCCATTATGTCGCAGTAAGAACATTTGAAAAAAAAAATTGTTTTTCATACGCACATACACACAAACGATACAACACGATAATTCGCGCTTTACGCTATAAAACTTTCTAATTTATTTATGGTTTGTCCATAAACGCAAAGCTTTTAGTTTGATAACATGTTCACTCTACTCTTGCTGTTGCTCTTTCGTGTCATTTTATGCAAACTACTTACAGATATTTATACTTAATACAGGGTGCTGATATAAGAAATAAAATCTATGCACTTGTTTTTTAAAGTAAGAGGATAATGAGAAAAAAACGAGGTCAATGACGTGAACGGTTTAACGGTCTATTTATAGATAGTTTTATAGGTGAAGCAGTATTCAAGCTGGGTGAATTTGTAATGTTGCTCCTTTAATGAATAAACAGGGTGTTGTAGAGTTAGCACTCTCATGGAGGGTGATGTTCGTGTGTTATTGTATAAGACTATTAAATATGTATGTAATAAAGCCGAAGTGGGTAGTGATTAAAAAAAGAAATTTTTTTGCTTTTAACCTGGAAAATTTCATATGCATCAAATTGCATAAGTATTAGAAAACTATTGTAAGGGAATATGTGTGTAGAAAGTAAGGTATAAAAAGGACAGAAGTTACCAATTTTTTTCTTATCTATGTGTTTTCAGAGTTGATCATGTTCGTATTATTTGAAAACTTTTCAAAAATAACAGTTGTTGAAAATTTAAAATTACAGTGAAGAGCAAAACCAATTGAATATTTTAAAGTGGAACTAAAAAGTTTTTGTGAAACTTTAAGTACGCCATCAAATGAAACAAGACTTCACACATTTATTTATTGTAAGATCCTTAAAAACATCTACAAAAAGTATCGTAATCAAATACTAGAATGAGAGAAAGGCAATTATTTACTTAGTTTTGCACTTTTCTCTTAAATAGAGTGGAACTCATATTTTTAATACACTGTTAAGAGCTTTTTATATACCGACAACTTTGCGCAAAATTATCGTATATTACATTTTTGACCAAATTTAGTTTCTGATGCAAATGTATTTCAAAGTCACAAACTCACTGCACAATAAAACATTATATCGATATTCGCAGTACTTAAGGAGATAAACCCTTTAAAAGTTGGTGTTGATGTTAACTACCAAAGCAAAAAATAAAAAAATAAAGCTCTCCTGTAAAATATTATTTTTGTAACATAATATATAATTTTGCGCAAATGGGTCGATATTGTGGCGTTTTTAAAGTATTTGGACGTACTCTCTACAATATTACTCAAAAGCGTAAGAGAAACCTAATCACCCATTATACTCATTACCATATCTCCAACATGTTCCTCGAAGCCCAATTATATTTCTGTAAGCGCTTCTTACTATTGTCCAAATATTCTGCTTTGAAATGGAATTAGAGCTTTATAGTGTACAGCAACTTATCTAAATATTCTGTTGCAACAGCCATTCTAGGACAATTTTAGCGGTATATCTTGGATCACTATCTTATAGAAACAGGATTTTTTCATTTTTGTTTACCTTTTATTAATAAAAACAATATAAATAAATATTTTATTTAAAACATTATGACGATTTTATACCCAACGGACCTGGCAACACTGTTTATAAGTCAAGTTGATAAAATAACAAATTAGTCTTAAAAATTTCAGAAACATTCTAAAAATTTCAGAAACATCATACAAATTTTGTAAACTTGTTTTTTGTGACGATGGAAAAATAAGTAGAAAAGTATTTTATAAAAAGAAAGCAATTATTGCTCGTACCTGTATCGTAATTACCATCCATTCTGCATATATAGTACAATTACGTAGCCCGTCATAGCAAGAAAAGCCTGTTGACGCAACTTTGCTATGAAAGAAACTCAACTTTCAGTCTAATAGATTATAGTTTAATAATTTTTTTCATCACAATTTTTTTGTTTTGTAATATAATTGGCCACATATTATGCCAGATGTTTTACCTTATTAAAAAAAAATAAAATAAAAGCTGCTTCTATTGCTTAAATAAAAAGGTAATTAAATTTTTTGTAAATATTTTTGCAACATTTCCCATTTGCAACATTTGCAACATTTCACATTTTGTTTATCTTTTTTGACAAATTTTACTCTTTTCTCCTTTATAATAAATTTTATTGTTGATACAAAAAAGAATATAACTCAAAACCCTGTATCCACACATTTTCTATATGATATATACAAATTAATGTATGTTAAGTGCCTGCTGTATTAGTACTTAAATAGTGAATTTTCATTGCTAAATTTAAAATGCGTATGATAAGGACATATTTGACTTTATGGGCAATATTTTGGAAAATTGAAGTATTTATGGCGCAGTGTCTACATAGTTAAATTTTTGTCACTACATACGCCGCTGTAAAAAAAGAGAGATGCTTCTTGAGTACCATTTCAATTCTTTAAAACGTTAGCGGACAGTTTATTTCCACTGAAGATAATTAACCCTAGTCGAACTGAAAAATTTTACAACGTATGAGCTCCAGGATCTGCTTCTTGTTGGATGGCTCATCAGGAATTCTGGCAATGGCCCTAGGCCTACGTGGAATCTCATCAAGATACATCACGTCGAGTCTAGCACCCCTATAGACCTTCAAAAAGGGCGGTCATCTGTTTCAGAAAAAAAAATCGATCGCCAGCTTGAGCAGGCTATGAGCTTAACGCGCCCGCAATACCATCCAGTATCGTCGCACTAAGGATAAGGGCTTGGGTTTTCCCTTAGGGCCCTCCAGAATACTCCCATCAGATTCTTCCGCACTAATTTCCGGTTTTCCCATGAAATAGAGCAATCAGCATCGCTCCTGTCAATGATAGCATGTTTAGTCCCGAGCTGTTGGGTCTGCCTTTGTTTCTCCTATTCCGAACGTTGCCGTTTAGATGCGCCATTTGACGCCAGAGGGGGTTGTTTAGGCTGTTCTGCCAAATATGATTTGGCCAAGTTGAGAGAAGCAAGTTCCTTAGAGGTTAGGGAATGGGGGCTTCTTTCTCAATTTATTCTTGAAGTGCTCAGCAGCACATCGCTTCAGGAAGACCATTCTGACGGGTGTTATGTGCCTTTACGGCGTTTTCTTGTCTGAGAGCACAGATTCAGAAATCGCTTTTCCTTCACTGGTGGGGGGTGCTGAAATTTGTGCGACCCAAGACTTTTAGTTCGATACCTGTAACATGCAGACTAGCCTGATCTGTCAAACTAGCCTGGATCTTGGTAGCCTTCGAGTCATCACGACCCAAGGACGTCGTTATGGGAATAGGGTCTCTGGAGATTATGTGGGCCCTGACCGGATACATGGGGCTCGACTCTTCTTTACTCATCGCGGACAGAACATAAGTGCGTTTTATACATAACCACCATGTTATAGATAACTGCCGACAGACCACAAATCCGAACAATATCAAAACAGACGCTGATGGATTTTGAGAATTCGATAATGGACAGAGGAATCAGAGAGTTCATCGGACCGTACCTACTTGATGTCCAACCTTGATCAAGGATTGGAGAAAAGTCATCTAGAAATTTACGTCGGATAGCTGCCCCATAATGCCCGCTATGACTTACTTTGGTATGGAAGGATTTCCCAGCTCAGTCTCATGAGTTCTTACACGTAAGCCTTTGCATCGCGACAACGACTACCACTCGCGAAGGGTAGTCTAAGTATACCATGATGAACAAAAATTTTGAGAAATCATACAAGCAATATGAATGCATCTTCATCGATGAACAAATGTTTCCACTTAGAGATCAAACCAAGTTTACACAATATATTCCCTCGAAGCCAGCTAAGTATACCATAAAGATTTTGTTCATATGTTCAGAAATAACGAACTGGTCATTCTACTACTTTTAACTACACAAACTGCTCGAGAAAACCGCAAGTTAAAAACAGAATTAGTCAAGCCATATATTTGATACACCCAACCAAAGGCGGAGTTGATATAATCAACAATATGTTGGGTAGTATACAGTAATGCGATGAATATTGCGCTGGCCCCATGTATTAGAAATGGGACACTTGTAAAAACAAACCAATCATACAAAAGAACTGTTGATGATATATGCCGTCCTGTTCCTATGTAATTTTTAATTGTAATTTTAATTTTAATTGACTTTTGATGAATTTTAAGAGTTTATTGGTAAAATATTTTTTCCTCTGTCACTCCTCTAGGGACCATATTGACTTTCCACAAAGCATGCACTGCTTTGTTTTAGTTTCATTCAAGTTGATTTTCCACTGTAGCCTCCTCCATATGGTTGCGTAGTGGTGAATATCCTTGCTAATTGGTGTTAATCTTTACTTTAGATTTGTAATTTTAATATTTGTCATCACCGTCAGAGGTAAGTTGGAACGTCAGGTGGCTACTTCTTTATTTCTAGATGGAGTTGTGTGGAGGGAAGTTGAAGCCTTGAATTGGTAAAGTATAATTTATTTTAAAGTAGTGATTATTGTTAGCTATGATCTTTTCCATTTATTCTGCCAACATAATGTGAGTGTCAAAATAAAGTGTACACCCTTTACTCTGAAATTATTTAAAGCTTTGCAAAATTGCAACAACAAATTTTTACAACAACAAGGGCAAGGAAAAATTATGTTGCTAGAGAATGACGCTTATTACATGGAGTGTGATACTATTTTTCTGATAGATACTCGATACCAAGAACAACCTGATTTTTAAATTTTTGGATTATTTAGTTACGGGTTAAGAATCGGTTTTTCGTGCCTGCATGCACTTATAACCTAATTACTTAAGCTAATTTTAAGATTTTTAGGAAAAAAGCGCTGGGCATCGCTACCAATATCCCCAAGCTATCATCTGGAGCTACAGAGGCTCCAAACCCTTATTCAAAGAGTTCTATTTCTCTTAGGCTTACTGAAAATAATGTCCTTCGACCGATTTCGCTTTAAGCAGCTTCCAACATATAATTTGATTATTAAATAACTGCCAGCACTTATGTCTGATTAGAGAAAGGCGTTTCTTGTTAGCTGATGTATATATTTTTATAGAAAATGGTCATATAAGAAAGTTACGGCTGTTTTAACTTTTATTTGAAATTATTTCTAGTAAAAATTTTAATTAATTTTATATACCATATGTATGTATGCACATAAATAGATACATATCTTCAAAATGGTTTCATCAATACAAACTTCACATATACCATATTACCTGAATATCCTAATAAAATGCATTGGAATATCTGTGAAAGTAATCTTTTATTAAGCTTTCAGAGTGTGCATTTACAAAAATCATTCAGTTTTTGGTCGACTGCTGTCGTCAGTTTAGAATATAGAGCCTCATATAAGCACACTGCTTATATAATTTTGACGTCTCTTAAGAACACAATTTATTGTCTGATAAACTATCATTTAATCATTTCGTGTTGTATCAACATGATTTTAATTTTAACAACAAATATTGAGCAGTATCAATCACATAAACGCAAGTAAATTTTCGTATAAAATGTCGCAATTACTGTTCAATAAAATAAACAATTTTCCAAAATTGCCACATATATCATATAGATATATGTATATAACATATATATATGTATATATAGATAAATTTGTAGTAGTGGTTGTAATTTGATGTAGAAGATTTTAGTTTAGATGAATAGAGAAATACGAGTACATTGTACGTCAATTTAATTAAATTTTGTTTGATATACTACTGAAGCTCCTTTTATGAATGCTTGGCAATGGACATCATTTGCTTATACAAAGGGCTTAAGATAAATCAAACGGAAAGTAATAAACAAATTATCTTTGTCCATCGAGTTGATTGAACGGAATTGATTATTTTGTTGTAGCATTGCATAAAATAGAGAGAAACAAGAATGAAAAAAATAAAACAATTTGCTTAATGGCTATTGTTTAAAGTAATTATGGTGTTAGAGGAAATAAAACATCTGCAATGAAATACATTCATTACCAACTAGCAAGAGTTAATGACTGAATTAATATATAAGACCTTTTTACACTCTAAACCACCATGAGTTTTAGGTATACTGGTGTTTATGCTCTTTTAGAAAGAGGCATAAAGAGACTATAAATAGCCTCAGGATGATAACCGGCTTCTGATCGGACATTGCAGACTAAGTAAACATTTAAATACAATTTGAGTGGTATAAATCCAATGTGCAGATTCATTAAGGGGTATATATTTGGTGTTTGTGTGACATTGATACATTATAGAAAATGTCACCTAGGCACCTAAAAATAGTGGGCAACATAAGGTCAACGCAGAAATGTAAAGAATTAAATTAAAAAAAAGTTTTTTAATTTTTTTTTTAAATTTTCTATTTATTTCTCAATATAATCTCTTTTTAGCTCGATTTACTTTTCCCAGTGATGTACACTGCGTTGACCCATGGACAAAAATCATGGATATTAATCGACAGATAACTGCATCAATAAAATAAAAACAAAATATTTATTTAGTTTTGGCAACGCTGTGACACCTCAAAGTTGAGATATAAAAACAATAATTTTTTGTTCAATTCGTTTTTTCATTTAAACGAATAATTATCAAAAATTTGTGCTCTGATTAAATGAACAGAATTAAAAAATATTAGAAAATATATAATTTGATATATATTTTATTGATTTTAATATATGATATTATCAAATGAAAAACTTCAGAAATTAACAAATTTCGATGAAAAAAAAAAATCCTATAAAAGTGAATACCGATTTAGTTTTTAATCTAATAGTACGGTTTCTATATAACCGGAAATTGTAAATAACTTTTCCTATTTCATCCTACAAATATTTTAATACTTAAAATGAAAAATGTATTCGTACGTGAAATATACAATTTACGTTGACAAGTTTTTTTTGTATTTTTTGTATTCTATTGCATCAAGTAAGTTATATTAATTTCTTAGACGGCAATGTTTGCATTCCAATCTTCTATCTTGTTGTTTTCATAATATTGCTATGTTACTGACCCTTCAAGTCGGAGTCGATCGATTGTTTTCCTTTTTTCTGAAGAGCAACTAAGCTTTCTTTGCGATTTAATCAAAAATCAACAATTTGACTAGTAAAAAGTCAAATTATATTTTATTATGGTTTATACATAAAAAAATTCCGATTTAATTGAAACTTGGTTTGATGCAATTTTTTTTCTTTTTTTTTGAAAATGCTATAAAAAAATCTACTGAATATTTTCCCAAATTTCTTTTTTTATTTGAAAGTACAATCCTTCCGGTTAATAATGGAAAATAACTTCATTCAAATGGCTGCCTCGGCTGGCCATGCACTTATTTTTGACGGCACTCTACAAATAATAGTCAAACGGTGTCAAATCGCAGCTCCGAGGTAGCCAAATGACATCAGCTCTGCGGCTGATAAAGCGATCTTCAAAAACAGGGCGCAAAACAACAAGTCTGGCTTCGGCTGTGTGCCACGTAGCGCCGTCCTGTTGAAACCAAATGTTGCTAACATCGTCCTCTTCAATTTTTGTGAACAAAAATTCGTTCAACATGGCCCGATAACGATCGCCATTGACTGTAACGGTCACTCCTCGCTCATTTTCGAAGAAAAGTGGCCCAATTATGCGCACCAAACAGTGACTCGTCTTTGGGGGTATCGGCTTTTCAATGTATGCGTGCGGGTTTTCTGTGTCCCAAATGCTATAATTTTGCTTGTTTACATAACCGCCAAGATCAAAATGAGCTTTATCTGAAAAGATGATTTTTTTTTTCATTCTGCAACATTCCAATGATTACAAAAGTAACGTCGCAATAATTCCCAGCGTTGTTCAAGCGTATACACAACCATATTCGTTCAGCGGAAGGATAAAACTAATTATCTGTCATATTACCATTCACGAAATAAGCACTAGTTGAAAAAAAAACGTTAGATGACGTACCCGATATATGCTCATCTGCTCAATTTTAAATTGTTTCAAATTCTTATGCAGTAAAGAAGACTCAAACCGATTTTCAAAAGTGTAGCAACAAAACAAAATTACGAAGAGTAGAGGAAGTATTAAATAATCACACACACAGAGAAATTATATTTGCATCCGAAATATTGGAATAACGAAAAAAACAAATGCAATGCCCATGAAAGAGACTAAAAAACAAAATATTTTACTTATTTTTAAACCCTAGCCTGGACCTTCGACTCAGATCTTTCCAAACAAAAATATTTGTTGCTGTGAAAAATTGTAAACAATTTGCATACTAACTGTTTTCCGAGCTTATATGTTATAATAAACTTAAAAAAGTCTTTAGTTCCACCGATTATTGCAACAGATGTGTCAGCTAAAGTAGATTTTAGAGTTCTAGTGCCAACGACCGCAAATAGAGTATTGGAGTTATTGCAAAATACAGAGTACTCGGGAAAAGTATGGTTGATATAAAAGTGGGGTATGGATGGTAGTTCTAATCATAGTATGTATGTACAAGAAGAAGTATTATTCGGATGACAAAACCGATTTCTTTTTTTGTTTTTCACTGCTTTTGTGCCTCTAAGGTAAATACGAAATTGCAAAAAGTTTCTTGATACTCGTAGATTTGTTGGAGATGTAAAAATTTAGTTTCGTTTTATAGTAGATTAATTGATGAATCAAGAAATATATTGTTACGAAAATAAGGTTGGACACCACAGCTTTTATTACATCGCTAAAATAAATAAACAAAAGCTGCAATAACAACTATACGTGCTGTTTACGAATACCCAAATCTACAACAACAACCATTAGCAGAGATGAAGTAAATAAAAATAACACGGCAACAACAAATAAGAGCTAAAGAGGTAGATGTTCACATACACATGGCTACAAAAGACCTAAAAAGAAATTGAAAGAAATGGAATCTACCTGAAATATCGAGAGGTTCGAGAGCTTTCGATGCAATCAGTTTATGTGTCGTTAACTCAGCGAATGCAGTTTAAGTAAAGTAAACCCAGCGAGTGCAGTTTGTGTGAAGAGAGTTTATAAGGAGTAAACTCGTTCAGTGAATCGTAGAGTAAAAAAACCAGTTTAGATGAAGCTAAATCAGTAAAGAGAGTTAAGTGTGGATAAACTCTGGTTGAAAAGGTTGTGATCGAACCTAAAAGGTAATAACGTAACAATATTATAGATGAACAAAGCACTTTCACCGACGCTTTTTCAAATTTATTTGTGCAAAAGAGGATACAATATACAATTCTGCGGGAAAGTGATTGTATAAACACAAAAATTCATGGTTTAGAATGCGAAGTTATTAAATTATGCGACAAAGCTTATGAGGTATTATATCAAATGCATTTAACTATGATTAATGGTGCGGAGGCAAAAGTTTTAGCGAAAGAAATGCAACAAACAAATACTATATATTAGACTTGGGTAGTTCGCGGAAGACCTAGTAAAATGGAACTACTCACACAAGTGAGCTAAGAGAGTCGTTCATTTTAATGAGTCTTTTTAGCTGCGTAGTACGTTCGGTCTTTGGTCTTTCATGTTTCTTTTTCGTACATGTTTCCCTTTAGATCGTGTGTCTTTTTTCATGTTATATGAAAAGAACATATGTTGGTAGTGCCACCCTCAAAATAACATGTATAATCAGTGTTGCTAGAAAATATGTTTCATTGGATCCGTAGTTCATGTTTCTTTTCGTTTGCTTCTTCTTCGTTCATATTTGTTTCATTGATATGTTTGGCACTTAATTTGAAAAATAAATAATTTGCAAATAACATATATAAGCAGTGTTCCAAAAACCTTTATATGCAAATTAAGCAAAAGAAATAAGAATATTTTAAGTTAAAAAATATATCATAAATTTTTTTTAAGTAAATATACGATTGAAAACTCGTACGAAATAGTTATTAAGCGAACGCAATTGATTTTGCTCTGTTTTCTCTTTTTTTTTAATAAGTATGTCTTTTGTCTCGTTGACTTCAATTTTTCTAACGGTCTAGTTCATTCAAAAGAATAAAAAATAGAAAACGAATTCGTACAGAGAATAATTTCACATTTATTTTGAGCCTCACTGAAAGTAATGATTAATTCGATGGCAAAATCAGTTAAAACCCAAGCAATAAAATAATAAAACCTGCCTGAAATGCTAGTGTAGCTTTTCAAATTTTGCGACAAATAACCTTTTAAAATGTACCTGCAATAACATGTTATTCCAAATTCTTAATTATTAAAATTTATAAAATACACCTAAAAATAACCAGATTAAAATGTTATTTTAAGAATTATCTGCAAAAAATGCTATTATAATCATATGCACTATACGAGTATATGTGGAATTTTTGAAAAATCAATGATCAGTCAAAGTGGGTTGTGGCAATGGTTGCGGCCATGGTGAAACTATATAAGGTGAAGTTGTTTGTCCGGCTGATTGCTTTTTTGCGTTCAAATGCTGTCGAAAGTTTTTCTTGCTCAGCAGAGACTTATTAAAAAGAATAATCGAAGGATATCGTTAAATTATATCTTATTGAAAAAAAAACATGCTGCAAAACGCATTAAAAAAAATACCTATATAATTATGTATGTCTAAATATTCAATGCTTATAATTGAAAAACGTCCACAAAGCGAAACATTTGAAAATTAAAATTTTCAACAAATTAATAATAATTTAAGTGAAATCAACTGAGTAATAAACTACTGAACTAAGTGAACGACCTAGTTCATTTAATGAGCTGAACCAAATGAGCTTTCAGTGAAAAGAGCGAAAGAAACAAAGTCTACTGTATATGCCAAGCGACAACAACAGAAATGAATGTAGCAGAATTTGTGCGAATTCCGAATGCAGCACATTATTAATATTGACGATGGATATTTCACTGCTGATTCATTATTTGTTCGAAAATAAAGAATGTTTCAAATAGAACAAGTCGCGTATTCAAAAATATTTTAAAACAAAAATGGGACCTTTAGTTGACTCCGTACAGCAAGGTTTTGGTACCACTAACGATGGCAGCACAGATAGTCGGTTTTTTCTTTTTGGCGATATAGAGTATCAGCCGAAATATCAAAAGTTCATCAGCGGGAGAACATTATCCTGTCACCTAAAAATTATTACTGCTACATTTAATGAGCTTCTGGCAGAGTGCAAAAGTATGTATATTGAAAAATATACTACTACTATTATTACTATTGCCAAGTACAGTACATAAGATTTTGGTTCATGGAAGCGATGTTATAAAAATTTTCGATTGGCCAGTTGGTAATTAATTTCATTATTATATTTATGTATATATTAATATATATTAAGTTTTCTTAATGTAAGAGTTCTTGTCTGAAGAGGCTTTAGATGCAAGGCACATCCGCAAATTTGCTTGTCGCATACAAGAAAAACATCGCGAGAAAACACAAATAAGGAAGATGCCTCATTTGATGCTGTCGTCGGTTCCACTAATATCTACAAATCGTAATACAAAACGACAAAAGACACCAGTTGATGAGGTAATCGAAAAAAAGTCATATACGAAGAAAGTGATGAAGAATATATTTTTAACGAATATAATTGAATATATTTTAAATACAGGGTGTCCGCCAGGAAGGTATACTACATTGTTTTGACCCCATTTTGGTATACATCATTCTTGATAGTTCATATTTGGTCGTTGTAAAGTAGACACGTGGCAAATTTATTATGGAAAAATATTCCGTAAACCAATGTTTTTTAATCGTTAAAACAGCTCGCCCATGACACCCCCGGTTTTCATGAAAAAATCATATTAAGTGACAGAATAGTCGGCTCTGGGCAATGGAAAACCCTTTAATTATTTATCAGTCATCTTTGCATCCATTAAAAGTGACAGCCTGGTGTGCATTTTGATCAGGAAAAAACATTAGACCTTACTTTTTTGAAACTGAAAACGGCGAAACGGTAACTGTCAACGGGGAACGATATCGTGATATGATTGAAAACTTTTTAACGCCACAACTGCATGCTTTGGGCTTGACTAACATGTGGTTTCAACAAGACGGTGACAAATCGAATAGAATAGAATTACTGCGAGACCTCTTTCCACAACAAATTATTTCAAGGAATAGTCGCCTGATTTGACTGCTCCGGACTTCTTTTTGTGGGAATGTCTTAAAAGCAGGCTTTATGCAAACAAAATAGAAACGCTGGAGCAACTCTAACAAAATATCCGTGATGAAATTAATGAAATACCGCGTGAAATTTTTGAGGCTAACAGAGAGGTTTATCTGGTACTGTATTCCATACATTACTGCCAACATTAAGTAAAAAATTTATCAATATAAGATCCATTCTCTTTCATATAATCCAAAATTATAAACAAACAAAGTACTGTACCGTCCGGGCGGACACCCTGTATAAATTGAAGTATTATCTAGTAGAAATATAATTCTCATTGGCTTATTTTCGATTAGTTTCGTCTTAAATATTAAAAAATTACATACAAATTTATATATTTGAAAAAAAAAATTTTTTAAATTAATCAAAATATATAAATACATTTTATTATTAGTAATGAAAACTCCAGAAATGGAAAATGCTACTAAGAAAACAAGTATTAAAAAATAATAAAAACAATAAAAAGTCGTTATACGAGTATATGGGGCTTAAGAAAATCGTCCTAAATACTTGGTTTCCAGCAAAACTATAAAATTTACAACAAATCTGAAATAATTTTTAAGCTCAGCGACCCAAATTTACCAAATAGTACTAAATTATACCGACATCTAATCACTCATACTTGTGTCAATTGCTTGTATGGGCTCAACGCACTGTGCGTTGTTAAAAAAATCGATACCCTAAATACCCGACAAAACTCAGATTTTACGTTTTCATTGCAGGCAAATCTTTTACCATCTATTTTCTGTCGGCTTAACTTTGAACCAGTGGTTATAACATATCTGGCAATACTTATGTCATTCTATTCTCTCTAAAAATTTAGTACATTATCTCCACTGAACGAAGTTAATCGATTTACGCTTGAGCAACGTTGTGACTTAGTGGAAATTTATTTCCAAAACAAAGACAAAACAAAATTTCCTTTTCATCTTGGTGGGTACGTTAGCAAGCAAAATTGCCGTGCTTGTGGCTCAGGAAAACCAAACGTGCTCTGACAGATGTGACTGTTTGGTTTGGCTTGTGAAGTGGAGGCATCATTGGCCCATATTTCTTTGAAAATGAGGCCGGCGCAACCATTTCGGTCAATGGAGACAACTATCACACCATGATAATGGTTTTTTTTTTCGCCTGGTCTTTATGATATTGACGCGAACGATGTTTGGTTTGAACAGGATGGTGCATCTCATACCAGAATCGATTTATTGCGTCAACCGTTTGATGGCCATTTAGTGAAGTCAGTTAGTCGCCATGAAGCTGCGAGTTGACACCGTTGGATTATTTTCTGTGGGGCGCCGTTAAAACCAAGTGTTATGCCGACAAACCAGAATTCCGAGAAGGTGCACCTACAACTTTTTATACGAATATTTTTGTATCTCTTTTATTTCTATAACTATATACGCTGGGTTATGAAAAAATGCCATTGAGTTTTTATTTTTTTATAATATTTTAAATTCTATTAATTATGTTTCATTAAGAATGTTCTGCTTTTGTTGCAACAAAAAACAGGCTTGTGAAATAAAATGCCAGTTTTTTTTCAGCTAAAAAACAAAATCCTATTAAGTTTTATTATTTTTCATATGAAAACTATTACAGCTTGAAAGGAATGAATAAAAAAGGTTTGCTTTTTGATAAAACATTTTTAAAGTAAAAATTACCATCACCTCCGCAATTGCGTCAAGCCATTTCACCACCATACTTGAAGCTAAGAAGAACAAGCAAAGTTTTCTGTCTAGCTATAATCTCCAACTTCAGAAATCCTCAGGCGTAAGTTGAATTGGATTAGGCATGCATTACGAAAGCCACAGAAAGATCTGGCGCTAACAATATTTGACTGGAACCACAAGGTAGTCGAAGAAGTAGTAAACCGTCAGACGCGCCCAAAGCAAATAAGTACCGAAATTATGGGAACAACTTAAACATGGAATGATATATCTCATGATTAAATTGATTGGAAATTATTATTTTTCACCTTGGAGTATTGAAATATATATGTACATATGTGTTAGGCATTATTCAATCTGGTTCAGTTTAGATAATATTTTTCATTACTTTTAATAACATACAGGAAACTTATCATTTCTTTAAAAATGTACAAACATTGATATGCCTTAATTACTAAAATGTATGCATTTGTCAAAAATATTTTTAATATATTTTTGTTATATCATTTCCAGCAATTTTTATTTATCAATATTGGCCGGATATAATTCTTTTACATATTTTTCTATTTCCAAAGATTTAAAAATTATTACAGAAACTAAATGCAGAACAACAGTACCAACCATAAATATGTATTTTCAAATGATTTAAAACATCATTACTAATATATGCATCTCGTATTTCAAATAAATAGTACGTACTAAGCCGAATAAAAGGATATCGAAATATTGTATATTTATTAGGTAAAAAGATTGTGTGCATGTGTGTTTGTGTGAATGTATATGAGCGTGTAGAGAACATGATGTCCCAATGCAGAAATATAGTCAAGTTAACAAAATAAATTAGATAACAAGTGTAACAAGAATTAGAGAAAATTTAAAAACTTTACAGAAGAACAATACATAAACGCCAGAAAGCAGCAATACAAGAAAAGAAAAAAATACAAAAATATTATCGAAAATGAAAATTAAACAAAAAGAAATATACAAAACTTAAGAAACAAAAAAAAAGTTGAAAAGGAAGACAAAAGAAACGAAGAATTATAAGAGGAATAAGACTTTGTACACAATTGCACGTAAATTGTATGAACAAAATACAAATACAATATTTATTGTAGAGCTCTAGTAACGTATCATCATCATACTTTTTAAACACAATCAAATTAAACATTGTTTTAAAATTGTACAAGTAAAATTTTCTTTAATTTAGAGCACTAAGGGGACCTATTGAAGGGAAAAGCGAAAACGCATGAAGTACTTTTCGAATATGTATTAAAAGAAATTCAAATTTTTAAAACAAAACATCAAAGGCTTCAACAACAAAACAATATGAAACACTAGTAACAGCTTTGTCTAGGTAATCAAGTGCTTGCCATGTTCCCAATTGTACTATTGAGTCTAAAGTATAAAAATAACTAAATAAACAATACTTCTGTTCTGTATTTTAGTTTTACAGTGGTTTACTTAACTTTAAATATCATAGTTTTTTTAAAAAGGCATGCATAAAAATAAAAAATCAATATAAACTTCAATGCCATTTCGTATATCATATTAATGATGAATTTTCTGTTTAAGACCACTAGCAAAGAACACAAATAACTCTTCTCTTTATGGACTTGTCAGGAGAATCCGGTAAGAAACATTGAAACATTACCAACTACCATCAAAATGTAAAAAGATGCACGAAGGTGCACTTGTTAATCTTTAGAGATGTACTTGCTAATCTTATGATCTTATCATACACCCTCGTACGAGTACCAAAGAAATGTAGATGTTATGCAGACTTAATAACGAATAAAAATAAGGTGCTTCTAAAAAGAAGCGATTTAACAGAATTTAGGAACTGTAGGCGAATAATGCTACTGAAAACGATTTAAAAAATAACCACATTGGTTATTTTAGAGTGCATTTCAGCAAATAAATATTAAAAAATCTTTCCAAAATTAACGGAGTGAGTTTCCACAGAATCAATATCATGCGCATAGTAATCGATCAGTCCTCAGTCCTCCTCTCTTTTTCAACAGATTAGCAGTATGTAGCAATACCAGCGTACCAGTGAGCGACTTAGATATAAGCGAGATGAAATGGAATGGTAATGGCAAACTAACTACGAGAAATGGTAACAATGTTCTTTACAGTGGAGGAAAAAATTTTGGCGAAAGCAGAGTCTGAATTATGATGTCTATGAAAATCAAGAACACCCATTGGAGATGAAAATAAATATCCGATCGTGTGATAATAAATCGATTGCTATGCCTCAAAAATAAGATGCCGGGGACACTAAAAATTATGAATTCTACGGACAGGTAACATCAATGCAAGATTTGAACAGGAGATATCATAATTCTCATCGGAGATTCAACACGAAAAGTTAGTGACAACGCCAAAATCAGCTCCACCATAGGAACGCACGGTTATTGAGTTAAACACAATAATAGGGAGCGATTAATACGGTTATTCCAGACATACAGTTATACCAACTCACGCAATCAGATTGATTACATATGCGTGAGTAAAAGATAGAGGAGCTCTTTATCGGATGTCAAGAATAGGCCACGAACTGATCAGAGACAAAATTAAGTTAAAACTGACTAAAGACTACCCCACACTAAGACATCGAAATATACGATAACAGCTCTACGGGAGATACACTGAACATGTTCCAGTTTGAATGGAATTAAAAAAGCAATAGAAGGTTTACTGTTCGTTCACTTCAACAAAGCCTTCGGTACCATCAAACGGACTGCATTATGAAGAGTATTGAGAGGAAAACGATTACTTCAGGAAATAGTCTGAATAATACGAGAAATTTACGACGATGCAATGGGAGCATCAATCAGTCATTCCATACTAACGCTGTAGTAAAATAAGGATATCCACTATCACCTCTACTATTTACCATAGTGCTGGATAAGAGAATGAACGACGTGTGTTCAATAGGAAGAAGTGTAACACGGAATCTCTCACGTCAACTTAAGGACCTGGATTATGCAAATAATATTTGTCAACTCCCACATAAGATATCCAAAATGCAGACGTAATTGGAGGAGCTAGGGAGACTGGCTCGCGGAGTTGACATAAATATCAAAAAAACCCAAGCCATGAGAATTAACAATAATGGCACATCATGCTGCAGGGCCAACAATTTGATTAAAAAGATCACAAACGGCGGTGCAGAAACAGATATAAGGATTAGGCTTAACAAAGCAGGAAAGGCATTAGAGCGACTGCAGCCAGTATGGAGAAGCTCATATATATCCAGGTAAACCAAGCTTAGAACATTCAATTCACGTGTAAAAAAAATTTTGTCGCACGGCAGTGAAACCTGGCTCGTGTCTAACATCATCACACAAAAAATACAGGTATTCATCGACAAGTGACTTAGAACCACATACAAGAAGTTATATGTATGATATGTATGTGTGTATGTATGTATGTATGTATGTATGTATGTATGTATGTATGATATGTATGAGCTTTAAAGGGGGTGCAGAGGACATGACGAAAAAATTGTAATTGTGGATTTGAGTGTTTATTGAAAAGGCTTTAACTTCCCTCCAGACAACTCAATATAAATAAATAAGGAGCCGCCTGACCTCCCAGATTACCTCTGGCGATAATGGCAAACATCACACGAATAATCAGGAAGAAACGCCTCTTACTGGGAAAAAATTACAATGCTAAAGTAAGCATCTCCACCAATTAGCAAGGATCACTTCTAGTTTGGCTGTCGGAGTGTAAAGACGTGTTTTTTATCAAAGCGGAGAATTTAAGTTTATTGCGAACGATTCGTGTATGAAAACTAAGTGTTTACAAGTGTGAGTGTTACAATTGTGAAGAATTGTTGTTTTAAAGTTGAGACTCCCAGGGGTAATTCTGTGGTGTCTCAGTTTTTGACTTCAAGGTCAGTAGCAATTTGAAAAAGTGAGGTTAGATAGGACTAACGGAGTGGAGTTACCATACTCGTGCGGTGAGTTTTGGTGCTGCCAGAGTGTGTTTTGTTGACGGTTCGGCGTGTTTATTGGACATTGATTTTCGAGTTGTATTTCGGTTTCGGGCGTGTTTATTTGGAATTGGTGACGGACTTGGCTACGATTATTGACTTCCTGTTTGGCTGTGATTATTTTGACTTTGGTGAGTCGTTAGATTCTTTGAATTTGAATTTTATATTATGCCTCCTGCGGGGAAACCTCGCAAGACGGCGAAGGGTGATGCCTGCTGTTGATGGTGTTAAGAGTGCTGCTGCTGTTGATGGTGTTAAGAGTGGTGCTGGTCGCGGTTCTGCTATTGGTACTGCTGCTGATGGTGGTGTTGGTGGTGTTGCTGGTGGTGGTGTTGTTGGTGGTGTTGCTGCTGGTGGTGCAGTTGGTGGTGTTGCTGGTGGTACTGCTGTTTCTGGCGCATGTACCACGTCGGATGCTGGTGCTGCTGCTGCTATCTCTGATAGCTCTGCGGTTGGTGGTGGTTTTGCTGCGGCGTTTCCCCCGTTGCCATCTGTTGGCAGGGAAAGCAGGCAGCGTAAAAGGGCTGTGGCTTCGGCTGCTGCCTTTTCTATGTGTGATGGTGGTGTTACTGTGGCTGACGTTAAGGTTGTCACTGACAGTTTCCGTGAGGTGCTGTTCGGTGAGAACCTTAGTGCGGAGACGATGGGCAGGCTCATGAGGCAGGCTAGTGGATATGAGGGCCTGGTGATGAAACTGCTGGTAGACAACGAGCGGTTGAGGGGTAGGCTGGACATCCTCCAGTCCCCCAGGCCGGTTCAGTCGATGACCACAGTGCCGGCTCCCGCTGCTAGGCCTGTTGCTCAGGCCCCAACGGTTGCTGCGGTGGTTAGGGCACAGGGTGTCGCGGTTCCCAGGCCTACACCTAAGCCTGTGGAAACCTGGTCGGTGGTCGTTCGCGACAAGAAGAAGGGCGCAACGTCCAAGGAGGTAGTGAGTAAGGTCGTCGAACAGGTCGGACCTACCCTTGGAGTCAGAGTGCACGAGATGCGGCCGCTGAAGAGGACTAGCGGTGCGGTCATTCGCACACCTTCGGTGGCGGAGAGGTCGAGGATTGCCTCAAACAAAAAGTTTGAGGAGGTCGGCCTGGAGGTGACCGTCAGCGACAAGCTTGGTCCAAGGGTGGTGGTTGCCGGAGTGCATGCGGTGATCACTCCTGATGAATTTATGTCCGAGTTGTTCGAGATGAACCTGAAGGAGCGTATGAGCTACGAAGTGTTCAAGAGGAGCGTTCGTCTGGTTACCAGTCCCTGGAGGTCTGACCTGCCGGACAGGTCAGCGTTGTGTTGGAGTGTAGTGAGCGTGCTGCGAACGCGCTCCTGGATGTCGGTAGGGTCTACGTGAAGTGGTTCAGCTTCAGGTTGCGGCAACAGGATGCGATCCCGCACTGCTACCGCTGCCTCGGCTTTGACCACCTGCAGCGTGAGTGCAGGATGGGGCAGGACGTGTGCAGGACGTGCGGGACGATGGGGCATCTGGCCTCACGTTGTGTTAACCCGGTGAGGTGCCGCAACTGTGAGATGAGGGGCCTGCCAGCGGACCATAGTATGCTGTCGTTTGCGTGTCCCACGTACTCGGCTATGGTTGCCAGGGCGAACGCCAGACACTAATGGAGTTGCGCCTTTTGCAGCTGAATTGTCAGCGCTCGAAGGCGGTGACGTGCGAGCTGGGGCAAGCTATGTGTCAGCTGGACGCTAGCTTTGCCCTGATCCAGGAGCCGTATTTCGCGAATGGTGATGTTAGGGGGATTCCGGGGGGGTTTCGCGTATTTACTGACGGTGTGGGTAAGGCCGCGATTATAGTTAGGGACAGCGACGTGGACTGTACGAAATCAGTTGATAGCCAGCTTGGGGTGTGTGTTAGGGTAAAAGGGTGGTTTGGGGAGATGTTTCTGGCTAGCATCTACTGTAGGCCTGGCGTTTCTTTGGAACCCTATCTAGGGTATATGGATACGGTACTACTCGCGGCGAGTAGTATTCCTGTTATCCTCGGCCTAGATGCGAACGCCTCCTCTCGTATGTGGTTCAGTAAGATCTCCAGACTTGGGTCTGGACATCCGAACCTCATACGAGGAGGAGTGCTTAGTGAATGGTTGCTCTCGAGAGATTTGAGCGTTTTGAATGAGCCGAGTGAGCTATATACTTTCGATGGGCCAATGGGCGTCAGTGACATTGACGTGACAGCTGCGAATGGGGCGGCAATTACTGCTTTGGACTTTAGTTGGAGAGTTTGTGACGATTGGGGGATAAGTGACCATAATCTCATCGAGATTAGGGTTACTTTTCCACAACGGACTAGGGAGACTGGTGGCGTTTTACGATGGCGAACGCGTGACGTTGATTGGGACCATTATCGGTACTGTTTTAGGGAAGCATTGTCATCGGTGCCAATTGAAGACTTTAGGCTACTAACGATTGACGACCAGGTTGACAAGATTGTCCGGACGGCATCTGCGGTGAATGATGCACTGTTTGGCCGAGCTAGTTATGCGAAGCCCAAGAGGGTCAATTGGTGGACCCCTGAGTTGGAGACGATGCGGCGGCGCGTTCGACACCTCCGGAGACGTTTCCAGAGGGGTAGGCGTACCAATGCTGAAGATCTAGCTCAGCGTAGGACCGAATATCTTGGCAGCCTTAAGACGTACAAGGACATGATTGTAACAGTTAAGGAGGACGAGTGGAGGAGATTTGTACAAGACAATAGGGATGACCCCTGGGGTAGGGTTTACCGTATCTGCATGGGTAGAAAGAGTCAGGTGGACATAGGATGCCTCCATGTTGGCGACACCGTGTTGTCTTCATGGAGGGACTGCACGGACGCATTGTTGGGAGTCTTCTTTCCAAGGGCGGAGCCAGGCAACTATCCTCCCCCACCGGTGGAGGTTGCTGACCCTCCAAACTTGGTGAGGTCAGAATTAGATGACTGTTTTTGTCGGGTGAGAAGCAGGAAGTCCCCAGGTTTGGATGGGTTGACCGGAGAGATGTGTAAGAACATCTGGAAGGCCATCCCTGAATACCTGGAGGCGGTGTACGGTAGGTGCATTAATGAGGGCTACTTCCCGAAGGCATGGAAATGTGCTCGTGTTGTGGTACTCCTTAAGTCGCCTGATAGAGTGAGGAGTAATCCTCGCTCTTATCGGGGCATCAGCCTCTTGCCAGTATTTGGAAAAGTGCTGGAAAGAGTCATGGTGTACAGACTCAAGGAATGCTACAGCGAGGGCCCTTCATGTTACCAGTTTGGTTTTAGGGAAGGCAAATGCGAAGACGCTTGGATGCATGTGAAGAGTTCTGTCGAACAATCATCTGCGAAGTATGTGCTTGGGCTTTTCATTGATTTTAAGGGAGCTTTCGATTATCTTTCGTGGGACAAAGTCTTACGAAGGCTATCGGAGGTTGGCTGTCGTGAGATGGGCATTTGGAGCAGCTATTTCGAGGATAGAAAAGCGTGTGTTGTTGGATCCTTTGAAACAGTTTGGATGGAGGTTGTTCGGGGTTGTCCGCAGGGGTCCATCTGTGGTCCATTCATTTGGAATCTCGTGATGGATACTCTGTTGAGGCAGCTCGGGCTGACATTCAAACTGTGTGCGTATGCGGATGACTTGCTCATCCTGATCGAAGGCCGGTCTCGTGCTGAGCTGGAGAGAAGGGGTGCCCAGGCCATTCGCATTGCTTGTGAGTGGGGTGTAGGGGTTGGTGTGGACGTCGCAGTGGATAAGACGGTGATGATGTTGCTTAAGGGCATATTGTCAACCGGGCGACCTCCACTCATTAGAATTGGTGACAGCAGCATTCGCCATGTGACTCAGGTCAGGTACCTCGGAATAGTTGTTGGGGAGCGTATGAGCTTCCAGGCTCATCTCACCCATGTCAGGCATAAGCTGGCAGCTATCGTTGGAAAGGTTAGGCGCATATTGAGGAGTGATTGGGGACTCAGCAGGCGTGCCGTCCGTATCATATACGATGGGCTTTTCGTCGCTTGTGCGGCGTATGGCGCGTCGGTGTGGTATAAGACGGTCATGTCTGTTGTTGGACAGAGTAAGATTCTCACGTGTCAGAGAATTGCACTCTTGGCATGTGTTCCGGTGTGTCGGACGGTCTCTACCGATGCTTTGCAGGTCCTTGTTGGTGTACCTCCGCTTGACTTGGAAGTGGTGCGTCGTAGCATTGCTTTCAGGGTCAAGAGGGGACTGCCACTTGGGACGAACGACTGGCTTTCTGTTTCGGAGCTCGAGATTGGGAGAGATAGGTATAAGGCCCTTTTGCAGGGGTGCCTTGTAGAAAGGTGGCAGACGAGATGGACGAACAGCGACAAGGGAAGGGTGACTTATGGATTTATTCCGGACGTTACGTTCGTACGGGAACACCCTGACTTTGGCTTTGGCTTTGGCTTGAGTCTGGGGTTCATACTGACGGGACATGGCTCTTTCAATGCATTTTTGCATCGAATTGGCCAGACTGAATCAGGGGACTGTCGGTGTGGGAGGGGAACTGAGGACTGGAGGCATGTACTGACTTCGTGCCCGGACTATGATGACGTTAGGGATTTAGATAGTATGGGTATTACTCATACTGCGGGGGTGTGGGATTTCAGTAGGGTATTGTTGGACGATCGTACTTATGGTAGGTTGGGCGTTTTTGCCCTTGAGGTGTTTAGGCGTAGAAGGACGGCACTTTTAGCGGAGGTTGAACCTGCATCACCATCTTAGCGGTCTCCTGGCTAGCCTTTTTCTAGCTTGGCGTCCCGCTGGGGTGCTGACGGTTTTGATGTGTTATGCTGCTTGCTGTGATTGTCTGCTGTTTGCTGTTTCCCGACCTGCTGTTTGCGGCTTGATTTGTGGCTGCAGTTTTGGGTGTTGTGTGTTTGTACTGGTCAGCGTTTGACTGGTTGTGTTCTTGTTGTTGTGTATTGTGTCCGTGGCGCACGATGTCACTTTGAGTTCTCCCGTGAGGGTGGCTCCGTTTATTGTTGTGTTGTTTGAGTGTTTCTTGTTTGATGTTATTACCATCTTGGTCACCAGTCCGAAGTTGTTTGGGACTTAAACTGGTAGTAGCATTTATGCTACGAGGCCTGACCGGAGGCTTAATTCTGGTGCCACGGGTGTCGGGAGCCCCAGGAATTTCGGTTCCTGCCCGACTATGGTGAGGCCCCCTTGTGGGAGCAACGTGGTGGCTGTGGTTAAAACCCAAATCGCGGGGAGAGCTATGCTGGCTCGGTGTGGAGTTACATTTTAACCGGGTGCCGTGACCCATAGATCGGTAAGAGTTTAGATAGTCTCCGGCACCTTACCAAGGTGTGAGGTCATGTCCAAATAACATGGCTTTAAATTGGTACTCACTGGTGATTTTAATCATAGGTGGGGGCGTTGGTGGACGCATTGTATTCACTCGTGCTTTGGCACCGTGAGGTAACGTCCTAGGGCAGGTACTCACGTTAAACCACTGACTTAATTAGCAAGGATATTCACTACTACACAACCATATGGAGGGGCTACAGTGGATTGATAATCTTCTTAGCTTGAAAGATCAAATTGTTTAATGAAACTGAAACAAAGCAATGGATGCTTTGTGAAAAGCCAATATGCTCCCTAGAGGAGTGACAGAGAAAAAAAGAGGTTTACAACAAAAGTTTTGTTCATATTTAACACAAAAGTAAACAGTAGTGTTTTTATTACAAAGAACGCAGACCTTTGATTTTGAACCTGGGCAGGTTGAATCCACACACAACACTTTTTTTGAAAACTTAAAATTCGTCACACAGGCTATTTTCGTAATAAAAACAGTTATTTATTTATTTTTAAAATTTTGTTTCTGCCGACTGGTTTTTTAAACGTAATCAAAATAGAGAATGTTTATAAATTTGTGTACCTTGGAAGCGGTATAAGTGAGGATGTCGGCGATTTTGAAGACTTGGCAAGGCGGATAAGGCATACAAATTATAAATTTATATAAATTTATAAATGGCTAAAATTAACATCTATACCTCTAGCGTAAATGTCAATATTACAATTTTGGCCCATCACTACAGACCACCATCGAATGCCAAACGATGATATGTTGTCAATTAGTAACAAAACACTCAAATGCATACAAAGTCCACTGTCGAAAGTGAATATACATTGTTCATTGTACTATGTAAGTACATTTAAACTTTTTAAGGCCAGTTAACGGCTTATTCCTTTGAGGGCACACCACTAAGATGATATCTAAAGGCTCACATGACTACAAATCCCTCGTATGATTCAAGCAATGTCGAGCTAACTGGAGAGGTTTCGCGAGCACTGTCTGGTAACAAAAACCAAAAGAGAGTTTCTAATTCAATGTTATTTCCACTACATTTGGGCAAAATTTATTCACCACGTAGATTTTGCTTTCATATATTTTCAAATTTTGTCTCTCGTTTATTCCACTGTCCGTTTTGCTGGTAAAACCAAACTAAAAAGGGTCGCAAAGCAATTTTGAAATTCCAAACAACAAAGTCCAAAAAAAGTAACTTTATAAAGCAATATAACTGTATAAACGTATAAGAATTAAAAATTGTCTATGTATTTGTGTCACTTATCTATATATATGTATATATATATACATATAAACGTATATACATATGTATGTATGTATATTATTGTATTTATCTATGTATAAAAGACTTCGTTTTTTCCGGCATAAGTATATAAATGAGTTGTATAGTTTTATAAGCTATTTCTTTTTTTAATTAAATTGCAAAATATGCAAAAATTTCTAATGTTGTCATAGAGAAAATATACATACATACCTACATAGACATATATTTTTGTTGTATGAGTATTTCTTTATCTCTCTTAGTGTGTCATTTTTGAAACAAATGTTTTTTTCAATACCGAAATAAAACCAATTTAGGCTTTCCACTATACTACTCATTCACTCACTATAGAAGCAAATTTAAAATAAAGTCATAAAGAGAAGGAGTAGTTCTATTAATAATCATATTCATCAAATTATATACATGTATGTATGTATAGGGTATCTGCCGTTAGAGTATACTACTTTGTTTGTTTATAATTTTTGATTATATGAAAGAGAATGGATCTTATATTGATAACTGTTTTATTTAATGTCGGAAATTATGTATGGAATACCATATCGGATAAATGCTCGCCTCTGTTAGCCTCACAAATGCAAACCTTTTTGAGCACATTTTTCATTACATTCTCACATATTTCATGCGGCATTTCAATAATTTCATCACGAATATTTTGTTTGAGTTGCTCCAGCGTTTCTGGTTTCTTTGCATAAGCTTTGCTTTTCAGATATCCACACAAAAAAAATTTCGGAGCAGTCAATATTACCATTCTTTGAAATAATTTGTTGTGGAAAGAGGTCTCGCAGTAATTTCATTGTAATCCTGGCTGTATGTGCTGTGACACCGTCTTGTTGAAGCCACATGTTAGTCAAGCCCTAAGCTTGCAGTTGTGGTGTTAAAAAGTTTTTAATCATATCACCATATCGCTCTCCATTGACAGTTACTGTTTTCAGTTTCAAAAAAGTAAAGTCCAATGATTCCTTCTGACCAAATTGCACACCAGACTGTCACTTTTAATGGATGCAAAAGTGACTGATGAATAATCTGAGGGTTTTCCATTTCCCAGAGCCCACTATTCTGTTTATTCACATAACCATTCAAATGAAAATGTGCCTCGTCACTCATTATGATTTTTTCATGAAAATCGGGGTTGTCATGGGCGAGCTCTTGTGTCAACTAGATCTTAAATGGAAACAAATGCAAGACTTTGTGCAAAATTGTGACCAAAGTTGTTCTTTGAAGATCAAACTACTGAGCACGGCGTCGAATTGAAGTTGATGGATTGTTTTGAACACTTTCTTGAACAGCAGTAATGTTTTTAGCCGATCTTGCAGTACGTTGTGGTCCATGCTTGGGCCTATCAGCTTCAGTACCTCTTTATTCGAAATCGTTCACTACACGATAAATAGTGCGTCTTTTTGGCCCGTTTTTTCTCCCAAAAATTTCACATAACTTTCTCATCGTCACAATAATCGATGATTTTATTTGATAAAATGTTTTAATATTTTTCGATAATAAATTTGCCACGTCTCCACTTCCCGACTGCCAAATATGAACTGTCACGTCTGATGTTTACCAAAATGGCGGCAAGACAAATTAGTATACCTTCACGGCGGACACCCTGTATTTTGGCTTAATACATATTTAATACATATTGTGAAATACAACATGTTTATTGTGGTGTGATATAAAATGGCGAATGGTACTGCATATAGCTTCAAACACGTACAAACTTAAATTCAGCTCCATCCTGTTGAAGCCACAAGTTCTTGATTTTTATTTCATTGCTTGTTGGAAGCAATAATTCATTTGGCACACATTTATAGGGTACACCACTCACTGTTAATAAAGAATTATGTATCGACGATCAGTGGATACTCAGATACATACATAACTGGATTATAACTGCATAAAAACACGAAAAGCTTAATTTTTCATCATTTCTCAAGATTTTGGATTCTTGTAGTTCTTGAAAATAGCTGATACATATGACCAGAAATAAAAAAAAATTTTGTGGAAATGCAACTACATTAAGATGAAAATTTTTTGACAAGCTCTTAATTTAAGCTTGTTTATGGTTGATTTTATCCATATACATATGTGTATATATATACATCTGTGTATATGGATAAAATTATTATTATATTATCCATATAAAGCGTGTTTTGTTATAGAGGTACAGGACTTTAAGTTGGCATTACTTTTCAAGATGACGACCTATTTACAAGCTGTAAAGTGATTTATTCTCACTTTGGTTTGGCAATTCATCATGAATAGACTCACGCCTGAATAGTGAAATTTTCATTTTTCATAAGTGAATTTTTTTTCAATTTTTTCAATTTTCATAAGCGAATTTTGTTTAGCGATGAAGCGCACTTCTGGTTGAATGGCTACGTCAACAAACAAAACTGCCGCATTTGGAGTGAAGGTAATTCTCAAGTGTATGTGGAAACACCGTTACATCCTGAAAAACTGACTGTTTGGTGCACTTTATGGGCTGGAGGAATCATTGGTCCGTACTTTTTCAAAAACGATAGTGGCCAGAACGTGACAGACGGCGCAACATGTCACACAGCTCGTGCCACAATAGACTTATTGAAAGACACGTTTGGTAACCGCCTAATTTCACGTTTTGGACCTGTGAATTGGCCTCTAAGATCTTGTGATTTAACACCGCGAGACTACTTTCTGTGGGGCTATGTAAAGTCATTGGTCTATGCGGTAAAGCCACAAACGCTTGACCATTTGGAAGACAACATTCGCCGTGTTATTGCCGATATACGGCCAGAAATGTTGGAAAAAGTCATCGAAAATTAGACGTCCAGATTGGACTACATCCGCGCCAGCCGTGGCGGTCATATGCCAGAAATCATATTTAAAATGTAATGCCACAAGATTATCTTTCGGATAAATAAAATTCATGTCAATCGAATAATCCATTTTTGTCTTATTGCAACTTAAAGTTCTATACTTCTATAAAAAACACCCCTTACATATGGCTTCATTTGAATATTTACAATGTAAAACTTATATTCTAGTAATTTTTCTATATATTTTTGGAGACAAAAAAATTCCACTAATTTTGCAAAGAAAAACTTGCTCGCTAATTTTGGTCAAAGTTAGGTACCTGCATTTTATTATAAATAAAATCAGCAATAGCAAACCGACTTTCATGATTTACGGCTTATTTCGTTCTCAACATTAATCTTTAGTTTAAGTGCTTAACATGTAAAATTTTCATTCTGAGAAATTTTTTATGAGTTTTTGAAAAAAAAAAATTGTTAATTTTCGAAACTAAGGTATGAATTACACCGAAACTGTTGAAAACACAAACAAATTTTATTCGGGTGATTTAGCGCATCAAGGTCATTATATTCCATATAGTTTTATTTAAAGAGGAGCAAATTCTTTGTTTGTTTTTTGTTTGTTGAAAAAAAATTTTGACAGTAAAAAGTTTTGGTGTTCGAAAAACTTCCAGTACAAATCGTAGGTGGACTATCGCTTTATTTTAGCTCGGAATGATTACTGGCGACGAAAATTGAATCACTAACCTAGTCAAGCGAGACTGAAATTGAAACAATCAATCCTATTAAAAAGAACAGACAACCAAAGATCAAAAACATCTATGTCGACTCAGCAGAAAATGAAAGAGCTTGGCTGCAAAGTTATGATTTATTTACCATATAGTCCGAATTTTGCACATTCATATTATCATTTGTTCGATCTTTGCAGAACATCATAGTATAAATTTAAGTTCCAATTGCAATTCGCATTTGAAAAAATTGTCAAAAATTTATAAATCAAAACGGCACATATTTCGTTAAATAAAACTAAATAAAGATGTTTCATGTTTTCTTGAAACTTTTTCAAACAACTATTATAAAAATTTAATTATGAAAATAGGAAACAAATACACTTAAAACGGATATTGTTATTAATTCACTAAAATGTATAGTAGCCTTTTACAAAAGTTTGTATAAGAAAAACTTAAAAGAGAAATGGCTCAAAAAAATATATTGTTTTTTTTTCTGTTTCTCAAGCCTATGTGCGGTTCACATAAACATCCTTCGAATAATTATTAAGCAATCCGTTTACTGATGTTCGCCGCTTTGACTTGTTATTTTCTGTTTTGATATAGCTTTTCATACCTTTGCATACTTCGCTCTTTGTAACGCATTGATCTTCACAAGGTCGCCTCGAAAAACTGCCGAAATAATTGAAGCTAGACTTTGTATCCTTTATGACAGAAGTTGCAGTCGATCAATCACTATCAAATCTGCCAAGTTCTCCCTCAACTGTTTTCTAATGAGCGTTATCTTCGCTAAGAGTTATAACCTGGGTACTTAACACAATACTGGAATTATTCAAATACTCAAACAATATCTGTCACTTCGCTCACTGATTATGCTGTTATAGGCAAAGCATACACAGCGGATTTGCAAATAGGCATCGAGAAAATACGTTGGTATATTACAGCAAGTCTTCAAATCGAGTATAAAAATTTGGAGGAAAGTTCATGCTTTTCCTATAAACACAGCATCGTTATTGCGTCTGGTTGGTCTAGTGCTCGCATTCAAAACAGCCAATCTTTTGATCTATTAAATATAATGTGGCGATTTCCTCACATCTCTCCAAATATGAAAATTAACATTGTTAATTATTGTGTAAAGTCTGCATTTTTGTGTGGCAACGAGTAGTAAAACACAGTAGCTAAGGAAGATAATTCAAGCATTTATAACCCGCTGTCAAAGGAGTATTTGTAAATATTCTGGACATGCACAATAGTAACCATTTGTTATCACACCAACTTCTAATAATAATATAAATTTACCGAAGAACCTGTATTGGGAATCCGCTGTCAAAGGAGTATTTGAAAATATTCTGGACATGCACAATAGTAACCAGTCGTTATCACACCAACTTCTAATAATAGTGGTAATCTTGCGAGAACCTGTATTGGGAACGGCTGCAAAATCCCGATGATAACATAAGATAGTGGCCATATAATGGAATCCATTTAAAGCCAGATAGCTGCATATGGAAGTAATTTGTTATGACTCTATTGTTCTCTGTGTATCGTTAAAGGAATGGATAAATAATTTTAAATTTACAAATCGGCAAAATTTAAACGCATAAATTATAATTTAAAATGCAAAGTTCTTTTTAAACGATCCATAATTTATTTATTGTATTGAATTAAATTAACAGTCTTGTTTATTTGTTCCTTTTTTAAAATTTATAAAATTTAATAAAGGCTTTAAAAACTGATTATGATAAACTTGTCGTCTTTCTCTTTTTCTTCAAATAGCTTGATTCAATACAAAAATGTAAATGTATAATTTTCCTTTTTCCATTTTTTTTTTTTAATTGCTTAATTATCGTGCCACCTGTAAGTACCTCCTTAAGTATTGTTATTTTAGTACTAAACGATTTAGGTAATACAATAGAGAAGAACAATTTCTTAAGCATCAGACTCATAATTTAATGTTTATTTTTATTATTTCTAAATTTGTATATTTACGAATAAATGCTAAATACTGTTTAATATTCGAATATTATTAGTTCTTTTTTTTTGGTTGTTGTTAAATTGAAAGCATTTAAAGCGAAATACTTATAAATAATTTTAATGTCCGATTTATTCAGTTTCGTTTTTATATGTTACACCTGAGAGAAGACAAGTCGTGTGACAACAATTAAAAATATTTTTCCAACAAAATGTACAAACAACAATTCAATTTATAGCAATTTTATGGCTGTCACAGTTGTTAGCACACTAAAAATAATTGTTTGAATAAAATAAATAAATTATATAAATACGCATATAAAATATAATATCAAAAAAATTAAGAGAAATTTGTACAAACGGAGTCAAACAAAAATAATTAGCTAAGACGTGGAGTAATTGAAAATTTATTTCAAAGTGATTTCCTTTATACAATTAAATACATCCAGTAAATATTTCACATACATGAACGTATTATTTCCAACAGAACACAGTACACAGTACTTTTACATCCGCCATGATAGCTAGAAAACAAACAAAAAAAAAGTAAAATTTTTACCATATGCTAATGTGTCAATAAAACCAAATTTTATTTAAAATAGGGCGGCATTTAGGCATAGGATTAATAATTAATATTGCAATGTGAAATCAGAGCTTGTATTTACATACATTTACATACATACATACAAACATAACCAGATTTTCACGGACAGCTCCAAATTGAATGAAGCGGTGGGTGGATATATCTTCTCAGAGTCAGCGAATATAGCTCATTCTATACAGTTACACAGTGTGCCGCTGTGGTTTGGTAGGTAAGACATCCGCCTACCAACCAGAAGGTCCTCGGTTTAATACCAGACCAAACAGCGGTATCACCTCATAACATTAGCTAGTAACTGGTTATGAGTATTACTTACTACTGAAAACTTTTCTAATGCATTTACCGTTCAGAGCCGGCGTTAAACTGTAAGTCCCTTTCAATGAGTCTAAAAATATAATCGGGAGCAGCTCATGGACTGAGAGAAGTCCCCATGTTCCTTCATGGAATGTTAAGGGAATTATTATTATTATTATTATACAGTTACCGGACCACTGTAGCGTCTTTTAGGCAGAGATATCGGCCATGAGAGCTGCTTTGATGATAATTGGAAAAGCCAACGTGTTCAGGGGAGACATTGGCATACTTTAGGATAGCCAGGCGGCTGTGAAAGCTCTGGGATGTCATGTATTGACTTCAAGAACGGCTATAGATTGCCGCAGACCTCGCAACGAGATGGCTGAGCACCATAACATTTGGGTACGAAATCACAGTGATATTCCGGGGAATCCATTGGGCATCCCATTGGGAACTTTGAAGCTTATGATTCACATTGACGTCTTAGACTCCGCCTAGACCGCACGTGAGCTTTGGAGACGGGCAAGATAGTGCAGCAAATCATTACTGGGCATTGTATAATAGGCGCTCATTGCAGGCGGCTTAGATAGTGTCACCTGGCCAATGATTTCTGCATAAGTTGCAGGGATGAAGAGGAGTAATAACAATTTTTCGTCTTCTGTGCACATGCGCGGCGTTATGTGGCAGGAAAAGGAGGTATTTTGACTTCTATCATGTGATTGAGCTCACGAAGCTGTCGTTTCAAGACATTAGAAAGCGCTCTGGCAGCCACTTCTACCTACGTATCTATCTACAATCATAATTCCGCGACATGTTAAGTGGAACAAGAGACGTTCTGAAAATCGCTACAAATTATTTTTGACACATTGTTTTGGAAAAGCCCAGTATTCTATGGCCTTGCGAATTCCATTCTAAGGCAGCCTTTCTTATATCACTTTGGCGTCTTCGAAGTATATGCTCAATCTGAGACAATTTTTTGCGCATTATGAGCTTATTGATCGAGATAAAATTTAAAAGCTGGAGTAATTACTCCTTTGGTAACCAATTTGACCAGAAAATGTTAAGGACTTGTATTAGGCACTGGTTAAAGAAGATTTATATTCAAAGTTTTTGCTGTTGTCTTATATCATAGGGTATAGAACCATACCAGAGGCCTACATAACACTGACGTTGAAAATTCTTAGCTTTGTCGTATATATATTTTATGTCTTCAGTATCACTACACAAGTAGAAAAATTTCTTAACTTCCACTTTGGTTCCAGAAATATGGGCATTGTTATCGATTAGTTTTTCTGCAGTAGTTTTGTTTTGCTACTGCATCACCATTTTTCGAGGGATTTTACAGTTTTATCGAAGAAATTCTACGCTAACAAGCCCAACGACGTTATTTACATCGTGTAGTTAACATTTTATTAAGCACTGAATACAGCGTATAGCGTCGTTCGTTGCATTACCGTGTCCGAAAAAATTTAAAATATTATGAGAGAAAGGACGCGGTCTAGTTTGAAACCAGTGTTAATTTCAAATTTTCGCAATACAAATTTAACAAATTTTAGTATAAATCTTTGTGGTCGATATATATTTATGATTTCCAGATTTGAAATTAAAGAAATTAGTACATAACAGAAAAAAGTCAGTATATTCAATCAAAAAACAGTACACATTTCATTAAAGCAAAACCCACGTATACGTATTTATACGAGAGACAAATTTGGGTTGGGTTCAAAATTTAAAAAAAGTACAAATGTTTTATGAAATTTATTTATTTTTCTAGGAAATTTTTGTTTAATTTTATAATTAACATACTTTTAAACTTTTCTTCTTTAAAATTTATTTTTTGTGGCGACAAAATAAATTTGAAGGCTGAAAAGTTTCTCTCGACGCTAACTTGCGTAGGAGGTACTGCGAATAGAAAGTTGCTCCCAAAATAATAAAATATTTTTCTTTTTTCCCAGTTGCAAATATTTTGTATACAGTACAATTTCATTTTTAAATAAGCCATCAATTGAACCGGTAATATTTGAATTCGAAGAATTTGCTTTAGAATATATTTTCTTCTTTTTTAGAATTTGTTCGAGCAAATCTCTTCGCCTTCGGAAGAATAAGATATTGATTCTTCTATAAAACTCTCTTCGTTTAAAAATCAACAAGTGGAAAAGAGAGTTTTATATGAGAATCAATATCAAAAATAAAAATCTCTTTTTACTTCATATTGCATGTAGATTGTACCCGTTCGAGCTTGGGGTTAGTCCCAGTCAAAGTAAAGGGACCGCCATCTAACGTTTTTTTTCAACTAGTGCTTATTTCGTGAATGGTAACACTTAGCCCATGTCTGATTTGACAGATAATTAGTTTTATCCTTCCGCTGAGCGAATATGGTTATGTATACGCTTGAACATTGCTTCGCTAAGTGGGTCTGCGATCGACTTACAGAAGATGCCGATTTTGCCAAAAAAAATCATCTTTTCAGATAAAGCTCATTTTGATCTTGGCGGGTATGTAAACAAGCAAAACTGTCGCATTTGGGGCACAGAAAACCCGCACGCATACATTGAAAAGCCGATACACCCAAGACGAGTCACTGTTTGGTGAGGATTTTGGTCCAGAGGCATAATTGGGCCATTTTTCTTCGAAAATGAGTAAGAAGTGGCCGTTACAGTCAATGGCGATCGTTATCGGGCCATGTTGAATGAATTTTTGTTCACAAAAATTGAAGAGGAGGATATTAGCAATATTTTGCTTCAACATGACCGCGCTACGTGGCACACAACCGAAGCTACACTCGATGTTTTGCTCCCTGTTTTTGAAGATCGCATTATCAGCCGCAGAGCTGATGTCGTTTGGCCACCTCGGAGCTGCGATTTGACACCGTTGGACTATTATTTGTGGGCTGCCGTCAAAGATAAGTATTACTCCAATAAGCCGGAGGCAATTGACGCTTTAAAGGTCAATACTCGTGAAGTCATTGGTGAAATACAGCTGCACACAATTGATAATGTGCTTAAAAATTGGACCGATCGTGTATGCTACTGCATGGCCGGCCGAGGCAGCCATTTGAATGAAATTATTTTCCATTATTAACCGGAAAGATTGTACTTTCAAATAAAGAAAGGAATTTGAGAAAATATTCAATAGTTTTTTTTATAGCATTTTCAAAAAAAAAAATTATTTGGCGGACCCTCTAGTATCAGTTATTCTCAATTTTATTCAAGTCCTTACATTTTCTACAAGTGGGTCTATTTGTACAAAAAATCTGTAAATTTTTAAATTATTTTGTTGCAGCAACTTGTGCTGGAGTCAATTGGTCATCCTTTTATAATTTCTTATTCAGCATTTTATATATGGCTTAGAACTAAAATGCCCAAGGTCAAAATTATAACTTGAAAGAAAATTGCAGTTGAGGTTAATTTGACATTGGCTAGCAAAACCCTCATGAAGGAGCTCTGGGTTAAACCAGACTTTTGCTGTTTCCGCAAAATAAAAGAGAGTACGAAACGAAACCTAATAGAGCCATTAACTCCAAATAGCAAACTACTGATAACAAATACACCAACCACAATAAGTGCCATTGTGAAGAACTTCACATAAATAACCAATACCTATTGAGTCCTGACTGTTTTTTACAGCTCTACAAATACTTTACTGGGTCTTGCAAAGAGAATAAGCACCAATACAATACAATGCTATTTTATACGCTGAAAAAATTTTTAAATTCAAATTAATATAAAAACTGTAGAAAATATAAAAATCAGTACGTTTGCAATCAATCAATAGAAATCAAAATAGTTAAAAATTAGCAGTACACTATGGTTGTAAGCTAATAGAATTACCAAAATTGTTTGGACTCGGAATAATTAGAGTATTGCTAGAAAAATAAAGAAAGGACATTGAATTCATCGTCGAACTTTGTGCGCCGTGCATAGCTAGCTAAAAATTTGTTAATAAATTTGCCGAAGCAGATCGAAAGTGCACAATTAATTTTTGTTCCAACAAAATAGATTTAAAAGAACACTTTTTGGAAACTTTAAATAGAGTAATTAACCTATGTGAAAACCGCACTAAGTAGAAAATGCAACGCGAAGCATCTACGACATGAAGTAATAGAAAGAGAATGGATTCCCATTTTCAAAATAATTTTCTACAGCATTATACGTCACAAAAGACCAAAGCAGCTTCTATGTTATAATTAGAAATAGTGAAATTTACTACCATTGTTATTAATCTTTAATCCGGTAATAATTGAGCAAAATATTAGAAGAAATCTTGATGTTTAATTATTTGTAAAATATTGTATTTTGAATAATTTAAATTTGTAAAACAGTATGATACAAATACGAAGGCAGTTTGAAATGTTCTTTGCCTAACAATGAAAAACAAGAGCTTGATTATTAAAAATATTTTATTTTTCAACATAATCTCCTAAAACTTCAACACACTTAGTCAACGTTATTCTAAGTAAAACGTTTGACAGCAAGAATTTTTTCAGATTTGGGAACACTTAGAAGTCAGAGGGAGATAAATCAGGAGTCAAGCAATACGTACTTAGTTCGTTGAGTTTTGCCACTGTTAACACACTTGTGAGATGGTGTGTTGTAAACCAGATCGTTTTTCTCGTATTTTAAAATTCAATTGATCCAAAAGGATGCAATAATATTCCGAATTTATTGTTTCACCTTTTTGAAGATATCAGATCAATAAAATACCATTGTAATCACAAAAAACTGTTGCCATGACCTTACCAGCCGATTGAACTGTCTTTGTCTTCTTTGGTGCACTTCGACCACAAATGCGGCATCTTGCAGAAAGCTATTTCAAAATAAAATGCACTCGATCATTTTCTCTTTCACGCACTTTCGCTCGTCGATAAACATTTTTTATGTAATTATTTAATCACACCATGATTTTCTAATTTTTCCATTATAAAAAAATCACTGAAGCGCCTTTTTTAAACACCTGTGCTAACGAGTTGACAGATATAAATGAAATTTAACATGTGTTCACACGTTGATCAAAAAGTTCCTGAAATAACCACCGTGTGGCGATCCAATCGTTCCGATTTGAATCTTTTTTTTTTTTTTTTGTTAAGTTGGTACATCTACTGTTGGTACCAAAAGTACATCTATCTTTATGTGTGATATTATATTTAAAACATTGTAACAATAAAGTAGTTATCTTGCGAAATTTAATAAGTTAAATATTCAGATATCTCATAAATAATTTTTCAATGATTTTTGGCTTATAACAAATAATTATATTACGATTGTCGCTGTAACTTTCATATATACATATGTACATACATAATTTTTCTACTTGGGATGTCGCAAGTATCCCAAGTGGAACAAAGGAGACCTCTCTCAGTCAGTGGGCTGCGCCTGATTCTGTTTTTAGACTTTTTGAAAGTGATCTATAGAGTAACGCCAGATCCGAATGGCAGATGCATTAGTTATAAAAGTTTTTCACATAGTAATTACTCATACTCTGTTGAAAATTGTCAGATGGTTTGACCTGTGATTGAACCGGGAACCTCTCGGTTTATATGCGGTTGTTGTACCCTTCATACTACAGCGGCACGACTTTCATAGGCCTTTAAAATAGTTCTCTTACTCGTCATATATTTTAATTAATTCCAAAATGGCCTACTAAAAGCAGATACATAAAATTACGTAAAAATTCAAATAAAGCCAGCAATAATAATAGAATTATATTCATAGTTAAACAAACAATATTTTTAAACACTATTACACGTTTTAATCTGTCGACATGTGTGCATTTTAACTAAATATTTTCATATTTTTTTTTATGGAATAATAATATAAAATTAAATTTATTTCTAAAATGAACATTTATTGACACAAAACAGACTCAAATAGTTCGGCAAATACGTACATAAATGGAAGAGGCCACTAAAAGAATACACCTTTCAACGGTTATAATAGTGTTTATCAATGTGTATGTCACACTATAATCGTAAAACATTGTGCGTGTAAATTGTGATCAGCTAATGTAGCCGCTAACTAGGTGTAGATATTCGTTAATGGGTAGAAAGGTGTCGAACCACCCTGAACAGAAATAAAAAAACACCTTAAATAACCATTTTCATTAGAGTCAATTGAGCAATGTTCACGTTCATTTAATTTCTTTAACACGAAATCCCACTACGACCAAAGTTTTTCCTTTAGCATTTTGGATGTCGTGGCTAATGTCTATTAACCACTAAGTTTAGTATTTTTTTCTTGTGTTTTTTTTCGTAAAAAGTCTACATTATTATTTTTAGCTAACTCACTCCAAGTGATGAAATTTATAGGTCATTTATTTTATCCTATACCAACGGAGATAGTAAAGTAAATTGTGCTTACAAAAAGCAGTCATAGATCCTACTTTAATTGTGCTGATCATTTTAGAATTACTTTTCGAGTAAATGGGAACAAAAACGAATTGGAATGATTTTTAATAAAGAGAGAGCATATTAGTTCAAAAACAACATCGAACAAAGAATCGATTTGACACAGACTGCAACGATGTTTTCCTCACATCAGAGTAGGAAGAGTGCACGAATTGAATGCGTTCGTAAGAAAAGATTCTTTTTGAAAGCCGAATTTTAAAAGAATTTAAAATACGATTCGTGAGAAGAATTAAAAACAAAAAAAAAGAATTTTAATTCTTTTTGTAAATGTTGTTTGTGTAATATGAAGCATGCATGTGTATGATCGCTGCATACATGCATACATACATACACATACAAATGCACTGGTATTACGCATTTAATCTTATACAAACGACTGGCGTTGAAATGAATTGCTCGTTTTCGATTCTTTAATTCGTTCGCAGTAAAAAATTTAAAATTTTAAATTTGAGCTCAAAAGTCGAGCAAAATATATTTTGAACAAAAAGTATGAGTCGTGTTCACGAATTAAAAAATAAAACCCACTTGCAGGAGCCATAAAACGAGCGAACCAAAGAAAGTTCTGCTCACGAGCTGAGTTTTTACATACCATGCTTTACGTCATTACATTACATTTGATATACAAAAAAATTTGTACACACATATTGGGTGCTTGAATAAGTTCGGTTATACTACAAATTTAAAAAATTAAATACTTTTTCCTTGTATTTGAAACAAATATGTGCTGTTGTGGTAGATAACCTTTTTCAATATAGAATTTCAGGATATTATGCGCGTAAAGCTGATCCAATTGCGCTAAGCTTACACTAAAGAGTGAGTTTTAGTGAGATCGAAAGAAATGATAATCTGAAGTTGCAAGGTCCGGGCTATATGGTGGCTACATCAAAACTTTTCAGTCAAGGTCTCTTAGTTTCTGTCAAGTCTGTGTGGTCTTGCGTTGTCATTATAAAACACAATATCTTACCAGTTGATCAATTTCGGCCCGTTAATTGTTGGCAATAGAGCTAACATTTCATTCAGTCTTCTTACACGAGTCCTGAGATAAACTGAAAGTTCTGGCTTATTACTTTTTCAAGTCATATGTACCATATGTATTGGTTAGTCCATAACAAAAAGAGGTCTTCACTTTTATTAGGCTTTTCAGTATCCGGTCCAATGTTATCAAAACAATGTTATTTGCATTAAATAATAATGAGCCAAATTTATAAAAAATTTGGAAGAACATTTTTTTGTCATAAGTATTTCTTTTTTTGGAACAAAAATAATTAATAGAAGAACGTTGAAAATATATTCGAATCATATTTCTGGCAACATTGATTTTCGGTTAGTTAATAATCAAAAAAAAAAAAAAAATAATAATAATTCATTTGTTGCTTCAAATCAAAATTATTGTTTGTTTATGTGGTATAAAATAGTTGATAATGACATTTAACTTAGATACCCTAATCTAGCATTTGTAGCATTTGTATTAAATTTTTACCTTTGATGGATCGAATAAAAAGCATTGATGTTTCTTCGATGTTGATAAAAAAAAGCCTTCATGTCATACATTGTCGAACGCCTGTGAAACGTCGTTAAAAAGAGCGGATCAGTATTTTTTTCCTTCAAATGTCCTTCTAATGGCACTCACCATTATATGTGTTTGTTCAATTTGCTAAGCTTACTTCTGAATCCAAATTGATAATTTGTTATACTGTCGCTTTACTTCATATCGGAATCAGCTTCTTTATTAGTGTTTTTCAAATTTATTGTATACGATGGACAATAGTCTTATAATCATTTTATTGCTGATCTAATGAATCCTGAGTGAATTAAAATCCCGTGGTACTAAAGATAGAAATTCAGGTAAAATCCTGCTTCAATTAAGAAAAAAAATAAGCCTATCTTTGCGCGATCATCTCTTACCCATTCTTCATTTGACCTCTGTAACGAAGACCTGTTCAACATAAGAACTAGTCTGAACCTGCGGTGGCATCCAGATTTTCGAGATATTTACTTAAAGAAATTGGTCCCAGCAGATTTTTTAGCTTTTTTTACACTTCTTTAATTCATTCTTAAGTTGGGAGATCTAAAGATCTGCATAGTTCGTTATACAGGTGGCGTGGTGTAGTGGTTAGAGTGCTGGCGTACAACTCTGACAGTCCAGGTTCGAATCCCAGCAGAGCACATTAAGGAAAAACACTAACTGGCGGTTTTCGAGTACTTAATTAAGAGACTTCAGCCCCTCCACGCGAAAACATCCAAAAGAAGCCAGCTTCCCTCTGGCGAAGATAACAATCATCACAAGAAGGCGTCGTTTCTAGGCGGCGATAAGATGGCACACGAAATACAACGCGCGCATTGAGCAATGGAATGTACGAATTCTTCGTGGAGCATCACGGCTAGCGCAGCTCGAAAATCAGGTAACATCCTATAAGAGTGACATCTTGGGTGTAAGTGAGATGAGATAGAATGGTAATGGCGAACTTACTACGGCGAATAGTAGTCTTGTGCTGTACAGCGGAACAGAAAATGTGGCGAAAGCGGATTCGGAATCATAATGTCGAAGAAAAATAAAGAACTCCCTTCAGGCATGGAGACTAATATCCGAACGTGTGATAATAACTCAATTCAAAAGCAGAATAAGACACATCACCAAAGTACAGTGCTATGCGCCAACAGAGGATGCCGATGACGCTAAGAAGGATGAATTCTACGTACAAATAACATCAGAACTCAGCAGTATTTGAGCGGGAAATATTATCATTCTCGTGGGTGACTTCAACGCGAAAATGGGAAGTGACAACAGCAACAACCATGGGAAAGCACGGTTGTGGAGTTAAAAATAACAATAAAGAACGACTAATAGAGCTATGCTAGACATACCAAGTAGTTTTAGGTGGCTCCATCTCGCTACATAAGGAAATTCATAAATATACATGGACATCGTAATCAGATCGATCACATATGCTTGAGTAGAAGATGGAGAAGTTCGTTAGCGGATGTAAGAAATAAAAGAGGCGCTGACTTCAGCAGTGATCACGAGCTTTTATCATAGGCGAAATAAAGCTCAAAGTAAACTGTCGAAGAAGAAATATTGGAGTCACTAGACGAAAGCGTCTCCGCCTACAGCAACTCCAGAATAACACGACCAGAAACGCATTGACAATGGCAATACGCGAGCAGTTACCAATAAACCAACATCACACATGGGAGAATATCACAGCTACATACAATCAAGTCGCAGAGGAAACTCTGGGTGTAGCAATTACTGATCGCAATGGCACAATTGTATCGAATAGTGAAGCACAGATGCAAAGATGGAGGGATCATTTCGATGAAATTAGCAACATAACGGACACAGATGAAGACATCGAAATGTACCATAACAGACCTATATAAAATACATTGAACATAGCATATAGTCCTCCCAGTTTAAATGAGATAAAAGAGGCAATAACGAAGTTGAAGAATAATAGAGCTGCAGGCGAAGATGGCTTACAAGTCAAAATCTTACGGGCGGACATAACAATTGCAGCTGAGTTACTGCATCCTCATATTACATCAGCATGAGAGGAAGAGATGCTGCCATCAATTTGGAAGAAAGGCATCATTGTGAAACTACCTAAAAGTGGCGACTTGAAAGATTCCAATAACTGGAGAAGAATTACTCTGCTTAACACCATATACAAGATACTAGCAGTCATAATACAGGGAAGGCTTCAGAGCAAACTAGAGAACATATTGCGTGACGAACTGGCAGGCTTCATAATAGAACAATCTCTAGAATGGCGTACACCTCTATACCTACTGTTCGTCGACTTTAAGAAAACCTCCGATACCATCAAAAGGACTGCTATATGGAAAGCATTGAGAAGAAAAGGAGTACCGCAGAAAATAATCCGAATGTACGAGAATGCAGAATCTCGGTTCTTCACTACGGGAGCATCGGCCAACTAGTCCATACTAATGCTGGAGTAAAGCAAGGATGTCCACTCTCACCTCTACTCTTCACCATCATACACGATGAGATCATGAGCGAAGTCTGTTCACAAAGGAGAGGTATAACATGGAGTCTCTCACGACAACTCGAGGACCTGGATTATGCGGATGATATTTGTCTTCTCTCACACAAGATCTCCAGCATGCAGTCAAAATTAAATGACCCGGAAAAACTGGCTCACAATGTTGGACTTGAGATAAATATTAAGAAAACTAAAGCTATGAGAATTAACAACAATAACGCAGAAAGCATCATACTACAGGGCCAACCAATAGAGTATGTAGATAGCTTCTGATATCTTGGAAGCACAATGGCAATAAACGGCGGTGCAGAAATAGATGTCAACAATAGGCTCAACAAAGCAAGGTCGGCATTCGGACGATTGCAGTCAGTATGGAGAAGCTCATACATATCTAGGCGAACCAAGCTCAGAATATTCAACGCATGTGTAAAGTCAATAAAGAACATACGCAATCGAGTACAACAAAAATCTGTTTCGGACGTTTTTGAAACTTCTCCAAAATCTTGAGATACGGATAAAAGACCGGTTTATCGTACATCCATGAACTTACAAGCTTATAACTTATTCGAATACTATCCAATATTAAGTATCCCAGCAGACTTTCAGTTGGCATCTATTTCGTTTAATGATAAGCCTTGAAGAATATCTGTTTTTTTTCTCAAGCAGTTGGTAGAAAGATGAAGAATTCAAAAAGAGTTAAAACTGCTTTTAGACTACATGTAGATCGGTCAAAGCCTGGTGGTGGTAATTACAATGAAGAATGTACTTCCAAAGCATTTTTTCGGCAGTACAAAATTCCAACAAAAATATCCAGAATAAATGACGACCCAATAAAAAATATATACATATATGTAGAAACATTCGTGAAAAATTATGTGGCATTAGATGTCGCCAACGCTATACAAATTGTTGATTCACATTTGGGAAATAATTCAAAGTAACCTATTGGTACCTTGTCGAAAGAAGTGCTAGAATCTAATAATAAAATATTTAAACAATTTGAGTGCATAATACAAGAAAATGTAGTAGCATTAATAATTTAAAGTATATCTTTAACTTTAACTCGCAAGACTTCCAAGACAAAACAAACCGTTGTGTCTAAGGAAGCAAAATGTCTGTCTCTTTCATCATCTGATGAGGTGGATTTCAACGCAAGCTGTAATGAAGGTACTGATGAAACACAAAGTGATAGCGAATAAATACGTATATCATTTAATTGATATATATATATATATATATATATATATATATATATATATATATATATATTGTTACGTTTTTACGTGTTTTTATAATAAATCGCGTTTGTGTTCAGCACCAAATTTACGCTGTAGCGCCACCAGTGATGGTTTGAATAAAATTTAGAAACTTTAGACCTAACCATTCTCAAAATATACGAAAATCATTATTTAATTTTTATGGGAGATACCATTTTAACTGATGTTTTTTGTACTATCAAAGAAGTCACTTAAACCAAATTCAAAACCTTCCATTCTAATCGTTCCCTAGATATAAAAAAATCAATATATAATTACATGGGAGATACCGCACCCACTTATTCAATTTCGCCCATATTTTGACTGGCGAAGTTATTTAGACCAAATTCAGAACCTTCCACTGTTATCGTTCCATAGATCTACAGAAACCAATATTAACTTTGTATTTACTTTGTATGCTTCTTTTTGACTGATGATTTGTATTGACTACAAAGTTATTTGGGATAAATTCAGAGATTGTTACTATGACCGTTTTAAAGATATAGACATATAAATACAAATTTAATATGGGCGAAGCCGAACAATAGTGAGGCCACACACCAAATGAATAATTTCTACGCACACAAAATTTAAATGCTGTAACAAATTTCGTTTTTAAGTAAAACTTATGCAACCAAAAGTGGTTCATTCAAAGGCTTACAAAATAAAAACGGTTTGCGCATATCAGAGAACATAAATTACAACGATATTTATAGTCCTCTTTTATATATTTATATAGATTTTTTGCATTAGCTTAATGATTTAAACAAAAAAAAAATTACTTTCTTTTATTTTATATTTTTCTTTGTATTTTTCAGTAAAAATTAATTTTTTTATCGATGCACAATAACAAAACCATGGCCTTTCCAAGATACAAATATTTTATACCTAAACTCGGCGGCTTAATTGATTCCAAATATGGAGTAATCCTCCCCCACAGCGCAGTGCGGCAAATGTAATTAAAAATAGCTCAAATACAACTCTATCCTAAGTTTGGACTATAAACTCCTATAGAACTCAATATTAAAACCGATATGGCAATACTGCAATTATAGGATACTGCCTAAGTTTCAAATATTTTTTTCTTTATTTGAAGCTTAGGCAGACAATAGGTAGACAATAGTCTCAAAGTACAATTCTACGAATGACCACTACCGTCATATGGTATATAAAGAAATCAAATACCTATAGTTTGTGGTAAATAAAGCGCGTTATTTTACTCTTAAAAAATTATTATTATTTTTTTTAATTATTATTATTTTTTATTTTTTAAAATTATTATTATTTTATTTTCATGTTTGGACCAAATAAAAGAATTCAAATTAAGTTGCGAGAAGAATTGTCTACAGTTGTGGCAGCAAAGACGACGCGAGGAATTAACATATGTTTTCTTTTTCTTTTGTGTTCTAAAGTATTGCCAGATTCACTCCGTTCACTTGCTGACAAACTTGGCGCTGCCACATACCCATAAAAATTTAAATGAACCATTAGTTAAAATAGAAATTACTAAACGTGCTCAAATATTTTTAGAGAATCTTGATACACAATAAATGATAGTTGTCACACTCGACTAAGAAAGAAATCCTTTCGCACTTAACCCAATATATGAAAGATGAAGTCGATATAGGTTTGGCTACTGGGTCGTATAAAAAAAAAAATGATGTTCTATATGCAAAAGATGTACTGTATCTAATATTTGACTTCTCATGGAGTCCAAAATGTAAACTAATCTGGAATAAAAAAATAATGCACCACAATTTTCTAATGAACTCACTTAAAAGTTATTGTTTTTTCATCTGGCTAGACTGTTAAGTCAACATTTATTAGTTCGTGGTTTTTTTTATTGCGACAAATGATTGAATTTTAATGTTTTCTTTACTGTCATAAATTTGCTGTCAATACTTTTTCTAGTTTATGTCACATTTGTCATTCTTAGTGGCTACAAGAACTAGATAAGAGAAACGTCACACTCGCAACAAAAAAAAAAAAAAAGTGGTTGCTAAGCCTTTTTGCTCTTCAATTTTCTCTTATTTGAACATAATATTAGTAACATATAGTATATGTATGGTAAAAGGAAACTCTATGATTTTGTACATACTGAAGCACAAATGTACATACATATGAGGAAAGTTCGAAATTTTCTTTACAGTGAAAAACAAGAGCCAGATTATTAAAATTATTTTATTTTTCAACATAATCTTCTGAAAATTCAATATACTTAGTCAATCGATTTTTTAGGAATTCTGTCCTTTGATAAAAATAATAATTTTCCTGGAGATCTTCAAAATAATTGTTTGCAGCTACCATTGCATCCATAGTAGAGGTAAAATATCCGCCAGCAAGAAATTTTATATATTTGGTAGAAGTCAAAGGGAGCTTAATCAAGAGAATATGGTGGATGGTCAAGCGTTTCGTACTTCAATTCCCTGAATTTTTGCCATTTTTAAAACACTCTTATTGGATGGTGTGTTGAAATTTTCGATTTCAATTGATCCAAAACGTTACAATAATATTCCGAACATTTTGAACATAGTCGATCAATAAAATATCCTTGTAATACCAGATGACCTTACCAGCCAAATGAACTGTTTTTGCCTTCTTTTATGCACTTACACTAGCTTGAGTTCATAGTTTAGATTGTTCCTTTGTCTCTGGTGTATAGTAATGGTTCCATGTTTCATCAATAGCTATGAAACGACCTTAAACTCCATTTTATTTCGCTTAAATCGATCTGAACAAGATTGAGATATTTTCCTTCGAATGAGTTTTTGGTCAACTGTTAACAAATGCGGCACCCATTTTGCAGAAAGCTTTTTAATTTTTAGTTCTGGTTGCAGAATAGAATACACTGGCATTGCTGCAGTTTTTGTACGTCCACTTTGTGGTTCATCCTTAAAGCTTGTACGACTACGTTTTAAATTCAGCAACCCAGCAACCCATTTTTAGTGTTGTATATGAAGGAGCACTTCGAGCTAACAAATTTACAATATCATAACACACTTTTTGTTCGATAAACTTTCTTATCTTAATATATAATCACCCCACAAATTTCTAATTTTTTCATTACAAAAAATTACTGAGGCGCCTTTTTGGAATACCTGTTACTATAAAAATCAGACAGATCTAAATGATATTTAACATGTGCTCATAAGACAGATGGAAGTTTCCATTATATGAAGCTTTTTGCTATTTATGTCAGGCTAAGAACATTTCGTATATGTATAAAAAGAGCTTACAATTACAGGATATTCCAATAAACGGGTTCTTTTTGATATATAAAAAACGAGTATTTTTAAGTTAAATCAGAAGATCTTTATTTAATTGTATAGAGGGTATGTCGTTAATAACGGCAGACATCAATCAAACTGCCGCCACGGCTACGCTTGCAGACCTGTATTCTTTAAATAAAATAGTTCATCACAAATTAGCATACTGGCGCCTGTATGTCCTGTTAATTTAGCCCTAAAGATAATGATCTGAAGATTTCAAATAACAAGATCTTGCATGGACTTATCAAGCATAAAAGCGACAGTGTCGTTACTTATATGGCAATTAGGACCGTCCTGTTGAAAATAATCATCGCTCACATCAGCATTTTTAAATTCCTCCATATAAAATTAATTATTAATCATCGTTCGTTGGTGTATTCCATTCACCATAACAATAGATCTAGCCTCACTTTCAAAAACGTAAGGTCCAATGGCTCAGCCGGAACAAAAGCCGCACCAAACAGTCATACATTGAGAATCAACACGCCCTAACTTAGAAGTAGGTGAGGTTAAAATGGGCCTTATCACTCAAGATAATTTTTCAATGAATTTCCAGGTCAGTAAAATACATTTTAAGGACACAATCCGCAAAGACACAATGTTGTTGATAGTCAGTAAGTGTGATTTCTTGAATTAACTGAAACTTAAGATCTAATTTTTTATACAAAATACGGCTTAATACCGTTTGTAGAACATCCAATTTTATAGATCGACTAGAATGGACAAATCTCAGTTTTCCTCAACACTATGGGCTACCACATAACATTAGCTGGTAACTAGTTATGAGTATAAATACTACTGAAAACTTCTCTAAATACGTTTGCCGTTCGGAGCCGGCGTTAAACTGTAGGTCCCTTTCAATGGGCTTAAAAATAGAATCGTTTGCAGGTCATTGACTGAGAGAAGTCCCCATGGAATGTCATGGTTGATCTTGAGCGACCTGCATGAATTCGAATTTTCTTATCACTAGCTTGACCCACAAGCTTGAAGTTTTTCTACCAGTTCCATAATTGCTGGCCGTCAAGGTGCTTCACCGCGACTCAAAAATGTTTAGCATTTTTGTAATAAAATTTTATGATTTCAATGCCTTGTTGAAAAATGGAACGCATATCCGTAACGTATATAAATTACGGGTTGGGTTTGTATCTCAAGTGCTGGTGTAGGTAAGTTGGAAAAATGCATTTTATTTTTAGTAAAATTATCACATTATCATTTATCTCAATATTCAAAGAGAAAATGTATAGCTAGTTCCGGGAAATGAGGTATTGCAAGCGACCGCGAATTCTGTCTAGATAACGGTACGAAGTACTGAATTTATCGATCAGTTTGGCTTAAAAGTAAGAAAATTGAAATTTTTGCCTTAAAGTGTTGTGATATTTATTCATGCAGGTCTACGTTGCATATAACTTTCCTACTTTAGCATATGCATACAAAAATGAATTTTTAAAATTTTTGAAAAAAATGTTATTACTTTTCAAGGTCACTGAATCAATGAAAAAGTTTATTAAATACCAGTTATATCCTTCACTATCAGCTAAAAATTTTTCCCTCTAATTTTTCACTTTGTCACAAATATTTTCATTATAGTATATATTGTGATTTAATGTTTTCATATAAAAATTTTTCCAATTAAATAACTGTTCCACTATAAGCTAAAAAAAAGTATAGCGAGCAATGTTAAGAATTTTTCGTAATGTACATACAATACAACGACACTGAAAAACCAAATGCAGAACAAAGAAACAAAAAAAGAAGATAAAATAAAATAAAAATAATTGAAATAGAAGTCACTGTAAATTATACAAGAAAAAATAATAAATTTTCATAAAATTTTGAATGCACACATACATACATTCGCAAGACATTTATACGGTATATTATTGTCAAGAGAAAGAAGACGAAAAAAAAGAAGAAAACAACAAAAACCTAGGAAAGGGCTTAAATAAAACGCGATACGGGTACATAAAATGAAATTCAAGTTGAAATACAACTTCTACTACCAATACTATAATCAACAACAAAAATAAGGACAGATGGACATGCATACAGTTTACTTGTACTCTGTCGGTTTATGAGAGACACTGGCTTAGAGGTCGTTGGGTTGAAAATATTAAAAACGAAACACACTTACAAACGCGTACATATACATACATATAGAATGTGGACAGAGATATAACGTACATGCTAAGGTATAGTAAAAGCAAAAGGAAAAATATTTCAGAAATCTTATAAACATAATAATAGAACAGTTTCTACTTGTACATGCTATTGCAAGACAAGATTACAAATGCCAATTTGCAATACAAATTCCAACCAGAAGAAATCAGAAGTTTTATTTTAACTTAAAATATATTTTTTTATACCTTCCGTTCGAGTAATCGGTTATACGAATCTCTAATTTCGAATTGAAAGGGAACTGAAACAGCAAGCGTTTAGATAGCCGTTACAATAGTGGATACCCTAGCCAGGCCGTACAGCACTATAATGTAATACGGGTGTCGTTAATGCCAAAGAGCTCGGTTGTTTTCGCTAATGCATTATATTATATCCCAAGTTAAGAGTGTCATGTTACAGCCACGATTAACGTATACCTAATGTTGGTTTTGTTTTTTTTTTTTTCAAGCACATGTACAATATTTAACCTTTTGTTATGACACTTTGTGATGGGCTTTTGATCGAGTTATTAATAGATCTTTTATTTAATCACATATATCGTGTGTAGATGCGGACCAGAATAATACCCTCGACCTTTTCCTCACTACACGCCCTGAAAAGTATATAGTTGAGGTTCTTGCACCTCTCGGAAATTCGAATCGGTGCACATCGTTCTTTGCTGTTCATGAGGCTCCCTCCACGGCTACGGAACGCTCTATTCTTAGTTACGAGAATGCTCCTTGGGCTGAGCTCAACGGTTTCCTTAGGCATTTTGATTGGAAACTTTGTTTCCTAGACTCAAGCGTTGATGCCATGGCAGAAATGGTATATAATATAATAAGGCTGGGGATGGATGTTTTTATCCCATCCAAAAAGCTTGCAATTAAACCTAGAAACAAATCCTGGTTTAATCTGCCGTGTCAAAGGCAGTTAAATCCATAAAGGAAACGTTCAGGAATTGGTGCAATAATAAAAGTGCCCATACTGATGTGCTTCGCAAGCAGCCGAGATCTTCATGTGCCGCAGTTCTTAGGCGCGAAAAGACTCTATACGAGTAACGCATTTGTGCTATAGTTCTTACTTTCCCGATGGAAAGTAAAAACCTTTGGTCATTCGGTAAAAGACTGAGGAACAGCGCTAGTTCGGTTCCTGTCCTTATAAGAAATGATCAAACTCAAGAACTCGGTTGAAAAGGCAAACCTTTTGGCCGAAATGTTTGCAAGTAATTCTCACTTGCCGGAGAGCGAACTTGGAAAATTATTAGTAACTATGCCTAGTATATTCTTTCGAGCTCGTGCTGTAAAAAGGGTCCTTGCAAATCTCAATGTTAACAAGTCTTTTGGACCGGATGGCATACCAGCACTGGTCCTGAAGTAGGGCTCTTCGACGCTTGCGCGTCCATTAGCTTACCTTTTCAGTGCGACATATCGCGCCGGTTTTTTTTCATTTTGCTGGAGGGTTGCTAATGTAACGCCAATCTCCGAAAAGGGTGAGGCTGAGGAGAACTACCGCCCAATAGCAGTTTGTTCCGCACTCTCCATGGTTATGGATAGAATGATTAATCACCACCTTGTGTGATATCTTAAGTCCAACGATTTGCTAAGCGGTCGTCAGTCCTGTTTCCGAAATTTCCGTTCTACTGATAACTTGCTGGCGTTGTTCTCGAAGAAGTGGAACAAGTTAATTTATGGTTTTGGCGAGAGTAAGGTTGTGGCTCTGGATATCTCAAAAGCGTTTGATAGAGTTTAGCACGAGGTTCTCATTTCGAAACTTCATGCTTTTGGTGTAGGTAGTCACTTCTCTCGATATATATCGAGCTTTCTCAGAGATCGCTCCATAAGAGTGGTTATAAATGGGGTCTCATCCGACTAGTTCAGGATAAACTCACGGCTACCGCAAGGCTCTATTTTTTCTCCTACTCTCATTCTTCTTCTCACTTTTAATCATATCTACTCTTTTGCGGATGACGGCAACATTTGTCGCTCATATTCTTTTGATCGTAAGCCGAGCCTTTTGGAGATTGGGGTGAGAAGAATGAATATGACCGACACACTCACAACTGACCTGGCGAAACTCTCCGAGTTGGGTCCTGGAAATAGGGTCGATATTAATGCACACAAGACACAATCTTGTTTTTTAACACACAGACGTGGTGGTGTTGTCATTTGTGTCCATGGATAATGTAAATATAAGGGAATCGGATGCTCTTGATGTTCTGGGCATGAGAATTCACTGTGACGTTGGAATGATCACATATTTCAAATGTCGAAGGAAGCATTCAAGTGCCTTGATTTTTTAAGACGGTGCAAGAAATACTTCACTCCATTTGTTCTCCTTAATATTTACAAGACCTATATCCATCCGACCCAAAATGAAATACAACTCATTGTTCTATCGGTGCAATAACGGAATGTGTTCTGACGAAATTAAGGCATTTATTCCTAAAAATAATATATTTTTACGTAGTACTCGTATTTCTCGTAAAGCGCATCCCTTTGTAGTTGATTGTCCAGTAAATCGCACAACGCATTATATGGAGAATTCGTTCTTTGGTCGCAATATTCGGTTGTGGGATAATCTTCCAGCGAAAGTATTTCCAGCCACTTACGACATGAGTATATTTAAATCTAACGTCTATAAGCACTACTCCCTCTGTCCTCCTTCTCACAACCTATTTTTTTAGTGCCACCACAATGCACCGCATAAGTATAGGGGCCGTCCCCTGGGTGCTGGTCTTATATAAAAAAATCAAACTCCTGTATGATATAATTTATGATAAAGTTGGAAATTCTACACAATATACAGTTTGTAGCTTAAAGCAGAGTCTTAGCGAGTAAAACGCGAAGAGAAATTTTATAGAAAAAGAACAACTTCTCAAGCAGAGAAATATTTGCTATATGGCAAGCATGTTATGCTTATTTTTCTTTTATTAGGCCTGCAGAAAGTAAACAACGGTTAAGCTACGGTTACATTGAGCAAAAATTTGACGAAAAAATGTTAACCAATATTTTAGAGAAACGTTTGTTGAGTTATTATTATTTATGTTTTCAAATTAATTTAAAAAAAATTTTAACTTTTCACGTTACTCGTAAGAACGTACGTATGAGTTATATTTTGCTTTACTGATAAAATATCGTTCATACGTGCGCACTTACATACGTAGTGATGTGAGTAATGTGATTCAACTGTTTTTTTGCCGAAAGATAATTAATATTTGTAAGGGCCATTATTACAACTTGCTGTTAGCTATAAGACGACATTATCGGGCAGATAATTTATTTTTCATTATAATAAGTATACTTAAGGCTAAAGGCGAACATTATACTAAAGCGAGGATCATCCTACCTTTAACTTTTAAAGTTACGTATATGTTCGACGTTGCCATATTGATGCTACTACTTGAAGTATAAATAAATTTTTGTTGACACTTGTTGATTCAATTTTTTTTTACTAAATAACACACAAAATAATATATTTTTATATAAATGCATATGTATATATATATTTGAATTATTTATTTAAAATTGATGATTGAGTTGTTTGTAAATAAATAGTCCATCAACTTGTGTAGACTGATAACTTCGAACAACTTGTCAATATTTGTTGTTAAGTGCTACGGAATAAATCAAAACAGGCTCGTCTTATTTTTGTGTAGAAGTTTACATCCTTGATTAAATGTCGTCGAAATGAACAACCAGGCGATTGTCGAAATCTTCACCACCCATGTGTTTACCAGCAGCTCTTACCTCACGTGAGGAACCTACATCGATTTTCAAGCTGGAGACATCATAAGTATAACGGCCAAATTAAACATGATAATATTTCTTATACCTTTCAAATTATTATCTAGACCGTAGGCTAAGGTTGCGGTTGTAGGTTCATTGATGATTTTCATGACATTGAGATTGGTAATGGTTCACGCATTTTTTGTGAGTTGACGTTGCAAATCGTTGTATTCTAACACTTGCACCTTTGAAATGCCCAAAAAGGGTTAAACTGTATCCTTAATTTTCGTTAGAATCATTTTTCTGGAGCGAATTTTTTTTGTTCATTTTTAAAATCAACACAAATTTTCGGGTTAGTTTCATTTATTTATTTTTTTGTTTGTTTTATGTATACATATCTATATAATTTATATGCTAAGACATATCCTTATATCCCTTTTACGCCTGTTCTACTGCACCTATTTTGAAAGAATAAATAAGGGGTTAAAGCTTAAATCGGTCCAGTACATTTAGAGTAAAACGACTATAAAATTCTTACTAACACATAGAAAGAAAAAAGCTTCTTGTTTGTGTACCATTTAGGAGAATAACTGTTAATTGTAGTAGTACTTGTACTAGTACTAGTATCTATCTATCTTCTAGTACTAGAAGAAGTACGTTAAACGTACACTTTAAGCTAATGCGAAATTTAGTAACAACAACTTGAATAGCGTGTTCGGCGGGTCGATGATGACGACCATAAATTGGATTAATATATGAAACACATTCCTAACACAGTATGAATTTTGGTAAAAGAATTTAAAGATTGCAAACGTTTTTCGTTTGGTAGTTTTTCTATGGTGAAATGAAATACTTTACTGAGCATTTCTGGCATTCACCGCCTGCAATTAATAATACAGAAGATTTAGATCATAAGAATTACACTGTTCTAGTTTACAAAACCGTCAAGTGGGCAACCTGCGAGTAAACCTAATACACTGAATCCAGTGGTATTAACCGTATTTTTAGGTTAGACCTTTTTTTCGAAATTTTTCGAAATTTCTTATTTAGATTAAGATTTCTTATTTCGAAATTTTTCTTTGGAATAGATAAGACTAAAAATATAAAATAATTTTTTCAAAAAAAAAAGAAAAAGAAATAAACATTGTCATACACACATATATAATTTCTTTTGTTGTTTATATCTAGCTACCATGCCGGATAATAAACTAATACCTAGGCAGTACTTAACTAGTACATAAATCACAAGCACTAGTACTCAACTGTGAACTCCTATACTATCTTAATGCTCAAATTAGCATTGAGTGTGTTTGGAAAGTTACTCATACTATTAGTTCTAGTCATGATGTAGTGTAATTGGATCAAATTGGGAGCTTTAGAATCACTTTATTACTAATTCCTTTGTACGGAAGTGATCCTAAAATCGGTTATTTCTTTGTTGCCGGTGTAAAAATTAGAAGCTACAGAATTAGTTTTTATATGTTTTTTTATTAAAATGCTATTTAAAAAATCTGAAATTGAAGAAAAATTTAAACATATTTTTTGCCCTTTGTAGAACTGTGTGCTAAGGGACGCCGTGGAGCACCGCAAACTGAAGATATTGCTGGTGTTTTACAGCACAAGTTGTGATATTGTATCTGAATAATTTTGCTAAAAATTTTCACTTGACATTTAAACAATTCACAATTCACACTAAGAATTCATCTTCTTCACTTTTTGTAGCCGATGAAAACCGGCATGGTACAGTAACGATAAAAATCACAAACTTAATCAGGGTTTCGTGCAATGATTACTGACTTTTTTGTTAAAAATTAAAGAATTGAACTGGGCTGACATGTGGTTTGAACAAGACGGTGTCACATACCAAACAGCACGCTATACCATGAACCTATTGACAGGCGAGCTTGGTGAATAAATAATCTCACGCTTTAGAGCATAGCCACCAAGATCGTGCAATTAACCGCACTATATTATTTTTTGTGGAGGTAGGTAAGGTCTTCCTTTTTGGCCCGCCAGCCACAATTCCAGCCATAGAAGATAACACTACAGCTGCCATTAGTGACACACCGGCTGAAATACTGGAAAAACTATACCAAAATTGGTGGTCTCGGCTGAACTGAGTAGTAGCGGGGAACATTTACACAAAATAAAGTCAATTGTCTGCAGTCAAGGTTGTTAACCGCCTTTCTTCGAAAGAAAATATAAAAACGCATAAATTTATTCACCCACCCAAGAATATAAAAATTATAGGTAAAAAAAATATTTTTAATTTAGTAGATTGAGTTCTTCGCGAAGCTACCCTATTCTTAGTTTTTATTTAAACTATTATCTAAGTTATCATTCTAAATATTATCTAAGTTTTTTCATTTAATTGTATTTTTGTCCAAGTCCAAAAATTAAAGATAGCCTATAGTTCATTCCAAAAATTTCAAGATAATTGATTCTGCTTTTTAGATGTATACACTCTTTAAACAAATACGCATTCATTTGTGTATAATTTAAAAAAGTCAATAATTACTTTGACTGATGACTTGCATTGAGCCCGAAGATATTTAGATCAAATCTAGACACCCTTAAAGTTAACATTTTTAAGATATAGACAAACAAATTTTTACTTTGTATGGGAGTGGACTCTTTGAAACAGTTCCTTCGAGACGCACACAGAGATATTGTAAAAATTTTAAGATAAACGGTTCACCCGTTTAGCTGTCTATAAAATTCAAACATCTAGTGTGGGTTAACCGACGTTAATTTTAAATAATATAGAAATTTTTCAGAGAATTATCTCAATATTGTTACGTTTTAAACTTTTTAAAACGTTTGAGTTCTTTTAAATTGCATTAAAATAAAACTAACACCACTCTGTTGTTGTTAAAGTTATATTTTTATTTACTACATAATAACTTTTATACAGTTTACAACAACTTAATATTCTCTTATATAACACTTTTATTTCAGTTTAAACGTTTTTATCTTATGACAGCAAAACGATAACTAACTGACATGTAGGTAAAGCAGCCTCTTTATATACCTAATTGCCTACACTTTAGAAGGTTCCGGAAATGTCTCATATCTTCTATTTTTGTATCCGTTAAATCAAATGTAACGTACAGATGGTCGATTTGGCAGTGACACAAAGAAAGGCCAAATTAAGTTGGGCAAGAAACTTGACGTTAACGTGTGACTCATGTATTATAGTTGGATCATTCGTTACATGCAAATTTACATTATTTTTTATATACATACTGCTATACTGTTATACTGTTTTGGGAACCCTAATATTAAAGTCAATTGTCACAACAAACTATCATAACATGCCTTAATATTATGATCTTATACTTAAAATAGTAGTTAAACTCTCTAGTCTTAAGTATTTTTTGTCACACTATTTACAACTGCTACCTCTACGGTCATAACTTTAGGGGGCTTAAGTCTATGTATTTGTATTTGCTTGTGTATGTTTGTTTTATATATGAGTGTGGTTTGTTTTGTTATAATTTAGAACTGGTTGTGGTGGTGCATTTATAATAATTAATTGTGCGCAAATATATGTAAATGCATATGTGTATGTTTGTTTGTATATTCGTGTATGTATAAATGTGAGAAAAGTGTAAAATTGTGTTAGTTTTTGTAATGGTCAACAACCAATGGACTACTAAATGGCATCATACCACAAAATTTAAACGCAAGAGAAAGGCAATAGGTTAAAAGGCAAGAGAGGAAGAGAGAGTGAAAAAACACAAAAAAAAAGGAAGCAAAAATTTTATAGAATCATATGAGAGTATAAGGCTTAAGTTTTATATATATGTATGTATATGGGTGTGTGTTCGTAAGTAAACAAACAAACATTTATAACAACGTATAGTTGTAAGAGTGTATGTATGCCTGTATAATTGTTTACTCCTGTAACAAATGACACATTTCACACAATAACTTGTCGGCTCCTCTTTCAGTTCCCTTTATGTTGGGGTATGGCTGGATGTGTTTGTCTATGTTTTAGATAGACCAAAGAGTTGACCATGCTTGGAGAGGTAAATGAGTAGCCAAAAATTATTCTAGAGATCATGTTTGTGTGTTTATGTGTTTTATCAAATAGAGAGACTTCTGTACAACTGCACCTCACACATACATATTGTTGTATAAAACGTGCACTCATATGTACATATGTCCAAGCAAAAACATACAAAAAATAACAAAAACATACTCATGTGCTCAGTTTGTGGAGAACCTTCTTCTTCTTTTTTTGCTAGTTTTTTAAAAATAAACACTTTGTCGCCACTTTTATGGAGTTGGTTTCCTTTCCGGTGTGTAAAAAACCAACAAATTACAACATTTATTTCCAAGATGAATGGCTTGACAATTTATGTATATGTAAGGCCTTTTGTCTTTAAAAGAAAAAAAGTCAGAGGAGAGTAAGTGCAAAAGAAAAAAAGACAAAACAACAACAGCAAAAAATGTAATGTGGTTCCATTACATTTAAAATTAAAAAATAGCAGTAACATAGAATAAAAGAAAATGAAAAACAAAACCTTAGTACCCCACCTCGGAATAAAAATAACCAAAAAAAGAGCAACAACAACTGTATAAAAAAACAAAAGGAAAAATAAAAGGCCAAAAAATAAATTGTCGTGTAAAGTGTGAAAAATAAAACAAATGTGCGTTACACAAAAGAATTTACAATTAAAATATAAAACCGAAATATTCATTCTATGACATATGAATATCATCTTATGGTGCATACTCTTAAAATTCTTTCTATCAAACATTATTTATGTATTTACTTCATCATAAATGTAATGTAAATTGTAGAACAAAGTATGTTATAAACGGTATTTTTCCTATTTCATATTCCACACAACAATTCAATAGCAGCATTGCAAATTATCAAAGCGTTAAGGAAATATTGTACTTTTTGTTTTGTATATTAATTTAAATTAAACTCTAGTCAATGACCCTTATCGCATTTGGCGTATTATTTGTCGTATATAGTATACATAATAGTACGGTGCTACAACAACAAAAAACTTAGGAAGTGAGACCATTTTTTTCATAACCGCTATCGATTACAAAAAGAATTTGTTTTGGAATTTTCGAAACACCTTAAAAATCTGAGTTACGGGTAAAAAATATATTATTCGTACCTTCATGCACTTATAAGCTGATAACTTATCTAAATATTTAGTTTCCAAGCGGAGACATACATTCCAAAGGAGACATACAGAGATACTAAGCTGGCATTTTTTTATTCTAGAATCATAACTTTTTTTATACGTAAACACTGACCATTAGTCGAAATGACTAACGCACACTTACAACTGGTTTTTACCGTGCCTATACAAAAACTTTTAATTGTATTGTTACGTTTTTACCTTTAAAAACATTTATTTATCAGTTCATAGAATGTAGTTAAAATAAAATAAGTTTTGTGGTTAATTTTTAATTAAAAAAAGCCAAGCTGGTGGGAATGGACCGATTCGTTATTTTATTAAAAAAGAGAAGAGGCCGATCCCTATTAATATTGTATCCATGTCGTTCTAACTTAACTCGATAAGAAGAAAAAAAAAATGTATACATTTCTACTGAATAGCACTAAATGTCATCATGTTGTAATTAAATGCATTGACTCCTGCGTGACCCCGGATGAGATAAAATATAGTTTATAAAATAAGCGTTTTTAAGTCAAAACCGTTGAGTATATCATAAATAAAAAATAATAAAAAGGTTCCCCACACCCTGTTTCGGGTGGATTTGTAATCGGGTAACATAAAACCAAAGAAAAACTAGACTTTTCTCATTAAATGCACCCAATTCTATTTTTAGAGATATTAAAATGAACCTACAGTTTAACGCCAACTCCGAGAGGCAGATGGATTAGTTAGAAAAGTTTTTCATAGCGGAAATACTCATAACCAGTAACTAGCAATATTATGCTGTGATCTTAAAAAATGTCAGATGGTCTGGCCTTGGATTGAACCGAGAACTTATTAGTTTTTCACGCGGATTTCTTACCTACAATACTGTAGTCACACCCAATGTAATCATAGAAGAGCCTCATAAACCTACAGGACCAGTTCATTGTGAAAACTCCTAGAAGTGTGGGTGTACCAGAGCATATAGCAAGCTGCCATCTGCTTGTGTTGTATGCGAGGAATTGCATGTTACAGCCAGCCTTGATCGACAAACCAAAAAACCCTAATACCAAAAAATACAGTAACTGCGACGGAAACCACACAGCTAATTATAGCGGATGCCCAATATATGATCTTGTGAAAGAAACTGCAACTCGTAGGTCTGAAATGAACAAAATAGAGACGAAAACAGTAAGCTCCACCGGAAACTCCTCGATTTAGTGTCTGACGTTCTAAAAGCTAGTCAGACCATATTGGCTGACACGAGAAATAAATTAAATTATGTACCACTGTCGCAGCCCAAAGTTGGAACTTCCGAATTCAATTAGAATTATACAACATATATGCATGACAATAATCCACTGGATTACCCATTTTTGTTTAGTCAAAACCGAAAATATGACTGGGCTAATATCAACAAATTCAGCGGGATAAATCGTAAATTCTTTTGTAGTCCTGAAAACGAAGAATTGTGTTAATTAAATAGTATCACCAAAGAGGAATAGCAAAATAACAGCCAAAAAACTACCCAAAATTTTCTGATTTAGTCTTAACAATTTTTCTTAACAGAACACGTACTTTTTCAGTAAATTTTCTTTTGCTCATAACTTAAAGGATTTTTTTAATATTTAAATTAAATTTTTTAAAACGTAATAATTTATTAAATGAGCTGTCTGTTGAAAACATAAAATTTTTTTTTAACAAGCTTACTTACATTAATATAAAATTTGATTCCTCCAAATATAGCACCCTCAGTTCTACTTTATTTATTTATTTTTATTTTATTTTTTTTTTTCATTTCATTTTTCCAATAAATTATTCAGTTAATTTAGAAATTGTTCTTACCAATAGGCATATAAGCCAATAAATAAAAGAAAAGAACACTTGTTACACTTCATTTTTTGGTCATCAATTCCTTAAGGACGAACGAAGTTTTAACATTTTTTAAATATTTATTAAGACAACGCAACATGAAAAAGAATATGATTTATCACCATATCTCTTAATAAAAACCGAAATAGAAGACGGTGTACAAATTACAAAAATAAACTGCCTATAGGTTTATATATAAGATTGTACCAGAACAATTTTAATATAATTTTTTAAATAACAAGGGTGGCAGGGAAGACATATAAGTCAATTTAATCAAAACTAACCTTATTAAACATTTTATTTTTTTAACACAATTTTGTACAAAGAAATACGTATGTATTCCTATGTAGTATATTGTAAATACTTATCAAAAGCAAACGCTCTTAAAATTATATATAAAAAATAAAAACGTAGAAAAAAAACCTTTATTCGAATTTTTTTCCTCTACTGTTTATTTTTATTTATTTTCTTATTTTTTGGTTAACCTTTTAGAACCTTTTTGTAATATATTACCGTACCTATATGTGTTGTATTACAAAATGTATTACAAAATACGTTTACTGGTTGCTTTTAATAATAATAATAATTTTTTTAATAACATTAGTATGTCTTAGTATAAAAAGGACTATCTGTAGGAAAACAAAAACTAAATTTTTCTCCTCAAAAGTGACAATGAAAAGTGGTATTTATAGTTCAATAGAATGCTTGTAACATATCTATGAACTGAACAAGCCAGAGATACTGCTTAAAAATCTGGCTTCCATTCTAGCCAGTAGCAATTATGGACTATTTAAATGTTACAAAGTTATTTTTGACTTAAGCATGAAATAAATATATTATATACATACCACACCAAGCTACGTACTATTATCTCTTTCAGAAATATAAAATTCATAGTATAAAATATAATGCCGATTATTTTAAAGAATCAGATCTCTTGTATGCGTTTCACTGGAAAATCTACTACAAAGCAATGTGATCTACTGGAAATACGAGCTTCCATTCCATATTTCCCAACAATACCGAATTGAAATGTGATACACACAGCAACAAAAACTGAACGATGTATGAAACTGCTTACCACTCTTTCACGACGAGTTATAGCAAACATTAGAGATGATGCTATGACAGTGACAATAGAAAGTCACACCCGATTCCCGCAAATGGAGAGTACAAATAGTATATGCTTCAAAAGGTATTTTTCTCTCCTTAACTTAAAATTGTGCGGGTTTTTGAAGAAGTTAAAAAATAGATTTTGTGGTACTCGATAGCACCTAACAAAAAATAATATCTTTTACCAGCTATTTTTTTGTCGCCGTGTTATTTATTGAAAAACAATTGCATGGCATCTATCCCTGGACTTGCACGCTTTTTTGGCAAATCGAGATATATGGAGATTACCGCTATTTACACGAATTTTTTGATTGAATTGATTCATTAAAAAAAGTTTATATACGTACATAAAGTAATACCCTGATTTACGTTGTTTCGATTTACACAAGTGGTTGCAAATTGAGTCTTGTTTTAAATTTTGACTAACAATTAATGTAAACTTTTATTATATTTTGAACAATGTAATTTTAATGCTTATCGTCTAATATAACAATTTTTTTCTTTCCTAATTAAATAAGCACGAACTGATTTTAATTAAAACAATACTATATAGTTTTAAGTCTTGTAAACCCCTGTTAACTTTATACAGCTGCCTTTGTAATCTAACTTATAAGTCTCAATTGAACTGAATTTAATTGAATTGTCTTTATTTTTTTGTTGTCTTCTAAGTTCGATTTTCGTTCCTATACGATTTACGTCTCATCAGTCATTATTAAAAACAGGGAAATTACTGCTTTTTCTTGGTATTCAGCTTAAATTTTTTTTTAATTTCTGTATTATATTGCTTGTAAGTATCTATGTATGTCCATACTATGTATACATCATATATACACTGAAGTGGAGTCAGATTAAAATACGTCTTTCAGTAATACAAATTCGTGTGGTAACAACCACGAATGTATGTAAAAAAGTATTACCTCTCTAAAAATTTTATTTTGAAGTAGCTTAACCCTGGCCTGCTTCGCAACTCCTATCTTAATTATAAACTTTTTTATAATTTTATCATTTTTCCCTTCATTTCACCTCCTTCCGGCCACAAGACTAATGATTTATATTGGCTATTTAAGCAAGTTTAAAGACTCTTACTGTTGCCGAGGATATCGACAAATAAATATTTGTATGGCAGTGGTATCGTAGATAGGATTGACAGTGAGAAAAAACCCCTATAACTGAGTGACAAGGTTAGCCGGGTACCTAAAAGTTTTCTTTTTCCTTTCGTTTTAACAAATATCTACCGTTTTTTGTAAGTATCCTTCTAAAAAGGACATTAGTCGTAATAAAAAGCAAGAGCTTAGTATGACTTTCGTTTTTATTAAAACTGCAAAATATTTTTTTCAGGGACTCGGGTAAGGGTAAGATCTTTGTTGCGCCACTCTGAACAATTTTAAAGGGCTAAAATATATTTAATAAATAAATAAATAATGGAATTGTATAAGTTTCAAGAAGTTTCGGCTTTTTAGATTAATAACTTCCGTAACCAATTCCTACATAAAAATGAATTGGATATCCGCGCACCCTGTCACTCACATAAAATTTAAGAATATTAGTAATAAAGTAGGAGAAAGAAGAAAGCCTTGCGGTACCGTTGAGTTAATCCTGAATCCTTCGGATGAAATCACATCTGCCACAACTGTCATAGACGATCTATGAGAAAGATCGATATAAATCAAGAGAAGTATCTTAGCATGTATCGGAGAGTGCTCTAGCGGAAATCGTAATTACGATCGCTTAGCAAATCATTGGACTTCAAATATCTAACAAGACGTTGATTAATTATACTTTCTATAACTTCGGAGAGTACTGAACCAACTGCTATTAAGTGATAGTTTTAAATGTTAATAACGTTATCCCTTTCAGGGTTTGGCGTTACATTATCAAACTTCCGCCAAAAAAGTTAACTAGTAGACGCGCAAGCATGGAAGAGACTGGTATGTCATCCGGCAGAAGACCCTTTTAAAGGCACGGGATTGAAATAATATACATACTAGGCATCCTCATTTAATACTGCAATAAATGGTCACTTTTTGGCCTACAACTTTCTGATGTCATTTTTATTTTGCCTTTTTTTCTTTACCGTACATTAAATTAAACCACACGAATACTAAAGAAGTTTCGATTTTTTTTTTTTTTTTATATGAATATGTATGTACATACTGCATTGTAGGTATATTATACACATTTATGTTCATATGGTTGTTATTTTTGATTAACATATGAAATAACAAGTGGAAAAAAGTCTTTTTACAAAGAGTTGATTACATTTTCTATTAGGGTTTTTACGCAATAAATTATCTGTAAAGAAATAACTGCCCGTACTGTAAAAGAGATTTTTTTCTATTCCTCTGGCAATGTAATAGGCAAAAGTGTGTTGTTTTTATAAATTAGGGTTAAAAGTGATGACAATGTGTTCGAGGGTAAATATTTAAATGCAAATAAGTATAAATATACGCAGATGTGAGTATTGCATGTGGTAAAAATGAAATATTGTGTAAAGAAAATATATATGTAAATTTCGCTTAGCTAGGCAGTGACATCAAACTGAACAAATTTTGTTTACATAGATATGCATGCATACATATACCTATATATTTAAATATAAAAAGTTTGTATAAAAATTTGTATCAAATAAACACATTTCTATTGTAAGTTCATGTTTGAAGACTTTTTAAGATGATATTTTATTCTCTTATTATATTTCATTATTTTATTTTATTTCATTTTATTATTATATAGTATTTGGTATTATTATTTTATTATATTTTATATTTTTAACAAAGACTTGTATTCAACCCTCGTATATACCTATGCGAAAAAATAATATAATTGTGCGTATAAGAGAAAAGTGTAAGTATGTTTCAGAAATTTTATTTTTTATTTAAAAAAAAAACTTATGTGTTTGTCGTAGTTATTATCTTGACAAAAAAAAAAAATTACATGAACTCCTAGGGTATGTATACGAGTACATGTTCATTTGTATGTAGAATATATTTTTTACAATTTTTTGACAGTAATGGAAGTGTATGTCATTACTTTTAATTAAAACAATGACATCTGTAAAGAATGAAATGCCCTCAACAAAAGAAATGTTTTAATTTGTATATGTGAAACGTTTGTTAAAATGTATAAAATAGATGTAAAAATGTGTGCATTACTCTGTGTATTTATGGATATATGTAACTATACCCTGCGGGAAGAGCCGAAAGGGCCTCATTTTACCAACATGCTATTTTCTTGTTATATATGGTACGCTAGGCGGCATAAATCTGCGTACAAGCTATTAAATAAAATTGAGGTTATTTTGTGGTGCTAAGCAGCAACGAATTTTTCTGAAATTGGTTTAAATTCACAAATAAACTTCTGTTTTAGGTGTTTTCTTTTGCATTTGCAAAGTTTTGCAGTAATTAGTAACCTTTAAGGAATGGTATGTCGTGTTTGTGCGTATGGAAAAGTCTGCGTCCCTAAACCTAAATGATATTTCATAACTGTTTTTTGTCGTTGAATGCTAAAACCGAAGTTTTAGTTTCAAACTCATTAAAACATCAATATAACAATTATTTTTTTTTTTGGTTCAAACAATATTCAAGGAAACGCGACCAATAAAGAAATTAATATTGCTGAACGTAACCTAATAATTTTATAGAAAAAAGAAAAGCAGAATCAGTTAAATAGTTGAAAGAACACACTCCCCTAACCAAGAGAGTTATTACAAAATGTTAAAAACTATGGAGTTTTAAACTCGAAGCTGTGTTCTGTTGGCCTAACGAAATTATCCGAACACAAAAGAAGAGATTTAGTGCATTTAGTGAAGGAAACCCGCAGATTAGCAGCGTCAAAAATTGCTAAAAATATGAGAATGGTTTTCGCTGAGGAACATATGAATAGCCCTCAAGAGATTGGGAAAAAGGGTCTACTTAAAGATGAAGTCAGTTTTGGCATAAAAATACAACAGCTTCTATGTAGAAAACCTTGTAAAAAAGCATTGGCAGCGCCGAGTGTCAAAAAATTAAAACCAACAGTTTAACTTACTAATAAAGCAGTAATGGGGCATGGGGCTATGTGGCAAGCAAAGGCGTAGGAAATGTGGAGTTTATCCCATTGAAAATGGAGAATAGGGTCTACTAAGGCGTTCTGTAAACAAATATTACTGAAAATGTCCAGCAAGACAACAACTCGATACATATTGACTTAAGTCCAATTGAACTTTTATGGGATTTAGTAGAAAGGAGAATACGAACTCGGGTTATAACATCAAAAAATATTCTTCAAACTTTTAGTATCGTTTGGAAAGGTAAATAGCTACACTCAGTGAAATAAATATTGCCTACAAAACTTATAACGAGTTTCACTTTAAAACTTTTTTAAGAAATCAAATCCTCTTTAGGGAAGAACTCAATGTAGATATTAATCTAATGTATTGAATAACATTTTATTATTAAAATTATTATTTTCAAACGAAATAAGTATAGCGTACAAACTAATATTACCAATATTTTTTAAGCGGGCTTATAGTATAATATTTTATTTTACAAAAATTGAAAAAAAAATATCATTCAATCGCCTTGGCATATATTCAGAACGTTATGTTTGCCCATTTTCAAGAAGTAAGTGCATTCTTGAAAATCCTGTAAAGTCTCAAAATGCAGCCGCTAGCACATTTATGTTGTGACAGAATGGCCCAAAATGTCTCTATGAGGTTTAAACCAGGACTACAAGCTGACCATTTCACTTTCACTTTAATGTTTTTATAAAAAAAAATTACTGCCTTAGAATTGTAGACTAGCGCGTTATTTTTTTTTTTTTTTGGAAAATGGAAGAATTATAAAGGAAATCTTCCCCATATTCAACCAAAAAACATTGTCTAAAAAGTCGATACACCAGTTTTATATCCACATGAGTTCTTTCCTAAAGAGGTTTTGATTTGATTTTTTAGTGTATAATTACACTAAAAAATAGATTGCGTCAGTGCCGAGCTAGGTTGCTGTGGTCTTTACTCATCGAGGATTTCCAAATTTGTATATATTAAAACCCAGTTTGTATTACAAAAAACTTTATTTTATTTTATGTACAAATACTTTTGCAGAGACAAATCTTTTCATAATAGCAAAACTAACGTAATTCTCATAATTTTATCTGTAAATTAAAATCAATTTCAGAAAAAGTCCGTCGCTCCTTAGCACTACAAATAGACCTTTATGTGTATGCAAATTTATGCTGCCTAGTGTATAACAAAAAACACTATTATTCTTGTTTTTGACGACTGGCTTTTTTTGGGATTTCTAATGTTCTATTTTTTCTTATAGAAATTAACTTTTCGAATTCGGCCAAATGTATTTAAGCCAGATTCGTAAATGTTGTCTTACGAAAGGCCTTATAAACCTGAGCCTGATTTTTGTGTATAACAATAATCGTACATACGTAAACATATTCTTGTTTATCTTTATCTACTGGGCTTTTCTTTAGTAAAAATAAGAAGCAAGCAACAACACTTTTCTTTAACTTTTTCCCATTCATTTTAATTCATAAGAAAATCACTAATTTGAAAGGCTTGATTAGGAAAGTAAGAGTATAGGAACATAATTTATGACCTTATATGTACATATGCATACGAGTGTAACTAATTTGTTAAACTTAAATTGCACATAAAATTACATTTAAAAATAAAAGCAGACCAAAGCTTGAAAGCTGTATATTTAAATAAAAATTTCATAGAATAGAAATAATAACACATATGCTTTTGATTTAAAATAAATGGTTTTTCTTCTTTGTTAAATTTTTAATTAAATCATATTAAGGGTATATGGTACTCTCGAAACTTGATTACCATTACTTTTTATGATTTAACATTTTTTTTTATTTTTGTACTAACTTATTATTATTATCTTCCCCACTATTCCCCATTTTATTCCTTTCCGGTCTAAATCCAAACATTTGAGACACCTAATAGTTCTTTGCAGAAACACACTGTAGGTTCTAGTTTTAGCTGTATACACAAAACTGTATAAACATACAAACACACATTCCAAAATTGATATGAATGAAAGCCGCCACGGCTACATATCCAGTCATCGAGTTATTTCTTGATAATGTGTTTTATTCAGGACGTTGTTTTAACCAAATTTAGAAACGTCCACCATAACCGTTCTCAAGATACACAAAAATATGTATGGGTGCTGCCACACCCACTTATCCAATTACGCCAAATTTTTAAACTGATTGATATTGACTATGAAGTCATTTATACCAAATTCAGAGACTTTAGCTTCAACAGTTCTCAGGATATATCAAAATCAATATAAAGTTTGTGTCGGAATTCCAATTCTGCCACTTTTTAACTGTCGATCTATATTGACTACTAAAGTATTCCCTCCCGCGTTGCTGGGAGCCTTCGTGTTGTACCTGCTTTTTGACCGATGTGGATAGATAAAAAAAACTTTAACTATTACCGTTCTTTACGTATGAAAAATTCCATATTTTTTTTAATGATGCTTTGTATTGACTGCCAAGTTATTTAAACCAAATTTAGAAACTCCACTTTCTATCATTCTCAAGATATACGAAAATCATTATTTAATTTGTACGTAAGGTACCATGCTTACTTTTCCGATTCCGCCCACTTTTTAACTGATGGTTTGTACTATCTAAGTAGTCATTTAGATCAATTTCAGAACCTTCTCTAGATATAAAAAAATCAATATTTAATTTGTGTGGGACATGCCACACCCCCTAATTAAATCTCGACCATATTTCGACTGGTGATATGTATTGACCACTAAATTATTTAGACCAAATTCAGAACCTTCCACTATTACCGTTCTAAGATATACAAAATTCGATATTAACTTTGAATTTTTAAAGCTTTATACATATGTTTTGTTATATATATACAGTTTATAAAATATTTTCTAACTCACACTAGCTTTAAGTGCTGTAACAAATTTCGTTTTCAATTTAAACTTATGCAGTGCAAAAGGATTCACTTTAATTTCAATAACTCGAGAACCAATGGACCTACAAAAACTTTACAAAATAAAATTGGTTGCCGCATTTCCTTAATGTATATACATGAAGCTATTTGGACCAAACTTAAAGACTTTACTGTTACCATTTTGAAGGCATAGATAATATTTACTTTGTATTAGTGTGGCACCACCCAGTTGGAATTTTTCAAATTTATATATCCTATATGTCCTTCCAGGCATACAGAAAGATACTGTAAAGGTTTCATTAAAATTGATTCAACCGTTTAGCTATCTATAGACTTCAAACAGACATACATAAATACATACAATCACACATTTATTTTTATATATAAGATTTTATGAAAAATTATATAAAGGGAGTTTTAAAAAAATATAAAAATCCCTTTACAATAAAAATTCTTCAAATATTAAAATAATTATTCAATATAACCTACCAAATGTTTTTTTTTCAATATACATACATACATACAATATGTATGTGCTAGAAATTAAATAAATCGTTTTTAACACATGAATATTTAATAGACAAAGTATCACTGCTATTTCTGTTAGTTTAAGATAAAAACAAATAATTCTAACGAATAAATTTAAAAAACAAATTTAAAAAAAAAATTAAAGAATAATGGTGACGATGATTGGCGGTGTGTGAAAAAATCCGCGTTTAATCAATTGTTAACAATGTATCGACACATTATCAATATCAACAAAATAAACACTTTTTAAAGTGAGCAAAAATACTTTCAAAACAAACACATTCGATTTGCAAATTCATAAATATGAGTGAATATTGCTAAACAACATGCAAACAGTGATGGATAAAAATGGACTAAATGTATAATGTTATATAATTTAGGAAAATATTCAGTTTTCATCAAACACAAAATACTAGTATCATTCTACACACAAAAGACAACTGGTTTCGTTCGACTATCCGATAGGATATATTACTTCATTGTCCCTTACCACTTCCCACCTCAAAAGCTTTCTTATTAATTAAATGTATTTAATTGTAATTCTAAGTATTTTATAATAATTTCTTATCATTTAACCAACTTATCATCATCGCCGAACTGACTTGCAAAAAACCTTTAATAATAGCTTATGATTTAAAAAAGAAATATTTGCAAGCCAAAATATTGTTACCAATTAAAGATTGTACATGTACTATTTGCTATTAATTTTTCTCTGCTGATAAAAATCTTGTTAATGTTTACATGGAGACTCTGACAATGTAAACGAAGTTACTCTAAGTTTTGATGTACTTTATATTATGAGCACTAATGTTAAACTTTTTTCTAGAGAAATATATATGTACTTATACATTTTCTTAAATAAATAAATTTTACTTGAACTATATAACGTTTTTTTTAGTAGGGTCTTTCGAATTTTAACAGTTTGTATCGGCCATATTGCTACATATAATACATATAATACATATACTACATACATACATACAGTGTAATCTAAGTCTGTCGAATTTGCCGCTATTCCTTTAATTTGTTTTGCCAAATCATTATAAAATTATAAAATTATTCTGTCAAAATAGATGTTCTGTTCAAACAACATTCCATTCCATTTGCTTTTTTTAAGGTGGTAATAATCGCCCTACCGATAGGACTGTTATCGCAGTGTGGTGGATAAATCTAAGGCAACTTGCTCAGTAAACAAGGAACCTACAACCTTTAGATACCGAAATGCAAGATCGCTATCTACAAGAGTGCGCAGCTAATCCATTTCGTGGTGGAAATTTGCGATTTGACTTGATGCTGCACCCTTACAAAATTCAACTAACTCAGGAGCTGAAAATAAACAACTATATATAACGATGCACAGTGCGTTGTTCCACAGACAAAAAACAAAAAATCACTCATCAGGGATTTTAATAAAATATTGTTACGAAAATGAAAATGATAAAAACAAAATTCACCACGTCAGAGCTTATTATGGGCTTTTAGCTAAAAAATGTATTGGCATGTGTTAAGGCTTAAAAACTTCTAAAATTATCTGCACTAATTAAGAGTGCTGCCAAATGCATGGATCGGTTACTTTTGGTGTTATTATACAAGATTTGAATTAACGGCGAAAAATCGAAGATTCATGTCCATACTAGAACATTCTTAACTAAGATGAAATATAGGGTCCGCCAAATAATTTTTTTTTTTTTTTTTGAAAACAGGGCGAAAAACGTCGAGTGTAGCTGCGGCTGTGTGGCACGTAGCGCCGTCCTGTTGAAACCAAATGTTGCTAATATCCTCCTCTTCAATTTTTGTGAACAAAAACGATAACGATCGCCATTGACTGTAACGGCCACTTCTTGCTCATTTTCGAATTATGCCCCATACATACCCGCTAAGATCAAAATGAGCTTAATCTGAAAAGATGATTTTTTTTTGGCAAAATCGGCATCTTCTGTAAGTCGATCGCAGGCCCACTTAGCGAAGCGAAAAAAGCGTATACACAATCATATTCGTTCAGCGGAAGGATAAAACTAATTATCTGTCAAATCAGACATGGGCTAAGTGTTACCATTCACGAAATAAGCACTAGTTGAAAAAAAAACGTTAGATGGCGGACCCGTTACAATAAAATCGGCGAATTGCGGCTGGTGAGTTAGTTAGTTGTGAATTGACTGTCAAGAAGTAAAGTCTGTTTAAGGCGCAAATAAAAAGAGTTTTTAAAAGAGAATTTTGTGTATTAAAGTACAGTGGAATTAATAAAGAAAAGGTATCACCTCATAATATTAGCTAGTAACTAGTTATGAGTTATGTTTTACAGACAGTTTGTGCTTTATGCTTTATTGAGAGTTAAACGGCTGAGCCGATTTTCTTGAAATTTTTCTCTGAGTATATCTGGAAGGAGTTATTGGCTTTACACATTACAAAATTACAACATACAAAGCAAATATTTACTTGTCCATATCTTCAAAATGGTCACAGCAAGAGTCTCAAAATTTGGTCCAAGTAGTTTCGTGGTCAATAAAAATTATGAGTCAAAAATTAGGCGGAATCGGAAAGTGGGAATGATACCTTGATTTTTGTATATCCTAAAGACGGTTAAGGTGCAAGTTCCTGAAATAGTTCCAAATGAATTTAGAGCTAACACAAATCATCAGACAAAAAGTGCGGGACCTGTGGGCGTGATACCTCCCAAACTATACATTGATTTTTGTATATCTTTAAAATGGTCAAAATGTAAGGTCCTAAATTTGGTTTAAATGTTTTCGAAGCCACTTCAATCCATCAATTAAAAAATGAGCGCTATTTTTTGTGTATGTTGACAACGGGGATAGTAGAAGTTTCCAAATTTAGTTCAAACAACTCCGAGTACAATGCACATCAGCATTCAATAAATGCGTGAGATGTGAGCGTGTACTTTCCATTCATACTAAATATGGAATTTTGTATGTGTGTGGTGAACAACAATTAAAGTTCGATATCTATTCACATCAGACAATAAGCAGCTATTGCACAAAGCACACCAGGTAAAAGCAATCTATGTACATATACCAAAGGGTGGTCTAACCACTATGCACAATATTAATTGTGAGTTACACCTTAACGTCAAGCTTTTTGCCCAACTTAATTTTACATATCTTTGTTTCAGTGTTTAGAGAATTCAACCATGGAGAGGTACACAGTTGAGCAGCGAGTTAAGATTGTTGAAGCCATTTACGAAAATGGGCGTTCAAGTCAAAGTGCATTTCGTTCTATTATAACAAAAAATATTAAGATAATTCTCCGAAAAATTTTTGTTTTATTAACAATTGACATCGTGCCTTTTGGTTAGACCACCCTTTAGAGATTTAACAATTAATGCTTGTTTGTTTAAAGACTGTATATTACTAAAAACAGATTCTACAATATCATCTCATATTTTAAATGTTTAGACTTGAATCCGATGGTGAAAATAAGAAAAGGGTTACAAAATTATAACTAAGAATATAATTAAGATAGAGGTAGCGAGGTACGCCCAATTTTAGCAAGTGTATAATAAAAATACTACAGTGACCCAAATGCATATTTGGACACGTTTACTTAACGCAAAAAACATAATTAATATATAGACTTTTCGGAGTTTTTTTATACGTCAAATATTTGTCTTTATGAGTAATAGCAAAACCATTTTTTGATCAAATAATAACTGAAGTTTTAGTACAATCGTTATCTCGATAGAATTCTCTATTGTTTGCCATACCCAATTTCCCTGAACTAGCTTTACGTTTTCTTTCCGAATATTGGGATAAGCATTTTACCAAAAAATAAATTGGAAATGCTTTCGTCGGTGAATAAAACCTTAATTGATTGAAAGCTTTCAATAAAAGGGTATTTTTAGATGATGTACCATCAAAGACCTGCTTCTTAAACTAATTTGAATTCAATAAAAAAATTTGATATTGAAATGTAATTTTTTTCGATTTTTGATGGAGTCAGTGAGTGATGTTTTTGCCATGGGAGTAAAATTTAATCCGTTACATAAAAAGATCAAAAGCAAGTAACATTTGTTATAAAAACTAAGAAAAATTAACACAATTTATGGTTTTATAGTTCCTACTAAAAAGTTAATACACAAATATTCAAAGCAATATCTGAGGAATAAAGGACTTGGAAAGCAACTAACAGCAAGTTATTCTTAGAAAATATATACTCAAAAGCAATATTATAGCCACACTAGTTTTTTCAGCATTTTTTTAGTTATAGCTGATGATGAAAAATGAAAGGCAGTAATTTACTGAAATTGCTTAAGCTAATTTGTTAAATTGCGGGTAAGTTTTGCAACTAACAAAAAATTAACTTTTTGTGATAAGTTGAATAAAATTGAAATATTTTTGTGATACCTATCAATTTGTTATTGCTTTAATACTGCCTTAAATTTGTCATCATTAGAAATTTTACACTCACCGCTATAACAAAAAACTGCTAAAAAAAAATCTAATACCGCTGTAATATTGCTCTTGAGTCTATTAATAGAAATAATGGAAGCATAAAAACACGGCTTAATTTAGTCAGCATATTTTATGTTAAATTTTGATTTCATCGGACCATTATTTCCAGAAAATTTTTTCAGTTTTAAGATTAGATATCTTCAAAGGTGTTCTTGTTTCGTGATTTCATCCATAGTTGAGATATGTTTTTAAATCATTCAAAATAAAATTTAAAATATTGGTTAATATGTAGATTGTTTACTCTATTGTTTCTGTTGTGTTTTGCACCACATAGCTTTTATTCATATTAAACGTACAAATTTCCTAAAATATTATTAATTACACTTTAAGTGAAAATTGTCTACACGCGTTTTTATAAAATATAAAGGTTAACTATAATCTTAACTAACTCTGCAAATACAAACAACCACATGTGTATAAATGACTAACTATAATACGCCTAAGTTTGCTTAAGCAACTCTGCGATTAACCCTCTAATGGTTTTGGCTGCCTCAGGGCAGCTATCAATTACACAGTTTACAGTTAAACAACAATAATTTTTTTAATTGTAGTTTTGTGCCGTTTTGTTGTCAACAATTCTAATTATCTTTATAAATTCGTCTAATTCGAGTCAGTTGAGCTTTGTTCTTTCTGTAATTATTTTTGTACAAGAAAACAGTGAAAGCGAAAAAAATTTGTTTAGAAAAAATTTGGTTTTAATATCGAAAAAAAATAAAATATAATACCGAACAATTTTACAAAAATATTTTTGATGAGTATTTTATTCAGTTTGATCTAAAAGTAAAATTGGCCAAGCAAACATAATTTTGTACGATCTGTAACAAAAAGCTTAATGAAGGCCTCAGGGCACTCTTGACCGTTAATGGTAAAAATGTTCATATGTGCATATTTTTTATTTGGCACTCCTACTTAAATTAGAGCGAGACTTAAAGTTAGAAATCCGTTGGAAATTGTCGAAATGCATCTCATGAAAAAATCATAACATTTTCAGCAAACTGGAATTGTTATATAACTTTAAAACTGTATTTAAAAAAAAAAGTTTAAAGTTTTGCAATAAAAGTTTGATTTTTTCATGAGTTGCTCTAAAAAAATTTAATAAATCCGTCAATTTCTAGTGAATTTCTGAACCGTAAGTCTTATTTTATTCATAACTTAATATAATTAAAGGTCCGAAACCGGTTTTTTACCCGTAACTCGAGATTTTGGAAATTTCAAAAGGAGAAAAATAATATTACTTTCCAAGTATTTTTGTTTTGTCGCACCGTGTTATTACTCGAAATAAATTCCATAGCTGCTCAGATTAAATTTTACCTTTCAACCGTTAAAGGGTTAATATACTTAGCACATTTTTGCGAAGCTGACCGTATTTTACTTATGCAAAAAAGATGTTTATGTGTTATATGTAAAACAATAGTAACAGAAAGAAATCATGCAATGAATGCATAAAGCAGCTTCGTATTTCTTAGTATAACATATAAATTCCTTACCGTAAATGTTTTATAAATTCTAAATATTAATTTTTTTTTTCTTAAAAATTTATATATTCAGAAATAGCTAGCATGCAAATAATAATTTGAGTCAACCAAAAGTTTGCAAAAAGCTGCTCAAGTATTTAACAGAACTTTCAACGATTTTTAGGCTAGCATAAGCATATTCTAGTAAGGCCGTAGGTTTATCTACAACCTACTACTATTTTTGTAGAAATATGACTGCAATATTTTCATTATTCTTTATTTTTTTATAACAAATTATTCAAAAATTCTTCTTTTGATACATTTTTATTAGCCACTGTAGTAAAACCAACAAAAGTATATGTATATGTATTAAACACATGGTTATAGATATCGTTATCGATAAGCGGTAATCATAATGTAACTTTGATTTATTTATTTGTTTGTATTAATAAAAACATACATATTTATGAACACACCTTCACCTTATCCAATGTCTTTTTTGCAGTTGCTTCGTGCAAAACTCCTTTAAAATTTCAAAGCCATTGTAGCAGCCAAGAAATTTCGTCGTGCTTATGTGAGACCCTTAATTTTTTATATAACTTTTATTCCTTTTAATGGATACATATACAAGTAAAAGTAAATGTGATTGTATATATGTGCTTAAGAATCCTTATTTAAACATTATTTTATTTTGTAGCACAGTTTGCTTATAATTCAAGTAAATGTTACATTTTGAATTTTATGAAGAGATAACGAGTATTAAAACGTTTGATCGGCATAACATTAAAATTTTATGATTTTTGTTTAATTTAGTGTTTTCTTTATCAGAAAATGTATTTTTATGTTTTTTTCTTCTTCTTTAATTTTTTGATTTTAAAAATGAAAACGAGAAATGTGAAAGAAAATGATAAAGGTAAAGTTTCTTAAATTGTTTATTATTCCTTTGTTACTAGCTTGAAATGGAAGATAAATTCCCTTTTTTCCTAAACCTATTATTTTGTTTTTTCTGCCACCTGTCTGTCTTTATACGTCTTTTGACGTCTCCCGCTGATATGTTTACTGAGATGTATGATAATAAATATAATTTTTTCTTCTTCACTCTTTTTGTGAAGTTAATTTTTAATCATAATGTCCGAATTAATAATAGAATAGCATATATAAGGTTCCCAAGATCCCTTTTTGTTTCGGATGAATGTACTTTGAACCATAAACTCTCCTTTTACCTCTTATTAACTACTCAAAGTTCAACTTTTAAAAATGTATTCTGTACAACAAATTTTAGTGGATAGAGCATTTTAACAAACAGAAAACTTTGCTTTAAGAATAAAAAGGTGTGTCGTTGCAGACTCGATTGTTTTCCCTTGAGTTACGAATAAACAATTAAGTTATGAATAACTCCGAAATTGTTGAAAATAAAAAAAAAAAAAAAAAAAAATTATTTCAGCTGATTTATAGGAAAACTTGGTGGTAATTGCATTAACATAACTACCATATTTTGGGCAACAAATTTGCCACTCCCATAAAAAAATTTGAGCCCGATTGAAAAAATTGAAAACGTTTTTGAATTTAGCGCATTAAAATCATTATATTAAATATAGTTTTATTAAAAGGCTTTTTTGCTGTAGACCAATGAAATTAAACACTTAAGACTGCCTACAGACAGACGGTCATCAGAAAAAACAGGTTTAAAAAAAATTAGCAAACTTAACTCCTTGGCAATCTAAACAGTGAAAAAGAGCATAGAATTAACTGTAGTAATTAAAATGCAATCAATAAAGTAATTTGGTTTCAACGGTTTGGCTCAGTGGAGATATTTCTGATTACCGACTGTACATATTTTATTTCTGGAGCTCTCTGGAAGCATTTTTTTAGAAATTGGAGATTACACTATACTAGAACAAAAATTATTGAAACAGTTTAACACGTATTTCAAATTCAGGTATTTAAGGGTAAATTAGGAACAACGGCTACCATATGGAACCCTAGATGGAACATAAAGAAAAAAGGACTAAATAAAACGCAAACTCAAATCTAATAAAAGTGAATAACCGATTATGATAAAAAAAGAAAAGAAAATAAAATTTTTATTGTATTTCCTTGTAAATAAAATCATGATTAGCCTTGTCGAAAGTCGTTCTGAAGTTCGTATTTATACTATCGGTTTGCCTGCATTAATTTATACAGATTTTTAAAACTCCAAGAAATTTGTTTAACTTGGGTTTTTTTTCAAAATGTATTTAAATATTATGGCATTTGATGTTAAATACAATACCTTATTACACTTAACGTCATAATTTAACTTTTTCTATATATTCTATTTCGTCGAACACATAACTAATTTTTGAAAGAGAATTTTACTATTTGAAGGCATTCTTGTTGCGCAATATTGTATGTTCGTGAATTGCGAGAACTTACTGAAAAAACAATCAAATTAAAATAAGATTTGGACACTTAGTATCTGGTGGACCATTTGAAAGTTTAAATTTAAAAATGCAATAAAACAGAAAATTTTCCAATTTTATTTTGTTGTTGTGAAATACAATTGCTCCGGTTAGAAATTAAATATTTCTTCATTCAAATAGCTGACCTCGCTCCTTCGATCGGATCACTTTTCGAGCCAAACATCGTTCATATCAATACCATGAAGAGCAGGCACACAAAAATCGGTTATCATGGTGGGATAGGTGTCTCCATTGACGGTAAGTGTTAGGTAGTCCTCATTCTCAAAGAAATATGGGCCAAATAAGCAGTACAAAACTGTCACTCGTAAAGGGTGCATTGAATTCTGTAAGACCACGTTTGGGTTTTCTGAGCCCCAAATACGACAATTTTGCTTATTAATGTACCCACTAAGATGAAAATGAGCTTTTTTGTCTTAGTTTTGGAAATAAGTTTGTAATAAATCGCAACGTTGCTCAAGTATAAATCGGTAATATACTGAATTTTGCCACAGAATAGAAGGACATAAGTATTGCCAAATTTGAAATAATAGCTGGTTCAAATTTAAACCGATAGATGGCCCACCCGATTGTTATCGCTTTTAAAAGCTTAGATAAGTATAAACAAACTCATCGATATGACAGCGAACAGAAAAAACGTACAATGTTAGCTTGTGAAAAATCAGAGATGTTTGATACTAAATTCAGCTGCTTATTACATTAATTTGTTTGATCATACCATTGTTTGTTTATTTTTTTACTTTTATTTAATTCTTTTCAAATTCATATTTTCTTTGTATGTTTATACAAATTCAAATTCATATGTTTGATAATATAATTTTCTTAAAGCGTTTTTCTTAAAGAATCTTTTTTTTTATTGTTTCTTCATTATTTTATATTCATTTAATTATACACACATGGTTCATTTTAGGAAAAGATGTCCCTGGCATTATATGTATATAATGTCTATATTGTCTTGTATTGCTACAAAGTGCCACATCATTATCTACGCACCACATAAAAATAAAGTTGCATGTGAAGGTCAAAACTAAAAAGGAAACGAAAAAAGCGAATAACGATAGAGCAAAATAGGGTCTGTGTTCACTTAAACAATTACATAAAATGTCTAATATTAAATTATTATCCCTTTAAGTCCAACAAAATACAACATGCATACATTTGTTATTGATAAACACACGTATATACAACTACATTAACCCACAAAGGATATAGGGTAGTAAAAAAGGGGGAACATGTTGGATAAATGACTGCAACCCCAATATTCTCCCTAGTGTAGCACTTAAATTAACAGTATCAAGTAAATTTTCACTCAAAAAAAATATTAAGTAAAATGTGGTGATTTTTTTTAAGAAAAGAAAGATACTTTAGAACAATAAGTATCAGAAATATTCGTGAGTCTACCTAAGTAGGAAAAAAACATTTTGTTTTTTTTTTTTTTCAAAAACCATTCATTTCTCAAACCATTTTTTTAGCTCAATACACTTAGTAAGACGATTTTCTAACTTTTTTATACCATATGAATAATACGATTTTGGGAACTCCTCAAAATACGCATTAGTTTCGGTAATCACTTCTTCGTTTGAGATTAATCTTTTTCCTGCGAGTCATTTTTTCAAGTTTGGAAAGAGGAAAAAGTCGCTAGGGGCTAAATCTGGACTAAAAGGTGGATGATCAACCAATTCGAAGTGGATTTCTCGTAGTTTTAGCATCGTATCTAATGCTGTGTGAACCGGTGCGTTGTCTTGAAAGAGCAATTTTTTCTTGTTTAAATGTCGTTTTTCCTTGATTGCATCAACCAATTGATTCAATAATGCACGATAATACTCTCCTGTGATTGTGGATCCCTTTTCAAGATAATCGATGAGCAATATTCCGTGTGCATCAGTGCCATAACCTTGCCAGCCGAGTTCGCTGTCTTCGCCTTCTTCGGAGCACTTCCACCAGCTTCCACCCATTGCTTCGATTGATTTTTGGTTTCAGGTGTGTAGTGGTGAACCCACGTTTCATCAACAGTTATTAGTCTACGCCAAATATCAGCAGCATTACGCTTTATCATGTGCAAACACCGCTGTGATGTAATCTGTCGAACTCGTTTCTGTTCAACACTGAGCAAACACGGCACCCATCTTGCCGAAAGATTTTTCATATGCAAATGTTCATGCAAAATGTTGAACACACGTTCATATGATATGTTTACCATTTCACCAATCTCACGGATTTTTACCCGGCGATCATTAATAACGATATCGAGGATTTTCTTGATATTTTCTTCAGTAACCACCTCCTTTGGCCTTCCTGTTGATGGTATTGTTGCAGTGCTTGTTCGGTCCCGTTTAAATTCAGCAATCCAATATTTTACCATATAATCTGACGCCTTTCAAATAATAGTGTTTAATCACTGCTTACTTCAAACGACTACAATAAAAAAACTAATCAATGAATTTGGCTAAAATTTTAAAAGCTGACGTTTGACAGATCGTAATATCTAAGAAAGAAAAAGTTTTTGTGTTTGGGCTGCCATCTAGCGCTAGGTAGCTCAATGTCAATCCGTCCTCGTATGGTGTATACGTCGTATGTAATTGCTAATATGGTTGAGTTTCAGAAACCCTCTAAACTACGTCATTTTACTAGGACACCGTAATCAGGTAATAATCTCATAACATACAGAGCTGACGCACTTCCGGCTCTTTGGGATATCTTTTAACAGGCGGCCAGCAGCAAAAGTGGTACCAAATGATAACAGATAACATAAAACCAGAAACAAGAAGCCCAAAGTCACAACGACCGACAGACGAACAGTCCAACAGTAAACGATCAATAACTAAATACCAAAGTATTCAATGGATAAGCCAGAAACTCCTTATATGACGTTGAAAGGGTAACCTCTGTTGAATTCCACATTTTTAACATCTTAAAAATTGTAAAGTTAATATAATATCGACTGACACAAGTACAATGTTGCATTCGCCGCCTCAAACCGGCAGTACGAATCCCAAGCTTAAGCAAAAATGTAAGTTTACGTGCTCCTATAGGAACCTCATTTTAGGTATAAATCCATATATTATTCGTTTCTTCTCATTATTCTCTTTTGCCTGCTACCTATCTAAAGGGTCCGCCATCTAACGTTTTTTTTTCAATTAGTACTTATTTCGTGAATGGTAACACTTAGCTCATGTCTGATTTGACAGATAATTAGTTGTATCCTTCCGCTGAACGAATATGGTTGTGTATACGCTTGAACTTCGCTTCGCTAAGTAGGCCTGCGATCGACTTACAGAAGATGCCGTTTTTGGCAAAAAAAATCTTCTTTTCAGATGAAGCTCATTTTGATCTTGACGGGTATGTAAACAAGCAAAGTTGTCGCATTTGGGGCACAGAAAACCCGCACGCATACATTTAAAAGCCGATACACCCCAGACGAGTCACTGTTTGGTGCGGATTTTGGTCCAGAGGCATAATTGGCCATTTTTCATCGAAAATGAGCAAGGAGTGGCCGTTACAGTCAATGGCGATCGTTATCGGGCCATGTTGAACGAATTTTTGTTCACAAAAATTGAAGAGGAGGATATTAGCAACATTTGGTTTCAACAGGACGTTGCGACGTGCCACACAGACGAAGATATACTCGATGTTTTTTGAGCCCTGTTTTTGAAGATTGCATTATCAGCCGCAGTGCTGATGTCGTTTGGCCACCTCGGAGCTGCGATTTGACACCGTTTGACTATTATTTGTGGGCCAGAGACAATTAACGCTTTAAAGGACAATATTCGTGAAGCCATTGGTGAAATACAGCTGCACACAATCGATAATGTGCTTAGCCGAGGCAGCCATTTGAATGAAATTATTTTCCATTATTTTTTTTTTTTTTTATATATAAGACCAGCACCCAGGGGATGGCCCCTACTCATGCAGTGCATTGTGCTGGTACTAGGAAAATAGGTTATTGGTAGGAGGACAGAGGGAGTAGTGTTTATGGACGTTAGATTTAAATTTACTCATGTCGTAGGTGGCAGGAAATACTTTCGCTGGAAGATTATTCCACAACCAAACAGTGCGACCAAAGAACGAATTCTCCCTATAATGCGTTGTGCGATTGACTGGACAATCAACTACAAAGGGATGCGCTCTACGAGAAATACGAGTACTACGTAAAAATATATGATTTTTGGGAACTAATTCCTTAATTTCGTTAGAACACATTCCGTTATAGTACCGATAGAACAATGAAACACACGCCACATTGCGACGGTGCTCCAATGAATCGATAGAGTTGGCTACCCTACCGTCATTGATGAGCATCTTCGCCCTCTCCTGTACGCGGTCGAGAAACTCCAAAATAGACTTTGAAGCACCGGCCCATACATGAGAGTTGTATTCCATTTTGGGACGGATATAGGTCTTGTAAATATTAAGGAGATCAGATGGGGTGAAGTATTTCTTGCACCGTCTCAAAAAACCAAGGCACTTGAATGCTTCTTTCGACACTTGAAATATGTGATCATTCAAACGAACGTCACAGTGAATTCTAATGCCCAGAACATCAAGAGTATCTGATTCCTCAATATCCACATAACCCATTGACACTGATGACAGCACACCACCACGCCTGTGTGTTAAAAAACAACATTGAGTCTTACGTGCATTAAAATCGACCCTGTTCGCACGACCCCACTCGGAGACCTTCACCAGGTCACTTGTGAGTGTGACGTTCATATTCATCCTTCTTACCCCAACCTCCAAAAGGCTCGGTCTACGATCAAAGGAATATGAGTGACAAATGTTGCTGTCATCCGCAAAAGAGTAGATAGAATTAAAAGTGAGAAGAAAAAAGTAGTTAAGAAATATTAGAAAAAGAGTAGGAGAAAGAACAGAGACTTGCGGCCTTGCAGCCATTATTAACCAGAAGGATTGTACTTTCAAATAAAAAGAGAAATTTGAGAAAATATTCAGTAGTTTTTTTAAAGCATTTAAAAAAAAATATTTGGCGGACCGTTTACAAAATACTTTTGAGGAAGCGGCTAGAATCTAAAGCTCCCATCATCTGTTTACGAATAAATGAGTTTCCTTTTGATTACTACGCCAAAAGTACTTTCACCAGCTGATATTAAAGCGATATAAATCCCAGATATATTGCACATCGCCACTGCGATCTGAAATCGTTGAGAAAAAATAAGTGCTTAGCTTAGCAGATAATAATAAGTAGCCTATTCAGTTCCGAAGGCTTCACTCCTAATAAAAACTGAACTGGCGGCATTCAGTTTAGAAAAATTAGCAAAATTTTTCTTTGTCAACTACAGGATTACGGATTTATGACAGTTGGCTTACAAATAGCTGTATCGGGTACAAGTTTATTACATATGGGCCGCTTTTATATAAAAAAAAACACTTTTAAGAAATATCCCGCAGGCTGCACGCCAAGACCAGGATAGCCTCACTGCTTAAAATCTGGTCCCATCTTTAATCTAACTTCAACAATAATAGTCACATATAGGTTGAAATAGAGAAATAAGATCTTTAGCCGCTTCATGAAATACCAGTTATCAGTAATAAGTAATTGGTAATAGTCGTTTACTAATTATAAATGTTTGGTTTGAAATAAAACAATTACACGATGCGACAATAAAAAAGAATTTAAAATTCCCTACAAGTGATACTATTCTTCTGATAGACACCATCGAGTGCAACAAAACTCTGTTTCTGGAAATTTCAAAACACTTCCAAAATCTTGAGTTGCGGGCAAATAACCAGTTTTTTTTGGACCTTTATTTACTTATAAGCTTATAATATAGCAGAATATTAACCGATTTTAAGTACCTTTTCGGACTTGGAAAGAAGTGAAACAGATCTTTGTATAAAGCTAGCTAAAAACGAGTGTGCTTCGCTAACCCCATGTCGATAACTAGGCTTTAGAGTTGTCATACTACACATATACAAAATTCAATATTTAGTTTGAATGGAAGGTTTCACGACCACTTATTCAATCTCGCCCAGTTACCTGCTGATGATGTGTATTGTTCACGACATTGTTTTGACCTAATTTGGAAACAGGATATACAAAAATTAATATTTACTTTATATGGGAGGTTCAACGTTAAGTTGTCCAATTGCTGATGATTTGTATGAAATCAAAAATAAAAAATATTATCGAACTAACGAGTTAAGCTCTTTTGTTTGTCGGTCTTATTCGTTAGAGTTTTTACGCTTTAAAATTGTTGCTATCATGTGGATCAATTTTACTGTGAGCCACTGTATAATGTAATCAATATTAAGTTTGTATTGAAGGTACTACGCCAACTTATCCAATTCCATCTACATTTCGCTTGATGATTTGAATTGAGTATGAAGTTATTCAGACCAAATACTGAAACTTTAGCTTTAACCGTTCTCAAGATGTAATAAAATCAATATTTAGTTTGTATTGGAGGTCCCAACTTACTTTTCCAATTCTGCCAAATTCTTTAGTGATGATTTGCCTTGACTGCGACTCTATTTTGGCCAAATTTATAGAATATTTCTGTAACCAATTTGAAGATTTAGACAAATAAATATACTTGAAGCCACCCAATTTGAAATTTATATAGCCTATAAAGTTCCTCCCAGACATGCAGAGATATATTGTAAAAGTTTCAAGAAAATCGGTTCAGCCGTATAGTTGTCCAAACGAATAAACTAACAAACATACAAACACAAATTCATTTTTATACATTAGATAGTGAGCAAAAACACATCTAAACTTTAAAATTGTGGAAAAAAATTGAAGGAAAATGAGTTTTCTTACGAAATATACACAGAATTTTCAAGACTTCTTAAGCGATGTAATAAATGTAACGATTTGAATTTGCAAATTAATCTTATGCCAAACTAGAAATCAAGGAATATTTAACGACCACACTCTTATTATCTATCGACAGTTTTAAAATTATAAGCGTAGACTTTTGAGTCTTTGTAATATAAGACTTTTTCTTATTAAAAATACCGTTAAATTATTTGGAATAAACATACGAGTATATGGCAAAAGCTGCATCACCAACGATCACTGTTTTTTATAAATTCTGTGATTTTTTTTTTTTATACTAAAACTATGAATTAAGTGAGAAGCATAGACTTTTGATGTACACATGTATATACATATGTAAAATCGGTTAATATTTAATATTTAGCTAAGTTATTATCTTATAGTCACATGAAAATCTGAAAAACCAGCTTCCAAGAACATATCCCTGTTTTACTCGATAGCGTCTAGCAAAAAGATAGTATCACTTGCCAGGTAGTTTTTTGTTGCACCGTGTTATCAATTATTTGTTATTTTAAATATCAATTAAAAATTAAAATAATTGACATTTTTTAATTAAGCAAGTATTGGTCACCACTTAAGCCTGTGGCAAAGTTCTCTATCAGCTTTTCAATTGTTTTTTATTGTTTCATAAATAAAAACATATTTTTATTGTTATTGGACACATAGGAGTTAAGTTAATTATAATCCAAACTCTGCTATGGTTCTAAACAATCCCATTGTAGTCTAATCGCTTAAGGAAACGGCTATATTTTCCAGACTTGTTTTTCAATAATATTTTTCTTGAGCGTAATAGGAGAAAAAAAAAATAAATAAAAAGCAATACGAAGATATTTATAAAAAAAAATATACACAGACAGCATCAATAATTATATCTACCGCTACGAACAAAAAAAAGCCACAGATACTTATTGTGTTGTACTATCACTACAACATTTAAAATAACATTTACTACCTCAACAGCAACATGTTTCAAATTCTCATTCATCTTAAACAATATGAACTTATCTTAGCTGCTGCGCATATCTATACAAATACCACAACTGAAGCTATTTTCAAAACCAATTCTCTCTACTATTGATGCTGCTGTCGCTGCTGTTGCTGCTGTTGCTTTTGTTACAATTTTCCTCAAATCAATTAATTATTTATCGCTTAAATTCTTCTCTACTTGTCATTATGTCATTGTTTACTCATTGTCCCTGAGGCAACTTTTTAACAAACTACCGAGCATTACAAAAAGGAAAAACAGAGGAAAAAAACACAAGAAAAACGGCATGAACATAAAAATACTAAATAAAAGAAAACGGTTGTAGTAAGAGTTCTTAGAGAAAAAAAAGCAAAGAAAAACATAGTCTGCACAAGAATGACTATAAGAAAACATCACGATACAATGAGGCAAAGAATGAAGAAAAAACCAATTCAACTTTATCAATTCTCAATTGAGCCTTCTTTAGTGTTCGAAGCATTCGTAGACGAACGGGAGAAAAAAAATTAAAGAAAAGACAACAAAAATAACATCAACTTATACATTGAATTGAAGCTGAACAAGAGATTCTTTTAGTTTTTATAACCATTGCCACCATTACCAGCAGCGGTAAACTCAACTAAAAAGCATCTGCCCATATTGACCCTTAATGATAACTTAAGCTTAACGTTTTATTCTATAGTGTTGTACTTGTACAAAAAAGTATTAAATTTTTTTTTATACATTTGTTTTTTTTTCTTTTCTTTTAATTTTACCCTATTTTATAGGTCGTTCTCTTCGTTTTGGTTAAGTTGGTTTCTTTTAAAACGTTGCTAAAAGTATTTAAAGTTTTGTGCTGTTTTCTTAGATATTCGCAACAATTGAAATCCCCAATTGACAAAGGCAAAACGGAATAGAAAAAAAAAATTAAATAAAGAAAACCAATTTACTAGACAGCGACGACATCTTAAAACATATGCTAGATAAGTTCGTCCGGTGAATACCTTTTGGCAAAGAACATTCTTACAAGCCCATATACAATTAATACCATATTTATTATGAATATGAAAAGTACTAGCTAAAAACCGACGAGCTTCGCTGCCTCTATTTTAATTAGATTAAAAGTTTCGTGTTAAAAATATACTCAGTTACTTATTGCAATATTTTTTTCATTTACAATTTCTGGATCTCAATATCTTAGTGTAATATACACGGAATACCGTCCACTTATAGAGTGATGGGAAACTTTTCAATAAATTCACAACAGAATATTTACTATAAATGGGAAGTGCTACTTTTTAGATCATTAGCTAATGTTCTTTCCAATGATTTTTTACAAGAAAATTGACAACCGTTAAGGAATATACAATCATTAAACCAACAGAACTGATCACGTTTTCGACCCCAACTACGGAAGTCATAATCAGAGTTCTTTGTGTTACGCATATTACTTTTCTAGAACATCACCTATTTAGCTCACACTTCTCAGAAATTGTACATTAAAATTACTAATTTCTATATAGCTAATGAGTTAGGTAAAGTTCTTTCGTCAATCGCGCGCAATTTTTGACTGATGTTTTTATTGACTACGAATTTATCTGGATCAAATTTAGAATTTTCTGCTATTGCCGTTTTCATGATATGCAACTAAGTAAAGAAGGACTCACTCCCAATAATCCAATATTGACCACTTTTTATTGATGATGTATTATTTACTCTGTGTACTATTCCCACGTATCTATATATAAAGAGTAGGCAAATTTTAAGTGAGGATATAAATAGGCTTAACATTTTTTTTTTTTTTTTGAAAAATTCAGTTTTATTTATACATTAAACATTTTACAACAAAATTTTGTCCAAAATTTTGTGTAAAGAATGGACGTCTGCCAACTTGCTAGAAAATTTCTATTTTATATTGGCATGACTAAAACTGAATTTGTCGAAAAGAGATTTTTTTAAAGCTAATTTGTGCCGCTGTGGTATGGCAGGTAAGACACCCGCCTGTCAACCAGAAGGTAATCTGTTCAATACCAGGCCAGACCATCTCAAAAAAGAAAAAGTTTTTCAACAGCGGTTTCACCTCGTAACATGAGCTAGCAACTGGTTATGAGTATTATTACTACTATTGAAAACTTCTCTAATGCATTTAAAAAAAGAATCGGTTGCAGCTCATTGACTACGAGAAGTCCCCATGTTCCTTCATAGAATGTTATTTAAGTAATAATTTCATATAATATAAGCCAATTTACTACCTAACCTCAAATTTGCACATTCTTTATTTCCACTACTTATGTGAATTGACAATGAAGTCAATTAGATCAGACTTAGACACTACCACAATTACCCTCATTAAGATATACAAAAATCGATATATACTATGTCTTGAAGATTCCTCATATTTTTTTTCGTTGATGATTTATATAAGCAACGTAGTTGCTTGGACCAAACTTAGAAACTACAACTCTTACCATTCTCATCATATATGAGAGTTACTACGCAGACTTATCCAATGAGAAATCACATATATTGGCCAATTCATTCTTTGATATATTTTCGAATTATTTTTGAAGAACGTTTAAGCCTTATGTGACTGACAAGAAATTACATATTTTGTACTACAATGTACGTGGGTACCTTCATACCATTCTCCTAGAAAACGAACATTTTTGAAGAAAGAAAAATTACAATTTAAAATTACAAAATTACTGATTAAAAATGTAGCCACTAAGAACAATATCAATTTTTATAATCTGATATAAGTTGATGTTCATAAGACCAACAGAGGACATTTATCTCAGCTGTGGAAATGTATTAATTTGCCTTTAATTGACGCTATCAATTCGATAATTATAAAGTTGATGGCAAAAACTTGCACTTAAACTGAAATGGAGATTATACTTAGAAAGGAGTCTAAACGAGTGTAATGCCAAATATCTTAAAAATTTACAGAAATTGTTCCACACCAGTTTGAAAGTTATGTGTGTAAATAAAATTTTGTTACTTTTTGCTGATATAATTTATAACAAAATAGAGAAACAATATGTGATACTAGCATTTTCTCATAGTAATGCATAAAGGTACCTGGGTACCCTGTCGGACAGTATTTTTAAAGCTGTGAAAACTAAACAAATATTAAAAGTTAGGAGCTCTGCAGAAGTTTCCAGTACGATGGTTATCAGCTTCTAAAAGAAAATTGAATCAGTCACATAAGGGGTAAAAGTCGTTCCTTAATACGCGATTTTCCTCTACATACCTATGATCATAGAAAAGTAAAAATTATCGGTGTTTTTACCGCAAATTTTTTTCAGTAGGTTTTGTAATGGCTAAGGACCAGTTTCTGATTAGTTTGCTCTTTAGTTTGATTAATTTCAAAAGCTAATGAAAACTGTACAGACAAGTTAAATATTCACATCCCGAATTAATGAGAGGACGGTATGTACCATCGCACAGTGGGGTACTTGATGCTTAAAGTGGGAATCGATTCGGGGAGCCCTTCTCGAGAACAATGGATTTCCATCTATTTTAGTTAGAAATGTATAACTAAATAGTTTTTATGCATACTTTTGTGGACATTTTTAGTTTTATTTTATTTTTTATTTTTATTTTCTCAATTCTTTTACTTTTCTTATAATAAACATAATCATAGTATATAAAACAGACTATATTCAGTATAAACGGACTCATGACTAACATTACCATCAACATCATCAGCAACATCATTATTATGGTCGTCATCATCATCATTATCGTCTTCATCATCATCACTATAGTGAAGAGTTTCTGGATTTTGTTCAAATATTAATAAAATCATCGCTTCCTGTGGAAAATTATTTATTTCATTTATTTCAATGTTTCATTCACAAGACCTGAGTCTGATATTGCAGTATGAAACTGAGCATATGTGTATTACAGTATTAAGAAAGCAATGACATTAGCAACTTTAAATTAATAATTAATATAATGACTATAATAATAAAAAAAAAAACGATTAATCACAAATTTTAGTACAAAATTTAAGAAATTTCAGTATAATCCAAAAATCTTAGTAAAATTTCATCCAAATTTTAGCATAAGATTCAAGATTATTTAAGTATAAAATGAAAATATAATTACATGAAATTGACAAATAATGCAAGAATAAAAAAATAAAAATAAAATAAAATATAAATAAATCTATATAATCATGTGAAGGCAATCGCGAAAAATGACATATAATATATTTCCTAAATCGATGTGCGTTACTAGTCACCTGCAATTTATAATTAATTTTTATATTTATTTATAATTTATAACAAAGAAATGATATCGAGAAATCAATGTCCAATGTTGAAATGCAAGAAGCCTTCTACCCCTTCCAAGCATTGAAAAGCTCAAACGCGCATGAAGATGATGAGGTTGACGTGTATGTATAATTTTATGTTAGAACAGTAAGGTACGAACTCTTAAATAATTACCAAAACTCATGCCAAAAGGCTAGCTTACATAGGTAGAAATATGATCATACCTACATAGACCATAAACAAAATGCACAACATTATTAAGTGCCAAATTAAGTTTCCTTCTACTCTCACCATCACAGCTGGCAAAAAGTTCTCAGCGATACAATAAGAACGGTATTAAATACGATTTAACAATTAGGGTTCTAATCTTAATTGGGGTACAATACTGAGTCTACTAGAGGTTTCTTAACATCGAGAACGTCCGACCACAAACTATATTAATATGGTTTGTCCAAGTAAGAGTGTTATTAAAGTACATGCCAAGATTTTTAGCAGATTGTGCAATGTCGATCGACTGGCCGTTCAATTCCGAAATTGGGTGGTAATCAAGCCTCAATAACCTCGTCCTTATAATTAAACACTTGGACTTTGTGGGATTAATTTGCATCCTCATAAACACGATCTAGCTACTGATTCAAGGTCCTTACACACTCCTCAACAGCATTGGTGCTACAGCTCATATATAGCTGAACATCGTCTGCATACAATCTGACCTTACAATGTTGAAGTCCAGTCTGAAGATCATTAACATATAAAGAAAACAACAGAGGACCTTATAACTTTCTAAGCTTGGAAGGATCGGAAGTCACTAGAAGTCTTAAAAATACGTTCTCATTAGATTTTGCTCTTGAACATTGTCGCGAAATGTTCTCTCTAAAACTTTTTAAGTCTATATATCGAGCTTCTTGTGTCTCTTCTGACAACTGCCCTATCGGTAATAATGCAAGACATATTATTTCTTTTCCATGAATTAAATATATGTGAACAGTTGGCGACATATTATAGCAAAGATACATTTTCGCAAAATATTGAGCAGAATCAAGTGTAAACTCCCGAAAAATTTCAATATTTATTTGATAACCACTTGAAATTGTTACCATTCTTACGGGCATTCGCTTTATTCAGTAGATGTGAAGGTTTGTTATTTGTGCCGAAATGTCTGCATTTTGGAAGAAATGCCTTGCAGTGTTGCCGTCAATAATCAAACCCATTTGACGCCTAAATTTGGATGAGGGCTTTGTTAATTGAAACAATTTTTTTTCATCTACATTATGTGAAAAAGCCATTCGAAGAATCGAGTCCATCCATCAAGGATTGAAAGGCTGGAATTTTACTGACTTAACATAATATTATAGTTATTTAAAAAAGACTTCAAATGCATACGTGGTTCACAAACATACTCTGTTATAATTTACACCAATTAATTGTAATACATACATATATATACCATGTATTTATAAACATAAGTCAATCTATTTTTAGAAGGAGCACATATGCGAAAGATTTTATTTCACCAATATTTGATGGAATGTTTGTATTTTTAGGAAAAATAAAAAACTTCACTTAACTTTGCTTAACTCACTACTTATGTCCACATATTTCCCAAAAATGGCTGATTTTTAGCCTCCATTCCAAACAACATAAAAAAGTTGACCAAATATAAAAATAAAAACGCAGGATTAATCTTACTAGCCTGAAGTTAATGGTTCCATTATTACCTTTTAGATTATCCTTAAAAAAACTATATAAATTTCATTTTGAAAAGTAATAAAATCTGTGTCTTTACTTTATTCCAGTAGTTTATGTGATGACTAAGGACCAGTTATTGATTAGTTTGCTTTTTAGTTTGATTAATGAGGAAAACTAATAAAAGCTGCATAGACCAGTAAATGAACCACACCTCGAATTAATGAGAGGACGATACTGTCATGGTGGTTTCTGAGTAGGACCACTATTGACTCTGTGCCATTATTTCTTCTACAAAAAAGAAGGCGCTGCCGTTTTTATTTATAACTAAATTTATATGCAAATTAAAGTCGAAGTAAAATAAAAAGATGTAGTTTTGTTAAGCTCGATTAAACAAATATTTCTAAATCTATCATTCTTCTTTAAAGTGATAGTCTTCATATGCGATATAAAGACTACCGCCAACTATATATATTTTAATTATCTACACCGGTAAAGAGTATAATTACATACACCAAGTTTTCTGAATAAGACCGCAAATACTTGAAAATACATTAGGAATTACACAGTCTGTTAAATCCAGTTAACTACAATTAATAATCCGGTGTACACTCTTATATACTCGTATCTGACCTGGATAGAAGCTTTTGTGTGATTTATTTGGGAAATTAATGGCAATAAAGATTAAATTTTAAAGATTAAATTTAAAGATTAAATTTAAGAACATTTTTAAATGGCTTTTCAGTTACCAAATATTTAATTTAGGAACCATATTCTTATTTTTATTTAAAAATAAAAAAGCACACATTGGAAATTCGGCCCTGACGTCAATATCCTATACTACAATCTAATAGCAACAAACCTTTATATACCAGATAGGATAAATTGAAAATATTTATTATCCAACTCAATAATAGATTTAGTAACACTATGCAACAAGTAAAAATATGTTTGATATTCATTAAATTTTTTTATGCGCTATGGTCGTCTAACTTCAAAAATCATCAGCATTTCAGATTCTATGGATTAGTTTTTTAGAATTTTTTTTCTAAAATGTGAGACTTTTTAAGAGGTTGCTTCATACATCTTATGATAAGTTTGAAATGACTTATTCGATTTCGTTACGCTATATGTTATAAATTCCAAATTCCAGCTTTACCTCATTCTAATATCATTTTTTAATATAACTAATATTTTTGGAGATATTGAGAAACAAATTATAAAAAAGAAAAAATGTTTTTGGAGAAATTATGAAATTTTTGATTATTAAAAATTCGCATAAAATAGAAAGCAGCAAATATTTCGCAGTTTCGCTATTTATTCATAAGGCTGCATATAATACAAATAAAATAAACTCTATTTCATGAAAATCGATTGGTAAATATTTATTTTATTCCCTACAAGTATGAATAATTAAAGTAAGGAATCATAAATTATCATTTTAATTTGAAACGATAAAATTTATGATAGACTATGCCATAGTTAACACTGTTGTAATCTATTTCAGTATTATAATTCTTATTTAAAATATTTTCTAGAACACATTTTGCTTTTATTTATCACTATTACTGAAGTTTTTTGATTTCTTTATGGTGGGAGTGAATTTTAATTCAGTGAACATATAAGGTCATCATGTATACGATTTTTTTATCATCTCTTTTGAAACTGCTTTTTACCTGCATGAACCGCATTCGTAAGAGTTGTCCCCAAAAACCACATTCTACATTCCAATAATGTAACCCCAAATATATGTATATTCTTCATGTTTGATGAAGTAACAATTGAATTTAACTTCATATGAGTTGTATCAGTAATTGCGGTTAGCAGCTAATTACAAGAAAATAAAACATATTTTTTAAATTGTTTCTATAATAACGTATTCTCGTGCTAATTGTTCTGTTTGTTAAGGGTTTTCAAATTTAATGGGATATTTATTTTGAAATTAAATCAAATCAATTAAGATCAATTCTTTTAAATTTATAATATTCTTTAAAATTTATTTTACAACAATATTAAAGGTAGAAATTGTATTGCTAATGTCTGTACAAATCTAAAAACTGCACTTTAAATGTACTCGTTATGTTCAGATTTAGCAAATATTTGGCGAAAAAAACCTAAATACTAATTTATAGATATATTAGTTTTTTTATTATTTATTTTTTTAAATATAATTATTAAAATATTTAAGCATATTTTCGTACTTTAATATATTTTTTAATCGTCTGTTTGTGTGTCCGTGAATCAAGCGTAAACGACTGAATAATTTTGATTAAATTTGGAACACGGATAGATGTAGCTAACAAGTGTTATATACTATGCCTTTTATTCAAAATTGGACCTTGGAGAGGTTAAAACAGGGGGAAAATGGGCAAAATTATGTCATATGAGGTTGGAATACATTTGAGCTCCTAATTAATATGTTCTTAACATAGAAAATTTTGTTTAAATTTGAAACACAGTTAGATCTAGGAAATGAAAGTGCAAATTTTTCAAAATTGGACCCAGGAGGGATTAAAATCGGGGGAAATTGGACAAAATAATTCATCTTTCTTCTAAAATACATTTTTCATTTTCAAAACAAAATTTTTGTTTTCTAATATTCCAATTAATATAACTTTGGAACACAGATAGATCGAGCCAACGAAAATATTATAGGGTGCGTTTTCTTCAAATTAAAATCGAGGGAAAACTGGACAAATTAGGTTATTTGAGAAATTATTGTGTTTATTCAGTTTGCTTATGAGTCAATCACACGAAAACGACTAACTTGATTTTGATAAAATTTGGAACACACAACAAAATGCAATAGCGTACTTTTCTGGAGCTTGGGGACTTTAAAGTCGGGGGAAACGATCAAAATTAATGACTCTCTTCTAAAAGAAAAGTTTTTTGTTTGCCAACACTCTGTATCCACTAAAATGCGTTTTGTTTTCAAAAGGACGTTTGTCAAATTTGCGGGGAAGGGGTAAATGCAGAATTTTTGGATCATAGTCCATTCTTACGAATCATGTAGCTATTACGACATGTCTTAGTAACTATAAAATATAGTCTTCAAACTTTCCGCATCCTATTTTATTATCAAATTACACATTAATAGAAAAAATTAACATCACAAAAAGAGTGAACGTGGCACCTCCCATAAGAAAATAGTATTTGTTATCGTACATCTCAGCTGCATGCAATGCCTTAAACTATTAGGCTAACATATTCTTTGTACACCTTTTACGTCCGTTCTAATGCACCGACTTTAAATAAATATAAATATATTGGTTTAAAGCCATTTTTGTGCACAATATTAATTTTATTTAAGTCGATCTAGTACTTTGGGAGTAAAAGGACTATAAAATTCTTACAAACGGATTAAAAGAAAAGAAAAAACATTTTTTTGTGTAGCTACCCAACCGGCAACTCAACTAACTTTAAATGCACTTTAAACCCACTTTTTGGAAACTAGTGGCGGTTGATACTTAGATTATTTTTAATGGAGAAAACTGACTATTTTAACATTGTCGTGGCCTAGCCAGTAGTCAATTGTCTAACTATGAATGACTTCTAAACTAACGTTATCTTATATAAAGTTAGCTATAAACTAACCATATTTAAATTTGATTTAAATTGACAGTATTAAAATATAATTAAACCCTAGGATATCCAATAAACACTTCACCAATAAGTGCGCCAGACACCATGAGAATAGCTTAAAAATACAACCAAAAGTAAAACTAAACAAGTGTTTTTTTAGTCAGTCTTTTAGTATGCAAGTAGTTTAATGAGAAGCTAGTATTATTTTACTAAATATTTAAATTACTTTATATCACAGTCATTGCAAATAAATGGTCTGACATCCAACGTTTTTTTTTTTCAACTAGTGCTTATTTCGTGAATGGTAACACTTAGCTCATGTCTGATTTGACAGATAATTAGTTTTATACTTCCGCTGAACGAATATGGTTGTGTATACACTTGAACAACTTTGCTAAGTGGGCCTGCGATCGATCATCGATCATCTTTTCAGATTAAGCTCATTTTGATCTTTACGGGTATGTAAAACCCGCACGTATACATTAAAAAGTCGATACACCCAAGACGACTCACTGTTTGGTGCGGATTTTGGTCCAGAGGCATAATTGGGCCATTTTTCGAAAATGAGCAAGGAGTGGCCGTTACAGTCAATGGCGATCGTTATCGGACCGTGTTGAACGAATTTTTGTTCACAAAAATTGAAGAGGAGGATATTGGCAACATTTTGTTTCAACAGGACGGCGCTACATGCCACACAGTCGAAGCTACAATCGATGTTTGGCGCCCTGTTTTTGAAGATCGCATTATCAGCCGCAGAGCTGATGTCGTTTGGCCACCTCGGAGCTGCGATTTGACACCTTTGGACTCTTATTTGTGGGGTGCAGTCAAAGATAAGTGTTACGCCAACAAGCCAGAGATGCTTTAAAGGACAATTGGCGGACCCTTTATAAGTTTTAGTCTTTTTGTTATAAGCGCATGGGTTTGCCGCATTTACCGCAGCAAAATCGAGCTTTGCGTTTCATTTTACTCGTAAGTTTACACTTGACGCACAACGGTCGGTAATTTAATGACGATGAGGGAAAATCTACTCCCCATATTAGTTTTCGATTGTTTTTTATTGGACCATGAAAAAGATTATTTAAATTAAATTTGTGAATTTTGTTTCTTTTTATATACAAACGTATGATACTTACAAATACATCAAACTTTGGCATAGCATTTCTGATATGGTGATAACTAAATATGTAAGCTTTAGATGCACGAAATACCATACGTGGCCGTACTCACTGATTTAATGATTCAATAAGAAAGCGTCGGCGACGCTCCGATTACTTAGTTCTTACCATATCTCATAAATAATAAATGCAGCCAATATGATATGTCCAGCATATTGAAAAACATAGCCAAAGGCCAACGGCTTGTTCCACACTTGCAGCTATAATACGATACAATCTGATCCGTTGTATCGACTTCTGCTTTATTTCGGTTGTAGTCAGTGATTTGGTTAGGCTTTTTTGCAGTATTTTGTTTTATTGTACTACCTGGGTAATCTTCTGCAGTTATATTTGGTATTATTGTATTTGTGTAATGTTCTGTTGATAAAAGTATTACAGCTTTATTTTTTTGTGGTGTACAAGCTTAGGAATTATTTTTCCTTATTGTAGTAACACAAAAAAATGTAAAAAAATTGTCACGTCTTGTATGAAAGTACTTCTGAGTTCATCACAACTCTTTCCTCTTGGTTAACCTCACGTACACCATCAGAACTCTACCTGTATAGAATTGACCTATTAATGGATAAGTGGAGTCACATATCCACTGGAGTGGAGTCACATAGCCTGGTTTTGACAAAATATACTAGGATTTCACCCCATTGATGTTCACCGATCTACTCCAAATTAATTTTATTGGATCCAAACATTTTAGTTGTAGAATTCATGGTCTTTGTTTTTTTCTAACTTATAACTTATATAACCCGATAAAAAACTATTGAGCATTAAAGTCAAAAATGGGCTGGCCAGACCAAGTTGGACATCCTTGGGTTAAGCTAGCTAACTAACAGTGAGCGTAAGATCCTTAAAGCCCAAAACACGATAAAATGCTAATAAGTATAAATTATTATTGTTATTAATTTTTAAATATGTAATAAAATTAAAATTAAAAATATCTTCAAAAAGAAATTCAAAATTCAAAAATTTCAATTCTATAAAATGAATAAATTTTAAGATTTCAACAAAAAAAATCAAATCAATCCAGATCTCAATTTATTTCTGCATTACATCGTAGCTCGCTTATAGTTAGTTAACAAAAATTAAATAAAAGTGCATTCTATTTGGAGTGGGCTACCGAATTGCTTACCCTATAAGCAGCTAAAACAAAAGAAAATATGTATGTGTTGATGTATATTTTTTATTTGCCATACAAAAATATTTTTTTTTTTTTTGGAAAATTTCAATTTATATTTTTAAGCTTATGTTTGAAAGTTTAATTCTTAATTTTGCAAACAAAAGATTATGGTCGGAAGGTAAATCAGCTCCTGGGTATGTCGTAGCTTTAATTATTGATGAAGTAAATCATCGACTTATAAGAATATAATCTATTTGGTTACGTACTATTTTTCCATTACAATGTAGTGGTGATGTCCAAGTATATAACCATCTTGGATGTAGGGCAAATACAGTATTTGATATTGTGAAACTATAATCTTGACAAAGTTGTATTAATCGGTCACTTCTATAGTTTCGATCTCCCAGACCAAAATTTCCGGAGATACTTGAAGTTTTCACCTTTCTAACGTTCTAAGTCATCCATTATTATATTTATATCATGGGGTTGAGTTAAAAGTTCAGATATCTCATTGTAAAAAAATTGAATATCATTATCTGAGCTATCAGCAGTAGAAGCATATATTTGTATGATATTAATTTTCAATGTTTTTGCCTCAATTCTTATTAAGATTACTCTATCAGTAAAGGCCCAATTAGTCTAAAAGTAAAGTAGACGTGACGTGTCAGCTGATACGATAACTAAATGGAGAATACATACAAATGGTTACTTGTTCTGTAACGAACGTAAGTAGTCGTGATGTTTTTGTTTTTAACAGATCATTTTCTACGTTTTTACTTCACACACAATATCAGCTGAAATAAAATTGTAAGCAAAGAATTCGCGCTTAATTGATATAAAAAAGTCTGTCCCTTAAATTATAGTAAATAATAATAAATTTAAATAAAATGGAGGAAGAAAAATTAATATTGTTGGTGCGAGAGCATGGATTAATATACAATTTATTTTTTTTGTGTCGTTTTTCTTTTATTGTTTACACACACACAGTGGAAAACAGCTTACACATTCTTTAGTTCACCAACTAACCACACTTGACGTTTTGATCACGTTACTTTTACGTACCGCCTACGTTACTTCTAGACTAATTGGGCTTTAAAATTTTTAACATTTTGAATTAAAATAGCAGATCAGAATATAAAATTGAATATTTACAACTTTTGATATATAGCACTGTGGCATAATATTGTAACACTGTTTAATGCAATTGTTTTTTATTCCATTTAACCAAATTGATTTGATATTTTGCAAAATATCATTCTCTAAGTAAGCACATGTTCTTTAACATTAGCTAACAATGTGCATAATATTTATTTTTCTTCTATGAAAATCCTTTTTATTTATCATTTTACTCTACAATACCATAAATTCTTCAATATTTTGTGTATTTGTGTAAATGTCATTTATTCTTTGGCATCGGAAAAACAGCATTATTTTATATAATTGCAGGCTCTAAACAAGTTATATTGGGTGAGGGGTTGGGAAGTGGTTTGGTTCATTTGTAGAGCATTTATTTTTAAAGCCCACTTCTTTGTCTATCATTAATTTATTGCAAGGCTAAGTACACTTCAGTTGTATCATTCATGATGTATAGAATGTTTGAGTATAAATAAGAGGTAAACGAATACGTACAAGGAAAGAGACTTACAGATACACTAAAACATTGAAACAAACACAATATCCTATGGAATGGCCATGTGTTTAGCTGTAGTTCAAATAATGTTAACAAAAAGGATAAAATTAAAAAAAAACTCAAGGATACATTTGAGTTTATGTAGCAGAAATACCTTTAAAAGAAGACATTGTATAAAGAATGTTAAATATGCTTGTACATTTGACAGAGTACGAGAGAGAGAAATGAAACTAAAACAAAGACAGATTTATATATGTGCATTGATCAAAACTTCATTTGTGGCAATATGTCTACTTTTCTATGCGACCATACGTTTGTTAGTCGGTCTATTTTACTCTTATTGTCGTCATTCGTTTTCTACTTACAAGAGACTTTGGTCATTGATATTTAAGTATTATTGCTATTATTGTTGTTGCTGCTGATAAAACTCCTATTTATTTGTATTTAATTTTGTCATATTATTTTTATTTTTCCTACTTACTCACTTAGCTAGCCTTTAGTTACGGTTTGTTCGTTCAATTAATGTCAATTTAGTTGTCGACTTTTCGTTTCGTTTTCTATGCCCATCCTTGTTCGTATCTGAAGTACGACTATATTATTGTTCTTGTAATTTTTTATTGAATAAATCAGGAAAAAATAAACAAACCATAGATATCAATAGCCAGTTGTTATCAGAACCTATTTAAGTTATTTGTCAAGTGATTTTTTTTCTTTTTTTATATTTGTTACACTTAACCGAAACCTGATATTTAATAGCGTATTAAGTATATGAAATGAATATATATGTATGTATGTTTTTATACTTAATAAAATATAAAACAGAGAGCAATATCCATTGATTTAATGTATTCGATTTGGCATTAAGATTTACGCAAACTTTTAATAATTTTACTTATAAAAAGCATACACGTGTATGTTAAATTTTCATCGTAATAACAAAGTTTGTCTGTTTTGTATGGAGTGCTAAAGCCAGTGCTTTGCTCATATTATGTTTATAATGGAATGAGTTTTTTTGTTTGGGTGTAGTTCTTACTGTGAAAGTCAAATTTCTTAATGCATAAAATAATTAGCTTCTGATACCAAATCATTGCATTTAAACGCTACCAATAATGCGAATACTAAAATGTAAGAAAACCAGTGCAAAAGTAGTCAAAAACTTTCTAAGCAGCATATGTTTGAAAGATAATTTTGTAATTATAATAATAATTGATAATCGATGTAGCTAGCGACTAGTGCTTGGAAGTTGCTACAATTAAAAGCGAGGCAATAAACGTTCTATATGAAAAAGATTCGTTGTAGAGATGTTTAAAAGCGAGGCTACATACAGCAACTGTGCACTAGCATTGAAATCAAATGTACGCGAAAATGCTAATAATAATTCAAATAAATTAAATAATAACAACAGCAACTGAAATGAAAATTGGCTTCAAGAAAAAAAACTCGTAAAGACTGTATCAGCGAAGATGCCTCGAAACTTAAAAGAAATAAGGCAAAGCTTCCATTAACTCCTGCATAGCCCGCTGTTTTAACTAATAGACAAACAGAAGTGCACTAAAAGATAGAAACAAAATTTAATTGCTGTTGGTTTCAAGAGTTCAATAAAGAGGCTTCAACTTCCCGCCAGACAACTCCACATAAAAAATGAAAAAGAAGCCCCCTGACCTTCCAGCTTACCTCTGGCCTAATGATAAATATCGATTAATCATCTACTTAGCTTGAAATAAAAAAAGAGACAGGCGAAAATCAATAACATTGCCGAGTCATAGAAAACCAAAACTCACCACATCAAGTGATGACAGTAAAAAACAAAATTCTATTGAGTGCCATATTAAAGATAGCGGCTTCAACTTACATTTTGATTTAAAAGTAGCGATTAATAAAAATTAACCCTTATGTCTCCGATAAGTACCCGAGTATCTATTTCGTTTTGAAACTGATTTTTTGTGTAGAAGTTAATAAAAGTCATACTTGAATCTTCTTGAGAGCTTCTGACTGTTTATATTTTATCAGTTTTCACAGCTTCAAGAATAAATAATATATTCAGATGGACGTAGCATGTCGACTTTTTTCCAATACCCTTAACTGTCCGACAAGGTATCCGTGTAAATTTATGCATTTCTATGAAAAAATAATAGTGTCACATATTGTTTCTCCGTTTTATTATAAATTATATTGACAAAAGGTAACGAAATTAAATTTATATACATAATTTGAGGTAAATATCTGGTTTTACACTCGTTTCAGACTTTTTTCAGGGTTTATTTAATCTCCACTGCAGTTGACGTACAAGTTTTAGCCATCATCTTAGAATTTTTAGCAAGTTGTTCTTATTTTCAATAGATAATTGCGAGCTAGTGAACTGTGCATTGTGTTTCATATATGATTCTATATAAGTCACTCCAGATGTTTTTGCTTATATCGGGTGATTTTTTGAGAGCTTTCGGATTTGATTAAAAAAAAAACATAAAATTTAGAGAAATGTATGAAATATTTATTTGTGTCGATAGAACGATCCATATAATTCAATGTTTAAAGATGATTTCATGTAAATATTGACCGCGGCTACGCCTCAAATGGTTCATACGCTGGAATGAATTTTGGCATACTCTCCTCAACATACCGGCCGGCATTTCATGAATAAATTATTCAGTTCATTATTCATTATTCTTCCAGTGCGTCGGCCCCAAAAAAGATTGTCTAAAAGCGTTAAATCACACGATCTAGGCGGCAAATTGACAGGCCTCACACATAAAATGAACTTTTCACAGAACTCGCCTCTCAACTGGGTCATTGTGTTGCGTGCTGTGTGGCATGCAGCACCGTCTTGTTGAAAATACATGTCGGCCAAGTCCAGTTCTTCCATTATGGGCAAAACAATTTTTAATTATCGCTACGGCACAGTTGCGCCATCGGCCCATAATCCACTCCAAACAGTGTATTTGTCTGGATGCATTGGTAGTTCTTGCAATACTTCTGGCTGCTCATTACACCAAATATGGCAATTTTTTCTTGTTGACGTATCCATTCAACCAGAAATGAGCTAACCATAAAATGGAAGAAGTGCACGATGTATTGTTTTAACCGAGCATGAATTTTGATAATAAAACTTAATCAACCGCTTCTAAGTCGATTCACGGTTAAACTATATACCAAGCAGAACATGCTTGTCAGTAACATGTTACACGAAAACAGCTGAGCTGCCAAAATCAGTTTTGCCAAAAATAAAGTTGCTAAAAAATCACCCGATATCTTCAAAGCTTTTGGCTCGATTGTTTATTTTTTTTACTGAAAACAGTAATTAAGTAGAACTATATTCAGAAAAATGGGAACAATCGAATCAAAGGCTTTGAAGATTTAAGCACAGAAAATATGACCTGACGTCACATTTTGCCTGGATCTGCCCATATATAAGTAATGTATGATGCCAGTGCTACTAGACCTGTAGCGATAAAAAATAAGGATAGCCCATATTCGCCTAACAACATCTCAATTTGTAGAGATCTCCTGTAGTTCTTTTAAGCGGCTTATAATTTTTGACTTCACCGAAAAAGTGTTGTTTTCAGACGGTCTAATATCATCATTATTGCTTATTTCTTTTCTGGCACATACAAACAAAAAAAGTGCCTTTCTTGCTAAATTCGAGTTTTGGAAAAAGTAATTGCCTGAAGCATACATTTGTTTTCTCTAACTGTTCGACGAGGGTTATATTCCGCGAACTTTTAAACGTTTAGGTTTAAGTGTCATGTAAAAAAATAGCGGTTTTATTTTTTTCTGAGTGTGTTTAGAAATTAACAAGATATCAAATTGTTCTTTATCCGTATTTACCAGACGTTAGCTTTCTACTTTTTTTGTTCTATACAGATATCCATATAATTTCTCGTCTAATCTAACACACCCCCAGGGTTGTAGCTGTGTCGTAAATGAGCACTTAATACAATCCAAATATTCCGAAACGCAGCGGTTTTATCGGATTTGGCAAATGATGAACGAGTTTCAGAATTATCGAATTAATAGCCGCAATTAATTGCAAATAAATGGGTATCCACAACTCAGATAAATGCTCACTACTTAACTGATAAACACCATCATAGATTCAAATACCAAAAGTTCAATTTAGTTCATGTGCTTCGAAAGTCTTAAATACATACATATTCAATGGTAATCTAGTTATTTTTAATTTTAATTTTTCTATTTTTTTAATTCTAAGGGTTAAAAAATTGTTTTTTACTTTACTTTTCATAAAGTTGAGATTTTTTCTAAACTGAAAAATGTTGGAAAAAAGCGTTGCCAAAAAAGGTCAATGCGAGAATCTAAAAACGCCCGCCCGTTTTAGATAGCTTTAGAGCTTCTCTCTTAACGTAAAAAAATAAAACGTGATTTGTAGAAACACTTGCTCGACACATGGTATTTAATGTAAATGGTTATTCAACTACCCAACAATCCTTAATGAGTTCAAAACTATATCTAATATTTCAAACAAACTAATTTTGGTGTAAAAGAAAAGCGAATATATAATTATTTATTTATTTACTTAAAATTATACATTATTTAGCATTGCAATTTCAGATCTATCTGGAGCTGCTCTATTGTGGTAGTTCTGAAAGCATGGGATAGAGTGCAAACCACCTGGCGTTTCAGTCATCCCTTTTCGGTTTTGGCACTGCACTGTGGAGAACTGTGACAAGTGGATAAATTTTCTATGAAATGACCGGTGCGGTCATATCTTAACCTTATTTGTGCCCCGAAAGTCAGCGTTTTTCCTCGATTTTGATGATTTAATTTCACTAATTTCGACTCACATAGCTATACTTGGAAATCAAATTGCGACATTTGTAATCTTTTCTCATATTTACGGCATTGACAATGTTGATTTCAAGCATTTATAATAGCTGCGTCTTTAGTATTTGTTAATGGCCAGTACTACTTTTTTCTTCCAAACCCGAAGGGGGTAATTTTCTCCCTTTTGACGACTATATTGGTTGACTAACTAGGGCTAGTTAATTGCAACAATTTTTCCTTGCTTTCGATCATATTGTTTAACACGAATTATTGATACCAACTGATTGCATAGAAAATTTCAGTGTATAAGACACCGAATTATAATTCCAACGATCAACAAGAATATAATTGTTGATATAAAAACAAAAGTCTTAAGTCTCACAAAATTACTTAATCATTTTTTTGACGTCAATCAAAGGAGCATGGTTAGTCAGTTTATCAAGTACAGTCTCTAAAGCGAAAAACCCGTCATTTAAGCGCTATATTACTTTATGGCAAGTAAAAAAATTTTCAAACATTACCGTTTGCTTGGCGTGAAGCTTCTAGAGCCGAAAGAAGTGATAGTACCAACCTTTCTCCTAACTGTAGGTGGGAGCCATGCTAAATTGCTTATATCTGTTTCTTGAAATTCATACTTTTATCATCGCACATTCTAGTGATTCTTTACCAATAAGAATGTATTTGTGGCAAGGTACAGTAACATGCTAAATGCAACACGACCAAAAGCTTTTTAATTTCGGTATTTTTTTACAATAATAACGCCGTTTGAAATAATTTTCGGCGTTTTAACGGCCATATAATATAAAAAGAAATTAATAAATAAAGTTATTAATTAACTAAACAAAAAATATTGTTAAAATATTAAAAAATATATATATCGCATATAAGCCTGTTGGGAATTTAAATATCATAGGTATGTTATGAGGTAACACTATTTTTCTCGATTCAAACAACTTATGATAAATTGTTTTTTTTTTCAGTTTTCGTAATTGTACAGGGAAGGCGGTTTGTTTATAATTTTTGATTATATGAAAGAGAATTGATCTTATATTGATAAATGTTTTAAATTATGTATTATGTATGGAATAAAATATCGGATATATGCTCGCCTCTGTTAGCCTCACAAATGCGAGCCCTTTTGAGCACATTTTTCATTTTTCATTATATTATCGCACAGTATTTCATTAACTTCATGACGAATATTTTATTTGAGTTGCCTCAGCATTTCTGGTTTGTTTGCATAAACCTTGCTTTTCAGATATCTCCACAAAAGGAAGTCCGGAGCAGTCAAATTACGCGACCGTGTAGGACAATCAACATCACCATTCCTTGAAATAAATTGTTGTGGAAAGAGGTCTCGCTGTAATTCCATTGTAATCGTGGCTGTATGCGATGTGGCACCATCTTTTTGAAACCACATGTTAGTCAAGCCCAAAGCATGCAGTTATGGCGTTAAAAAGTTTTCAATCATATCAAGATATCGCTCCCCATTGACAGTTACCGTTACGTCGTTTTCAGTTTCAAAGAAGTAAGGTCCAATAATTACTCCTGACCAAATTGTACACCAGACTGTCACTTTTAACTGATGCAAAAGTGACAGATGAATAATTTGAGGGATTTCCATTGCCCAGAATCGATTATTCTGTTTATTCATATAATCATACAAATGAAAATGTGCCTCACGTTGGTTTACTGAATATTTTTCCATAATAAATTTGTCATGTCTCTACTTCACGACTGATATGAACTGTCAAGACTAATCTTTACCGAAATGGCGGTAAAACAAAGTAGTATACCTTCCCGGTGGACACCCTGTAAATGCTCGCTGATTAAGATAGCAATTCGAAAAGCTGATTTACTTGCATGTACTCCAGTTAAACGCTTCACTTTAGCGATGAAGCGAGTAGAATTCGAAGCAGTTCTCCAAAATTTTTATTTGTCCAGTTTCACCACTTTTAAAATTATTCATTACCACACTATGGCTTTATTTGATGTTTTGAGCGATTATACGATGAAAATATCCTTCAAAATGATAAACATCAATTTTTACCATATCCCAGAAGCTTCAAGTCCTTTTACACACGTTTTAATTTGGTAAACTGTAGTCACTTATTTTAACTTTAATTTTATTTAGTTTTTATAAAAGTGGTTCTCTCCTGTTGAACCAAAAACCTAAAAATTTTCTGCTTGACTAGAAAGATGAAAAAAAGTACCAAAAAATGCGCTGTTTTTCTGAAAAAAAATTTCACTTATTATTTCTGTATTCGTGATTTATGGTACTTAAAAAAAAATTATGTAGTTCTATGCCGTTGAACCGGAGTATGCTATTTATTTGATTAATTTTTATTTCATTTGATATATAGTTTAATTTTATTAAATACGAGAGTAACCCCTCTCGCGTTGTTGGGTACCTGCCTGTACTTGCTTTTTGATTAATATGGATAGATAACGAAGTTTTAACTGTTACCATTCTCCAAAATTCCATATATTCTTAAAACTAATGGTTTCAATTGACCGCCAACTTATTTATTAACTTCAACTCTAAACATTCTCAAGATATACACATATAAATATCTAACTGATGGTTTTTATTATCTAAGAAGTCATTGAGAGCAAATTCAGAATCTTCCATTCTATCCGTTCTCAAAATATACAAAAATCAATATTACCGAATATCATTATACACATAAGACATTACGATACATGTTTTGGTAACTTTTCAAGTAAAAAATAAAAAATCATAATATGGAAAATGGAGGGTATTTTGTTGATATTTGTGTGGAAATATATAGGAAAATCTAAATGCTATATCTCCGGAAAAATAATTGATTCTAAATGGAATCCACGCTGAGCAACGCAGGTGTAATATCTTTTTTAAAAAGTTGTTACTGACTGCCTGGAGGTTTGATGTCGTAATCGCTTCAATTAGCGATAGAATCAACTGTTTTTAATAATTTAAATGCGATGGTTTCGATTAATCCACTTTCTGTTTACAGTAACCCCAAAATAAAAAATCCGTTGCACTTAGATGTGGATACTAAGAAGGCCGCATAGTTGTTGAGCTATTCGAAATAATTTTTTTTGAACATATTCGGTGTAAGTGCATAATGGGTCTGGCAATGTGTAACCTTGCCCCATCTTACTGAAACCATATAAAACTAAAAGGAATTATCTTTTGAAGCAGTTATAGCAGTTATTATATTATAGTTATAGTAGAAAAGCGGGTTAAATAAAGATCACCACTGTACCTTATAATAATAGACTTTAAGAAGACATTCTACAACCTCATTCTACAATGCTATTGGAGCGCTCTGTCCTGCAAAGGGGTACCTACTTAAATAAAAATATTTGCTTGATATAAATTAATGTGCAATGTTTGCAACAAAAATAATTTGAGCCGTTCAGTGCACAAATCGATAAACTCCACTTTTTGAGTTTTCTTAAACAGTAATGTAAAAACACTTTACTGATCCTAAACTATATTATATTCTAAACAAATTTTTCTGATCTTATGTATTATAAATACTAAATGACAAAAATACTTATAACTTTTATAGAAGCTTAATAAAAATTGTATTTCTTTTTAACTTTTCCCAACTTTTTATTTTATGGAGTTAATTAACTTGCGCAAGGAAGGGCTCATTTTAGCCGAATTAAAATTGATAAAGATATAATTTTGCTGCAGAAAATTGGTAACAAGCAGCAATCTTATAACAAATACATAAATTTTAGTTAATAAAAAAGTTACTATAGGCGACAAATGTATTGAAAATATTTTCAAAATTCATATCTTATATATAAAATAGAATGTGTATTTATATGTAGGTCTGTTTGAAGTTTCTTGAAATTTTTACAGTATCTCTCTGTATGTCTGCAAGGCTATATAAATTTAAAAAATACCAACTGGGCGGTGCTACGCAAACATAAAGTAAATATTTATTTGTCTATATCTTCAAAATGGTAACAGTAAGCGTCTCTAATCAGTCAAAAAGTGGACGGAATCGGACAAGTAGACAAGGCACCTCCATACAAGGAAAATATTGATTTTGAGAACGGTTAAAGCTAAATTGAGAACGGTTAAAGCTAAAGTTTCTAAGTCTGGTCTGAATGACTTAAAAAATTTAGGGGAATTTTAAAAGTAGGTATGGTTCCTCCCAAACAAAAAAAAATATATTAATTTTTGTATACCTCGGAAACGGTTAAAGCTAAAGATTCTGAATTTGGTCTAAATGACTTCGTAGTCAATACAAATCATCAGCTAATGCAATTGAACAATGTACCTTCCATATATATAAAAGTATATCTCGAGAAAGCTTGAAGAATTATTAGATAAAAAAAAAAAATATCTATATACGTACACTATTTAAAAATTAATTTGTGTTTGTTTGAAGACTACATACTATAGATCTAAAATGCAGAACCTACAGTGTATTTCTCGAATGTTTGGATTTAGACGAGAAGGGGATAAAATTTTTAAAATGTTTAAAAAAATTAATTCAGATAATTATTAGGAAAATAATTAAGATAGGTATAGCGAAGCACGAGGGGTTAGTTAATTTATAAAATAATAACGTATAATAAAAATATGTAATATAACCTATGACACACCATTTAGGAGTCTTACAATTTAAGTAAAATATATTTTCCCGTACTCCTTCCTTGGCTTCTTCAAAGCTTATTTGCCTTGTTTTTGTTTCTTTTGTAATCAGTTGCAGTCTTCCAGCTTAACAGATGATAGGGTTGTAGCAGCTCTTAGATGACTTATAGTGTTGCCGTTTTTCTTTGCATAGAAACCACACATTTGTGTATTTAATGTAGTTGTAAGGAATCTTTTCCACTTTCATAAACTCCTATCTTTCTTTATTTTGCTCAAATTGTGGAGTTAATGCTGGTGGTCACGTGGCTTACTGGATAGATTTCCTTGTCATCGCCAAGATTCGAACCTTGAGATCTACGCTTTGTATGCAAGCAGTGTAACTTTTAAAGCAATCATTACTGCAAACAAAAATATTCATTGCAATAAATGTTCATTTATTAAATGGTTCATACGCTGGAACCAAGTTTGGCGTTCTCTCCTCAACATATCGGCCGCTATCTCACGAATAAATTATTGAATATTGGCTTCCAGTGCATCAGCGGTTGCCTTAATATAGCCCACAAAAAAGTCTATAGGCATTAAATCGCACGATCTAGGCGTCTAATTGACCGGCCACAAATGTTAAATAAACTGTTCACCTAACTTGCCTCTCAATTGGACCATTGTTTCACGTGCTGTGTGGCAGCTCTGCCTTGTTGAAACCACATGTCAGCCAAGTTCAGCTCCTAAATTTTGGGCAAAAAAAATTTTGTAGTTATCGCACGTTAGAGTTCAATATTCACAGTAACATTCTTGTCTTCGCCGGCGCCATAAACGACACTAAACAGTGCATTTTACGGCATGCATTGGCAGTTTTTGTAGTGCCTCTGGTTGCTGTTCACACCAGATACCAAATGAGCTAAGCATTAAATGGAAGAAGTGCACTTTCTTAACCGAGCATTCATTTTAATAATAAAATGCAATAATCTGCAAGCTTTGTTTGTAAGTCGAGTTAAATTAAAGACCAAGCTGAGTATGTTTGACAGTCACACATTATACGAAAATAGCTGAGCTGCCAAAAACAGTGTTGCCATAAATAAAGTTGCTAAAAAATCACCCAATACGTTCTTGTTTGTCAGCGCGATAATAATTTTTGAAATGAATTCATAAACATATCAAAATGTATGAGATTTTGCTTTCACCTTTTATAGAATTTTAATTTTGTTAAATGATTCTGAAAAATCGGTTTATAATAAAATGTTTACCGTGTTGACCATAAAAGTCAGTCAAAAAGTTATAATTTTTTTAATTATGCAATAATTTAAATCCATTATAAAAAAGTTCTAAATATGTCTAATAAGAGAAGAGTTTTAATATTCAGTGCCAAGTTTTCTTTTTAAAATTTCGTTTTTTTCAACTGCAATTTCATGTTGATTTAAAACATTTGCGCCGCACAGCTTGATAATATTTGATAATTTTAAAATGTCAGTAAATTAGGAATGAAGTTTTGGTTTGTTTTTGATTCTTCTTCTTTTTTGTACCATTTTTTGCCTTTCTTTTAGCAAGCTGCTTGAAAAGGCGGTATCAACCACACACGCTATTATATTTTTAATATAAATGAAAAGTTTCACGAGGATTTCAATATACAGACATAAAGCCACATACATACATACATATGTACACACACTCGCAGAAACACATTGTATAAAATTCAAACATGCAGTTGGAAGTGAACGTAAATTTTAATCTAAAGTTGCCAGAAAATATTAAAGTCAAAATGGTGGATACGAGAAGACAATGATGATATTTATTTTGAAATGATATGCAAAAAAAAGTGTTCTTTGGTGTTTATAAATTTTAAGAAACAAATCAAATAAGCAGTGTTGGTAGAAAGTTCGGCAATTGTTAGGGCACAGAAAAAGTCACTTAAAACAACTGGAAACATAAAATTCGATACAAATCGTCTTACTCGTAGTCGCATAGTCCAGGTGGCGAACTAGAACGACATCATCACTATGATATTTTCATCGATGAACAATCGTCACAATATCAGTATTAAAAATTTCATTAATTTCATTGATCTTCGTGGCAATGAAACAAACAAAGGGAGTTACATATGTAAGTATGACAACGCCATTGAATGTCACCATAGTAAAAAAAAATTAGCGTATTGTCTGTTTTAAGTAAACTGTTTGCTAAAATTAAGCGATATTGTCTATTATGAGTCGATTTCGTGTTGAAATTTAGCGACAGTATCTGTTATGAGTCTATTACATTCTAAGCGATGTAGAATTTTCCGTACTCGCTGAGTTTACGACACATAAAACTGATTGCTGTTCACATCGATGTGTTGTTTACTCAGCCATATAGAGTAAACAACACATCGAAAGCTGTCGAACCTCTCGATATTTTAGGTAGATTCCATTCCTTTCTTTTAATTTTTTTTTTAGTTCTTTTGTGGCCATGTGGATGTAAAAATTTACCTCTTTCAGCTCTTAGTATTTGTTGTTGCTTGTTTATTGTCTGTTACTTGTTTTCTTTGCTGCCTAATATATATCCAAATTCCAATATTATAAGAAAAATATATCTTAAAGATAACATTCTTTTTTATCAGGGACCGTAACAGTTATAATTAATATTATAAAAATCATAATTCAATTATTATTTGAAATTTTTATTTTTTAGTGCACTCAATTTCCAATACTTCTAAAATCGGTTCATTTAGTGCACTTAATTACCACCACCACTAAAATTCCTTGAGTAAGTGGTTAATTATTTCCAGCTGCCACTAGCGGTGGCTGCAATATTGCTGCATTAGTGCTAAGTCGTTTAGTGGTAATGGAACCGATAATGCATTATAAATTCAATGCAATAAACATAACTCTGATGTTTATGTCCCAATAAATTTAGATAGTCTTCTGAGAAGTAAATGATTAGATAGCTTTAGTACATGTGTAAAAATTCCGATCTTAGCTAGCCAATCGATTCAAATTTATCGACTGGAACCTTTATAACACTGGATCCTTTATAGAAAAACAATTATGACCAAAAATACGATGAATTTTAGTGTGTTGATCCAAAGCCTAAACTACTGATATGTCAACAACTAAAATGTCAAAACTGTCATGCTATTGCAATATATATACTCATTAGAAAACACAGTATAACTTATTAACTTAAAGTATAAAAAGTACACTGACAGTTAGTTAACAATGGCCTTTGTTGGACAAATGCTAGTCACTTTCTACGAACAACAATGTCTATATATATACAATATTTTTTTTTTTTGACGTTTGACAGATTCACTTTTTCGTTTAGCAAGAGGGAGCTGGATATTGTCCTAGACCGTTTCGTAGTGTCCGCTATACTTTCCTCCCACTTTTTCTTATAATCTTAGCGACACCTGAGATTTGTCTGCTTATTGACACGCCTTTTGTGTTTTAAGTATTCCTACAACTTTGAAAGTTTGACTAATGCTATTTTTAAACTCATTACTCATAAACTCTGAACGGCAAATGTATTGGAGAAGTTTTGTAAGTTAGAAGTTACCAGCTAATGTTATGACGTGATACCGCTGTTGAAAAAACATTTTCTTTTTGAAAAAAAATTTTCTGGCCGCTATTAAAAAGAGGAACTTCTGGTAAGCAAGCGGGTGTCTTATCTAACACATCACAGCAGCACTGTAGTATTCTCACTCAGTTATTTATCTGGAATTACTACGGCTACTTAACTAGCAAAGCAACTGTCAAAACAAAGTATTAGTCGAGCATGATGAAAAATGTGTCCATGATACTCTAACTTTAGAGTTATGGTTGCCAGATTCAACATTGCAAATTGCTTGACATTTATAGAAACAAATCTTGTAAGATATTGTAAAAAATCCTACCACTCAAAAATATTGGTGTTCTAGAAAGTTTGGTTACATATTTTCGGAAGATGATTCTAAAATGTAGTATTTCTGATAAACTTTAATTCCATCAGGCAACACTATATCTTGTTTAATAGCTCCGAATGATTATGAGCGATGAAAAATGAAAATATAATAGACGAAGCAAGGTGAAGCTTCGCAAAACTTCAAAACTTAAAAATCCAGACACCAAAAAGAGTAATGCTGTGTCTGTGGTGGGGTTGGGTTGAATTTTTCATTATGAGTATATACAATCTGAACAAGCGAATGATTCTGATCTTAACTATCAACAACTAAAGAGATTAAAGCAAGCAATTTAAATTAAACATCAAGGATTGAGCAACAGAAGAGGTGTTGTCTTGCATCCCGACAACATCAGACCGTTTGATGACCCTGCAAAAATTGAGAGAGCTTGTCTGGGAAGTTTTGAAGCTCTTACCATATAGCCCGAACCTGGCACATTTTATTATTATTTGTTTTGAACTTTTCCAGAACTCTTTTAACGAATTAATTATACTGCATTAGTTTTATTTTTTATTTACTTACGAAAGGAAAAAATATATACATACAAACACGGGTATGTTTTGTAAGCCGAATACAAGTGAAGTGTTAATCGAGTCCATTTTAAAACACAATAAACTGAATGCGATATACATAAATGGTGTGATACAATGACACTGTACCTTTATTGACACTTTTTTTTAAACCAGTGGGGTTTCAAACGAGAAAACCGAAATCGAGTACGCTGAATCCAGTGGTGCTAACCGTTTTTAGGTTAGCTTTTGTTTCTGAGATATACCGATATTTCGAAAAAGGAAGAGTTAGTTCGTAACTCAAAAACGATTTAATTTATTGAATAAGCAAAAAAACCGAAATTCCGCAATAGAATTATGTTTAAGTAAAGTTAAAATTTGTTTAATTTAAGCAGTCGATTTAGATCACATTATTACGTAAGTATATACGTAAGTGTAACATTTTATTAGTGCGTGATATTATCATACGGAAGTAAACCTCACCACAATTATACTAAGCAAATGGGTAGAAATTCTTTTCTCAAAAATTGTAATTAAAATAACAAAATTGAAAGTAAAAAACTGCAAGATCTGTACAGTTTACCGAAAAACTTATTTTTTAAGCAAGAAAATTCAAAACTACGCAATGTTAAAAAAAACTGCAATATACAGATAATTTTGCTTATTTGGCAACGCTGCTTAAAGCGCTTTACATTAACTCACAAAAATTATCAATAGCTTTGTACAATACTTAGTGTAAGGAAAGCCTTTGAACAATGTATTTGGAAAATCTTAACAAACCATATTTTTTTCTTGATCTTGACAAACTGTCAAAAATCTTGTAAATCATTTCCTTTGATTCATCTGACAAGCCTATTTAGAGCTGACAACTTTAATAATCTTGAGATTAACCCCTTAATAATTCTTCTGCATTTTAAAATAACATACTTGTGATTTATTTGTTTTTGATTGTTTCATTTACAAACTTTTACACCGCACTGTAAAAAGTGAATAAATGTTGATAATATATCATGCATAGTTATGGATGTCATTGAGCCAGAGTAAAGGCGCCAAAAATTTAAGCATTTTGGCAATTGTTTTTTTTTTCTACTCCAGATATATATACTCGTATATTTTTTATTTAAATATATTTTTTTATATTCTTTGTTTTATCCTCGTTCTTTTATAGTGGCATAAAATTATGAAGCTGCGGAAACGGATATGTTTTGGCAGTGACGATATACGGGGCAGGCATGTACACAATGCAAAATAGGCAGACAGCAGTCGTTTATGGCAGTCGTTAATTTTATGCAGATTATTCAATATCACCCAAAGAAAGTTATAGAAATAAATTTAAAAAATTTTGGTGTTTATTAAAGTAAATTAAATTTAATTATAGTTTTTATTCACAGCAATTTATAGCTACTCTTTATGTTGATTTTGTGCCAAATACACTGTTAACAATTATAATATAGAATAGAATTATTAAAGAAAAAATTAAAACAATTATAAATACGAGTACATATATATGTGCGTTATGTATGTATGTATATTTCTAAATCACCTTAACTCTAAACTCTGACCGTTCACAATCGAAATAGCGTCAAAATTATTTGCATTTTTCATACAAACACTCATCTATAAACATTTATATTCACACATTTACAAATACATATGGATGTAAATATACATATATATGTACAAATGTATATACAGATATAGTATTTACTGCCTTAAGTCTTTTTGAGTGTTTGCACGCTGTTTAATTAATGTGTGATAGCGCAACGTTTCTCCCTCCATCATTGTGCGCTCTATGGCATTAGTTATGTTGGCTGAATTTTAATGATACATGAACTTAAATACTGTTGGTTTAAGACAAATAATACTTATATGGCTTTTATGCTACTTGTCGTTCACATTCACTCCTTTTCTTATTGGACAAGCCCTCCTCCTATTAACACAAGACGTAAGTGTATATATGTGAGTATTGAGATTAGAGGGATTTTTGTGGAAATCATTTGTGTAGAGTGTAAAGGCAAATATCGAGAGATTATTTAATATTATCAAAGAAATTATAGTAATCTATTTAATAGGGTTTTAAAGTTGATATTATGCAAATACGGGGTTAAAATTAGAACAAGATTCTAGTAAATTTAGATGACACCAAATTTGACTATTTGCATTAAAAATGTGTTCATTAAACTTTTCAATTTTAGTCTACATTGATACAAAACTTATTTGATAAAAATAGTTCATGCTTAATAAAAGCAATAATTTTTCACAACGTATTTTTGTAATTTCATTTCGAAAACTTAAAACAATCACTTAAATTTCCTTTGATTTTTTTGAATTGTTATTCTGTGACTTGGGCGCATATATGGACGCCAATATTGCATTTCTCAGTTACATTTCTATATTTTTTCGTTATAAAATCGTTAAATTTATAGTAAATCGTCATGTCCAGTAGCTGTGCTTGTGGGAATGTATCGGGTGGGCCATTCAAAAGTTTTAATTTAAAAATTTTGTGACAGAATATAATGTCATATGTATTTCCAGATTCGAAATAACCGCTGGTTCAAATTTAAATCGATAGATGGCCCACCCTATATCTACCATATCCTATCGTTCTATGAGGAACAAAGGGTCGTAATAAACTCCTTTTTTATTTTTGAATTATATTTTTCATTTATTTTTGAATTTTTTTTACCAACTTCGATCGGTTTGACTGATTTCGTGTTCACTTTGTCGCGTCCACGTAGGCAATTAGTAACCACTTCGGGGGCTTCCCCTGTGATTTAAGTGCTTGGCAGTTCTTCCTAGATCAATCTAGCGACATTTGCGATCGAGAATCTATACGCGAATTGGATGTTGGCTCGATTGTTTTCACAGGTTTCTATTCGAGATGGTGTTTGGTCAAAATATAAGGCAACGGTTAATAAATACTTGGATAGCGTTGGTATTGCGTGATGTTTATTCCATAGAATAGGCTAATTTTAGGTGTAGTTGAATATGCTAATCTAAGTCCATTTTGTGATAACCGTTAATATTCACACATACTGTAAAATGCAGAAAGATTTATTGAAATTGGAGATTTGATTTCAGCGCTTCGAAATCATTATACTTCATATAGTTTTATTTAAAAGCCAGAAATTTTTTTGTATTTTGTAGACCAGTGTAATTAGAACAGCATGTTATTGCTGACGAAACATACATTAATTTGCTTGGGTCGGATGGAAAATCGTATCTTAATCAAACATCTTTCAATTACAATACATACAATACTTGATTTTTATAATCGTAAATTAAAATTTTGGAAAAAATTTTGGTGAGTCCATAATATTTCTTTCACCACTATATGAAGCTTTAAAATAAATGAACTCCAATTAGCATAAATTTATAAAAATGTATATGTATAAATTATTTCCTGCTAAACTTTCTTTGCTTAACAGAAAGTCTTTAACAAAGTCTCTTTATGATATTTTTTCATATTCTATTTATTTATTAACTTTTAACTATGACTTATTATAATTGCCTCTGTATAGCCTAATTTTAAAAAAATATTATACCATTATGTGCCTAATTTTACCTACAAAAGACTCTGTAGATTAACAAAATTTCACTGATGAAATGTAACCTCTTCCATTAAAGTGAAAACGCATATATTTGCTTGTAAGAAGAGTACACATTACTAATACATTCATTATTAAAGAGATGGTGGAGCAACAATTTTAAGACCGGTAACAAGTCCCTTGTGAATAATTTGTTGGCAACGATGTGTAATAATCAACGTCAAAATATTATTCGGCATAGAAGTTGTTCCCTGTTATATTTTAAATGGTTATGGTTTAATAAGGTATGCGATGAGTATGTATTTAAGTACTTATATTATTACATATATGCAATTTGACATATATACATACTTGTTGAGACAATACAATACATTCTTAAATGACATCAGATATAATTACAGTTGCATATATACTCGTACATGTGTGTATGTGTATGGTTACAATAGGGATAATACAGTCATTAAAAAGAATTTTTTTCATTAATATGTTTTTATTTTTCTCGTGTATTAGGATTTGTTGGAGAGTTATTAAAGATCGCATGATTTTGTCGAAATATTCCACTATGTTCCTGGACGTCCGTATAATTTGTTTGGAGCTAAATAGACCTTTTCGGATACTTGGGATAGAACATGTATACTTAAATACCTAAGTAACTTTGGTTTGAGATATATGATATAATTTAAAATTTTATTATTTGAGTATAAATTATAATATTATTTATTTATTTACTACTGGTCTTACCCATTCGGCGTTGCCGGGCATCTTTGTAAAAAAATTAACTTTCGAATAAATGTAATAATAAGATATTTTATTTCAGAAAATGCATACAAAATAGTTCTCAAAACACATTGTTTTAACTTTCGCTATATACTTACCGGAATATGTGATAATAACTAAATACTTTATATGGAAGGTAAATTCCCCTTTTTCCCGATCTTATCTTTTATTTTGCCATCCATTTGTTTTTATAAAGAAAATAATAAGACGACGCACACTGTGTCGTCTAGAATAAAATAGCTTGACAATACCAACACTAACAATTCTGAAAATTGTTACAATGGCAGTTAATGTTTTATCTGAAATAATGTGTCAAAACATTTATAAGGTTCAGAATAAAAAATTTTGGAATTTTTATAGAGAAAATAATAAGACAATGAAGAATGTGTCGTCTAGAACAAACCAGCTGAAAAAATACTACATTAACAACTCTGAAAATTATTAGTACAGTTAATCAGAGCACACTTAGGTAATTATGTCAGCTTATATTTTGTCTACAATTATGTGTCAAAACATTTATGAGAGTAAGAATAAAATATTTTCGAAATAAATGTATAAAATTTGTTGCATTTGCGCCTCTTATCTGAATACGTCTTACGTGCTGTTCTGTAATAAAAAGTGGTGAATTAGTGATGGGTTCAATAATCAATGGAAACTAATTTTTTATACTTTTACAATTACATTTTATTTGAGTAAATTAGTAATTAGAAAAAAATTTCAAAAAGTTATTAAGCTTGAAATTCAAAAGACAATAAGTAAAGATCACCACTTTCTCCGCGTCAATTTTTTTATATGAAGCGTAAGATACACTTCTGTCATTAAAAATAAACCTTAACGTTTTTGCTCGAGTCTGGCCATATAGTATTTATTTTTCGTTTTAGTAGAAGAAGGTTTTACTGTATTTAAAATGGAAAATTTTAATGGGTCAAAACTTCCAGTAATGATAAAAATATTGCGTTTTTAATTTTGTTGCCTCAAAACATGATCTAGGCAGCATAGACGACCAGTCGGTCAAGGAAGTCAAAATTTAAAAAAATTCCAGCAGATCTCGGAAACGCTTTCTGAATTTGAATAAAGTATGGCTAGAATGTGATGCAACATTTTGTACATTTTAAGATGATGTATATAGAACCATCCACCTCATTTCAGTTCTCTTTGGCTGTCCTAGGAAGACCGAAGAAAGAGCTACAAAATGCCTCTTCAAAGCCTGTGTATAAACATTATATACAAACGCGTTTAAATTAAAATTATTCACCAAATAATTTTGTCCAGCTAGCTTCTACTAGACAACACACTATGCAAAGTTTGAGTTCATAATAATGAGTCGATAATAATGACTTGCCTGTTTATTAACAAGCAACAACACATCTTTTCCATTTGAACTTTCTTACAGTGTTGTTGCAGAATAAAACAAAATTTATCGTAAAAATTAGTAATAGCAAATCTGTGGAGACAGAAATCACTTTCTTATATGTGGATCATTACATTCAATAGCATGGTAAGTTGCAATTTTCTATGAAATGTCGCTGTTTGACAGTGGAAATGGTACCTGCAATACAAAGTAAATATTAATTTTTGTATACTATGAAAACAGTTAAAGTGAAAGTTTTTGAATTTGGTATAACGGACGCCGTAGTTAATACAAATAATCTGCCAATAAGTGGGCGGAATTGCATAAGTAGGCATGGTACCTCTCATACAAATAAATATTGATTTTTTGTGTAAAAGTGGAAGTTACTAAATTTGGTCTAAATGACAGTCAATACAAATGGGCGTGGCATCTCTGACACATAGTAAGACGTCGCTGTTTTTTTTTTGAGGCTTTAAATCAATAAATAATCACTCTGAGACAATATACGAACAATTTTTGTCCCTAAATAGCTGGCCACTACTGTACATACATAGATTCCCGAGCAAAGTCGGATAGGTTAAGCTAGTCTTTTGTATTACTAAATATCACTTATGGCAGTCAATTTGCCTTTTTTTCAAGTATACTATGACGCAACTTTGTCATGCGTGTCAACCAGTCCTTTGCTTTGTAGTAATCTGATATTATCTGAGGTTTTATGTCCTCGCGAATAGTAATATCTGCATTATGATAAAAGGTACTTAGAAGAATCACATACTATTTTGTATTTTTTCAAATACATAAAAAAAATTAGCGTACTTGCTGAAAAAAAAATACGAATATACAGATCTGCCTTTTATTGCCAATATCTATGTTGGTAATTACGTCTTATTTTTAAGTACAATATCATATATATCATTGTGATATTTCAAACCAACTACAAGATCGAGAACTACACGCCTACTTTGGTTTCTCTCAGATGTAGTCAAGTTGCAAAGTCCTTATAATTTTATGGCGTATTTAGCATGTATAGCCGGCACAGACATCATCCTATAAAAGCCACCAGATTCTCATCGGCTGTTATATTTTGAGTGTATTGTAAAGTTTGGGAGTTATGCCATTCCATTTATTTCACAATTAAAATATGGGCTCAAACTTGCTTAAAACTCATCAATAACTGTCTTTATCCTTAGTTTCAAATCTTATTACTCTTTAAGTGTTGCAAATTGTGCTGTTCGGAATAACAGAAATTCACGATTTTTCCTCTGCATCAAATTTGACCCAAAGAGCTTAAGTGTGAAAAATTTAGAACTTATTTCTTTGCTTACATACGATCGTATATACTTTCACAAAAACCTAATATTTCTGTTCAGTATAGAAATAAAATAAAAGTCAAAGAATATTAAGTATATAAAAACCACTTATGAACAAAAAAATTTTTTTCTCCAAATAATGGGTCAAAATTGATCTGAGCACCGTATGAAAGTTTAAATTATGAACCCAAGAGCTACTATTTACCAATCCACACTAAATAGTAAGTGTGAATGCAGTCGTATATTACTTCACAATCGTATATTTTAAAAGTTGTCTGATATTATTTTTCAAAAAATGATTGGACTTACAGCGCTTAAATTCATAAATTAAAATTGGGTTTTTGGAACATTTACATATATGCGTGTGGTTTGTATGTTTAACGCGCGTAACATTATTGTAGCACGTTCTAGTTATTGTAATTAGAAGCCTTGTTGTTGTACTTTTTATCTTTTTGTAATCGGAAACAACAAAAAGCCATTTAGTTAGAAACGTTAATATTTGTTTATTTACTTTATGGTCCTTAACTACTTATAGCGCAACATACTGAGTACAATAGCAGACACGATATATCAAGAAAAGAAGAAGAAATTATTCTTACCTTGCCTATTAAAAGTTGTTTACATTTAATAATAGACTAGATAATTCGTCTTATTTCTTTAAATATAATTTGTCAGTTTTGTTTCGAATATATACATATGTACGTTAAAACTTGACGATGAAATAAAATTTTGTAGCAAAGCTGTATTTTAAAAAGAAATTGGAATGTACTAACCTAGAATACAGTCCACAATGTTCACAAATTGTCGGACTTACATTTTACCTTTACTGCTCTGGCGATAGCCTTTTTCATTCTGAATTTATCCTTTTTCTAAAAGGATACGTTTTTCTGCTTTTTTGCAAACTTATTATCTAGGAAATAACTGATCTCAAACTGACTTGAACCATCAGCCTTAAAAAAAAATTCAAGAATCACTGAAACCAAATACCAAATACAAAAATTTAGAAAATAATTCTTCAAATAGGGAATTGTGAGCGTGGTACAAGGTAAATAAATAAAATTTGAAAATTGCTTTCATACCCTATTGTTAAAATCTATTCAAAGTTTGGAAACCTTTTACTACATCAAAAGAAGTTTAACCTCATGATTCATATAAGGTTTTATTATAACATTCTATTTACATAAACTTAGAACCATAACCTTAGTTGATTCGACTAATATCGGCTTTATTTTTATATGCAAATTTTTATTTAATTGCGCGTTTAACTTTCCTGTATTCTCTGTCGTCTGTGTTCTCTCCCTGTGAGCATTAATATTTCTCATTTTTGTTTTGTTATAAAGCTCCTCTTAGTCCATTCGACTAAACGCTGTAGTGACGTGACGTTTGAGGAGCTGAAAGGCGTATATCCGGCTTTGGTTCGACTGTTGGTGTCTGATATGGTTACATTAGATAAAGTGATATGGGCGGTTCAATCCTTTAGGTCTTATAAGTTTTCAGACCCGAATGGGATTTTTCCGACTAAGTTGCAAAATGCCCCCCTTTTTGCCCAGATGTTCGTTGCAAGAGGCCTTAGAACTTACTTTCTTGATAAAATTTTGCCTCGGGCGTGGAGAAGGGTAAGGATAGTTTTTGTACCGAAATCCGGTAGAGCTTGCCACTCCATGCCAGATGACTTTAGGCCGATCAATCTGTCATCGATTTTGTTGTATCCTAGGAGCATAATTGATTGGAGTAATAGATCTGTAGAGACTGCTCTGCACAAAGTCGACGGCTAAATAGAAATGGGTTTGCATTATGGGATTTTTCCCCTAACAGCCTTCTTGGATATTGAATGTTCCTTAAATAATGCTTAAAACAAGGCAACCAGGCAGGCACTGATCGAGTTTATCGCCCATGATTTCCTCGCTGAATGAATAGGATCGAGAATGAAGATAGGAAGGTGGTTTGTTACGCGGATGATCTTGTGATTCTTGTGCTGGGGGATTTCTCCCGACCGTCAGTGAAGTCATGCTATAGGCGCTTGATAGATTTTCTTCTTTCTTAATATTAAACGTTCCAAGACTGAGCTAGTCCTACTCTCCAGGAAATATAGATTGGAGAGTTTTTAACTACCAAGTTTTAAGGGTTTTTCTTAGATAGGAAACTTGACTAGAGGGAGAGTACCTTTTGAGGATGATTAAAGGTTTCAGCGTCAACTATTCGGTTGGAAGTGCTTTTAGTAAGAGATGGGGTTTGCTGAATGGCTACGATATCTTCACGCATGACTACTCTAAGACCGAGGAGGGCACGGCTGCGTGGGTCTACTCTGTGGATAGCGATATCAAACTGTCCCAATATGTACGGCCGAGTGCAGTGTATTCTAGGTTGAGGTCTTTGCAGTCCTTTGGGCAGCCGAGCTGAAGGCTGAGTTAGTGAAAACCTATCGCATAGCGTAAGACTTTACAGTATTGTTAAACTTTAGATGTTATTTAGTGAAAACGTATCGCACAAATCAATTCAATCAGCCATGTATTATTTAAGTAATGCCAACGTTGACATTTGCAACGTAAAAATCAAAATTCTGTAAATTCTCTACCTCATGTTTTCAGTAAGCAGCAACGTCCTTTGTTTATGATACAGAATTTCACAGCTCATCCCTACGTACACGATACGTAGGCTCAATAAATAGGTGGACTCAATAGGTGGACATTTTAAAAATTAAAGGACATTAAATAGAGGATGTGAGAGCGTTTGAGACATTCCGTAATTTTCCAAACTGTAGGCAATTAGGTATATAAAGAGGCTGCTTTGCCTACATAGTAATAGTTATCCTTTTGTAGCCATAAAGTAAAGTCGTGTTTAGGCGTAAATAAAAGTGGTGTGTAAACGATTATTAAGTGCAAGATAAATAATTTTGAGACCGAATAGTAAAAATTGCATACTGTAAAAATAGAGGATATGAAAAGTGTAAAACAACAATAACGTGGTGTTTAATTTATTTTGACGCAATTAAAAAGAACTCAAACGTTTTAAAAAGATTAAAACGTAATAATATTACCTGTTATTACCGGGCTCCTCATGGGCGCAGGCTCAGGTTGCTGGTGCAGGGCTTTTTAATGATGTAGTGGTCAGGGTGTGGCAGCCAGAATCTCTGTCCTGGAGCATTATATATCAGGTTTAGGCTGGCTTGTCAGGTGATGCCCGGTTTTTATTCAGGTGTCATTCTTCTCTCTTTTTCTTTATTTCTTTCTTTCCTTCCTTTATTTCCTTTTTCTCTTCTCTACTTCGTACCCTTTTTTATCTATAATTTTTCAACTTTTCTTTTAAGAGCGGTTTCCACAATATACCACCATGGTCTGTTTGGGGTGCTCTAACACTATATTTTCTACCTACTACCTATATTTTTAATATATGCAAACTTTCTTGAAGAACAAAAATTAGTTATAAAAAAAAAATTACTGAGAAGTTTATGCAAATAAATATAAGATTTGCAGTTTTTATCCCCATTAAAAGCACAAAATAACAAGCTTAATATCCGAGAAATGTGGTAAGAGCTAAAAAAAATTAATATGTGTATTTTTATATTTTTTACTTATTTAGTTTATTTTCTTTAACATGGACTGAATTTGTGGATTTCAGTATTAGTTTTTCGTTTTTTTTTTTTGTTAATTGAAATAGTTAATAAACATTAACAATTTTTTTTTCTCAATAAAAAAAAGGTAAATATCTTGTTTAATTTCCATTTTAAGCAAAGCCGAAAAACTCCTTTTAACAATGCAATTGAAAGTTTGTGCATAGCGCGGTAAAAATCGGTTAGTCGTTTCTACTAATAGTTAGTGCCTTCGTATAAAAAATATGGTTATGATTCTAGGGTTAAATAAGTATATAGTTAAAAATTATATCGATTCCTTTGCGAAAAATTATCGTATGTTAATTATTTTACAAAATCGACTTTTTGATGCAAATGTATTCCAAAGTCACAAACTCACCACATGGTAAAAAATTATATCGATATTCGCTATACTTATGGAGCTATAATAATGGAGCTATAAAATTTGGTGTTGATATTACCAGCCAGAGGAAAAATATGTAAAAATTGAGTTCTACCGTAAAATTTTTTTTTGTAACATAGGATAATTTTGCGCAAATGGGTCGATATTATAACTACTACAGACTGGTACTTAATACCATATCTTCGGCGTGATCAAAAGAGTCTCTGGTGGGAAACGAAGCTACAACCATAGCACCTGAATAATTTATTATATTGTCGAATTGGTTTAAAATTGAGTACAAACTTATATGCCGGTTTTTATTCACAAAATTTTTTATAAGAAGAAAAAATACCTACACACTGGTTAAATTTAACTCAGCGATGGGAAAGTTGATAAGATCGTACTTTATTGGTTCTATTTAACTTCGAAAAAAGCCATAGTACTACCTTAACAGTTTTGATATTCTCATAAATGTTTCCCAATTTCTAAATTCTTCCCATTCTTTTGTTTTATCATTCTTCGGTTTTTATTTATTTTGGGAACAAAAATTTATGAAGTTTATCAAGTATGTTTTTGAAATACTGAAAATACATTAAATTATGAGCTATGGGTAAAGAACCGGTTTTACTTGTTTTCATGCACTTAAAAGCTAATAACTTAGCTGAATATTAACCGATTTTAAGTTTCTGTTCTCTATTACGGAATATTCAACAGGGATATTTCCGTATTTACATAAGATAACTGGAGAGTGTTTATGAATTCAGGGCGTCTCTGGATGACATAGCGAGACATTCGACGGTTACCCTTATGAACATAAGGGCATTAAAGATAACTGCAGGCTGATACTACTTTGGATCCGAAGGGTTCGTTTGGGAACATCGGTGCTTATCTGACGAAATTAATTCAGTTGCTAAGAGACCAAAAAGTACTGGCCACATTCGAGTTATTGGAGAATGTGGCTGCCTAGAGCACACGCGAGGAACCTTATATAGGTAAGTACTAACAGTTGGGCTGTTGGTAGACATGCTCAAAGTATGGGAATTTTATATAATTATCTTTGCAGAAGTTGCAATATTGAAGAGGAGGAGGCGTCTACGGAACACCTTCTCTACCAATGCCCAGAGCTCGACGATGTGAGACTTTCAGTGCTTGTTAAGAGTAAATTCGACAATAAGGACCACTTTCAATGTATGATCTGGACAAAATCCTTGCCCTTATTAAGGCGACTGAATGGCTAACTGTTACCATAACCATGGTGTGGTAATGAGCTCGTGAGCCATTGGTAGCTGCCAGAGTAACTTAACCTAACCTATGTTTAGTTACAACTAAAGCGCTTATTTGCTTTGCAAAATCCTTTGGAAATTGACAGAGTTAAGTTTTTTAGTAAAGCAACTCATGAAAGAATCTTTTTTGTTGTCCAAAAAAGTACTCCTAAGAATTTGCGTACAGCAAGATATATTAAAATCGACGCATATTGGGTGTTAGTTTTAAATTTAAAAGATCTTTGGATGGCACAGTGAACTCGAACCACTTCGTTCCAAATCCGAAAAGAAACTTTAAATCGCGTAATATTCAGTTAAGTTATTGGCTTATAAGTACAAGAAGGTCTGAAAAACCGGCTTTTTACCCGCAACTCGAGATTTTGGAGGTGCTTTGAAAATTCACAAAACAGATACTTGTTCTACTCGACAGCACCTATCAGAAAAGTAGTATAATTTCTCAGGTATTTCCAATTCGTCCATTTTTGTCGCAGCTAATCAATGCAAAGGCTTGTGGTATTGTATATTCACAGACAATTATAGTCGCTGTAGCCCTGTAAACAAAAAAAGTATTCAAATCGGTCAAGCCATTGTATAGTTTTAACAGACATAACGCAGACTAACAAGAATAGGGGCTATTTTTTAAGCTGATTCTATTGACAAATTTAGTAGACGCTTTTTGGCTTGTTGGGTATTGTGATAATATGCCTGTCATTTGGCGAGAGTATGCGGAAGTGTGTGTGTATATAAAAATGAGACATAGGCTGTTGTTGTTTATGTGTTTTGTTATTATAATTATTGTTGTTGCTTTTAACTTTTATTTGATATTTACACAAAATTGCTCTTAAAAAAATTAATAAATTCAACTTTAGCCTGTTCACAATTTTTGTTTTTTTTTCTTGTTGTGTCCCCTTTTTTAACTGTTTTTGTTGTTGTGTGTATATGTTATTTTTTAAGTAATAAACTTAATTGAAAATGTGAAAACGTGTTGAATAACATTTTGCTTTCATATGACAACATACGAGTATACTAGTAGTACGTTGCGAGTACAACAACAATGATTATAATTGTTCTAAGAATAATAATAATAATAATGATGATAATAATCCCTAAAGTAATTAAGCAAATGTATGTTACAAATTATATACATATGTATGAATATGTAGGTACACATATATGTATATATGTATGTACATAAATATGTACTTTTGGATACATATATCGCTACTTAAATACATGCACTTAAACATACAAAAATAAAGACATATAGTACATAGGTATATACATATGTACAGATGTATATATGTATGTATATAATAATGTAACATAATAAGTTATTATTAACAAACGACTGTTCTAACAATCTACCATCTCTGACAGCCTGCTTTTGGTAACCAACTTATTAACTTATCCATTAAAATATCTCATGTAAGTATGTCAACCAGTCGTTTTGTCTGTCTTCACATTAATTTGAGTAAGTCATTTATGGTTTCAAAAAAGGTTTAATGTTCTTTGAAAAATTTTTTATAAAAAATTAAAAACAAAACATTAAAAATAAAAAGCAATGCATTTTCGAAACTTTGGCTCCGCTTATTACTACACCACCACCATGCTACAAAATTACTAATTTGACTTAATGAAATGTGTCTAGAGAGAAACTTTAAACAATTGGGTTTTGCCACAAAAGACGTAAATGTTCACATTACTTTGAAACCAAAATTCTGTATAATCTGGCTTATTGTTTAAAGACTTGAAAGTAAAATGTGTTTATCGGTTGATGAAATTTAATAAATTATATATGTATGTACATATGTAATTGCAAAATTTTATTTTTTATTTTTCATTAAAAACAAATAATGAAATTATACATACAGTGGTGGACATTTTGGTTATATGGTTTATTTTGTGTTAAAATAGAGCGAAACCAAAAAAAAAAAATTCTGGACAGTAATTTAGCACGAATAAAAAAAAAATAAAATATTATTATTTATACATGAATATATTCAATTTTTATAAAATAAAATAAAATAAAATATATATACATATCTATAGAAGGCAAAACATAAAAGAAAATTAAGCTAATTAAGTTTATTTATATAAATTTTTAAGTATTTATCTTTAGTCGACAAAAATTTGAATTAAAATCAAGTGAACTCAATTATAATCTATCTTCTTATTATCAAAGAAACCTTCGAGTATTCGATTAGCGTATCGTAGCTATATTCAAAGCCATTAAGTACATTGATAACGTCGTTAGAGCTTTGCCAAAACACTTTAGACGAGGATCCTTGTATAAAGCGCAAACACCCATAAAATGTATAGTATTTTCAGATGCATCTAGATTGTAGAGTGTGCACAATGTCTAAAGGTCTAAAATAAAGGTCTAAAATACAGGTCAAGTGACCCACCACGTGCGGTAATTATCCTGCTTGTAGCACGAGACGAATATTTAGAAAATAGCGGGGGAGAGTTGAGGTCATGAAACTGCGAGGCTTCTGCATTAGATATAAAATTGTGTTTTTCTTTTTTAATCACCGGACGCACTATACGTTTCCAATGTTGACATAAAGGATCAGCGTTATCTGGGTTAACTTCAATTATATTACACAGCTTAGCCCATTCATTCGACCAATACGTATTACTAGCAATTATTTTATCAGCTATTATACTGGGCAATCTATACATTGACAAACCTAGAATTCTCTTTATGTATTTAAAATGTAGTTTCAGGGTATCTAAAAATAGAGTATTTAGACTGGTTTCCAAATAGACCATGTAGTTGGGAGTATTTTTATGAAGAAGTAAAATTTTCTTGATAAAGAATCTTAAAAGCATCTCCATTTCATCATACTTTAAAAATCCCCAAATTTTGGGCACCATAGAATTATATGGATATAGAAGTAGCAATAAAAATTTTTAGTTTGTTGGTATTTGAAACTTTAGGGTTGTTGGTATATTAAGACGAGGTAGAGTTAATTGCCGTTTTCACAGTAGCTACTCTGTTTTTAGGGGCTTTTCACACGATAAATTGTAAGTAAATTGAAGTCCCAAATATTTATAACTGTTAACAATTTCCACGCTACTATCTCCAAAATTCCATTTAAGGTTTTGCGATATTCTAGTGCCATTACGAAAGACCATAATTTTATAAATATCAAAGTTAACTTTTAGACTCCACATTTGAGCAGGAGAATCAGATAGAATTACAATGCCATCAGCATACAAGAGTACTTTAATATGAATGTGATCAACCAAAACACCACCTGTATGGGTAACTCCCTTTACTACAGATGTGTTTCATTCTATTCTAATCTTTTTATGTTGCATAATAAGCAGTAGCTTAATTATGTACAAGACCTAAGTAGGTTTCCTAGGTTTCTTATTCGAAAAATTGCTGCACAATTTTCTTAAAGTTAAGTCAACGCGCTGGTTCACTTATTTTTTTTAGCTCCACAAAACACTTTTTCTTGCATTTGACGTTAGCAAATTCTGCACATAAACCTGTTAAATTTTCTAATTTACGATAATTCTAGAATACTTGGTTCTTCCACAAGGAAAACTTGATGTAATTTTAAAATCAGTAAATATTCATTTGAAGAGCTTGATGGCACTGTTGGCAGAAATGTAATTTTGGCTATGCATCACAGTGAGGTGTACAAAAATGGTCTCTGCTTCAACATTACTTCTACCAGTTCCTTTTTGCTCAGATCACTATCATTTTGGCATTAGAGCTTGGGTGTTTTAAGGATAATGGAAAATGATATAAAGTTTTGTGCAATGAAACAAATGTTAAGATAAAAATTAGTACAAAAAAGTACAAACATGAAAAAATCAGTACATTTGCGTTCTGATTTAGACGTTACGTATATATCATTACATGCACTGATAAAAACAGTACGTCTGGCAACCCTAATTTAGTCTTTTGCCGAGCTCATGGTCTTAGTCACTCATATTGTTATTTAATTTAATATTGTATTGTAATTTAAATAATAAATAAATACGAGTAAATTAAATAATAAATGAAAAGATGCTTTGAAATCTTAAAATTTGATTTTTTTTTAAAGCTACATCTACTTTAAAAAAATAATTTGGTTGATAAAATTGAGTCGGCATAGTGGGAAAATATCGCAGCAGTGACCAGCAATGTTGCAAAACCGATAAGTATTTATTAAGTGTTGGTATATTTAGTGTTAAAATAATTTAAATCTCTTTACTATCTTGCATATTTATTTGTATTAATATTTTCGCAGTGCCTTTGCTTGTGGTCGCTAGTCGTTATCTGTAAAAATCAACTATGATTTAAGTTGTGGCTGACGACTAGCGTTGACGCTGATGCCTTAGAGACATACCTAGCGTTAACGCTCTTATTAATAGAGAAAATAATTTATTAAATATTTTAGAAAATATGCCCATTAGGAAGAGTCCACGATAATTTGTGAGGCAATTGGGGTCAACTTTCTTCACCTTATTAAAAAAAAAGTCTACGTTAAAATAAGTGCATAATAAGCCAGTTTTGCTCTTAGAGATGTACCATTTAATTATGTTTATTTAAATTTATGTAAATTAATGTAAAATTCAGTGCGTCAAAATGATAAGGTCAGTATTTATTTATGCAAACTTTTATTGAAACTAAGCATTAATCAATTATTTTTAATTTATGTTTTTATTATTTTTAATTTTATGTCTTTCTATTGTCCTAAAAATATGGGATAGCATCGCACTTACTAAATTGTCCAGAACGTTGGAGCGGATTTCACGCCAGCTGTTGCAGTTTGTCACTTTTAATTCATCTTTTGTCCGGTACTGTTTGTTGTCTGCATAAAAATTACGCAAAAGCAGTCCCCACAAATTTTCCATGGGGTTTAAGTCGGGGGAATCTAATCAAATACTTTAATATTGTGCTCCTCAAACCATTGTCTGATCGACTTGTTGACATGAATTGCTGCGTTATTTCGCTGAAAGGTGAAAGTTCTTTCAGCACTTTGGGCTAAATAAGCCAGCAAACGATCAGACAGAATGCCCATCCATTCCAGTAGAAGAAAAGTAGAGTTCCAGGGTACCATGCGAGCTAAAGCCAGCCCAAACCATCAAGCTGCGTTGATAGGCGTTGATAGCTCTTAGAATTGTGCTTTTTGAAGCTTGTAATTTCAATTTGTCTTATATTGTTACCTTTCGTGAAATTAGTCGAGTTTCACGTGCAGTCAGGACCTTTGGACGACCCGTGCTTCTTAATTTTCCATAATTTTCACTGTTTTTGAGAAAATTTTTTACAATACACAAAGATCATCCCAGATTTTTTTCCATTCGAAGCATACTCAATCCCTGCTCATGAAGTGCCACAATTTGTCCTTGTTTAAAAAGTGACAAAGGTTTCCCGCGACGCATACCGCGCAGATATTATTTAAATTATAAATTATTAAAAAAAAAATAACAATTGTGATACCTTTTGATTAGATTAATTGTTTATTAATCACTGACCTTATCATTTTGACGCATTTAATTTTGCACTTTTTTACATAAATTTAAATAAACATAATATAACGGTACATCTCTAAGAGCAAAACCGGCTTATTATTCACTTATTTGAACGTATAATTTTTCTTAATATGGTGACCATACATAACATTTTATGATTTTGATGAATTGAGCAAATATTAAGGTGACCTATTGTTTTGAAGCACACTTTATACGCTTTTCAATGTAGCATAAATGAAATGTTCTAACCCAAAGCCCACTACTGTATATGTCAGCTATCATTTTAGAATGCAGTGAGTTATATATTGGTTTAACCTTCAAAAGGTCCTTAAATTTATTGACGATCAACAATCTTTCTATAAAAATTTAAGTACGCAGTCAAATAACATCAAACATCGCACATTTATTCATTGTCCTTATAACAAAAAAGTTATCCAAAAGTATCACATTCAAATACTGAAATGACAGAAAGTCAATTATGTAAAAGAATCAGCTTTCACTTAGTTTTGCACTTTTCGTTTAACCCTAGAACCGTAACCTTAGTCGATTCGACTAACACCGCCTTTTTTTTCATATGCTGCTTTTTATTTGATTGCACGATCAAATTGAACTTTTTTGTATTCTCTGTCGCCAGTGCTCTCTTCTAGTGAGCATTCAAAGGTTACGGTTCTATGGTTAAATAGAGAGGAACTTATATTTTACTTTAAAAAAAAACTCAATTTATTTATTTACATTGTTTTTTTATTAAAATTCCTACAAACACCAACACAAGTTTTCACCTATAATGTGTATTGTTTACGACGTTTGCTTGACAAAATTTAGGAACTGCTTCTATTATTGTTCTCAAGATATACAAAAATTAATGTTTACTATGTATGGGTGAAACACTTATCCAATTTTGCCAATTTTTTTGACTGATAATTTGTATTGACTATTAAACCATTCAGAGCAAATGCAAAAACCTTAGCCTAAAGCGTTCACAAGATTTACAAAAATCCATATTTTTTTGTCTTTTTAGTTTTTGGCTGATGACTTTTATTGACTATGAAACTATTTGAACTAAATTGTTTGAATATATAGACAAATAAATATTTACTTTGGCAACGCCCAGCTGGAATTTTTGAAATTAATATAGTCTATAGTCTATATTAATATAGTCTATGACAAGCAAACCGGTTCAGCCTGTCTATAAGGCACAAACAAACATGCATAAATACAAACACACATTCATTTTTATATATAAGATATTCTTACAACTTCTTCCTTTTTATTATAGGAACCACTGGAAATTATATATCGAAAATTATCGTGAAGACATCATAGTTAAAGACGGCCACGCCAAGCCAACTAGTAATAAAATTATTAGATTAAAAATATGGCGCATTGTAAATAGCGAAATCGGTTTCATTCTGAAAATCTTCTTTAATATAAATCTGATAAATTCTGTAACAATTTTTCGGCAACTACAGGTAAGCACTTTTTAAAAGAGTGTTTTTTTATTCAACTTTTCTTGTAAAACAATTTATTTATAAAAAATAATTTTTACTGCCTACAAAAAAATCAATAAATAAAAACTTATTAAACATTCAAATAAAAATTTGTATTATTACTCACCAAAAAAAACTATGAAACTACTTAAAATAAAACTAAAATATTTATGAAAAACAAAATCAAAATGAGAGAAATGTAAAAAATAAGTTTATGTTTTCCGATCAGCTGTTCGTGGTTATTGTGGAAAATAAAATTAAACCTACTCCGATGTTATTGGGTATTATATCTGGTGGGCCGTGAATTCGTTTAATTTGAACCATTGGTTATTTCGAATCTGACAATACTTATGTCATTCTATTCATTCTATTCGTTTGGCAACTTTTGCGACTTGAGGCTGAGTATTGTCATGCATAAGAATAACTTAACCATGTCTATCTTTGTATTTCAACCGTTTTTCTTATAATATCTTATAATGTCTATCTTACCATGTCTATCTTTGTATTTCAACCGTTTTTCTTATAATGCACGGTTCAACGCCGACTTGGTCCGACCAATAATGCAAAATTGCTTTATAAATACTGGAACAACGTAATTTTATTAACAAATACAAAATATTGTGTAATTGAACAAAATTAGGAAACAGTTATAAAATCCAATAAAACCCAAAAAAATCATCAAAAAACCAAATAAAACCCGGTGGATTGCGTCAAAAAAGTGTACTCTCTTACTCTCTAGATTAGGTTTTTATTTTAGTATTTAAAAATGCGATGAATTTAAACGTTTTATGTTTTTTTTAAACTATATTTAAAGCTTTCCAAAATTCATAAAAAACACTAAGAATGACTTAAAACAATTTAACTTTTATAACAAAAACTAAAGGTACTCTATTTTTACTAGTCAAAAAAGTGTACAAGGCAAATAACAGCGTCAACTCAGTCAATTTTCAACGAATCCTAAAAAACTATGTATCATTGTGTTCGTGAAAACATCTCTACAATTGCTTAATCAATGCACTCAGATTCCACATGTTATTTCAGTAAAGTATGCACAATTTAAAAGACTATTTTACCTCTTTCCATATCTTTTAAAAATCTTAAAATCGGTTAATATTTAGCTAAGTTATTACCTTATATATGCATGAAGGTACAAAAAACCTGTTTTTTAACTGTAATTCTGGATTGTGGAGGTATTTGAAAATATTAAAACCAGATTCTTATTGTACTGAAAATATGGTATCACTTACCAGGTATTTTTACTTCATTCCTTATTTGGCATAGTTTTTGTCTTGTACACATGTTAAAAAGTCGTTAAAATGACGATTAACGTTTTTTGCCTCTAAAATGACAATTTTTGCTGCATGGATAATTAGCAGCTATAAAACTGTGAATATATAGCTTACTTTTTATGATTTTGCTTGCGATCAATTTAATAAATTACTGTGACGTTATACCAAAAATTTGAACCAAACAAAAATGTAACAGTTATTTATATCGCACTCCATATCATAAACATTCACAACTAAAAATTTTCAAATGTTTAGAAGAGGCAAGAACTAATTTTGAAACATTATTGTAAAATTAAATTGATCAGTTATGAAACTATGGTACGTCACCACTAATCGATCAAACTGTGGCCCAAAGGTTGTTTTCTACGTTGCAACTATGGCGTTACAAAAAGTGACGTCTAACTGAACTGCTAGTTGATTATGTTCTAGCGACACAAGTAAGAAGTGAATGCAAACGAAAATTTTGTGACCATTAAGGACTTGATCTGTGAGTTGAAACAGCATTTTTGAACAGCAATTTTGATAAATTTTGAGTTGTGACTGTTCATTATTTGGTGTGCGATATATATAAAATTTGTGAAAAAGAATTGAAACTGAAAAACGAAATTCCTAAAGAAAGCAATTAATAATATAATTAAAGAATAGTTTTCAAATTTTTATAAAGCAAGTGCTAAAATCAGTAGTATTAAAAGTTACTATCGGATAAGTTTGTTTTGAATAAACTATAATTTAGAGTCAATACAGTGTTTTGATATTACTATTTAATAAAGAGTTTAAAGAGTTTAATATAGAGTTAATCGATTTGGAAAATGAGGTATTCATTTGTAACTGGTTTTAAACGCACATTGAAAATGTTTAATTTTTTATATGTACTATATACATTGGTACTGAAAACAAAATTTAAAAACACTAACAACCTGATTGTCTATTTGGTATTAAAGGGCAGGCAAATTTGAGGTTAGGAAGTAAGTTAGCTTAAAAACACTTTTTTTGAACAAATTCAGTTTTATTCATATCAATATAAAATAGAAATATGAGAATTAATAATGGAATATGATGTCGGGAAAATGTCCACCTCTCGCATATCGGCAGATGTCTTAACTTTTCACAAAATTTCGAACCACATTTTACAACGAAGCTTCGCTTATCTCGTTAATTCAGCGCACAATTTCATCTTTCAGAGTGTCAGATGTTTGTGGTTTGTTCACGTAAACCCGGTGTTTCAAATTTACTTACTATCCTCAAATTTGAACACCATTCATTTCTTTGACGATCTTTCGAAACTTATATGAGGACATTTTTAAAATTTATCGGAAAAATTACGATTATCTGCAAATTTCATCTGACAGCCTTGCTTGTACACTTTGTTTTGACGCGTAGACAATAGAGTACGTTCCGTTTTTGTTGTATAAACTAATTTTCTATAAGCATTTTGTAGTGGTTTTTTAGGAGTTTTGTAAAACATTAAACATAGTTTTGAAAAACATAAAATGTTAAAATTCATCGCATTTTTAAAGAAATGAAAACATAATTCCAAAGAATAAGGGTGCACATTTTTTTTTAACACTGACTGTATGTATGGTGTATAATTAAATAAAACCTGAATTATTTCTCTGCAATACTATTCAAGTTAAGCAATTAATAAATTTTTATTTATTCTCTTTTGTAGGAAAAATTTAAAATTCATTCATCGGAATGGTCGTCGTATATCAATTTTGGACAACATTTATAGTGTTTTGTGTACAAAACCTAATTTATCATTTTGCCACATAAACAGTGCTGCTTGTATGAGCGTGTTAAGGATCGCGGTATTTGCTACACTGTATTTCACTTAAGTTACATTCGTACGTGTTAGTGTGTTATATCGATACTATCTATGTGTCATGGGGTCATTTCACATGGAAATTTGAAATATGTACTAAACAAAGAATTGTTAATATTTAGTCATTATGAGAACTAATACATTTAAGATTTAAGATGATGGAGAAAGTAGATTAAATGATGCCGTTTTCTATAACTTTTTTAAAATTATTAGCGAATATTATAAAACAAAAATTGTTTTACAAGATATGTATAAAAAATTTTTCTTGACTTCTTTACGTGAAATGCCACATGCTTATTTCACTTTACATTGCAAAATTATTTAGGTTACATTTATTGTTTACTGTATGTTTGTACATGGGTAAACTTAAATTAACTACATTAAATTATTTGGGGCCAGTGTAAACAAACAGTCGCATATGTTCTCACAAATATAAACATTCAAAAGTAAGTAAGTAAGTGGAAAACTTAGTACAAGGACTTAGAAATTTAGTCGTGTTTTATCATTTGGTCTACTTACAATGAACTACTCATTAAATAAAAAATTAACCCCGCTTACATATGTATATACTACATACATATAATCAAAATCTTAATGAAAACCAAACAAATCTTTCAGAAAAGTATTTTATATTTGTATAAGGTAAACGTTTATTTAACCATTTTCCAAAATGGAATTTTTAAATTTTAAGAATGCATAAAAGAGAAGGCATATTTAGGTGGCTTAACATTTTTTGTATTAGTTTGAGGATATAAATAATATAAGAGTCTATATAGTTCACACTTCGCAAGTAGATTTTGCTAGAAACCAATCAACGATTTTTTTCACTATGACTTCAGGAACTAGTACATTAGTATAACTAGTATTTTAACTATAACTAACATATAAAATTTATGCAGTACAAAGTGTGAGCGCAGGTTTCAATATAGATAAATAGCCCAGGACAGTTGTTTACCAATAACACTGGTCTATAGCAAAAAACGCCTTTAGATAAAACTATATGGAATATAATGATTTTGATGCGCTGAATTCAAATCCGTTTTCAGTTTTTTCCATCGGGCTCAAATTTTTTTTATGGGCGTGGCAAATTTTTCGCCCAACATATGGTTAGTTAAAAATATTTTACCCGCAAAATTTGAGCAATTTTTTTTTTTCAAAAAGCCATAAAAATTTTTCAGAACAAAAGTTTTAAATATTAAGCACTTAAATTAAAGATTAAAATATTGAGAATAAAATAAGCATTAAATCATGAAGATCGGTTGGCTATTACCGATTTTATTAAAAATTAAATGCAGGTAACTAACTTTGACCAAAATTAGCGAAAAAATGTTTTCTTGCAAAATTACTACTGCATCTGCTTATAGAATTCCATCGAGAAAACCTCAGTTTATAAACTAGTCTTGCCTGAATGATCCATTGTGAGACTTAGAACTCTCAAAATCAAAGTCAGAACTTTTTGCGTCAAGATTACAGCAATGGAATTTGTTAAATAAGGTCACGAAAATCTCATATTTTCGACATAGACAAAAAGATTTTCTCGCCTATTTTAGCACAGATAGCGATTTAGTATTTTGTGATGTTGCCGCGGGACTCTTTCGAAACCTTGGTTTCCCTGAAAAGTCTGAGAAATGGCGACTTTCTATTGATTCATCAAAGACTAGCTTAAAAGCAGATTTACTTCACAATGGCAATAATTATCCACCGATTCCATTAGCGCATGCAATAAATGTGAGATAAAATATTAAACATTCACAGAACACGTAGAACATTTGTGCTGATTTGAAAGTTGTACTATGCTTACTGGACTACAACTAGGATATACCAAGTTTTGTTGTTTCTTATGCGAATGGCATTGTCGTGTAAGATATAAGCACTACGAAGTAAAAAATTTCCCACAAAGAACGAGCATAATTTAGAGCCTTCAGTTAAAAAAAATATATATTACTACCTCCTCTTCATATAAATCTGGGCCTAATGAAAGACTTTGTGAAAGCACTGAATAAGGATTCAGAAGGATTTCAACGCCTTAAAACTAAATTCCCTCGACTCAGCGATGCAAAACTAAAAGAAGAAGTCTTTGTAGATCCACAAATAAGAGAGCTTATGATGGACGTAACTTTTAATATGAAACTGAATTAAACAGAAAAAAGAGGATCAATGGCTTTTGCAAATGTGTGTCACAATTTTTGGGAAATAAAAAAGCTAAAAACTATAAGGAAATCGTTCTAGAACTCCTTTCTGCCTATAAAGCTCTTAAATGCAAAACTTTTTGGACTTGCGCTTGAATTTATTTCCTGTAAGTTTTGGTGCAGTATCTGATGAACATGGTGAGATTTTATCAACACATGTTGCATATACGAAGGCGATACATTCGAAAATGATCAGAAAGAATGCTTGCAGATTTTTGTTGGTCAATCCGACGAGAAACGTACATATGTTATATGCGTATGTATTTTTTCTTACTAGACATTTCCTTTCATAATGTGTGTGTTGCCTTATAATGTAATGTATTACAAATGTTTTGTCGAAGTTAGATACCTCCTTTTATAGGTTACATATCTGGCTTTAATTTAAATGCATATATGTAAAAATTACATTTTAATAATTTTTTTACAACTTTTTGGAGATAAAATAAAAAAATTCCTTCAATTTTGCAAGAAAATATTTTTTTGCTAATTTTAGTCAAAGTTAGGTACTATCATTTAATTTTTAATAAAATAGCAATAGCATTAGTCAACCGATTTTCATGATTTAAAACTTATTTTATTTTCAACTTTTTAAGCTTTATTTTAAGTGCTTAACATCTAAAACATACATTTTGAAAAATTTAAAATATCTTTTTGAAAAAAAAAGTTGCTCTAATTTTGCGCAAAATTATTAGTTTTTTTTTTTTTTTTGAAGCTTAGTTGTGAATAACTCCGAAACTGTTGAAAACACAGAAATATGTTGTTCGGATGATTTATAGAAAATTTTGTTTGTTGTTGTTTGTTATATGTAACTGCATTAAAATCGGTCAAACTGTTTTCAAGTTGTGAGGAAATATATCGACATAACTAACATATTTTGGTCGAATTATTTGCCACGACCATAAAAATAATGGAAAAAAACTGAAAAAATTATATTTCATATAGTTTCATTTAAGGGCGAAAAATTTTTTTGTTGACCAGTGTAATTAGTCTTAATGACGGTCTTCAATGCATCCGCGTCCATTATTTATATATATATATATATATATATATATATATATATATATATATATATATATATTTATATATATATATATATATATATATATATATATATATATATATATATATATATATATATATATTGAAGTAAAAAGCCTAACTACCTAAAAAATTGGTGCATATGAATGTAGAGTAACCACCTTGTTAACTAAATAAAGTCAAATAGTCTATTTAAAATATGTTGATTTGTTCTACAAACGTAAAACTTTTTTTGTTTGTAATCTCAATGGGAGAGGAAGGCATTCGACTCAGTTGTCGTATATTAAAACCTGTCGTTTAGACCGCCGTAGTGATAACACTATGCAACAAATGGAAAAAAAATTTTGATTATAGGTAACCACTATATTAATGGATAAGTTTTCTTTTAGAGTTTTTTTTTTTTTCTAAAATGTGAGATTTTTTAAGAAACTGCTTGATACATCTCATGATAATTTTTAAATGACTTATTCGATTTCTTTACGGTATATGTTAAAAAATTCCAAATTATATTATTAATATAATTTTTTAATATAAGCCGTATTTATGAAGTTATTGAGAAACAAATCATAGCTTTTTATGGAAGAATTATGAAATAAAACGAACCATAATTTATGAAAATTGATTAGTAAATACATATTTTATTCCCAATAAAGTGAAAGTACTTAGTTTTGAAAATAAAAAATTTTTATTGTAATTTTTTGTTGTAATATTTAGTTTCTCTCTACCTAGATGTGTAACATGATCAGATTGCAAGCAAGTCCTGATTGATGTTAAATTTCATATCAAAGATAAACTTTTCCCTATCCTAATCACCAATTGCTCTGATTCCAGTACAATTTCTTATGTTTATCAGTCAGGATGACTGTTAACGGCCAATTCCCTATCTTCCTTCTAATATGCTTTGGAGTATAAATTAAAAAAGTTAATATTTTTTCCTCAAAACCTATGGACAAAATAAGCAATTTTACGTTCTTTGATGGCAAGTTGTAGCTGACATTCCGGGTATTTAATCTTTGTAAAATTTTTTTATTAGAAACATGTTCAGTCCATGATGTTCTAAGGAGACTTTAGTATGTCTGCGTTTCAAAGCATTAAACGGCATTTTTAATTATTTAAGAAACGCGTTTTTGCCCATTTCAGTAATCAGTGAGCCAAACAATCAGATATAAGAATCTGCTTAATCGTTCCATATATCGTTACTATCATCTTGGTTTTTTAAAGTTTATTATCGAGCCGTAAAAATTACTACGGGAAATGATGGTTTGGAGAAGAAAATGCAGATCTTAAATGTTATCAGATATTATGATGATATAATCGGAATATTATTTATGAATTCTCCGTTTACTATTAAGCTTTTATTCCATATAAGGCTTCAGCTTTGCTTAAAAAATAACGATGAAAGAATACATCTATGACGTACTCCTTTTTTATGTGTATTTGTATTTCTGGTTAATATGCATTCGTTGCAGTATTTTAACAAGTTTTTCGTGCTTAATATTGTGAAATGGTTTTTCGTAATTGGTAATTAAGCCATTCTAAGCAGCATTGTCAATTTGGAACACCAAGTTTTTGACAAAAATTTCTTAGAAATATTTAATAAAATATTATGTTTTTCAGTACAGAAAAATATAGTTAAAAAATATAATATTAAATAAATACAAATTATTTTTTCTTCATAAAATTATTATTTTTTTTTTAAATAATTAGACAGAGCGCAATTAAATTTTTCCCTCTGCTGTGGCTCGAACCTGGGTTGTTTGAGTTGTCTGCCGACACTCTAACCACTACACCACTGCCACCTTGGCTCCATCTTCCCGTATAAGGAAATACACAAATATACCTGGTCATTCCCCAGCGGCAATGCACGCAATCAGATAGACCACATATGCGTAAGCAGAAGATGGAGAAGCTTTTTATCGGATGTCAGAAATAGGAGAGGAGCTGACATCGGCAGTGACCACTAGTGAAATCAAGATTAAATTGAAATGTCAATAAAAGACCATCAGGCACACAAGGCGAAAACGGCTCACTTACAAAAACTCCAGAATGATGCAACCAGGCACGCATTACACTTGGCAATCCGTGAACGGCTACCAACAACCAACGTCACTCATGGGAAGATATTAAAGCAATATATAATCAAGTCACGGAAGAAACACTTGGTGTAGTGCAACCAAATAGAAGAGTTTGGATATCAGATTACACTTGGAACCTGATTTATCAAAGAAGAGAACTAAAACTGCAGCTGAATAGAAAAAATACCTTGAGGCAGCAATACCATCAGCTGGCAAGACAAGTAAAGAAAGCTGCAAGAAGAGACAGAAGAAAGTTCCTGGACGACCGGCAACAGCGGCAGAAGAAGCAGCTGGCCAGAATAATATGAGAAAACTACACCAGACGATTAAATATTTCACTAATCAAAAGTGTAATAGGAACCATACCGTTGCTGATAAAAATGGTACACTAATAACGAACAATGATGCACAAACACAGAGATGAAGAGAACATTTCAATGAAATTAGTAACGTCACGAACACTACTGAGAACAGCAAAATAGTTGAGAACATAGATGAGAAAAACATTTTAAGAATAACATGCAACCCTCCCAATCTGAATGAGATAAAAGAGGCGATTGGTAAATTGAAATATAATAAGGTGGCAGGCAAAGATGAACTACCAGCGGTAATTCAAGTGTTGACATCAAAATCACAGCTGAACTTCTACTGCCTCATACCACATCAATATGGGAGGAGGAGAGGCTGCCTCCTACGTGGAAGAGGCGTCATTTTAAAGTTTCCAGAAAGTGGCTACTTAAAAGACTGTAATAATTGGAGAGGAATTACTCTACTTAGCACCATATATAAAGAAAGCATGGAAAGCACTAAGAACCAAAGGAGTACCCCAGAAGATAATTTGAATAATTAGAGCGATGTACGAGATGCAGAACTTTCAGTTTTTCACAACGGAAATATCAGCCAAGCATTCCAAACCAATGCTGGAGTTAAACAAGGATTCCCACTATCACCTCAGCTTTTCGCCAACTCGAAGACTTGGACTATGTGGATGACATTGATCTACTCTCACATAAGATTTCAAATATGCAGTTGAAACTGGAGGACCTGGCTCATAGTGTTGGGCTTGGGATAAACATCAAGAAAACAAAGGCCATGAGAATAAACAATACGTGCACGCAAAACATCATGCTACAGAGTCAGTCAGTCGAGTATGTAGATAGCTAGGAAGTACAATGACAATGACTACAAACCATGGTCTACAAAGAGACGTAGATAACAGGCTCTATAAAGTGAGAGCGGCATTTGGACAACTGCATTCAGTATGGAGAAGCTTACATATATCCAGACGAACTAAGCTCAGAATATTCAACTCATGTGTTAAATCGCTACTGCTGTATGGCAGTGAAACCTGGCTTGTATCGAATAACATCACACAGAAACTCCAGGTTTCATTAACAAGTGCCTCAGAATCTTATGCAGAATATTCTAGCCTAACACCATAAGTAACACAGAACTGTGGAGCATAATCTTGGGTTATTTATTTATCTTGGAATGGTAAAAGGTAAATAGTAGGCAAAACAGGCATGTCACACATTCCAATCGAAACGGTTTTGATATTTTCCATTTCGATCGATTTAGTTTTTGATTCTTCAGATTCCGAACGATTTTGTTTCTTCCACAAAAAGTTTAAAATATATTTTTCAGTGAAAATAAACTGTACTATCAATCATGTCATATGTTCGATCGAGAGGGTTTGTTTTCGTATTTACAATTCAGATCCCAAACGATTTTTCTTATTTTAAAAAAAGTTAAAGTATACTTTTTAGTGAATATAAAAAAATGTATTATGCTATTTATTGATATTTTCCTTCATATGGTGCATATTTTGCCTGTGAAGTAAACCTTAAAAATTTTTGTTTAGTAAACAAATATCAGAACACAACACAACAATACTGAAAATAATAGACCGATTTTAGATAAAATCAATAGAAACTATAGTTTGATAAAATATTTTATTAAGACACTCAAACGGACGTATGTGTTCCATTCAAAACGTAATTTCGTTAAAGTCGTAATGTTTTAAAATAGATTTTTAAATATTTGTTATACGTGTTACAAACATCGGCGAAACCAAATGTACATCAAGCAACTGCACCTTTTATAAAATCATTTTATAATTTGATTATAGAAAAAATCTTTAAGTTTTTAGACAACAACCATTTAAAAGTTTTTAAAGCACTTTGTCTCGTTTTAAAGTAATTGCAAGATATTCACTAGACCTAAACAATATATTTCATTTTATCTCTGTAACTGTTTAGCTTTTTATATAAAAATATATTCTATTTTATTCTTAAAAAACATTTAACTTCAATAAAATGAAAAATAATAATGTTCCAAATTCTATTTGCGACCTTTTTTGATGCCAACAAAAAGTCATAGGTGATGTCACAAAAGGCGTTACCAATAGAATTTTTTAGTAAAAAAAAACAACAACAATAACGAAACTATAAAACAGCCTTCGTAACTTAATGTTTTAATCTTAATCTAAATGATTTTATCTAGTTCAAATTGATTTTAGTTTTGGCATTAGCTGCTTAAAAGCTGGCAAAAACGTTACATAAATATTTTGTACCCTCAAACCACTTAAAACATTCTGAAAAACATTGTTTAAATACAGTGTAACAAAAGCAAAAAAAAGGAGAGTGTTTTTTATATAAAATTATTGTCTTGCTGTAGATAACAGTCGGTAATAAAACAGCAGAAGTAATTTCATTTTCTAATATACCGATTTGTCTTATCAAAAATTTTTAATTTACCAATTATTAATTTAAATCCTGGAGTGATTTGCTAGCCCTATCGTAATCAGTTACTTATTTAATCTTCTTCCGGCCCCAATGAAACACATTCTTTTTACATATGTATATATAGATAACTTTTACCCAGTGTGCTTCGCTATCCATTTATAAAAATGTAATACACACATATTCAATACTATATATCCTGTATTTTGCTGATGTAGGTAGATAACGAAACTTGAAGTGTTACTATGCCCCACGCATGCAAAATTACATACTTAGTATGAACAGGACTGATGATATGTGTTGTCCAGGAAGTTTTTTAAACCAAATTTAGAAACACTGCCTTTATAATATATACAAAAATAAATATTTAGTTTGTACGGGAGATGCCACGCCCACTTACTGAACTCTGCTCAATTTTGAACTGATAATTTGTATTGACTGCGAATTCAATTAGACCAAAAATTATAAAAATCTTTTGTCGTCCATATTTTCACTAAGATTTGTTTTAACTTCGAACCTATTTAAACAAAATTTAGGGATTCTCGGTTGAATGGTTCTTTAGTTATTTAATTTGGAGTTTTATTATCACGCACATGCGATTTCTGTTTTCAATCAAACACAAACATAAACCATAGACATACCTAGGTCCCGATACTAATTTCGTGTATAAGATTGACTGCAATAAGTCAACTGCTTTGAGCGTGGTGCTGCGACATACTCAAGCCACAAATAGCCTCCATTATTATATATCGGATGGGCCGTGTAAAAGTTTAAATTTAAAAATGCAATAAAACAAAACAGTTTAAAATTTTGCCAAATTTATTTTTTTGTTGTGAAGTACAATTGTTCCGGTTGGAAATGAATTATTATTTCAATCATATGACTGTCGCGGCTGTCCTCCCAATACCCCAATCGATCGGACCAATTTTCTAGAACTTTTTCGAGTGTATGTTGTCATATCCCGGCAATGTCATCATTCTTGAAATGCTCAATTGTCTCTGGCTTGTCGACATAACATTTGTCTATAACGGCGCTTCACCGAAAATAGTCCAACGGTATCAAATCGCAACTTCTTAACGTCAAAATTTCGGGCCGTCAAACATTTAACGTAATAAATCGATTGTGGCATGAGATGTGTGTCAAGTTGCACCATCCTGTTTAAACCAAACATCGTTCACATCTATACCATGAAGAGTGGGTACAAAAAAATTAGTTATCGTGGTGCGAGAAGTGTCTCCAAAGATATTTGGTCCAATGATGCCTCCGCTTCATAAGCCTCACTAAACAGTCACTCGTAGTGGGTGCATTGGCTTCTGTAAGACCACGTTTAGGTTTTTTGATCCCCAAATATGGCAATTTTCCTTATTAACCTACCCACCAAAATGAAAATGAGCTTCATCCGAAAAGATGATATTTTTGTCTTTGTTTTGTAAATAAATTTCCAATAAATCCCAACGTTGCTGAAGCGTAAATCGATTCATTTCGTTCAGTGGAGATAATACACTTAATTTTGTGACAGAATAGAATGAAATAAGTATTGCCAGATTCGAAATAACCGCTGGTTCAAATTTAAACCGATAGCAGGCTCACTCGATATATGTAAGTGATATATGTATAAATTTCGAACCTTAGTTCAGATCAACTATTTACCGAATGTTTCACAATAATTAAGTTAAATCATTCACCACACATGCTGAAGCTTAATTAGGTCTTTATCTTACATTAGAATAGAGTTCCATTCGCATAGATTGTGCGTGTTGTTTCTCCAATTTCTCACATCAGTTTTTAAATGATTTATTCAGTGTCTGTATTTGTAGTATTCATATCCCCGTACTGAATCTGTTCAGAAACAAATTTTGTTGTTCTGTTTCCTTGGCCTTAATGGAAATAATTTGGATCTGTCCTCTTATACTTGCAGACTAGTATTAATTAAACCGCCTACCCTTAAATGTCGTCATACTAAGTTAAATATATTCGTTATGATAAATCTTATCTATGGAAATATCTGTTGCGAGTTTCTTTTAGAATATATTAAATTAAATGTTCCTTTCCGTAATTCACGTCATTATAAATCTCCTTTTACTCAATTATGTAGACCTAATTATGCTTTTGCTGATCGTTATATAAGACTATATCGTTAATATACGTTTTTTTGAATTTGTTTATTGTTTACTGGATTATTTTTACTTTTTTTATATCTTTTGTGAAATTCTTCATATTTTTTTTATTGTACTTGTTTCTATTTGAGATCTATTGACTGAATTATAAATAAAAATAAAATAAATGATCCCCTCCTCTTATCTCCAAACTGGTGTTATCAGTTTCGTTTATGGTGGTACCAAAATTTATAAAATCTTATACAATCTTGAAATTGTATTACTAACGTACACATGGTGACTCAGTTGTATGGATATTCTGTTTGTTGAAACCAACAACTTGCTTTTATCCTCGTTCACTATCAGTTTCGCTTTTTTTAATTCGTTTTCAACATTTTCTAAGGCAGCAGCTATATTTTGCAATGTTCGACCCATAATATTAATATCATCGTTAGTAGCATGAGCCGCTTGGTGTAAATTATGCCGGTGGTGTTAACTGCTGCATTGGGTAAGATCTTCTCTAAAAAATATTAGAACATTTCACGATAGACTGTCACCTTGCCTAAAACCCCGTTTAGTAATGAATGATTCAGAAAGTTTCTTTCCTATTCTAACTGACGAATTTAGTCAGGGTCAATCTACACAATCTTATCATCCTAAAAAAACTACAAAACTAAAAAATGCCCACCAAACACCTTTACACGTATAGGGCTGTCGAAGGCGGCTCTATAATCAATATGTGTCGGTTTGTTATTCAGGATTTGGCGTAGTATGAATATCTATTCAGTGGCATATTTTATTCAAATAAATCTTATACATAAAAATTAATAGGTGTTGATATGTGTTTATGTTTGGATATTTATGCCTTATAGAAAGCTAAACGGCTAAACCGATTTTCTTGAAATTGTTACAGTATCTTCCTGTGGACGGAAGTACAGACAAGATGTATATAACATATCAAACATTCCAACTGATCGGTGACACATCCATACAAACTAATTATTTATTTCTTTATATCTTTAAAAAGTAAAAGTCCAAATTGCATCATAGTCAATACAAATCATCAGTAAAAAGTGGTTGGAATAGGATAAGTCAAATGGTAACTCGCATACAAAGTAAGTCTTGATTTTGATTGGAAAAATGGAAATAAAAGTGAAAAAAATTCTGACAGTTTCAGAATATCCATACCTTGGTGTTATGGTAACTCCAAAAATGTATTTGCTAAACACATACAAAACAGAAATTCGCAGGCAAAAAGTGCAATCAATGGGACTTGGCAAGATTTTTTAAGGAAAAATGATATTCCACTTCAAATTAAGTGGCAAATATTTTTGGCGGTATGCAGATCAATTCAAGTCTATCAAGTTTGGGGCTATACCTATTTTGAAGAAGTAGATAAGCTGCAGAGATTTCTCTTAAAACAAGTCTTAAAGCTTCCGGATAGCGCCCCAAATTATGCGTTGGAAATAGAAACCAGAATAGAAGATATGCCCTGAAACTGCAACTACAATACGTAAAAAGAACAATATTTACATATCAAGAAAATAGGCTATTTATGCAAATTATCTAAAATAATCCTAAAAAACAAAATATTCTGGCAAACCAAATGGCCGACAGCTTAAATACAGAATGGGTAGACTTGAATATTATAAATCGGAAGCAAAGTGAAAATATCTCAACAGCTGATTAATACAGAAACTCTTTCATTCAAACTATACAAATAAAGCAGAAAAAGTCTTGCCAGTTAGTACTCGCATCTATAAACACCTAGATCATACAGTAGGAATTCAATATTTCCTCTAAACTTACAACCATATAGATATAACCTGGATATTTAGGGCACGTTCAGACTTAAATCTACTAAATGGCAATAAATTCAAAGCAAACAAACACGACCGCTTGTGCACGCTATGTTATCTTCAAGAAAATTAAACACTGTCAACAATAAATTGACAGATCTAAATGAAATTAAACACATGTTCAGATGACACTTGAAAGTTTTCATTATACAGTCCTTTTTGCTGTTAATTCCGCCATTACTATGTCTGGCTAAGATAATTTCGAACTTCTCTCGTACACTATAAAAATTAGTGTATGTTTCGTGTTTATTTGAAGACTGTATACAGCTAAAAAGGAGATTCTACCGTGTGTTTCGAGAAGGAACTATGGGCTATCTGAAATGCTTGAATTTGAACTGGAACGGAATAAAATGGTGTAAAAAGGTGAAAAATGGTAACTAAGATATTAGTTAAGATAATAATTGATGTAAGGACATCGAAGCACACAGGGTTTAAGCTAGTAAATTCTAAAATAGAGCAGTAAATTTAAAAGACCATACAAAAAAATAATAAATATATAACATTTTAGTAATAACAGAAAGTCTTAACAGCTGGGTGTACCACTGTATTGTCGCTGCTATGTATGTAAATACCTACAAAGGAACGTATGTATATAAAAAATATATGTACATTAAGTGTTAATTTTACAAACATACAAAACGATATAGAATATATGAGATGAAAAAAAAAATGGTTGTGTTACAATTGTGTGTGAATTATGACAGTGACTCGACTCAATTGAAGTGCCACAGTGTTTCTTCTCTATCTTTTTCTTCTTAAATTCTGGATCACGGCCAAAAATAATAATAAAACGGTAATTCGTTTATAGTTTTTTTGTTTTCAAATTTTTCCAACTTAAAAAATTTTCATTTTACCATTCGCTTCCTAGTGAAATGGAACAGAAATTTAATAAAAATAGAAAAATTATGATTTTATGAATACTTCGTATTAGTTTGTGTACGTGTGACTATTTTGTTGCATAAATTTTATGGCGTTCAACTGAAGTTTTTTTTTTTGTTCATTTCGATTTGCCTTTTTTTCTTAGGCAATAATGAACCAAAAGAAGAAGAAAACAAAAAAAAAAAAAATATAACGAAACTATTTGAAATATTTACGATTAATGGTTTTAATTAAAATTTAGTTCATTATATACCATTACCATATATAGTTGGTACATGCATCTGTATGTACTAAAAATTATTTTGTATTATATTCGCACTCTATATTTGTACATATGTTTATAAGCATAAGTTTATATGAATATTATTAGTATATAAACATATATTTGTTGTTGTATTTGCTGTATTAGTCGATGCTTTAAGCAACAAGGACCTCTTAAGTTTCGCTTGTATAAAAGTATTTAATGCCTCGATTATAAAACGTTTCTTGTTGTTGCTGATTTGTTTTTTTTACTTTTATTATTCCTCTAGTGTTCAACTTTCTGTTTTACAGATTTTTTTGCATCAGGCATTGGGTACTTATGAATATATAAAAATCGATGTGTATCCTTCAAATAACGTGCTGCTGCACAGGGAGCACTAACAGCAACAGAAAAAATGAAATCATCAGAGGAAAGAAAAAAGTTTTCTCTTTTTCTTTTATGTGCCTGCTTTTAGCCCCTCTTATTTTATGTATATTTTTTTTTCTTTTCGCTGTGTTCTATTTATTTATAAAAATGTTTACAGTGATTACTTTAAAAACATGGTCAGAATTGTTGAAATGACCAGACAATAATCACAAAAAAAATTTTTTTCAGTCAGAAAAAGCATCGAAAAACACTGTTCCAGGACCAGCACTGGAATGCCATCCGGCCCAGAAGACTTATTAACGTCAAGTTTTGTAAGAACCTTTTTAAATGTATGGGCTCGAAAGAATATAATAGGCATAGGTACTGTTACTCTTTCAAGTTCGGGCAGCAGTTGAACGCTCTTCGGCAAGTTCGAATTACCTGCAAACATATCTGCCAGAAGGTTTGCCTTTTCAACCAGGTTAGTGAACACTTGGTTGTTCTTTATGAGGACGGGAACCGAACTAGCGCTGTTCCTAAGCCTTTTAATGAATGACCAAAATCTCTTACTTCTCCGCAGAAAAGTAAGAATTTTAGCACGTAATCGGTATGAACGCATCTGTCCTTACGCCAATTTTTGAATGCTTGCTCTCTGGACCTGACTGCAAGTTAGCACGTCGGATTAAACGAATATTTATTTCTCGATTTAATCGGAATCTTTCTGGATGGGATGAATTTATCCATCCCTAGCTTTATTATATTAACAACCATTTCGGCCATGACATTCATATTAGAATCATGGAAACAAAATTTCCAATTGAAATGCCCGAAGAAATCTTTAAGGTTAGTTCCAATGAGCTTTCCCGTAATTGAAAACCAATCGCTTAGTAACTGACGGTGAAGCATTGCGAAGAGTGGAAAAGGGGAAAGAGGCAGAAATGTTATAATGGTCCGAATTTCCGAGAGGTGAATGGACCCCATCTACATACTTTTCAGGGTGTGTAGTGAGGAAAAAGTCCAGTGTTATTTTGTTGCCCATCTAGCTCCACGCTTTCTGAAGTTGTGCGGCCTGAATGGCGTAGCCAAGACGAATTATGAACATTGAAATCACCAGCAACAACAATTTCACGCATTTGAGCTGCTATGCAAGAACCTGAAACACAAAGACAGTTAAATTATGCATCATACATACCAAGTGGTTGCTGGCCCTGGTACACAACTTCATCGCTAATGGATGAAGGTTAGAAAGGGATAGAAGATGATATCCAGGGATATGAAAATCCTGTGTATCAGCATTTTCAGAAACCTGGGTATCGCATAAGGAGTTATAGCGCTTTTTATGTATTAAAGCAAAAATTGAAAGTCACTTTTTCAATTTCGAATAATATTTAAAGTTAAGCTAAAACTTGCAATCCAAAAGAACATCTAAACACTAGAACTGTTGAAGGATAATTGATTTTGTGAAAAACGGGAGTAAAAACGGCAAAAAAATTGTCGTTATTTGAAGAAAATACTGATGATCGTACATCGTAAAATTTGACCTGTATAATAAGTAAAGCATAAAAATAAGTAACGGTGTTTTTAAGTGCCGTCGGCAATAAAGGGTTAATCTATGTCAAATTCAAAGAAATTCTTGCAAATATCCTTAAAGTTTAATTGTATTCATTGTTATTAATTGTTTAACGGGTGATTTTTTATCGTTTGGTTCTGAAAATTAATAAAAACACATAAAATTTGCAAAAGTCAATGAAATACTTATCTTGTGCGTTAAATAATTAATTTAATTGTTAATTGTTGAAACTACCCGTCAGCCAAGTCGAATTCTTCTATTCTTAGAAAAAAAATCGGTTCTTCCATTGATTCGACGGCTCACAAACCGAACCAAACATTACATCTTTTAGGGTGCATTGACAGCTCTTGGACTGCCTTTGCCAACATTTCATCCCAAAATCAGCAATTCTGTTTGTTAACGTATCCATTGCGCCAAAAATGAGCTTTGATGCTTTGAAAATAATTTTTTCAATAGAAACACTGTTCTTACACAGCACGAATTTTGATAATAAAATTCTATGATGACGAATTGGCAAACCTTAAGATTTAATGATTTAATTATATGTTTATTTGAATTAAATAAACTACAATTACATATTGTATTCTAATTACACAAGTATACACGGTATTGTCGTCTTTCGATTGCAAAATCTTGCTGTAGTCGCTCTTCTTTCTCGTTATTCGTATCACTTAAGTTTTCAAGAAAAAAAAATCGAGTTAAGGGTGAAGAAAATATATTTTGAGAGACATTCGGGATCATATCTTGTCATAATTTTGCAACAAACTGTCGATTATTTGCTTGAAACACGGGTATTTTTGACTCCTGATGCGAGCAATGCCGTTTTGTGTTTCGATAAATCCAAATCAGAAATCAAGTCAATTTAATGAGTCTAGCTATAATCCTGATATAAATGATTGATAGCTCCGAGAAGCCATAGAGAAAGAGCGCGCCAAGTGTGAATCTACATCTTGTTAGAGTTGGACATTGACAAATTAAATGGACCACACTCTCCTCTTCCTCAATCGATCTGCAACCTTGACAGAAATCATTCGCCGGTAGTCGCAGCCTTTGCGTCTGTTCCCATAATATTCCCGTAAGGATAGACATCGCAGAGGAGATTCTCCCACGATCTAATTTAAAAAGCTGATTGATATGCCTGCCATCCAATCTAAACCAGGTGAGTTTAGCGGTGAAGCAAGAATCACCCTCTGCCCAAGATCTATCAGCGTCAAATAAATACTTCTTCCCAATAGACAACCTCACGGCGAACAGCGATACTCCAACCCTTACTAATAGGTGACTGTCCGGAGGGAGTATGGGTGCTTTAGCAAGCTCTTCAGCCACACAATTACCTGGAATGTTCCTGGAACCAAGCTTCCAAATGAGATGTAGACCAAACTGTTGTAGAACGTAGAACGTTACGCCCTTGTAATTGCCGCAAACCTCCTAACCTTATCCATAAGCCTGATGTTGCAATGTTTGTTGAGGGCACTCCACCCAAAGACTGCTCCTTATAGAAGATTAGGTTCAATAGATCCAGCCAATGATGCTAGGTTTGAGACCCCATCTAGCCCCTACTGCTCTTCCACAGCAGTAGGTCGCACAAGCCACTTTACGAGCTCTCTCAGCCAAGTAAGCTTTCCAACTTAGCTTGGGGTCAAGGACAAGGCCCAGGTATTTGACGGTCGGACTTAGACTAAGTACGAACTCATCCACACTGGGCAGTGTAAGGCAAGGTATCTTATACATCCTAGTAAAGAGCATTATATCCGTTTTACATGGAATCACGCTGAGTCCAAACTGCCCACACCAAGCAGATACAATGCCAAGGGCAAAATTGAGCTTGCCGGACAGTGTCTGTGGACAGATTCCAGACACTGTGATGGCGATATCATCCGCATAGGTGACGATTCTATCAATAGAGAAATCAATCCGAGTGAGGAGCAACTTGCCACACATCTCATACCGCAATAAATGTATTGCCTCAAACGTTTCATGGCCGCTAAATTTGCAGAAATGGTGATGACAGAAGCCGCGATTTGACACCGTTGGACTATTTTCTGTGGGACGCCGTTAAAGACAAGTGTTATACCCGCAAACCAGGCACAATTGAGCATTTGAAGGCTAACATTCTTGGTGCCATTATCGAGATACTACCCCATCCACTCGAAAAGGTTCTCGAAAATTTGCCCGATCGATTGGGCTTCTGTGAGGCCAGCCGCGGCAGCCATATGAAAGAAATAATATTTTATCTCTAACCGGAACAATTGTACTTTACAACAAAAAAATAAATTAAGCAAAATCTTATTATTACAAAATCACTTTAAATCGACTTTTTATTTTCACATCCAAAAAAGAATTCTTAAAATGTATTCTCAAAATTTCAGATGATTGTTGTTACGAAAGTACAGTGCCGTCAACATGCGAAAAGTCGAAAACTAGAACCAATCCTGAAAACGAAACCCCTATTTGAATTTAACGCTTCCAATAACGTTATGATTTGTTATAATTGGCTATAGTTCAAAACTTGTTCGGAATTTGTAAGCTTATCAATTCACGTAAACTATTTAAGCACTCGACATCACACACTTTGACACCTTTCGATGTTTTTTTAGATTTATTTTAAAAGAGCGTTTGAAATTAGAATACATGCATTTGTTATACTTTTTTGACATTTAGATTTCAAAAAAGATATCTGGTAAATAAATATGGCAACATTGTTTCCCGCACTATTATGTTTTATTTATTTATTTATTTATTTATTTTTTTGGAGGGGGTGAAATCGTAATAATGGCTACAAATAAAAGGTCGATTTCACAGTAGTAGAATTAGTCTTCCATTATCAACATACATACGTACATTTATTATTAGTTCCCATAATGAAGGAACATGGGGACTTCTCTCAGTCCAATAAGCTGCACCCGATTCTATTTTTAGAACTCATTGAAAGGGACCTACAGTTTAACGTCGGCTCCGAAGAGCAAACGCATTTAGAGAAGTTTTCAATAGTAGTGATACTCATAACCAGTTACTAGCTAATGTTATGAGGTGATACCGCTGTCGAAAAACTTTTTTCTTTTTTTTTAAGATGGTCTGGCCTGGTATTCAACCGACGACCTTCTGGTTGGCAGGCGGGTGTCTTACCTACCATACCACAGCGGCACATACATACATACAATATGTTAAAAAATCATTTATTTGGATTTGGAATGGCATCAATATTTTCTTAGCAAATATGATTGCGTTAGAAAGTATTTTCAGCTGATAATTTATAGTGTTCACTGTTTATCTACCTATTAGGGTATTTGCATATATTTGCTTAAATATAATTCATATATACATATGTATTTATTGATATATGTGTATGTGTAAGTTTCAAAAAAGGTATGTAAATATAACAACAAATATAACACACACAGAAGTATAAAAAAGCAGCAACAATAACACACAAAACAACTACGCTTAAATCATCGATTGAAGCGTTCATAATATTTCCATTTGGACGATTTTCAATTGAAACTTTGCTTCGTTGCAATGCAAATCGTTTAAAAGCTTAAAAAATTGTTTAGAAAACAACATCAACAACAACAGCAACAGAAGCAACAACATGAACGACTATAACAAATATCCCAAAGTGTTTTTTATTTATATTTTTGTACATTTAAGCAATTCTATTTCTTTTGACTCGATTTTCTCTCTTCATTTCGATTTCTTTCTTGTGTTCAAAAAATAACATTTTATTCTACCTTTTAAAGAAACTCAGCACAGTGTTGAGAGTTAAATAGTTCAGGCTTGTTCTTCATTGATTTCTTTTAAATATGTATAGAAAAGAAAACTTTTTGTATATACATACATACTATATATAAAAATTTGTATTTGGTATCAAAAAAAATAAATAAATAAATTAAGGACGAAACAAGAATTTATTGTTTGCCGCTTAAAAAAGTAAAAAGAAAAACCATAAAAATATTTTTCAACAGGGTTCATAGCTCACAATTGGTGTTTATAAAAGATTTTTTCTTCCAAAGTTTTTAAAAACTAGCATAGAGTTTTTCATTGTAATCGGTTCATTTCCTCATTTCTTCACCCTTTAGCTATACGTATCAAATTTGATCAGAGTATCGAACACTAAATCATGAACCATCACACTCAAAATTTTCAAATGTTCAGGAGAGGCAAAAAACTGTTTTAAAACTCGTAGGGCAGCCCAAACAAACTTTTGGAAAAAGTCCATCTTTAAAAATGAAAAATTAGGACAAATATTTGTGTGGCTTAATAGCTTACCCTTTTCTTAGTTGAACTGCATTTAAATTTTTTTTTAACTATTTCCCTCAGAGTACAAACATCAAACCCAAAAAAAAAAAAAAAATTATTTATAAAATTTAATTGAAGGGTTATAAAATTTGAATGCCATTAATTTAATAATTTTATTTTACACTTAGATATATATGCATGTCGTTATACTAAAATTAATTTAAACTACGTGAGTTAAAATAATACGACGGCTGTAGGGCCAGTTTATAAAATCGAATTTTTTCTTGTCAAAAAAATCAAAATTTCATTTTTCAAGGCTTGCATCTTTTTTCAGCAAAGGTTCGCAAGCGTATTTTTATATGGGTTATTTAGTTTGCAGCCATAGTAATTTCATTCTGCCCAATGTTGGCACCAGAACAATTTTGAAAATATTTCAAATCTGCTTTATTAGAATTTTTAATTAGTTTTGTTTTATGCACGTTAATTATCGTGTTATTATTTAGTGGCTTGGTCACCGGCCCGTCCCTCTATGGAAAAAAATCTACTGTGATAGGGTCAAAAGTTTACTCTCAGGGTGTAGTACCCTCCATTCTTATGGACGGTAGTAGTCGATGGCTTACTACTATATTGCCTCATAGAAGTGTTGGCGTAATTGGTTATGCTGAAGACCATGTTATTCCAATAAGAGTACAATATAAGAGGAAGGGAGGATGTATGAGGGTAGACTTCGCCCTGTCGCTATGGATCACTTCTAGTTTGGCTGTCGGAGTGTAAAGACGTGTTTTTATCAAAGCGGAGAATTTAAGTTTGTTGCAAACGATTCGTGTATGAAAGCAAAGTGTTTACAAGTGTGAGTGTTACAATTGTGAAGAATTGTTGTTTTAAAGTTGAGACTCCCAGGGGTAATTCTGTGGTGTCTCAGTTTTTGACTTCAAGGTCAGTAACAATTTGAAGAAGTGAGGTTAGATAGGACTAACGGAGTGGAGTTACCATACTCGTGCGGTGGGTTTTGGTGCTACCAGAGTGTTTTTTGTTGACGGTTCGGCGTGTTTATTGGACTTTGATTTTCGAGTTGCATTTCGGTTTCGGGCGTGTTTAATTGGAATTGGTGACGGACTTGGCTACGATTTTTGACTTCCTGTTGGCTGTGTTTATTATTGAATCTGGTGAGTCGTTAGATTCTTTGAATTTGAATTTTATATTATGCCTCCTGCGGGTAAACCTCGCAAGACGGCGAAGGGTGATGCCTCTGACGCTGCGTCTGGGGCAGTCACTGATGAGGTGATGGGGCCCCCTCCACCTGCGAAGTCTCGTCTCCGTCATACGGAGAGCGAGCTGAGCAGTTCGGGGTCGGAAGCTGATGTAAAGGCGAGTGGTGGTAAGGCGACCACCAAGCGCTTTAAGTCTGCTCCTGTTGCTGATGCTGCTGCTGCTGCTGCTGCTGTTGATGGTGTTAAGAGTGGTGCTGGTCGCGGTTCTGCTATTGGTACTGCTGCTCGTGGTGGTGCTGGTGGTGGTGCTGGTGGTGGTGTTGTTGGTGGTGCTGCTGGTGGTACAGTTGGTGGTGTTGCTGGTGGTGCTGCTGTTTCTGGCGCATGTACCACGTCAGATGCTGGTGCTGCTGCTGCTATCTCTGATAGCTCTGCGGTTGGTGGTGGTTTTGCTGCGGCGTTTCCCCCGTTGCCATCTGTTGGCAGGGAAAGTAGGCAGCGTAAAAGGGCTGTGGCTTCGGCTGCTGCCTTTTCCATGTGTGATGGGGGTGTTACGGTGGCCGACGTTAAGGTTGTCACCGACAGTTTCCGTGAGGTGCTGTTCGGTGAGAACCTTAGTGCGGAGACGATGGGCAGACTCATGAGTCAGGCTAGTGGGTATGAGGAGCTGGTGATGAAACTGCTGGTGGACAACGAGCGGTTGAGGGGTAGGCTGGACATCCTCCAGTCTCCCAGGCCGGTTCAGTCTGTGACCACAGTGCCAGCTCCCGCTGCTAGGCCTGTTGCTCAGGCCCCAACGGTTGCTGCGGTGGTTAGGGCACAGGGTGTCGTGGTTCCCAGGCCTACACCCAAGCCTGTGGAAACCTGGTCGGTGGTAGTTCGCGACAAGAAGAAGGGCGCAACTTCTAAGGAGGTAGTGAGTAAGGTCGTCGAGCAGGTCGGACCTACCCTTGGAGTCAGAGTGCATGAGATGCGGCCGCTGAAGAGAACTAGCGGTGCGGTCATTCGCACACCTTCGATGGCGGAGAGGTCGAGGATTGCCTCGAACAAAAAGTTTGAGGAGGTCGGCCTGGAGGTGACGGTCAGCGACAAGCTTGGTCCAAGGGTGGTGGTTGCCGGAGTGCATGCGGCGATCACTCCTGACGAATTTATGTCCGAACTGTTCGAGATGAACCTTAAGGAGCGTATGAGTTATGAGGTTTTCAAGAAGAGCGTTCGTCTGGTTACCAGTCCCTGGAGGTCTGACCCTGCCGGACAGGTCAGTGTTGTTTTGGAGTGTAGTGAGCGTGCTGCGAACGCGCTCCTGGATGTCGGTAGGGTCTACGTGAAGTGGTTTAGCTTCAGGTTGCGGCAACAGGATGCGATCCCGCACTGCTACCGCTGCCTCGGCTTTGACCACCTGCAGCGTGAGTGCAGGATGGGGCAGGATGTGTGCAGGACGTGCGGGACGATGGGGCATCTGGCCTCACGTTGTGTTAACCCGGTGAGGTGCCGCAACTGTGAGATGAGGGGCCTGCCAGCGGACCATAGTATGCTGTCGTTTGCGTGCCCCACGTACTCGGCTATGGTTGCCAGGGCGAACGCCAGACACTAATGGAGTTGCGCCTTTTGCAGCTGAATTGTCAGCGCTCGAAGGCGGTGACGTGCGAGCTAGGGCAAGCTATGTGTCAGCTGGACGCTAGCTTTGCCCTGATCCAGGAGCCGTATTACGCGAATGGTGATGTTAGGGGGATTCCGGGGGGGTTTCGCGTATTTACTGACGGTGTGGGAAAGGCCGCGATTATAGTTAGGGACAGCGACGTGGACTGTACGAAATCAGTTGATAGCCAGCTTGGGGTGTGTGTTAGGGTAAAAGGGTGGTTTGGGGAGATGTTTCTGGCTAGCATCTACTGTAGGCCTGGCGTTTCATTGGAACCCTATCTAGGGTATATGGATACGGTACTACTCGCGGCGAGTAGTATTCCTGTTATCCTCGGCCTAGATGCGAACGCCTCCTCTCGTATGTGGTTCAGTAAGATTTCCAGACTTGGGTCTGGACATCCGAACCTCATACGAGGAGGAGTGCTTAGTGAATGGTTGCTCTCGAGAGATTTGAGCGTTTTGAATGAGCCGAGTGAGCTATATACTTTCGATGGGCCAATGGGCGTCAGTGACATTGACGTGACAGCTGCGAATGGGGCGGCAATTACTGCTTTGGACTTTAGTTGGAGAGTTTGTGACGATTGGGGGATAAGTGACCATAATCTCATCGAGATTAGGGTTACTTGTCCACAACGGACTAGGGAGACTGGTGGCGTTTTACGATGGCGAACGCGTGACGTTGATTGGGACCATTATCGGTACTGTATTAGGGAGGCATTGTCATCGGTGCCAATTGAAGACTTTAGGCTACTAACGATTGACGACCAGGTTGACAAGATTGTCCGGACGGCATCTGCGGTAAATGATGCACTGTTGGGCCGAGCTAGTTATGCGAAGCCCAAGAGGGTCAAATGGTGGACCCCTGAGTTGGAGACGATGCGGCGGCGCGTTCGACACCTCCGGAGACGTTTCCAGAGGGGTAGGCGTACCAATGCTGAAGATCTAGTTCAGCGTAGGACTGAATATCTTGGCAGCCTTAAGACGTACAAGGACATGATTGTAACAGTTAAGGAGGACGAGTGGAGGAGATTTGTACAGGACAATAGGGATGACCCCTGGGGTAGGGTTTACCGTATCTGCAGGGGTAGAAAGAGTCAGGTGGACATAGGATGCCTCCATGTTGGCGACACTGTGTTGTCTTCATGGAGGGACTGCACGGACGCATTGTTGGGGGTCTTCTTTCCAAGGGCGGAGCCAGGCAACTATCCTCCCCCACCGGTGGAGGTTGCTGACCCTCCAAACTTGGTGAGGTCGGAATTAGATGACTGTTTTTGTCGGGTGAGAAGCAGGAAGTCCCCAGGTTTGGATGGGTTGACCGGAGAGATGTGTAAGAACATCTGGAAGGCCATCCCTGAATACCTGGAGGCGGTGTACGGTAGGTGCATTAATGAGGGCTACTTCCCGAAGGCATGGAAATGTGCTCGTGTTGTGGTACTCCTTAAGGCGCCTGATAGAGTGAGGAGTAATCCTCGCTCTTATCGGGGCATCAGCCTCTTGCCAGTATTTGGAAAAGTGCTGGAAAGAGTTATGGTGTACAGACTCAAGGAATGCTACAGCGAGGGCCCTTCATGCTACCAGTTTGGTTTTAGGGAAGGCAAATGCGTTGAAGACGCTTGGATGCATGTAAAGAGCTCTGTCGAACAATCATCTGCGAAGTATGTGCTTGGGCTTTTCATCGATTTTAAGGGAGCTTTCGATTATCTTTCGTGGGACAAGGTCTTACGAAGGCTATCGGAGGTTGGCTGTCGTGAGATGGGCATTTGGAGCAGCTATTTCGAGGGTAGAAAAGCGTGTGTTGTTGGATCCTTTGAAACAGTTTGGATGGAGGTTGTTCGGGGTTGTCCGCAGGGGTCCATCTGTGGTCCATTCATTTGGAATCTCATGATGGATACTCTGTTGAGGCAGCTCGGGCTGACATTCAAACTGTGTGCGTATGCGGATGACTTGCTCATCCTGATCGAAGGCCGGTCTCGTGCTGAGCTGGAGAGAAGGGGTGCCCAGGCCATTCGCATTGCTTGTGAGTGGGGTGTAGGGGTTGGTGTGGACGTCGCAGTGGATAAGACGGTGATGATGTTGCTTAAGGGCATATTGTCAACCGGGCGACCTCCACTCATTAGAATTGGTGACAACAGCATTCGCTATGTGACTCAGGTCAGGTACCTCGGAATAGTTGTTGGGGAGCGTATGAGCTTCCAGGCTCATCTCACCCATGTCAGGCATAAGCTGGCAGCTATCGTTGGAAAGGTTAGGCGCATATTGAGGAGTGATTGGGGACTCAGCAGGCGTGCCGTCCGTATCATATACGATGGGCTTTTCGTCGCTTGTGCGGCGTATGGCGCGTCGGTGTGGTATAAGACGGTCATGTCTGTTGTTGGACAGAGTAAGATTCTCACGTGTCAGAGAATTGCACTCTTGGCATGTGTTCCGGTGTGTCGGACGGTCTCTACCGATGCTTTGCAGGTCCTTGTTGGTGTACCTCCGCTTGACTTGGAAGTGGTGCGTCGTAGCATTGCTTTCAGGGCCAAGAGGGGACTGCCACTTGGGACGGACGACTGGCTTTCTGTTTCGGAGCTCGAGATTGGGAGAGATAGGTATAAGGCCCTTTTGCAGGGGTGCCTCGTAGATAGGTGGCAGACGAGATGGACGAACAGCGACAAGGGAAGGGTGACTTATGGATTTATTCCGGACGTTACGTTCGTACGGGAACACCCTGACTTTGGCTTTGGCTTGAGTCTGGGGTTCATACTGACGGGACATGGCTCTTTCAATGCATTTTTGCATCGAATTGGCCAGACTGAATCAGCGGACTGTCGGTGTGGGAGGGGAACTGAGGACTGGAGGCATGTACTGACTTCGTGCCCGGACTATGATGACGTTAGGGATTTAGATAGTATGGGTATTACTCATACTGCGGGGGTGTGGGATTTCAGTAGGGTATTGTTGGACGATCGTACTTATGGTAGGTTGGGCGTTTTTGCCCTTGAGGTGTTTAGGCGTAGAAGGACGGCACTTTTAGCGGAGGTTGAACCTGCATCACCATCTTAGCGGTCTCCTGGCTAGCCTTTTTCTAGCTTGGCGTCCCGCTGGGGTGCTGACGGTTTTGATGTGTTATGCTGCTTGCTGTGATTGTCTGCTGTTTGCTGTTTCCCGACCTGCTGTTTGCGGCTTGATTTGTGGCTGCAGTTTTGGGTGTTGTGTGTTTGTACTGGTCAGCGTTTGACTGGTTGTGTTCTTGTTGTTGTGTATTGTGTCCGTGGCGCACGATGTCACTTTGAGTTCTCCCGTGAGGGTGGCTCCGTTTATTGTTGTGTTGTTTGAGTGTTTCCTGTTTGTTGTTGATACCATCTTGGTCACCAGTCCGAAGTTGTTTGGGACTTAAACTGGTAGTAGCATTTATGCTACGAGGCCTGACCGGAGGCTTAATTCTGGTGCCACGGGTGTCGGGAGCCCCAGGAATTTCGGTTCCTGCCCGACTATGGTGAGGCCCCCTTGTGGGAGCAACGTGGTGGCTGTGGTTTAGACCCAAATCGCGGGGAGAGCTATGCTGGCTCGGTGTGGAGTTACATTTTTAACCGGGTGCCGTGACCCATAGATCGGTAGGAGTTTAGATAGTCTCCGGCACCCTACCAAGGTGTGAGGTCATGTCCAAATAACATGGCTTTAAATTGGTACTCACTGGTGATTTTAATCATAGGTGGGGGCGTTGGTGGACGCATTGTATTCACTCGTGCTTTGGCACCGTGAGGTAAAGTCCTAGGGCAGGTACTCACGTTAAACCACTGACTTAATGTCGCTATGGATATATACTGCCCAATATCACTAATGTGGTGATAGCCAAAATTAATCGGGGAGTCAATCCATTCTACGCAGAGTGGGTTGAAAACAATTTTCTGTCGAGAAAGTCATGCCTTTGAAAAATTACTTGAGAAGGAGATTCAAAATGGAAGTTTTGGACCGGGAATAATGGTATAATAGAGGCTTAGTTTGGGTTAAATTCGATCTGAACTGATACCGATGGATGGATCCCATAGGTCGCAGTGTCCTGCAACTGTGCCCGCTCTGAATAATAATAATAATTGTATTAACAGGCTATTTAATTAGGTTTATACAAAATATACTTTTATACTTTAATTTTTAATAAGACATTTACTATGGACTATATGGTCCCCAAGTGAGCCACCCTGGTATGTTAGGTACGACACCAGAACACGAACCAAGTGGTTTTCGATTCAATCCCAGGCCAGACCATTTGAAAAAGAAAAATATTTTTTTGCGTTGTCACTTTACAACAATAGCTAGTAACTGGTTATTAGTATTTGAACTATTTAAAATTTATGTAATGCATTTGCCATTCGGAGCCGGAGTTAACGCTTATGCGTGGGACATAAAAAAACACCATGAACAGAGTGACAGAATATCCAGGTACCTCATAGAGAATACATGCACTTTTAGGCCACGCAATTGTATTATGTTATTGCCGTTTATGACCGATTGTTTGGATATAAAGGACATAGCCGGTTCATACAAAACATGTCATAGATGCCCGAAAAACTAAAACTTTTCGGTAGCGAAATTCTAGAAATGCATACGCATATAAAATTCAAATTTATAAAGATAAGCAAAATGATGGTAATCGCCAAAAAGATGTAGGGAAAAAATAATTCTAGACCTGGTCAGCACGTACAAAAACTCTGGAAGAAATACAATTATGTTATTTACTACTATGGAAGAGTTCATTTATTATACCATTTTCTTAAAATGGAAGTAAAATAAATATATCAAACTATAGAGGAATTGCTAAGCCAAATGCTAAAAACTGCTTGAAAGAATATTAACTGATAGCCTGTCAATTAAATTGTCTTCACTATTATCTACATATCAGCATTTTGTAAATATCGCTCCACAGCAACTTAGATTCTTGAACTAACTACTATGGTGAACGATGGCTTCCTAAAATGTAAACAAACAGATATTCTAATGTACAAATTATCGCTTAAGGGATTTAGTACCATAATTTTAAACTGGCCGAACTCGTATTTTTCTAATAGAACGCAACAAGTAAAATTCAAAAATGTATCGAAAAACATTGTGGTTTCTTCTGGTGTTCCTCAAGGAAGTCATTTGGGTCCTTTACTGTTCACTTTATTTATAAATGATTTGCCCTCGACTATTGTGCATTCCAAAGAGCTAATAAATGCTGATGATGTTAAAATTTTTATGACTTTAAATAATCCTTAAGCTGGAATCATACGATTGTTACAACTGCACCAATATGAAACAATTTGCATTGCGCTTTATTGCCGCAGAATTTTAAAATTGTTCCAATTTATTTTACAAAAATAAATTAAGAGTATATATATTGGTACGTATTGTAGACTGCGATTGTCGCACTAGAAAAAAATAAACATTTGCGCATTTTATACAATTGGTACATTGCACTGTGGGCAGTATTGCTCAATTTTTGGAATCAATTTAACCGCCTAGTCTATGTATAAGATATTGGTATCATTGGAAACTTTTTTTTATTGAAAAATATAAGGAAAAATGTAAAATAAACAAAACTTAATTTTGTTTTATTAAAACCATTCAGCTAATAATCATAAATACTTCGAAGGTTACAACACACATTTATCACTTTAAGGATACATTATTATGTATCTCTTTGCTATCGCTTTGCGTTTCATCAGTATCTTCGCAACTGCTTACGTTGAAATCTACTTTCACAGATGATGAAAGAAATAGACATTTGGTTTCCTTAGGCATAACCATTTGCCATGGGAATTTATTAAAAGAAAGTTAAAGATATCTTCTAAATTATTAATCCTACTATATTTTCTTATGTTATGATCTCTAACTTTTTTAAATATTTTATTAATAGATTCTTGTGCTTCTTCAGACAAAGAACCAATAGGTAATTTTGAAATTTGAAATACTTCCCAACTGTGAATCAACAACTTGGGTAGCGTAGGCGATATCTAATACCACTGATAGTTTTTTACGAATATTTCTACATATATATACATATACATATATATATATATATATATATATATATATATATATATATATATATATATATATATATATATATATATATATATATATATATATATATATATATATATATATATATATATGTATATTTATTTATTTATTTTTGCTGGGTGAACATTAATCCTTGATACTTTTGCTGAAATTTTGTACTGCCTAAGAAAGTATATTTACCATTGTAATTACCACCAACTTTGGCTTGTCTATATGTAGTCCAAATGTTTTTGTTAACACTCTTTCAATTATTTTTTAATTATCTTCTACCAATTGCTTGTAGAATATACAAATATTCCTCAAGGCTGCCTCAACGAAATATATAAAGGGTCCGCCATCTAACGTTTTTTTTTTCAACCAGTGATTATTTCGTGAATGGTAACACTTAGCTCGTGTCTGATTTGACAGATAATTAGTTTTACCTTTCCGCTGAACGAATATGGTTGTGTATACACTTGAACAATGCTGGGAATCTAGGCCTACGATCGACTTACAGAAGATGCCTATTTTGCCAAAAAAAATCATCTTTTCAGATGAAGCTCATTTTGATCTTGGCGGGTATGTAAACAAGCAAACTTGTCGCACTTGGGGCACAGAAAACCCGCACGCATATATTGAAAAGCCGATACACCCAAGACGAGTCACTGTTTGTTGCGGTTTTTAGTCCAGAGGCATAATTGGGCCATTTTTCTTCGAAAATGAGCAAGGAGTGGCCGTTACAGTCAATGGCGATCGTTATTGGGTCATGTTGAACGAATTTTTGTTCACAACAATTGAAGAGGAGGATATTAGCAACATTTGGTTTCAACAGGACGGCGCTACGTGCCACACAGTCGAAGCTACACTCGATGTTTTGAGCCCTGTTTTTAAAGATCGCATTATCAGCCGCAGAGCTGATGTCGTTTGCCACCTCAGAGCTGCCATTTGACACCGTTGGATTGTTATTTGTGGGGTGCCGTCAAAGATAAGTGTTACGCCAACAAGCCAAAGACAAATGACGCTTTAAAGGACAATATTCGTGAAGCCATTGGTGAAATACAGCTGCATACAATCCATAATGTGCTTAAAATTTGGACCGATCATGTAGGCTACTGCATGGCCAGTTGAGGAAGCTATTTGAATGAAATTATTTTCCATTATTAACCGGAAGGATTGTTTTTTAAATAAAAAAAGAAATTTGAGAAAATATTTAGTATTTTTTTTTAGCATTTTCAAAACAAAAAAATTTATCTGGCGGACCCATTATCTTTATTTCTCTTTCTTCCAAATCTACTGAGAAACTTTATATGGGATAATAATCGAATAAGTTATAAGCTTGTAAGTTCTTAATGTATTATAAACCGGTTTTTTATCCGTATCCAAGATCTTGAAGGTGTTTCAAAAATTTCAAACACAGATATTTGTTGTACTTGATAGCGCCTATTAGAAAAATAGCATCACAGCCTAGGTGTTTATTTGTCGCACCGTGTTATTTACTTGCATAAAACAAAATATAACACAAATTCTAATAAAGCAGGTCTGAAATTTCAAAGAAGTTTTCTGGTGGGCAACGTTGAACAGAACGAAATTACTATAGCTGGTAGCTAGACACCTTGGAATAAATATTGTATATAAAAATTCACATCATCCAAGCTTTGAAAACTGATAAGAAAAAATTTGATTTTTTTAAATTGGTCGTACAGCCGTCGTATTATTTCAATTCATGTAGTTTAAATTAGCGTTAGTATAAAGACACGTATATATATCTTAACGTAAAAAAAATAATAATAAAATTGATGGCATTCATATTTAACAACCGTTCAGAGTTGGTGAAATAAAAGCTAACGCTTTTAAAAATATTTTTTTTTAATTTGAAGTTTGTACCTTGAGGGCCCGCCCTTTTTTTAAAAATTTGTTCGGGCTGCCCCAACGTGCATTGCGTTAGTCGTGTGATCCCAGCTTAATGATCATATTTTACTGCAGACGGATATTGACAAACTTTTTTTTATCAATTTAATGGAATTGAATATTAAAAAGTATAAACATATGTCTTTCTTCAGACATAACACATTGGATTGCTACTGTTATATTAACGGAATAATACTTGATAAAGTTGACAATATTACTGATCTTGGTATTACACTGGATTGTAAGCTTAATTTTTAATTACACTTACAGTTAATAAAGCTAATGGTGTTCTTGGTTTTATAAAACGAATTTTCCGATCTCTATGCCACTAAACAACTTTACACTTCATTAGTACTCCCTATACTTGTATACGGATCAATTATATGGGATATTTCCATTCATATGAACAGAATTGAATAGAAACAGTTTTTATTATTCTGCTTATGCGGATTTCGATAGAATTCATATGTACTACCGTCGTACACTAACAGAGTTGGTCTCATTAAGTTACCTACTTTGGAAAGTTTTCGAGTAATGCTAGGAGTCACTTTTCTTTTGGTAATCATTCACGGTTATGTCGTTTCGGAATTTCTGCTTGGTAAAATTTAATTTCGTGTCCACAATAGACCAACTTGTCATTATCGACCTATAAATATACAATATCATCGATCTGTTTACGCCAATAACGATCCTTTTCGCCGAATCTGTGAAAATTTTAATAAATGTTGCAATATTATAGATATGTCTGAAATCAACGATTATATAAAGAAAAAAGTTTTACCAGATTTGAATTCTTAATTATTGTTTTAACTCTGTGTTATTACTTTACAGCCAAGCCTTAATTAGAGCGTTGAGCTTTGCGTTGTCTGACGGCTAGTGCTGACGCAGAAGTGTCATACCTAAATAAGAGCATCAACGTGTTGCCGTAAGCAGTAATGTCAACTTAAATTATCAACAGAACATAACTAAACAAAAATTGAATCGCTAAATATGATATGAAAATAGATAATTGGCATTACTTTAATATATAAACAATAACAATCCATTTAAAATAAATTAAACTCTGCTAGTTTTGTGTACCTATAACAGCAATTCGCAGCCAATTTCACTTTCTGTCAAAACAGATTTCCCAATTACAAAACGTTGACGCTGCGCTATTTGGGTTTGCTTCTTACAATTTGTATGTACATAAGAGTTTTTGACTGATAAATAAAGCTCAAAGCTCTAATTTAGGTTTAGCTGTTAGTCTATTAAGTTTCACTGCATTATTTTTAATGCAATTGATGTAGCTGCTTTGATCGCCTATATTATTTATAGTAAACAAAATACACAACTATCAACAACTGATCGGCTAATCTTTAGGCTGGGTAAACAAAATATAGAACAACGTGCTAAAAATCCGAAGCTTCGTTAATTGTCCGAAATCCACCAGCGTCTGTTTCCATATTTGGCGGCTTGGTGGTCAGTCTGATTCCATGGAATGCAGCTTTCTAAAACATGGCGGTCATGTATAAAACGCACTATTTCCTTGTTAGTCCGATGAGTAAGAACGAATCGAGCGAGACCCATGTATCCGGTCGGGGGCCTTATAATCTCCGTAAACCCCTTTCCCACGGCGACGTCCTTGGATCATGTTGAATCGAATTCTACCAGTTCCAGGTTAGTCTGATGGACACACCAGGTCAGGCTAGTCTGCATGCTACTGGTATCGAACCAAAAGCAGGAGGAAGTAAGGGGACCCTGGATCATCCAAATGCGTAAAACCTGCCTCGAAAAGAAGTAGTGGCAGAAAAGTGCCTCTGGATTCAAAGGCAAGCACCTTGCCGGCAAAGGACCGGCAAAACTCCCTGCTTCAGACCCTACCAACCGGAATCCTCGGGCGGCAGGTAACCCTGTGCCTATTGTGAATAAGGGGAACGCGAACAATCTTAGGGCTCCCAAACGTAACTCCTGTCAGAAGGGCCTTCCTGAAGGGGTGTGCTGCTGAGCGGTTCATGGACAAATTGGCAAGAAGCCACCAGAATCCCTAACCTCTGAGGAACTTGCTTCCCTCAACTGGGTCATATCTTATTTATCCGAATAGCCTAAGCAATCCCCTCTAGCGTCCAAGGCGCGCCTAAACAGCAACGTTCAGAAGACGAGGAGCAAAGGCAAGGCCAAGAGCCCGGGACTAAACGTCCGAAGCCATCACTGAGTCCTACAGTAAAGCGACCAAAGGTCATCTCATACGATCCATCACTGACAGTTCCCGGTAGAACTGGGAGTTAGTGCGTAAAAAGCTGATGGGAGTGTTCTGGAGAGTCCTAAGGGAAAACCTAGGCCCTTCCGTTCAGGGAGCGATCAGTTTTGCTTCTAAAGCGGGCGATTTTCCTTTTGAAAGGCCTCTGGGAGGGGGCTAGACTCGACGTGGTGTCTTTTGATGAGATTTCACGTCGGCCTAGGGCCAGTGCTCGAATTCCCGACGAACCATCTGATAAGAGGGAGATCCTTGATCTCATACGTTGCGGTAACCCTGACAACCCTTCACATGTTTGGATGGTTTCCAAGGCCTCTGAATAGGATAGCTCATCCAGGAGGATAATTCTCCTCCTGAACAAGGAGTCTGCCACCTTTACGAAAGAAAGGTGGAAAGATCTACTACGGTTTCGAGTCGATCTTGCTACAGGTCCTCCTGGGGGACAGGAAAAACCGGTTCAGGACGAGAAGGATTCTGCTCCAGAGGATATGTCTTGTGACGGTACCACTAGTACCTTCGCGCAAGAAGAAACACTTCTAGCTGATCTTTTTGAGCCAATGGACGAAGTGGTTGACGAGGGCGCCCTCTTGGACTCTGACCAAGACGACGTCAACATCACAGTGGTCCCAAAAGGCAATAATGGTGAAGGTTGACCTGAGTTACTTGAGTGAAGGTTAACCTGAGTTACCTTCACCATTCTAAAGCAGCATCGGCTGCGCTGCTCCTCCTCTTAATTGAGAGAAGAGTGGAACTGGCACTAGTTCAGGAACCCCGGATAGTTGGTGATAGGGTCTGTGGACTACGTGCGGAGACCTATAAGCTACTACATGTTACGGGGTCAGATTGGATCGTGTATTGTAGCAAGTAAGAATTTGAGTATCTTCATTCTATATGATCACAGTGATGACGATACGGTAGCGGCGGCCTGGGAGACCGGATCTGGTACCACTTTTGTGGTTTCGAGTTACACGGACCATGGCGAAATTCCACCGAATGAAAAGGTTCATGACTTAACAAATGCGGCGAGAATGGGCAATACACCGCTAATTTTTGTGTCTGACTCCAGCGCACACCACATTGCTTGGGAAGCTCAGACATAAACGCAAGGGGTGAGTCTTTTATTGATTTTATCCATTGTAGTGGTTTAGATATAATGAACACTGGGCAGGAAACCTACCTTTGTAGTTTCGAATAGAAGGGAGGTTCTTGATGTGACCTTGGCCAGTTCCAGGCACTCAAATTTGGTTAGTGGATAGAGGGTTTCTGGGGAATGCTCCTTCTCAGACGGACTGGGTTGAGCATCGCAACATCCTGTCTCGAACTCTTCCGTATCCTTAGAATATAAATAGTTGTAGCGACATCGAGGCTTCTGTTAAGACCTTGACGGAAGCTTTCGATAGGGCAACGGGTGAGGCGTGCTGACCAAGGGTCTTTAAGGGTAGGAAGCAACCACCATGGAGGACTTCCGATTTGGGCAACACCCGCAGGGAATGTCGCCGGCTATTTAATGAGGCAACGAAGGGTGGCGACTGGTCCACTTATAGATCCTCATAGAACAGATTTAAAAACCAGATTAGAAGCGCAAAACGCAAATCTTGGAAATAATTCTACAATAGTGTAAACGAACACTCACACGAACATACCGAGTCCCACGTTGCAATTACGGAAAGTGGGCTAAGGTGAGCGTTGTGCAGCTTTACCCCAAACAAGTCCCTGGCGATCTTGAGAAAAGCGCTGATTTGGTGATTTCTTGGCTGATGGCTATCTATAAAGAATGCTTAACATGGTTTTATATTCCTGAACCTTTGACAGTGTGCAGCGTGGCATTTATTCCGAAGGGGAGTAAAACCTCCAACACGAGTCCAAAGGACTTCAGACCCATCAGCCCATCTTCTTTTCTTCTGAAGACTCTGAACAGGTTGGTTGACTTGCATTTTCGCAGTACGATAGAACCTGACCTATTATCTGCGTCCCAACATGCCTACACTAAGGACAGATCTGTTGAGACTGCGCTTTACTCGCTTGTGGCTCTTTTTGCATTCCTGGATATAGAGGGGGGCTTTAATAATGTGACACCGGAGGCGATAATGTCGGCTCTGGTGGAACTGAATGTTCATTGGTCTGTGGTAAGATTTATAGAGAGACTCCACCAATAGGGTTTTTGTCTCCACTATGGGATCTGCTACCCTCTACAGGGTGGCTGAAAGGGGCACTACACAGGTGGGGGGGTTCTTTCCCCTCTCCTGTGAAATTTGTTCATTAACACTTTGCTCGTGAGGCTTGATTCTTATAGATTCAAGACTGTAGCGTATGCGGATGATATTGCTGTGCCTGTGTCGGGAAATTACTTGACACAATGTCGCAGCGCCTTCAAATATCTCTGGGCCTTCTCAATCGGTGGAGTACCGACTGTGGCAATGACATCACGAATGTTGGCCTTCAAATGCTCAATTGTTTTTGATTTGTTGGCATAACAATTTAACGGCGCCCCACAGAAAATAGTCCAACGGTGTCAAATCGGAGCTTCTTAGCGGCCAACTGACCATTTCGGCTAATTTAACGGCCATCAAACGTTTGACGCGATAAATCGATTGTGGTATAAGGTGTGTGGCATGTTGCACCATCCTGTTGAGACCAAAGCATCGTTCACATCAATACCATGAAGGGCGGGCACAAAAAAATCAGTTATCATGGTGCGATAATGACCTAATGGTTGCGCCATCCTCATTATCAAAGAAATATGGGCCACTGATAGGCATCCGCTCCACAAGCCTCACCAAACAGTCACTCGTAATGGGTTTATTGGCTTCTGTAAGACAAGGTTGAACTTTGTAAGGCGTCATACCCGGGTCTTTTCCCACAATACGACGTAAACTGGTGCGTGAAATGTTCAATTTTTGAGAACGATGACAAGTTGAGTTTTCGATTTTCACGCACACTCTCAGCCACAGTTTCGATATTCTCAAGTGTACGCACTGTACGAGCACGCTTACGTCTTGGCGCATCAACAATTAAACCAGTTTCACGAACCTTAGCAATAAAATTGCCTATACCGTTCACTGTTGGTCCTTCTCAGCCATCACATTTTGTATGATTTTTTTGTGCAATCTTCGACCAATTGTCTTTATTTTTTAAATAAATTTTCAATTAATCCCAAAGTTTCTCAAGCGTAAATTGATAAATTTCATTCAGTGGATATAATATACTGAATTTTGTCACAGAATAGAATGACATAGTTATTGACAGATATAATCGCTGGTTCAAATTTATACCGATTAATGTCTGGCTTATGTCCCGCTCTTGCACACTTGCCTTCAAATCTAATTTGTGGGCAGATACCGTTGTCTTCAATTTAGTCTCCGTAGTACCATCATATACATTCTAACATAAATCAGTGTCGTCACCCACACATGATCTTATATACTACATTGGATTCGTCAATAATTAAAAGAAAATAAAATAAACATACTTTTAAAAAATACAAAAAAGCAATAATCAAGGGGCAAATTCGCCACCTTTGAGCAGCTCTACCACAAACCGTAATTTTAATCCATTTAAGAAAAGCGGCTTTGATTCATGATCAGCGATTTATTGCATAAAATTTTGTCATCAAGTTTTGTTTTTGGGAAATTAGCCACTGTGCGTCGCCTGGTGGCAATTCCGCAGTTTTAAGTTATACACATAATAGTCTTTTTATATTTATTTCATTTGAAATCTTACCTTCTAATTATTTAAAACATTGAATGCTTTTATCGCCACAATACTATTATCAATATACTCTAATAGTTAGTTAATAATTTCAAAAACAATTTCAATTTAAATACCATTGGTTGCTCAATCATCGAAAAGTTCTCGAAAAGCATTGAAAATATCCATGAACTCATATATATTTAAAATTAAAAAAGTTTATTTTTACCATTTCAAAAAGAATTTAGAACAATCTCTATTAAAGGATACGTTACAAAAATTTTGAAATAAATGAAAAAAATCAAACGAAAAACACATTAAAACGAATAAGTACTAGAACGCAAAAAAGGGTAGAAAAAACACATTGGTATTTGTGTAAATTGCGTTATTCATTATTTCTCCTTTTTTTAGTTTGTTGTAATTTTTCCTTTCTGTAAAATATTTGTTTTTCCAAGTTTTTGGTGCGGAAATTACATTCATGCGGTTGCGATAATTAAACGAACAAGTATCTTCTAATTTTCCCTTTTTTATTTTCAATTTCATTTTCAAAATAACTAAGAACTTTTAGCTTTTTCACAAACATTTGTTCATCTCAACAAACACATGCATATACTCATAAAATTTCACTAACACATTAACAAAATTTCTAAATGATATTCACATGTACACACATATTAACATATATTTGCTTAAGATATCTATGACTGCGTATGTGTGTGTACTTAAGTATGCATAAATAGTAGTGGTATTTAAAGTAACACTAAAGCTCTGAACACTATGTGGTTAAAAAGTTTTCATTTCTAAACGGTTTCAACGTCAGTTCGAAGAATTTATACCAGTTTTCTCTTCATCTTGTGCTGTTTCTTTTTCTCCAAATACACTTAATTCTCAGAATACTTTCTTTTTTTTGACTTGTTTTTTTTTCGAAGATTCTATTCCTTATGTTCAATTTGCATAATGTTCAACGTATGCTGTGCAGCAGGCAGCATTATTTGCAACAATGCGAACAAAAAATATTTAAACGAATAATAACCGAAGAAACTTTGAAACAGTTCTTCTTGTAACCATTTTTTGTTCTTTTTAACGAACAAATGGTTGGTATTTAAACCCAAAACGCATTCGAATTAACATTGGGAACGAAATAAGACTTAAATTGAAAATTATGCAAAATTAGAGGTACAACGAAAGATTTTTTCATATCCACAACTACACTGTATGTAATAACAGACAACCATAGTATGTCTGAAATTTCCTATTTCCGGGGGAAGGAACGGAGTGTACAGTGGTGGCAGTTCTATACAACAGAGCGACAAAAATATGAATAGTAACAATATCGCCTTGAAACATCCACAGTATGCTCCTAAAAATATTAAAATTAATTACAGGAGATGTGGGCGTGGTTCCTTTTACCTAACGCCCACTTAATGTATTGTTACGTTTTAACCTTTTTAAAACGTTTGAGTTCGTTAAATTGAGTTAAAATAAAATAAACACCGCTTTACAGTTTTATTTATTTATTTCACTATAACTGTTTGTCTTAATAATCGTTCATTAATATTCATTCATACAACAGTTTTATTTACGCTTTAACACAACCTCATTTATTGACAATCAAACGATAGCTAACTGACATGTAGGTAAAGCAGCCCCTTTATATACCTAATTGCCTACAGTTTGAAAGGTTCCGGAAATATCGACCATCTTCTATTTTTACATCCGTTACTTCAAATGTAACGCAAAGATGGTCGATTTGGAAGTGCTGCCAAATTGACAGGAAAACACATATCTATCAAATATACTAAAATTTTGGATTTTTTTTTATTTTCGTAACAAAAATAAAAAAAAAACAAAATTTATATGTAATATAAACAAAGTCATATATTTGTTATGAATGAACAAAGTCGTTTATTTGTATTTATGTTTTTTTCACTTACTTAACTGAGAGTGATAAATTTATTTCGAAAGAAATGCTTTCAAAATTAAAACTAAATTAAAAAACCAATATTTGTCTTTATTTATTCGATGAAATTTAAAGGTATATCCAATCCAGTTAACGATATTTAATTTAAGAGGCGAATTTTTTGCTAAAGTAATATGTTTCTAATAATTCAAGTTCAGATTTTAATATAATACTTTTCTTTCAACAAGTTTTCGTTGACCTGTTACAAATGGATCTGAGCTAAGTAATAGCATGTTTATCAAATCGGTGTTTGTTGCAACGCGCTAGTCTGTAGTTGCAAATATCTTTATTTTTAGCTTCCACAGATTCCACGTGTAGCTTACCAATTGATACTATTGCGTGTTCAATTTCTTTCGAAGCGTGCAGAAGGGTCTTATGTACAGATGAAGGATATATCCTAGGGTATCTCTGTATTAACATTTACCAGTATTATTCGCGAAATTTTTAAATTTATTAGAATTTATTTTGCAGCCTTGGCTTGTAGTAATGTTGCGCTTCTAGTTATGACTTCTTCATTAACTCCTGCTATCTTGACATCTAGGCCTGGATTATTAAAAAATCGCCTTGCAGTATTACCATCATTTGATGTCCCACAACCTCTTGGCTTTAGTTTGGTTACTGTTTATAAATTATGTAATTAGATGCATTTCTATTTTTATTTTCTTTGTTGCTTTAGTTTATTATATTTATTTATTTTTATTAAAAGTAAAACTGTTAATTTTGCAGTTTTATATTTTTTGCTTGGTGTTATATTTCATGGTCACACGTCAATAAACTTAAACATTTATTATCAAATTTGCAGTTTGCAGTCAGTGAACTTGAAATATGTATGTTTAAGCTATAGTTTATATTACTATATACTAATTATGTAAGACATGTAGATATGTATGTTAAAATTATTAATAATCAATAATTTTATATAAAAAGAAGAAAAATTTAAATAAATTTCGCATTTTTGATTTTACCACTAAAAGGGAAAACAAGCCCTTTAATTCTCAAGAATAAATCATGTTTATCAGTTTATGTGTTGAGATTATATATCGTCCTAATTGATAGACGAGTCAATTAACAGTTACTATTTAACCCATTTCCATTGAACTTTTATTTCACTTTTCGTGTTGATGAAGTGATCTTTGTCTTGCTTTGACCATATTTGCCATTTATTAAGACCCAATCTATAAGATATACGAATAAAATACTCAAAAAAAGGAGACAACCCAAATTCATAACTCTCTTTGTAAACTGCTTTTCGAAGACAAGTTCCAATGTCATATATCTCTTTAAGTTCTGCTTTGCAAATATAACATTTAGCTGAAGAAGCTTGGGTTAATGCGTTTAGTTAAATTTGTTTCAATTACACTGCTCTACAAAAAACCAAAAAAAATTTCTGGCCTTTGAATAAAACTATATGGAATATAATAATTGTGATGCGCTGAATTCAAATTCGTTTAAAGTTTCTTTCCATCGGGCTCAATTTTTGTTTACGCCCGTAACAAATTGGCCAATGGCAAAATATGATAGTTATGCCCATATATTTCATCATAATTGAAAACGACTTAACCTATTTCAAGTTTATTGCAACGGACGATCGATCTTAATCAATACTAAAAGTGGTTATATTCAAAAAATTAACTAAAAATTTTGTACCTGTTTAATTTTTAAGTTTAGTGTACCACTTAAAGTATCTAAAAAAATTTCACTTACTGTTTTCTTAGTTGCGATTTATGGTACTTAAAGGTCTGCTTCTCTTCTTTTCAAATCCGCTCGGAAACTTACAACTCGTTAATATTAGCAAAGGTAAGATAATAAGTGCATGATGGTACGAAAAAGTGGCTTATTACCCGTAACTCAAAATTTTCGAGGTTCTTCAAAAATATCAAAATCAGATTTTTGTTGTACTCGACAGCGTTTATCAGAAAAGTAATATCACTTACATGTATTTCAAGTTCGTTGTTTTTTGAATCACTGCGTTATTTGCCTAAAAAGATATAGGGTGGATTGATTTCTTGTTGATCGGATTTTCAATGCATTGTCTAATATAATAATTACATATGTTATAGATGTGCGAATAATAGGCGCTTTTGTTTGTTGTATAAACATTAGCAATCCACCGCTTCTAGGCTACGTCGGTTTTCTAGAAGCTTACCATTATATAGTATAAATAGTTTTTAGTTTAGTTTTAATAATCGCCATTACGATTAAAAAGGGCTGCTTTAATCGCAGTTTATTTAAACAAAACTAAAATTTATAAAACTAATAGCAAAATAAAAGTAATACTTGTTTCATAAAAAATGTTCGAAAAATATGCATGAAGGTCCAAAAACCTAGTTTTTGGAGGTGTTTTGAAAATTCCAAAAACAGATCCTTGTTCTACTCGACAGCGCTTATCAGAAAAGTGGTATCATTATCCAGGTATTTCAATTTCGTCCATTATTTTCGCACCGTGTTATCATTGTTTATATAAAAAAAATTTAAAGAAATTAAAGAATTTAATAATTGGTCACTAAGACGGGATAGAATTCTTGTACAAAAATTCTATTTTGTTGATATTCTGATAATTCCCTTAAGGCCACCAGATTGAAAATATTATTTCTCACACGAGATATTGTACTTTGTCTTGATGTCTGTTTTATGTCATGATATCTGGATAACTTCAATATACTTATACAGAAAAATTACGATCCTACTTTAAAAAAAATCTACTCATTAGGTTGAAAAAAAAAGAAAATTATAGCAAACTTAAAAATAAAGAGCATCAGGTGCAGTAAAAATAAAAAAACATGTTAAAATATTTATCAGAAGATCCCACATATCTGTATGTCATCATTAGAAAAATATTAATTTGATTAAGATTCAGAAAACAGGTAATTCTCTGTTTATTGAGAAAAAATGATTTGCTACCAGTTCAACGTTAAGCAGCAATATTAAAAGAACATATCATATAAGAGACATGACAGTAATCGCATGTAGTGCTTATATTATGTTGATAACCTCCATTCTCAGAATTCTCTCGCAGTCTCAGGCGCTCCAAATAGCTGATACATAGGATTTCTGTTAAATATTATATTGAAATTGTTAAAATACATATCTGACTTCCCAGAAAATGTCGTACTTAGTGTGAAAATAGCATATATGATTTTTTTTTCAATGTTTTCACTTTCTTAATATTTAATTAAGCCCAACTTGTTTTTCATTCGCATAAATTTTTGCAATTCATTCTAGAGTTTACACAAATAAACCTTAACGATCAATGTGGTTGAAAATAAAAAGTAAAATATTTAAGTACTTTAAAATTCAATATTTATGTAATCAATACGTGTATTAAGCCCTGATTTCCTATAAATAAGAAAGTATACAGAGCTTGAGCTCATCACTTTATATTACATATACAGTTGACCATTAAGTGCCAAATAAGACACTTCAGTATAATAAAAAAATATATTAAGTAATATTATTATTATTATTATTATTATTATTATTATTATTATTATTATTATTATTATTATTATTATTATTATTATTATTATTATTATTATTATTATTATTATTATTATTATTATTATTATTATTATTATTATTATTATTATTATTATTATTATTATTATTATTATTATTATTATTATTATTATTATTATTATTATTATTATTATTATTATTATTATTATTATTATTATTATTATTATTATTATTATTATTATTATTATTATTATTATTATTATTATTATTATTATTATTATTATTATTATTATTATTATTATTATTATTATTATTATTATTATTATTATTATTATTATTATTATTATTATTATTATTATTATTATTATTATTATTATTATTATTATTATTATTATTATTATTATTATTATTATTATTATTATTATTATTATTATTATTATTATTATTATTATTATTATTATTATTATTATTATTATTATTATTATTATTATTATTATTATTATTATTATTATTATTATTATTATTATTATTATTATTATTATTATTATTATTATTATTATTATTATTATTATTATTATTATTATTATTATTATTATTATTATTATTATTATTATTATTATTATTATTATTATTATTATTATTATTATTATTATTATTATTATTATTATTATTATTATTATTATTATTATTATTATTATTATTATTATTATTATTATTATTATTATTATTATTATTATTATTATTATTATTATTATTATTATTATTATTATTATTATTATTATTATTATTATTATTATTATTATTATTATTATTATTATTATTATTATTATTATTATTATTATTATTATTATTATTATTATTATTATTATTATTATTATTATTATTATTATTATTATTATTATTATTATTATTATTATTATTATTATTATTATTATTATTATTATTATTATTATTATTATTATTATTATTATTATTATTATTATTATTATTATTATTATTATTATTATTATTATTATTATTATTATTATTATTATTATTATTATTATTATTATTATTATTATTATTATTATTATTATTATTATTATTATTATTATTATTATTATTATTATTATTATTATTATTATTATTATTATTATTATTATTATTATTATTATTATTATTATTATTATTATTATTATTATTATTATTATTATTATTATTATTATTATTATTATTATTATTATTATTATTATTATTATTATTATTATTATTATTATTATTATTATTATTATTATTATTATTATTATTATTATTATTATTATTATTATTATTATTATTATTATTATTATTATTATTATTATTATTATTATTATTATTATTATTATTATTATTATTATTATTATTATTATTATTATTATTATTATTATTATTATTATTATTATTATTAAATATTAGTTAAATATTAGTTTTTATGAAAATATTTAATCATTATTTCATCCAAATTTCTTCTTAAACATCGCCTCTATGTATAAATACAAATTTTAATTAAATTCAATTGACAATGAACCATTGAATTCTCTTGAAATCACTAATTCCCGTTGTATTGTGTTCATATTAAAATTTCTATGGAAATTTCAAAATTAATATCGCAAACTTTTTAAGTATTTACTAAGAGTACCTAAGCTTTCATTAATAGAAAATGAAATGTCATTTTCAATATACACACTTAATTAGGGTTCGGTCATAGGCCTTTAAAATTAAAATTAAATTTCACTTTTTCTCCCTCTTCTTAACTGATAATTACACACAGGCAATAATTATATGCTGCTGCCCGGTCGTTAAAACTAAAATAAAAAGGAAAAATGAAACAACTTTAAACATATACATACATATGTAAGTATACCTATGTATGCGTGTGTGCTTAAATGTATAGAATAAATATTTAGTTAAAACTAAATGTTCTCTCAAGCATTTATTTGTATATGCAACTGACACATATCTACAATATGAGAGTATTCGTGTATATGTGAGCAAGTGTTTGATTCTAAGATAGCTTGAGTATAACAGGCCATATTAGGTTAATGCTAAAGGTAAGTCATTGCATGCGTGTATAATGGCAGTTGTTTAAATCGTAAGCACCACATACAGATACTTACACACTACACAGACACATGTGCATGTATATAGACAAACTCATACTCCCAAAACAAAAGGCTCTATAATGATAATAATAATTATAATTATAATAATACAAACACTTTTTGCTTTTAAGTTATTATTACCGTTACCATTAACGTTACCTTAATTGACGTATTTTTTTTTTTTTTCTTTAAGAAAATAAAATGAAAAATTAAGTTTTTAGTGTGCAATCGTTTATCACTCTACAGTAAGTAAATTGAAATTTTTACGATTCTTTTGTTATTCAAATTATTGCTCAGACTTGGGTGTAACCGGTTACGCTTTGTATTCACTTGCAGGCCCAATAACCAAGTATATGTAATTGGCAATCACTAATTACATATGTAATTGCTGGTTGTTATAATCACTTACACATAATTTTGAATAAAAGATTCCAAATTATAAATTATACATAATTATTAATTATCTATTATTAATTATCTATAATTGATTAATTAAATATATTTAGAAAAAAGCATAATTCGTTTTTGAAATATGTAGTTGGTAGCTGTTTAAATATCTTGTAAGAATATTGTTAGTAAAACCTGAAAGAAATCATATATAAATATTAATTATTAATAACTAAATTTTGGTATTTGGTAATTAATTGTTATTAACTAAGTGGCTGTTAACAATTAATTATAATTAGGCAATTTTAGGTGCAAATTACACTGGTCTACAACAAAAAAAAAACCTTTAAATAAAACTATGTTTATGCAATATAATGATTTTGATGTAATGAATTCAAATCCGTTTTCATAAGTCGTACCTAACTATGACTAAAATTAGCGAACAAATTTTTTCTTGCAAAATTACTGGAAATTTTTTTCTTTTGTTTCCAAAAGTTAAGAATAAAATTCTTAGAATATAAATTTTACATTTTAAGCATTAAAACATATGTAAATGTAAAATATGTTAAATGTAAAAAAATCCATAAAGGCAAGTGGCTAACTTTGACAAAATAAAAAAATATTTTACGGATACGATTTTTTTATTATTGTGGTAAAAAATGCAGTACATAATGCACTTTTGTGAAAAATAACACAATTTTTTTCATCATTCAACACTTTATGGAAAACCGAAAAGACAAATCCTTTCCGATACTTGATTTTATCGAAACCAAAAGTTGATATTAAAAAGTATTCTAAGAACTATTTCCGTTTTATATATTTTTATTTTGGTAAGTGATTTGTTCAAGCTACAACATCAAGAGTTTTCTCTTTATATAAATAAATACAAACGTAAAACGCTAGATAATATGGTGCGACAAGAAAAATAAATACCTGGGAAGTGTTACTATTTTTCTGATAGGCGATATCGTACAAGACAAGAATTTGTTTATGAATTTTTTCAAGCACCTTTAAAATCTTGAGTTACGGTTAAAACCCCGTTTTTTTGTATCTTCGTGCACTTATAAGCTAATAATGGTTTGAATATTGTCCAATTACAGATTTTTCGGTTTGGGAAGAATAGAAACAGAATTTTTTAAGTTTAGAGCTGTTTTGCGCACTACTTTGTATAGAAACCGTACTATTTATACATTAATTGTAATGTAAATTAATCATTATTTATATATATTTTTATATATTTATTTACTTGAAAAGTTATGGAATTATCGAACTGTCATTACGTTTAATCCACGTATATACTTATTATGAATTTCTTCGTAAATTTATTTATTTGTTTGTTTGTCATTCAATCACGTGTAAACAACTAAGCCGATTTTGTTAAAATTTGGAAGGCAAATGGATCCAAGCTGGCAGTTTTTTTAAGTCGGCTTAGGAGTTTGGCACACTTTTAACTCTTTATTAAAATGTTTTTAACTTAGAAAATTTTGTTGAAATTTGAAGCACAGATAGATCTAGCTAACGAAAGTGTTATGGCGTATGCATTTTTTCAAATTTAGACCTGAAAGAGCTTTAAATCAGGGGAAATTGAGCCAATTAGGATCATATAAGAACTTTGTTTATTCAGTTTGTTTATCAGTCAATTCCACGTAAGTGACTATATCGATTTTGTTGACATTTAGAGCACAGATATACAGTGGTGAAAGAAATAATAGGGATATATCAAAACTTTCTTAAAGTAAAGTTTCTTAAAATTTTCAAAATTTTTTTTCATTACATTTCTATTTATCATTACAAAAAACAAATAAAGAATGCATTGTAGTTGAAAGACTTTAATTTATTCAGATCATTTCACATTGTTCTACTTCTTTGACATAAATGAAAGTGTCGCTATTATTTCTTTCACCACTGTATATATCGGTCAAACTAACAAAAAAGCAATGGAATCCTTTTTGAAAATTGGGCCTCGGGGCTCATGAATTTTTATTTGATAACATTCATCATCCATTAAAGTAAACAACCGCGCATTTTTAAATTTTGCACTTTGAAAGCTAATAAGAGGTAAGAGGTTAATTTTTGGTAAGTAGTCCATTCCTACGAATCTTGTGGGGATCTTGGGAACTATAAAAGTTAAAGTCTTCGAACTTTCCAAATGCTATATGTTATTATTGGGTCAAAAATTAAATTCAGAGGAAGAATGGGCACGGCACCTCTCATAAAAAGTAATATCTATAATCGTACACCTCAATAAATATATCAGCAAGAGACGTCAAAAGTCGTCTTAGCATTTTCTGTATAATGACAAATAGGTGGCAAAAAACGGATAGGATTAGGAAAAGAAAATTAGTCTCTCTTATATAATACACAAAAAAAAATTGCGGGCAACGCCGGATGGGTAAAGTTAGTTAGTTTTAATTTTAATAAAAAATTGCTTTTTCTCAACGTGAAAGAAAATTTCGACAATCGCATTATTTCTGGTAGAGTAGGAGTCTACCAAGAACAAGCGATTTGATACCTATATATTTTTTTTGTGTTGTTTTTTGAAATCGAAATTGTACAGCATTAATCCCACAACAGTTCAAAAGCTTAACACCAACATTATCGAGCAGATATCAACCATTGGCAACAGTTAATAGAAAAATATGATTGATAAATCTGGCAAAAGTTTGGGAGCCTGCCGAGCCTGTAGGGGATGTCACTTGACCAACAAAATTTTTTAGTTTTCACCAAAACTATTTGTAATAAACTGAAATAAAATTATTTTTAATATCTGAAAAAAAAAGTTTTGTTTATTAAAATTAAAATGATTTTGGACACCCCATATTATTATATAAAATTTAAAGACTAGTTTTTATTTTTGATTAGTTTATATAGCAAGTTTTAAAATGCAATGTTTATAAAAGACTTAAAGTTTTCTTTTGAGTTCAGTTGTTAACATAGTTATGACCAAAAAGCTCAACTCCACCTGTGTAGTCATTTAAATTCCAGTACAATGGCAAAAATAGAATGAAATTATCAGACACGCTTACGAAAATAAACACTTTTAATAAAAACCTAAAAACCCTAACAATCACTCTATCTATATATTCTTGTGTAAGTGTTTATACCAATACACATATACAGATAAAAGTTAATAAAGGTTTATTATAAAAATCTATTCATAACAAACTGTTACTAACAGATACACACAAGCACTTGCTAGCAGACAAAAACAATACAATCAACCCATACTTCTAAAAAAATAAAATAAAATCAGTAGTAAAACCAAAAACAAAAAAACATTAAAGCATTTAATTATAATAAGCATGTATGAGTAGATGTTGTCTTGTGTGTTTAGAGAATTTACCCCACTGTTAACGCCCAGTTTTTACTGCATTTTATTCTCATTTGAATTATTTAATTTTATGACATGTCCTTGTGCGCTTGCTTTTGTACATATTTTGCAAACGTTTATTTTGCTCGTCACTTTGTGAGTGTTTTCTTGTACAGTTCAGGATTGTCAAGTCTGGAGATTCTCGCCAAACGTGGTGATTTTAAAAGACATTTGGCGTCCAAGTTTTCGGTTTGGCAACATGGCGATTTCTAAATTAGTTGCCGATTTTTTTTGCTATTTTTGATAAATAATACGAAAAATTAAAATTATTATTTTGGTATTTTTATGTCTCAAATTCGTAAAAATGTTGTATTTTAATGTGCCGATTATAGATGGCAGCCGAATATCAGTTGTGTTTTCGCAACGATAAATTTGTAATTGCCTATACGGAACTGAAACTAATAGATTTCTATATTCCAGTTTACTTATTTATTGAAACTTTCAGCAATTGGCAACGAAATAATGTGCAAAAAAAAAAAATTCCGCTTAAAAAATATGAAAAAATGAATGTGTTTGCTTGAGCAATTTACACATGTTCCTCATAGCTATAAAGTATGACATCATTGAAAGGTATACTTCTCTTTCTTTCTCTTCTTGAAAAGCTTAAAATCGGATGGTATTAAGCTACGTTATTAGCTTATAAGTGCATGAAGGTACGAAAAACCAGATTTTGAAAATATTTCCAAATTATCAAAAACTGACACTTGTTGTAGTCGGTTATTACAAAAATAATATAACTTTCCAGGTATTTCAACTTCGCTCTTTTGTGTCACTTTATTTGAATATAATACTTTTTTATGGTTTTTTCTTTTTTTTTCTTGTGAAAGGTTTTAACAATGAATAAATGTGTTAAGTTTCGTTTTATTTGACTGCGTATTTAAATTTTTATAGGAAATTTGCAGTTCAACGAATTTAACAATTCAGAACAAATTATTTTTTATTTATTAAAAAAAAATGTTAATTATTTTAAAATATATAAGCTTTATTTTCAAATCTATGAAAAAGATGATTTTGGCGAAAAAGCTTAAAAAGATCTATGGATGTGTTAAAAAGAGACTGAGAGAGAAATAGTAGTGTTATTGTCAGCGTTGCCACACAAGAAGTTGACTTCCTAACAAAAGTTTTCAAAAATTCTACCAAAACCGTTCACAGCCTTCCAAAAATTAAGAAAAAAAAAAATAATTTTAAATAAAATCAAACAAACTTCAATTTTTAATAATAAACATAAAAATATACATAAATTAACAACAAACATAAAAGCAAAATATCATTTGAAATGACAGAATGGTGTACATATATGAATATGTACGTATATATATGAGGATGGATTAAATTTTATGGATGAAAAAAAAAACTGAAAAGTCGTATAGCAAAAATAAAATCTCTGCGAAATTCTGAGAAACTTTTCAGAAGAAACCATAGGTCTAAAATCAAATCCTAATAAAATATTGCATTTTCCTTTCGAATTTACCATTTTATGTCAAACAAAATAAGTTGCTTAATACAAAATTTAGAATACAATGTAAGACAGACTGCTAAAAATGTATTTAAAGCGAATGAAATAAATAAAATAGAAGTGCTCTTAGTGAAAGGAAGTTAAATATTTTTTTAAAATCATCTTTACTCTCCATTCGCGGTAATCTGGTCCGACTTTCTATAGTAACTGCCATAACATAATCTCTATTCTTTGCTATAACTCGTCGTGAAACAGTGGTAAGCAGTTGTTGCGTGCATTGTTCAGACCGGGTAACATTATTGAAAGTTGTTGTTAATTCAATTCAAAGTTATTTTTTTAATTATGTTATATACTGTATTTTTAAAGGGAAAAATTTAGCATGACTAAAAAATTTCTACAGCAGGATAAACTACCAAAAATATAAAAAAGTTGGAACAAATCAACCAAAATACCAAAGTGTTTTTAAAAAACGAAAAACTACCAAGTTTGGTCTAATCGGACCAAACCGGCAACGCTGGTTATTGTGTATAATGAATAGTGTTGCCACTGTTAGTAGAATTCTGGTAGAAATTTGGTAAATTTTTGAATATTTAAAAATTATGTTATTGAAATTTGTTAATAGCTGGCCATCCTGTTTGTTTCTATAAAGGAAAAGCAAACAAAGAAATATCAGAAAAAAGAGAAGTGTATACAAATAGATAAAAGGAATTAGTTGTTTTAAAAAATTTTGCAGTAACAGCAAAAATACCAGGAATCAATTTACTCTGAAAGTAAATTGCCTAATTTTAATATTTTATGTTTCTTTAAATCTGTATTTAAAATTTAGCAAAATTCATAAAAATAACAAAAGAATTCTTGCAATAAAAAGTTATGCAACAAAAACAGTAGGAACTCTATACTTTAGGCGTAAAAAAATATACGGAGTACCACTGCACTAATTAGAGGATTTCATAAAATAAAAGATTTTGTTATATTTTATTACTTGCATTAGTTTTGTATTACACTGCTCTACAAAAAACAAAAAATTTCGGGCCTTTGACTAAAATTATATAGAATATAACGATTTTAATGCGCTGAATTCAAATCCGTTTTCAGCTTTTTTCCAACGGCTTCAAATATTTTTATGGGCGTGGCAAAATTTTCGCTCAATAAAATGTAATTATGTCAAAATATTTCAGCATTACTTGAAAACGACTTGACCGATTTCAACCAAAGCAATGCTTAGGAATGAAATGTCCTATAAATTACCTAAATAACATTAACAATAACGCAGAATAAAGATTTTTATTTTTTTTAAGTTTTTAACTTTTAAATTTTTAAATTTGTTTCTTGCAAAACTACTGGAATTTTCTTCTGTTTTATTTCAAAAATATTATTAAAATATTTAATTTTACATTTTAAACATTTAAATGAAAGCCAGAAAGTTGAAAGTAAAATAATTTTTATAAATAAGGGTTTTGTGCTTAATATTAACTAGAGAACCCAGCAATCGAAACAATCGACCGCATTCTAGAAATATATAAATAGTTTTTAATGGGCATATCGTTGGATGAAAATAAAAAATGTAATATAAACGAAGGATGAGTTCCATGTGCCTCTGCTTTGAAGCCAAAAATGTGTGTTTTATTTGTGTTTGTTAGTAATAATATGATAGTCGTATTACTCCTAAAATATTGAAGCGATTTAAATAAAAATAGCATTTCTTCACAACTGTGCAGGCATAAAAGGTATTACAAAAAGCGTATTTTCCTATTAATTATATATATGGATTATTTATTAGCTTCAAATTTAAATAATTATTATTTTGTTTTAATTTCAAAATGATGATATTTCAGCTGCATCAGATGCTAGTGTTAGAGCCTGTAATATTTGTAAATGGTTTCTATCATAGATTTCTCATTAAAAAGTCTTTAATACCAGCAGTCATGAGCTTTTCATGGGACTTTTGTCCCCGATCAACTCACACGTATTCTTACGGTCTTGCTTTTAGTCGTCAAAGAGATAGCGACGAATGCACATGTATGGCAAATGTACGCAAATTTGTTAAGGCACAAACAAATAATTTAAAAAAGATTCTTTCGCTTTTGCTTTTAGCTGTCACTGAGACAGTGACAAGTGCACATGTGCAGTGGATGTATGTTGATATTTTTTTAAAACATCAACTTTACTCTCTCTGAGAAAGAAATTTCAATGTTCTCACTAACACAACAACATTTTTACTTTTGCACATCTCTGATTTAAAGTGACTTTTTGATTTTGTAAAAAATGCTAACCCAAGAATGTTTCTTTCTGGAACAATGTCCTATTTAGCGATGAAATAAAATTTCATTTGTTTGGTCAAGAAAAACGCATAAAAATATGGTAAATGAAAAACAAAGAACTTTTAGAACAAAATTTTAAATCCACAGTAAAGCCAGGCGGAGATTTTAGTCATAGCATGGGAATGTATTGCGAAAGTTTGGTTTTCATATAAATTACTATAAATTAAGTAGATTATTTAAACATATTCAAAAAAAAATTTTGTAACCAATGTCAAGAAATCAGGTATGCGAGGGTTTGAATTCATTTAACCTGAAAATGATTCTAAGCACACAAGTCAAAGATTAGTTCCTCTGTCGCACTTCTAAGCAACAATTTCTATTTGTAATATAAATATGCTAAAACATGTTGAAACAGAGAAATGGCACAAAATCTCCTTCGAACCTAGTGGAATCTATTTCTCGAAGATAAGTTGCTATTGTTTAAGCACTAAAATATTCGCTCCTTAAAGAATTACTTTCTTATATACTTTTTCACGCAACAAATATGGTTCACCTTTTATTTTTGTTTTACAACGTAAATTGTTTTTGTAGAACAACGCTTTTTGCTGTTTTTTAGGAATTTTGTGAAGCCTTACAAACAGTGTAAAAAGAACAAAAAAAAACTATCGGACTTTAGAGGTAATTGTATAAAATATTACAATATTTTGCAGTTTATCAACGCATGTAAAAATGTTATTGAAAATTGTTATTCATACCAAAAATGTGTTTTTTCAGTGATTTTTAAAGGCTGGTAGGATTGTACCGAGTGTGGTAGATATTTGAAAGCATTTCGGTAAAATTATATTTGTTTAGTGGCAACACTGATAATGAATATTAACTGTGTGTATGTGTGTTTGTCTCAGCATTTGTCCACACTTCGATTCTTTTTTTATTTATTTATTTATTTATTTATTTTTTATTTTTTTGGTGCAGAGAAGGTATTAATACTTATTTACCCTTTTTTTGCTATTGCTGTACTGGTTTTGTTTTTCTATTTAAAGATTTGAAATTATCTAACAACATTAATAATACTTCCATACATACAAGCGTTTAAGACGAGCAAAATAAGTATCAGCAAAAACAATTGATTTCACAGAAAAAAACACAAAGAAAAACCTGATACAGCCTTCATTAAAGGGACATTTAAGGGAGATACTTAAACGCAAATAAAAAACACAAGTAAGAAAGTTATAGTCTGTTAAGTATCATACAATCACAGCGTACTTTATGTTATGTAATATAATGAAGGTGTGGTCAAGCCCTTCGGACACAGTTGATTAATTGTACTTCCCCTTTTCATTGACACGCTCAATACGTCAAGAAATCGGACCAGTTCCTTCAGTGGGAATATCAACAAATCCCAGTCCCACACAGTTAGTGATCAAGTGTCCCATTGACACCTCTTTCTCACTGCAGTATCTGTAGATGCTTAGCGTAGTAATACGTGATTGGTCCAGAAAGTGTACTTAGGCACTCCGTCCTCTTAGCGTCTAAGCTCAGAAACTTTTGGTGTGGTTTCAATATTTCCTCACCATGAATGTTGAAAATTTTTCATTCCCCGTTCAGAAGACTCCTGCTAAAGCCAAAAGTGGGTCCATTGAAAGTCCATTTAAAGTCCCCTCAGCCCCTCTTTTGGCTTAGATGTCCGCCATCTTTTTCTCCTTGTGTCCCTCCTGCTTCGGAACCCAACACAGCGTAATCTGATTCCGAGTAGCAAGGGAGTAGATGACCGAGAGTATTTTGATCTTTACTCTCGTGTGTCCCATTTCGGATCGAATTCAGAATACAGTTTTCTATACTGCGTAAAGAAAGTACTACTAAGAATGATCAGAGGAAATTATCTACTGACTTAATTTCTTTTTATTATTAATACAGTTCGTACGTATAGCCCATAACTTAAGGATTGCATACAAGAAAAAGGCAAAGTTGCTTAATAATCACGATGGTGTAATCAACTTTATCCAAACATTGGAGTATCTTCGCAATGGGGCGTGCGTTTTATGTTTGTATCCATATAACAGAATTATTCTGGCAAACGAAAGGAACTGATTTCTATTAATCGCCTATTTATCCGATTGAGGTTGATTGTTCATTGAATCGTACAGCGCTTTTCAGAGAAAATACACTCTTTAGTTAGTTTGTGTATCAAACTTTGCATTCATTTGTTTATTTATTTATTACCTCTTCACACCGGAGCAAATATTTTGAGAAAAAGCGTGACTGCTATTTTATAGAAATACTTGTTTTTTTTTTGCTATTTATTTTTCAAGGCGAATTCACAACAGGTGTCCTCAGCATGCTACCTAAACAACACCTAATTTACTATATTTCAAAATTAGTCATATATATATTTTTCTTACACTTCTTTAATTTTATTCGAAAACAGTTAAAAGGCCCATCTTAATCATTATCTTAAATGTTATTTAAGTTCAATTTGGCGTGGTGTAGTGGTTAGAGCGCGCGCATAACAACACAAACGACCTAGGTTCGAGCCCCAGCACAGAACATGACGAAGAAAAAATTTAATTGTAATCTCGAATGTTTAATAACAAAAAAGCTTTCAATTTCCCTCCAGACAACTCCATCTAAAAAAAAAAAAAAAAATAAAGAAAAAGGCCCCCCAACCCTTCTCGTCGCATACCTCTGGCGATGATGACAAACATCAGTCACCACCAATTAGCAAGGATCTTCATACTACACAAAAAAAAATAATCATATGGAGGAAGCTACAGCGGATTAATCATCTACTTAGCTTGAAATATCAAATTGATTAAAGAAACTGAAAAAAAGCAATAGATGCTTTGTGGAGAGCCAATATGTTCCCTAGAGGAGTGACGGAGAAAAAAAAGTTAAATTTTTTACCTTTTTCCACCTTTTGGTCCAAATCCAAGCATTTAAAATAGCCACTAGGTTCTGCTAGAAAGACACTCTAGAATATGTCGTTTAGCTGTATACAATCTTCAAACAAACACACATTTTTTATATATATGTATTAGATACATATATAGATAGATTTTATCAAGTGTGCTCTCTGGAATACGTGCTTTATGGCTAATGTGGATAGAAAACACTGCTTTAATTGTTGCCGCTCTGTACATATACAAAATCAATATTTAGTGTGAATTGGAGGCGCACACCCACTTATATCATTCATTCAGTTACAGGCTGATGATGTGTATTGTTCACGACTTTGTTTGAACCTAATTTAGAAACTTCTTCCATTACTGTCCTCAAGATATAAAAAAATCTATATTTACTACATATACATATATATAAAATAGCACATGTACTCGTAGTATTACTTAGAAAGGAACACGCGTATATAAAGACGGATTTATATACTACACTTGAATAACCCTTCCCGCGTTGCTGGTAGCCTTTGTGCTGTACACCTCTAAAATATTTTTAATGGAAAAACGCATCATCACAAAAGGACAAATTATTTATATGCAAAATATACACATATAAATAGCTTTTACCCGGTGTGCTTTTTGCAACAGCTGCTTATCCAATTTCTCCCACTTTTCATTATTTGGATATATAACGAAGCTTTAACTGTTACCATTTTCCGTACATGCAAAATTCCATATTTACTATAAATGAGAGCTGCCACTCCCACTTATTTAATCTTGCCAGTTATAGACTAATGCTCTGTCCCGTCCAAGAAGTTGCTTAAACCAAATTTAGAACTTTGCTATTATCCTTCATAAAAAAATTAATAATAACTATGTACGTAAGATTCATCCAATCCTGACCACTTGAAAATCGATAATTTTTTTGATATCCAAGTCATTTAAAACAAATTAAGAAACTTCTTTTACCGTTCTCAAGATATACAAAAATAAATTTTTACTTTGAATGGCAGGTACCCACTTATCCGATTCCGCCCACTTACTGGCTGGTGATTTGTATTGACTACGAAGTTATTTAGATCAAATTTAGATACTCTGATTGTTACCATTTTGAAGATATCGACAAACAAGGTCACATTGAGACAAATATTTGACGAAATAAATTTAACTACTATTTTATATAAAACTTTTATGGAAACATTTCCAACTATGTCAACATTTCTTAACCCTTACATGAGTATAAAAAAGCATCTTTAACAGAGTTACAAGGGAACTCATAATTTTCGTGGATTCCCCGTAATGGAGTAAAATTCCATTATCTTTCGCTTTAACAATAACAATTAAAAACAAAAAAGTTTAGTATAATTTTCAATTGTATGTAAACTGCAAAATATTTGTTTGGTGTACCAAGGAGCTCTCTCACTCCGGTAACTGTGTATAATAAAAATTAAGCGATAAAAACTTGCATCCAACAAACAAATCTTAATCCTTTTCGCTATAAATACCTGCAAAAATTGGTTTATGTACAGTCAGCGTCAAAAAAGTGTACACTCTTATTCTTCAAAATTTAGTATTTATTGCAGCATTTAAAAGCGTGATGAATATAAACATTTCAGGCGTTTTCAGACTGTGCTTAATACTTTTCAAAATTCGTAAAAAAAACAACAACAGAATTGTTACAACAACTAAGGTCACACAACAAAAACGAAAGGTACTCTAATAATTACTAATCAAAAAATGTACAAGGAAAAAACTGTGCGCCAAAAACGAATGAATTAGAAATATCTGAGAAGTGATACCAATTTTTCTGATAGTTACTATCGAGTAATACAAGAATTTATCTTTGAAATAATCGTAACACCTCAAAAAACTTAAGTTACGGGAAAAATGGTTTTTCGTGCCTTCATGCACTTGTAAGCTAATAACTTAGCTAAATTTTAACCAACTTTTAACGAATAGTTCAGTTATTATCGAACAGGAAACATTTAGCAAATAAAATGATATGGTGTATAAACAAACGTGAATAGAAAATATTTTTAATGATGCTTATAAAAGAAATCGCATTTGAGCCCAGATACGAAAGTAATCATTAGATTTATTTATGTTGTACATATTCACATAACTACAATTTAAACACAAACAAATTTATATTTACATTATATTATTTAATTAATTAAATTTAAACAAGAGTTACAAATGTATAGTAGGTAACAAAATTAAGCGCATGATTTGAAATTGAACTAAGAAGTTCGTATAAAAATGTAAATACGCAATCAAATAAAACAAAATTTCATTTATACATTCTTAAGTTCTTTTTTAAAAAAACATTCGCAGAAAGTATTACATTCAAATACTAGATTCAGAGAAATGTAATTATATGAGAAAATCTGCATTCCCTTAGTCATGCACTTTTCGCTTTTAATTTTAACACCCTCCTTAGTGTTCTTATTTATTGTTTTTTTTAAGTGTTTAAATGTACTCTTTACAATTTTAACCAAAAATATAAAAAAATCTGGTTCCATTCATACTATATTCGCTGCCTTAACTCCAACATGTTCCTCAAAGCAATTCTTCATTGGATTCGAATCAGGGCTTTATTGTGGGCAAAAATTTACTTAAAATTTTTGTTGCAACAGTCATTTTTTGACAATTTAAGCGGTCTGTCTTAGATCATAATCTTACTGAATGAAGACTTTGTCTTAGTTTTGCTTTCCACTGTATATATTTAACGTACTTAATAGTTAACGATTTATTAAACAAGTTCAGACACATTTGCATTTCATTCTGAAAGAGAATTATAAATTATTTATTCGGTATAAATATAGCAGAAGACTCACAACGTAATAAAGTATTACTTCCGTTTTTTCTATAACTACAATTTCTGCCTAAATTCTACTCGGAGCCCTAAAATGTAAGTATTAAGTCTTCTTTTTTAAGTACCACAAGCTTTAGAATGTATCATTGGTAGCCAAAAAATTAAATCAACAAATAAAAAATTATATTCTTAGTACATTTTTTATTACTTACTTTTCAATAAATCAGAAAAAACAGTCCATATCAACGATTATCAACACAAACCTCTGGAGGTATTCTATCCTTCGTATTTGCAGTTAAGTTTAACAAAACTCCCATCAATTTCTATCAAATTATTTTTAATTTTGGCTGACATTTCCACACAAATTTTTTTATATTAGAACTAATAACCGATGTTCTTAATATGATGCCACAGCGTTCTTGATGTGATAACATCATTATTGACGGAAAACCACATCGTTCTTGATTTGATAACATGAAAATAAAATGAAACGCATTCAAATTAACTAGCTATTGGCGTTAAAATAACCGGCTTATTCGGAATTTGAAAAATGGATATTTTAAAAAACTGTATTCGACAAAACCAAAAAAATATGTTAAAACTGGTCGAATATTCCATTCCATCTCCCTAATATATTGTAATATTTGTTTTCTATGTTGTAATGTATGTTAGTCAAAGTTAAAACATTACCTTTTTCCAAAGTTATTCGATCATTGCTTGTTTTACCATCATACGCAGTATGACAAGTATTACAATATAATGTTTTCCCTTCTCCTACCTCTTACAATGCTATTACACAGTCGGCATCAAATCATCGATGTAATCTGATTCTAGACTAAGAAATTAAAAATTCAATAATAAATTGTAAAGATTAATATAAAAATAATCTTAGTTATTTATAATAGTCATCATTAAGATAAGAACTGTTTCTTTAACTATCATATAAGCTATCACTTTTGAACTTAAATTTAAAATAAATATGTTATGTATGTAGATTTTAGTCTTTAATATAAGCAAATAAAAAATTCTTTTTGGATACTTGTTATGCCTAACCTTGTGTTAAAAGTATTACACATCACTTGACACAAACTTGGAAACTTGTTTATTATTAGAAATTCTCTTTTTTAAAGAATTTAAAATTTCTAGCACAATAATACACATTTGTTTTTTGTTCAAGAATTTAAATTATATATGAATGTTTGTCAATTTGATGAACTCATCCATAGATGAGTTCACTAGCGTAAAAGACTGTAAATATTTTGTATACGCCTAAGGTTTAAAATTTTTTTGTTTTTTTTACCGAAATTTCAGAACAACGCAGTGATTTGCTAAGGAAAGCGTAAAAAAACATATGAACACTCGTAAGAAGAACTGTTTTTTTTTTTGTATATTATTTTTTTCATAGCGAAATGTTAAATGATGTTTACCTAACAAAGTGATATACGAAAAAAAAGTAGACATTCTAGCACTTGTATACCTACACACATTCATAAGGATATTAGTGAAATTTATGCAAACAAACGCGTACATATACAGACTTTAACACAGTAAATATCGTCGTCATATGTAGTGTAGCTATTTTTCTTTTTTTTAATAGACGTGCCAAATATACATATGTATGTATACGAGTATGTTTAGTATGTCTGCACATATTTGTAATATTTTTCTTACTATGTAAACATCTATGTATGCCAGTTTATTTAAGTGTATAACTCTATACAGGCTTTATTACGCGCTGTTATGCGAATCTTAGAAGTTAAAAAAAATCACGAAAAAATCTTTGCATTTTACTTAAGTGACAATGTGTGCTTACAGTTTAACTAGCGTGTCATACTTTATTTACATTCATATCATTGCAAATGGTGTAACTTACATCGTGGTATTCGGTTACATGTGTATTTAACGACAGATACATACATACATACATATACATATAAAGAGACATTTAAATTCATACACACCTTTTCTACACTACAAGTTATTGTAATAAAGGCGTATTTATAAGCATATCAAAGACAAAATTTAAGGCTATCAGTGCTGTTCTGTATTCCGAATCAGAAAAATTTTATTCGGAATTGGAATATTCCGTATTTCTTAGCTGTTCTGTATTTCACTTTCGAATAATTTTGTTCATTTTATTTCGTGTAGGAAAATGTTAGTGGAATCAAATCGAATCAAGTTTTTTTTTTAATAAAACTTCCCTGACTGTAATCCATAATTTGAAATGTTTTCTTTTATTTTTGGTATTATTTACACAACTCTTTGAACAATTGTTATAAATTATCCTATAAATTATGAAATTAAAATTTGTTTATAAATATGAAGAACAGCAAATTTCCGAACTTTTGATTACGAGTAATTTTGTAATTCCGCTGGTTGATTCCGCTCCGAATACGGAACAGGGACGACTATTTTAAAGAGGTTTTTTTTTAGTTGAAAAATACAATATTTTTCACTATTTAATCACGTTCTAGCCTTATTATTATTATTATTTTTGTGTCTTTATACCATTTAAATTTTGCTTCCATTGTTTTTTAGTTTCAGATTGTAAGTACATTCCAGTTAGTTAATGTGGAACGTTGCACGAAGGAACAACGTGTTTCTATTATTAAAACATTTTTTGAAAATTGCATAAGTTTTCAAGTTGTAATTAGGAAATTTAGGATAAAATTTGGTGGAGAATAAGAATTTTTTTAACAAAATAATCTTCACCGACGAAGTCCATTTCGAGCTCAATGGCTACATCGACAAGCAGAATTTCCGCTTTTGGTTGAAGAAAATCCAAAAATTATCTGAGAGCAACCATTATATCCAGAAAAAGTAATGGTTTGCTGTGGTTTGTGATCTACAGGAATCATCGGACCATATTTTTTTGAAAACGAAAATGGAAATGGGATTACGGTCAATGGAAATCGCTACAGGGAGAAGATCGGAAGCTTTTTGTGGTGGTAAATTGATGATTATTTGTATTAAACTGAAATAAAAATATTTTTAATATCTGGAAAAAGTCGGTTTTTATTAAAGTTAAAATGATACCTCAATTTTGGACACTCTACATATGTAGCTATAAGATCCATGTATTGGGAATTATAAGCAAATTCGAAACAAAAATTCATACAAAAGTGTAGGCTTTGCACACAATTTAAAGATTTTAATTCGCGTTTGTTGAGATATGTGAAGAGATCGCTATATAATACAATATTTAATTCCAACTTATCTTATTGTGACTTAATGTTTTTGCTTTTTTCACGACATGGTTGTTCTGTTAATGTCTGGAAATATCGTAGGGCGCTAGGAATTTTTGGAACTGCTTTGGAGGTTCAATTCAAAGGCGTATGCATGCAGTCTGGGGCCGTTATGGGGCCGAAACGGGAACAGCATGTGTTTGTAGTTACACTCACGTATCACTAAGCCTGACCAGAGGAATTCTGGTGCCAAGGAAATCGGAAGCCCCAATTATTCCGAACTCTGCCCAATTTTTGGGTAGACCCCCTCGTGGGAGCTTCGTGGTGGCTGTGGTTTAGACCTAAAGCGCAGGCAGATGTGGTGTTGCATCTCCGGGTGCTGTGACCCATATCACGGCTGGAGTTTAAAAAGTCTCCGACTCCCCACCAAGGTGTAAAGGTAATGGGTGTTCTAACAACATGCCTTCGAATTGATACTTACTTGTGATATTCACTTATGTTTATCATAGATGGGGCGTTGGTGGACGCATAGTATTCACCCGTGCCATTGGCACACCGTGGGGTATGTCATCGCGGCGAAGATAGCACTCTCTTCATCTCCATTTTCTTCGCATAATTTGCCTGTTTCTTGTTAATTTTCCGTCATAATTCGATATTTGGTCCATTCCATTCGGCCAGAAAATGTGACACATAATACGCAAAATTTTATTAATATGCGTGTAGATAGCTTGAATCATAGCAGCGCAGTTTTAACACTTGCGTTAAACATTCCCAGCTTCGTATGAAGTGAGAATCGCGGTGAACTCCAAACTTTACTTAGACGGCCAGGTGTTGGTGGAGGACCCCAACTATGGCTATTTCTTTCTACAGATCTCGGCCATGATGTTGTCAAAAGTGACTGCAAGCAGTAGCGGTAAAAGAGGGCAGCCTTTCTTCACCTCCACAGTGGAATTGTCGTACGTTGCTTTTATAATAGTTATTATTTTCGTAGGAGTACCCTTATATCTCATTGCTGTCCATATTTTAAAGCATTTAACGATCGAATGCTTTTTTAAAATCAACAAAACATTGATATAGTAGGAGGTGACATTTGATGGAGTGTTCAGTTATAATTCGCAAGGTGATTAATTGGTCTCGACAACTGCTATATGATCGAAATCCTGCTTGTTCGTCCGTAGCGATTGGTCAACGCAATTACTTTGTACAACGCTCAAAATTCCTTTCTTTGTAAGCTCCATTTTAACTATACTTGTACTCGCTCGTGGGTACTCGCTCGTGAGTACCGTGGCAATCTCAGTTAAATAAGTATGTATAATTGTAGCAATTGCTGTCTATTTATAATAACTTCGCTAGAATTCCGACGGCAATTCCATCTTCTCCGGGTTATTTATTTCTCTTTAGCGGTAACAATCTCTTTGATTGAACCCGACTAGATAAGATTATAATATATTTATAAGTTTATATATATAGAATAAGAGCTAATGTTTCAATACATGCTTTTTTAGTAATTTATATAATTTAAATATTTTTTCTTTGCTTTATTTATTAAATCTTCAGTGTATATTAACATAACATTTTACCTCCGAATGTAAATAAATAAAAAAAGGTCTTAATTTAATGTATTTTTGGATATAAAAACAAATTTGAAATATACTCTTATATTCTTTTATATTACCTCAACTCGCCATGGGCAAAAATATGAAAAACGAAGTCTAAAATTACTTGTTATGGTATTCGTACACATTTTATTTTAATTACCAAATTATGTGTTTGTAATGTGAAAAGTATTTCCAAAAAGATGAAAGAAGAATGTTTAAAACACATTTGTTTTTCTTTTCAAATAAATATGGTATTTTATTTGCATCTTAGATATTTTTTTCTTAGATAAATGCTTTACATTCGAATATACTTACATACATAAAGCATGTAAACGAAGAATTTTTTACATTTTTATTTTTTAATAAAATTAACAAAAAATAATAAAAATCTACATCACATATTCAAGGTATTTATCCTAAGATTGTAAAACAATTAAATAAATTATAATTTTCTACGAGATAACTCGTACGTACGTAATTTACTCTTTAGCCCACTCATAAACTTTAGGACACCTTTTTTAAAATTTTTTTTCACTGCCTTATTCCACCTGAAGTACAATTATTTTGCAGTTGTAACTTCCTTGGACATTTTTCAAAGTCTTAATTTTGTTTAGTCCACAATATTTTCATTGGACGAATTTCGGGGCAGTTTGGTGGATTACTGTTTTTCAACAAATTTTACGTTATTTTTTCCTGAACCATCCCACTGTTTCGTAAGAGCAATGGATTGTTTATAAATTAGGTCAGTCTATTGGCGGCTTAAAGTAAAATTTGTACAAAGGTAACCAACGTTTTCCTTAGCGCTTGCCTATGTACATTGGCTATCTCAATATTCCTTTTACGCAGGTTTGGCAACCCACTGGGTAACCCAATTACACAAGTCGGTTTTTTTTGTTAAAAGGTTTTCGTAGTTTATTTACAACACAAATAAGTGTTTTTTCGTATTTTTTTTATTTGTTCCTTTTTTGAGCCCAAAAATATAATGAAACAACAAATTTATCAAATCACTTTTTACACCTCTGAACCAATTTCCAAATCCAGTCTCAGAAAAACGTCTCTTTGAAGGCGCTTTAACTTTGAAGCCGATTTCGTATTTCCTAGAATGAAGTGATTCGGTGGCAAATTAAACGATAAGCTCATACCTCTTTATACAGCCTAGATTGTTTCTGAAAATGTAGGCCGTATATCGAAATGCCTTAAACGAGATGAATATGTGTTGTGTTTGCTTTCCTTACACTTTTTGTTAAAAAACGGAGAATCCAATGTTTTTTAACCGTAGAACGAGGTAATTTGAGCTTAAAACAAATGTGTTCCATATTTCAAACAGGCCGTTGTAGCAAAATGCCATGTAAAGAATGCCCGTATAAAGAGGTGTGCATATATTGTATCTGTCGCAACAACCGGACGGCGGATGCGGCATTTATTCGTTTCTGATAATAGTTTTGAAACTTTTGCGACATGTGGTCGGGTGTTGTCATACAAAAGAATAACTTAATCATGTCTGTCTTTATATTCCGTTAATTTTTCACATAATGCATGGTTCAAATGAAGTAATTGCAGTCAGCTCCGATCACCGAGCTGCTTTAATCCAATGCTGCTTTAATCCCACAAAGAGTGCAAATTGCACTACAAATACTAAAACAACGTTATTGTATAAACAAACAAAAAATACTGTTGACTTGAACTAAGTTTGCAAGCAGTTATAAAACAAAATGAAACCCAAAAAACCCGGTGGGTTAGGTTTTTTTTTAAACCCGGGTTTTTGCCAACCCTACTTTTACGCCCAATAGTTTGGTAAATTGCCCACAACTGCCAATTGCTCGCTGGACAATTAATTTTTTTGTGCAAATTTATTTATCCATTTTTATTATATTTTTTACACCTCTTCTCATGAATGCGGTGTAGTATTAGGGCCAAGAAATAATAACGTTCCGAAAAGTTACTCAAGACGTTCGCGTTACTCGAGACGTTACCGTTAGCCATCGAATAGTTGAAAAGGAAAAATTTGCGTAAATCTAAAAACAGTCTACAATCTTTTTTAATTGGTCTTCTAACTTTGATGTAAACCATAATCTTTTTTTTTTTATTTTTTTGTTTGTTTTGGTCGGCTTATTTAATTTTGAATTTCAGTGCAGCAGCCGCATGTTCTCATCTTAAATCAAATAATTACCGAGACATTGAGGGAAAAAAAATTTACAAATTTCAATGTAAAATTTAAGCAGTATTGAAAAAAAATATATATCGCAAAATTCATGCTTCACTAAAAAACCTACACTTAATAAATTTATAATTAAAGCATAAAAAATATAAATAATATTACTGTGAAATACAGGGTGGTCCAACCATAATGCATGATGATAATTGTTAGTTACACCTCAACGTCAATTTTTTGCCCAACTTAATTTGACATATCTGTGTTTCAGTGTTTGACAAATTCAACCATGGACAGGTATATATTTGAGCAGCACGTTAAAGAAAAATAGGCGTTCAAATCAGTATGCATTTCGTGCACTTCGTGATTTTTTTGGTCAGCATAATTGATCACCCGCCACACAGCCAACGAAACAATGGCTCTTTTGTGGCGATGCTAATTGACCGCCACGATCATGTTACTTGCCACCGTTGGACTTCTTTCTTTCGGGATATTTAAAAAAAAGTGTACATCATTAAGCCAAGAACAATTCAAGAGCATAAGAATGAGATTATTCCGAAAAGTAACAACATTAAATCTCAATTATGTCTCAGAGTCATTGAAAATGTAGTCCGATGGGAAGATGAGGTATGCCACCGACGTCTTGTCTAACATTTGGCCAATATTTTATTTCGCGCAATTTTGTCATAGGTACTTCTATTATAATTAAAAATTTTAAGATAATTTCTGAAAACTTTTTCTTTTATTTACAATTAACATCGTACGTTATGGTTGGACCACCCTTCCTTCTATCTTTTAATTTTTTTATATTTGTTTTTGAATCGTTTGAAAATAGCTGTTTATTTGATGTTAATTTTTTATATCTGTAGTATGTTTAAATTTTCATTATTATTGTTTTCTCTTACCAAATTTTTAAGTTGACAAAGAAAAAACTAATTAATTAAAAGATCTCAATAACACATATACAAATTTATCAGTTTTTTATGCCCTTAAAAGGATACTAAAAATCTCACATCTTTCAGGCGTATCGTTATCTTTAACGTAAAAAACTAATGTTAATTTTTTAGAGTAAATTTCCAGCGGGTGAAACGTTTTTAAAATGTCATCTTTTTGATACGGTTGTTATTATCTGTCCACTTCATGGTAACAGCTCACACAATTAGAAGCTTTAGATACAAAGCAAAGCTATGGAAGTTAGTCTTTATAAAGCATATGATAATAAAAGTATACGTTTATTTTTACTTTTATAATGAGTATGTTTAACATTGTACCACCAGTTATGCCCATACTGAGTATGTAGAAAACAATGAAACATTTGACACATCCATTGTTTTTTCAAAATATTGTGTATAGTTTTACAAATATTGATCTTTTTATTTTCTAAGAATCAAAATGAAGTGGTAGTAGTAGGGATAAGTTTCACAAAATACAATATAATAATCCTATTTTAATGAAATTTAAAGAATGATGAAAAAGAAAATAATAATAATAATAATAATATTCATAAATTGTTAGAACGAAGATGTCAAAATGCAACTTTTTTAATAAAATACTGCATTTTACAAACATTTCAAGACAGATACTAAGGCCTGTTAATTACATACGATCAAATTTAAACTAATTATATAAAACTGTTTATCAGTTGAAGGGCATTGCGATGGAAACATCTTGCCAGAATATAAGAAAACAGATACCTTAGTTTTACAAACAACAAAATTGACTCATTTGCCATTTTATTGCTAAAATTTTAACAACATATTTAATGTGTATCACAAAGAAAGCATAATTACATTAAATGAAATCTATTTCTTTTATTATCGGCAAATAAGAAAACTGTAGTATACTATATGTACTCGTACTATCAGTATGTTTTCATAATATTTGACGTTCTCGCATAGGAATATTTGTTTCTTATCTAAATATTTCTAAAGGAAAACATAAAGTTACACAAATTTATTCTTATGATTGCTGAATACATTAAAAATACATATATAAAATATACGTACATATGTACTTATAATATTTAGTACTATTTATATACATGCATATTACATACATATACATAATTATGTCTATTTGTTTATCTGTCTGTTAATATTAAGCTGTTTAATCTATAGAATTTTGAATGAAAATACAATATACGTATGTATGTACTAGGAATAAACCGGTTGATTTAACACGAATATCCGGTTAATTTAAGTAAGTATAATTTGTATATGTTTGTATATTTTTTTATTGCAAATATGCTTCACCGTTTAACTATTTGTATAAATTTAGTTATTGTTTTTGTATATATGACAAACTTGAACGTTTCACAAAAACGTAAAAACAAACGCAGATCGAAAAAGATATGCACATTTGATTAACAATAACTTTTTCTCATCTTCTGTAAATAAACATTGATTTTTATATATGGAGAATGATCAACTAGACTCATTGAATGCGACCCATAAACGCTGGCTCCGAATGGCAGATATAGAGGGTATCCCCCGGGAAGGCATACTACTTGGTTATCCGCCAGGTTTGTAAACATTAGTCTTGAGAGTTCATATTTGGCAGTCGTGAAGTAGAGTCGTGGCAAATTTATTATGGAAAAATATTCAGTAAACCAACGTGTTGTAATCGTTAAAACATTTTATTTTATCAAAATCAATCATCGATTTTAATGAAAAAATCATAATGAGTGACGAGGCACATTTTCATTTGAATAGTTATGTGAATAAACAGAATAGTCGGTTTTGGGCAATGGAAAACCCTTAAATTATTCATCAGTCACCTTTGCATCCATTAAAAGTGACAGTCTGGTGTGCAATTTGGTAAGGAGGAATCATTGGACCTTAATTCTTTGAAACTGAAAATGGCGTAACGGTAACTGTCAATAGGAAGCGATATCGTGATATGATTGAAATGTTTTTAAAGCCACAACTGCCTACTTTGGGCTTGACTAACATGTCGTTTCAACAAGACGGTGCCTGTATGCGATTACAGTTAGAATTACAATGGAATTACTGCGAGACATCTTTCCACAACAAATTATTTCAAGGAATGGTGATGTTGATTGGCCTCCACGGTCGCCTGATTTGACTGCTTCGGATTTCTTTTTGTGGAGATATCTGAAAAGCAGGGCTTATTGAAACAAACCAGAAACGCTGGAGCAACTCAAACAAAATATTCATGATGAAATTAATGAAATACCGAGTAAAATGGGTGAGAATGTAATGAAAAATGTGCTCAAAAGGGTTTGCATTTGTGAGGCTAACAAAGCCGGGCATTTATCTGATATTGTATTCCATACATAATTGCCAACTTTAAATAAAGCATTTATCAACATATAATCCATTTTCTTTCATATAATCAAAAACTATAAACAAACAAAGTAGTATACCTTCCCGGCGAACACTCTGTATTAGTTAGTGAAGTTTTTCACAGCGTAAATACACATAACCAGTCGTTAGTGATGTTGTGAGGTGATATTACTGTTGAAAATTGTTAGATGGTGCGGCATGGGATTGAACCGACGACTTCTTGGTGGGTGCCTTATTTAACATACGACAATGACACACGCACTACTGTATACTCGTGCATGAGTGCATGAATTTACATATAGTGCTGTTCGAACCCTAAGCATCTTTTCTTGTCCAGGCAATTAAGAACTCGCATTTTACTAATAGATTTATTAGAAGCAAAACATTTAATTCTTGTTATCTTAGGCACCTAAATTATAACTATAATAACAAACCTTTTATTCCATTTTCTACCAAGTAATACAACAACAAAAAAGAAATTGGCTCTTTGAGTAGCTGATGTTCGAAACTTAAGAAACTTTCAGTACCTTGTGTAATAAACTTTGTTTTTTATGACCTCCGCACACAATTTTGGTTTTTATGAGATTTATTAGAATTATTGGTAGTATTGACTGCCACTTTAATTTTAAGCTCTCCGTCAGCTTCTGCTTATTTTTGAAACGACGTGATCCATATCTGCGATTCAAGAATTAAGAACAATTTTGTTTAAATAAAAGAACCGGTTAACCAGTTATTTGAATAATTATTAACCGAATACCGGTTTCTTTAAATTTCTACTTTTCGAATTATTCGCAAACCGGTTTTTGAAAAAAGTCGTATAATCGATCTCCCTAGTATATGCTACATATATATGCATATTTTACAAGAAAATGAAATACTCCCACACACATTTTAAAAATGAACAAATGAAAAAATCTACACGTTTTCCATTTTCATTTTTAAATTTTTTTCTTTTAATAAAAGATTCGCTGAAGTACAATAAAAAGTGCAGTCATTTTTTGCAAAGTGTGAGTAAAAAAAAATAAATAAATAAATAAATGTATTTCGGTAGTATATCTAGTAACAGAAACAAGTAAATGTATTTATAAGGGCATACAAGTTATACAATGAATATTTGCATTGTAACATATACTTACATATGTATGTACAAATATAAAAAAGTGATCAGATACAAGAATCATCCGTCTAAGATTAAGAATATAAAAAATAGAAGTAATAAAATAAATTAAAAAGTAGTGATACTTATTTGAATGTACGCTAAAATGTTTTAAAATAAAATAATGAATAGTTAGGACACATTTTATATCAGTTGTCTCCCGTACCTACCGTGCTTAAAAAATAATTAACAATTTAGCGCCTTTCGCGCTATATTTATAGCGTTTCAAGTACCAGAAAGCGGTCTTTTTAGCAATTTTTTTCAAAATTGCAATTTTTTATAAAAAATTAAAAGCCTCTAAGTTTAATAAACTCATTAATTCATATAGACTATGGACTTAAAACGCTTATACTGTGAAAATTACGTCATTATGTGGGAATGAGCTTGTTTTTCAATCTCTCTTCTCTAGGAATTTGCTGTCCATTCTTTTCCTGTGAATTTCATTCAATAGTCAACACCGCTCAAAATTACTTTTAATTTCCCTTCTCATAGAATATTTTCCAGATGTATTTTCAGAATGCGCCGTAGACAGCGGTTTATAAATGCCTGCACGGAATTGACATCAATCACAGTCGCATTTCAAACCTTTCAACCATACAAAAATAGACTTCACACGCGAGTTAAAGATGTTACTTTTAGTTTTTGGAGAGATATATAGCGAATGCCCTATAGCATTCGGTCGGCCCAAAGGTTGGCTAACTAGGCTCAATCAGTTCTGAATATTAGCACGAGAACTGCCGGATGTAGTTATAAGAAAAAAAAAAACGGCGAATCTCCCAAATTTCTGTTGACAATTCGAAAGATCGTTATGCTTTTAGCGATGATTCGCATAATTTTGGTTTTGGAAATATTTATCAGAAAGCAAGATGTTTATTCCACCTGTATAGAATAAAGCTTTTATTATATCTCACAATGTCTTTGAGCTTGGTGATAAATGTCGTCTGCGATCTTCCAACTTTATGTTAAGTCTCCAGGTTACATTACATTGCATAAAAACAGCAGTGGAGAAACAACACAACTTGCCTAAAACCTCTGATAGGTAATTTCTTAATGCTGCACCTGAACCCAAAAATTAACCCAAAAGTTTTTAAGTTGCTTTTTGTTCTAAATCGTTTTTAATTTTATTTTTTAAACAATCGTCAAAATTATTAAAAAATCTTTGTGAGAATAGAAATTTGCTCACAATTTTAGTATATTTTTCTGTTTTTAATTTTTACAGCGCGTTTTGATTACAAATAGTTACATAAAATATACAAAAATGTAGCACTTTTTACTGTCTTTTAAGAAGGAGGTCTGCGCGTTTCGATCGTAAAAAGTTGACAACACTGATAATTAACCTTAATACAGGCAGGAAAACTTTATAACACATCCAGTAAAAATGTACCTCATAGGCTATACAAAAAATGTACGCAACATTTTTAAACTTTTTTACTATATTTTCTTTCATTAAAATTACTGGATACCAAATATTGTATATTTTCGCACTTAAGGCATATAAGAACAGTGCTTGTTGCAAGTATTTTCGCTACAAATACTGCAAGGCTGCTTACATATTTTGCATATCTTTTCTGTGATGAACTCGGCTCATTGGAGAAGTCGTCGTTGCGTAGTATAGATTTGTTTTCCGTTTTACGGAATACATAGCTCTGTGCCATTTAAACAAACGTATATACACCGCCTTTGGTTTTGTTATAGTCTGTAATATTTTCTGGCTTGAAGAGGATATCAAGCTTACCCAAAAAATTTTGTCTAACTTTGATTAAATGTACTGCCGAAACGACACTTGATTTCTAAACGCCACTAAATGGTAAATACGACTTTAGCAAGTTTTTATTGATGCGTTCCCTAATATCGAAAATAAGTGTATGTATGCGGCGCAGTACTATTGAAAATCTAAGTTTTGACATACAGTTACGAAATCTCAAAATGTTTCAATCCAATAATGGGTGCCATAATTCTTCGTAACTCATTGTATCTTGTTTATTTAGACCAGAACTTACCAATAGGCCGATAAAACCATTTAATTCTGTTTTATCCATGCAGGATTAGTGTGCATTACAATTATATTGACTACATCATCGTCAAATATTCGATAAAATGTATTGGAAACTCATCTGCCTTTCAGGTGGTAAAAATACTTAATGAGTTTGTCCTTGCATAATGTTTTGCCTGCGATATTGTCCGATTTTTGCATTTTGAGTACAAGTTCCATTCCATTCCGTCTATTTCGATATAAATAGCTTTAGTTTTTATTATGGCTCCATATCGATAACATTATCAATTTTGAATTTTGTAAAACTCATCTCGAACTCTGAAACAAAATCCGCATCATCGGCAAATGAGCTGTCCGCATCACTAATATTTTCCTGATTTAGAGCTTCCTCTTAATCAATTTATTCAATTATGTTTTCATATTCTTCTGCTCTAACTATCTTTCTTTTCAACATTTTACAAAAGAGCTTTGTTTCACTACATTGTCTGTCAAAATCAGACAACAATTGAATAATTACATTTTATTTTGTTGCTTACTAATATTTCAAATGAAGCAATAGGAACATTTTGAGAGGATTGGATGGATTTTTAGTTTTTAATAAAATAAAAATTTATAAAAATAAAATTATAACTAAAAATTGAAAGTAGAAATTCTAGGAGCAGCAAGAGCTATAATTGATTTTTAAAGAGGTTATAACCTTAAAAAAAATGTGTGCCTGAGAAGCACTTTTTGACTGGATTAGGGTTAAATTCAAACTCAAAAAATTTTGTAAATAAAGTTCTAAACATAAAAATTGTGAAATTAAATATAAAATGTAAGAATTGATGTTTTCTTAATATTTTTATTTTATTTCTTTTATGGTAATATATCTCTAGTACACTAATGATTTTGCTTTTCCCTATTCTATTGTGGTTTCTTTATTTTCCATCGAAATCTACTTTTAGCTTGATACACGTTTGCCGGCAATATTTAATATCTGCGATAACTTGTTTATAATCATAACTGTTTAGATCCTTAAGTTGTTGGCAAATTTTTTACCACGGAGTTGTTCTTGCAACCTTGGGAATAGAAAATAATCCAGCATAGCTAAATCTGGCGAATAAATACGTAGTGAAGCAATTCGACCTTTAATTTACTGAGTTTAGCAATAGTGTATCTATGAACTGTTGCATTGTCTTGATGAAATTACACTTATATTTCGTCAAAAATGGTCATTTTAATTTAGTCACTTAAAAACGCTGTAATAAGTTGGCATAATACTCGCTGTTGATTGTTTTTCATTTTTGATGATAAACAATAGAAGTTATTCCGTGTGCATCCCAAAAACAGTAGTCATAACTTTACTTGCAAATGAAACTCTTTTAGAATTTTTTGACATGATTCTTCCCATCCAGTTCACTACTATAAATGTTCCTTTGGTTATAAATCGACGAAAAATTCTACTTTAATAGTGTGAAACTTTATTAAGCCTGTAAATAAGAGTTATTAACGCTCAAAACACATGTTTCCTAATTTTAGCTTTACTGCAGTGCTATTTAGTTAGTTAAGATGGGTAGCCACTGGTCCAGCTCACTTGGGTCCAATATTGATCCCACTATGATACCCATATCAGAAGTCCAGGTATCACAAGGCATGCAGATACGCACTGCCAAGGCAAGCAGTCCTAAAATCCGAAATATTTGGAGACTGGCACAAGAAATGCTCGACAGTCTCTTTCTCTTCTTCTTCCTGACAATCCTTACAGTAGTCAATCTCTTAGCTTGCACACCAGCCACCCAGTGCCCAGTAATCACAGCCACCCGAATCCGTAGCCTATGTCATGGCATTCCCATAATAGACTCCGAGCGAGCCCGATCATACAGCGGCTAGATTTGCCTTGATACATAGCACTTAGCTTCATCATCTCACCGTAGCTGTGCCTTGCCCAGCATGTACCGCAGGACCACAAGTCCCAACTAAGTGGTCAATTTCTTCATTTCTGAAGAGAGAGCCCACCCTCGCCAGTTCGTCTGCCACACAGTTCCCCCGGGAGTCAGAGTGACTCCTTATCCATATAATCTCAAGGTCTGAATGTCTCGCCATCTCGCTCAGCGATGACCGGCATTCACACACCAGTCGCGATATCGAGTAGACACCGGAGAGAACCTTGATTGCAGCCTGACTGTTCGTACAGATCCAAATATCACAATCATATAACCCATCGTACATTAACCGGTCTGCTGCCCTCTTTATAGCCAAGACTTCAGCCTGTAAAATACTGCACTGGTCCAGCAGTTTAAGGGATACTCTGACCCCGTATGCAGGTATAAAGACCCCACCCCCAACCCCTTCTGAAGATTTCGATCCATCCGTGTATACCTCAATGGAACCGGGTCCAATTAACGGCTCTTCTGAAATGCACACGGAGAACATTCTATCCAGGAAGGGCATGGGTGTACAGTAATCTATCTCATTAGGAATCGTATCCAAATACCTATATATGGCCGCATGCCCTTAGACCATGTGAGACAATGTCTCTGGCATCTTCAACCCTATCGCAGACATGATCTCCATCTGTCTAGCCATCAGGTCCACTGGAAGCCAGTTCAGTAGTACAAACAAGGCTTTCGAAGGAGTGGACCTGAGCTCACCTGTAATCATCCTCATCATCAAAGATCCTGAGATATGTGGATTTCTCAAGAGACCCCCACCATACAATCGCACCATACATAAGTATGGGCTTAACCACCGTGTCAAAAATCCAATTAGAATTCCTAGGATTTAGACCTCAGGACTTTCCAACGGCCCTACGGTAACTTTCGCTCTTACTGCCCTCGCATGCGTCTTCTGGATCCAGGAGAGCTTGGAGTTCAGGAGTACTCCCAGACACTTCACGCTGTACGACAGCTCCAATTCAACCCCGTGCAGACGCGGTAGGGAAAACGACGGAATTTTGTACTTGCGTGTGAATAGTACCAATTCCGTCTTTCACGGGTTAACACTCATGCAACTGTCAGTGCTCTACTGACAGAGAAGACCCAGAGATGTTTGAAGGCGCTACGACATTGAGTCGAGAAATTTTTCCGACAGGGCCACAGCAACATCATCCGCATACGCCACAGCCTTGAATTGATTAGAATCAAGTCTCACAAGCAAAGTGTTAAGGTTCAAATTCCATAAGAGAGGGGAAAGGCCCCCCTGTGGAGTGCCTCTTTCAGCCACCCTATAGATGGTAGTGGAGACAATGACCTTGTTGTTCAGGAGTCTTCCTATGAATCTTTTACTGATTGCACCACGGTAACCGGTGTACAATGGTAACCAATTACAATTACAAAAATAATTAGCTTGTAAATTATGTGTCTTGAAATTTTACACTAACAATACTTTAAGTTAGATTAGGGTACCATGAATGTATTTTAGTATATAAGGACCCAAAATTTGATAATGAAGATCATTGTATGTGCTGAAGTGTAATCAGCTTTACAAGTTAATTGAAGTTAATTTATTAAAAGCAAGGCTTAGTAATCCCCAGCTTAGGCCAGTGGCTTTATTAAGAGCCGGCCACATTATATTGTATTTAAAAATATATACATAAGTGTTATCAATAAGACACTATGGCGATCCTGCCCACTACAACTTAGAAGGGAATTGGCAGACTTAAAACGGAAGGTGCATGAAGAAGAGCATCCCGTACCATGGAAATTAAGTTGCCGCATGTGGTTCCGAATTGACGCGATTGAAAAGCAGTTGGCTGAAGGAAAGAAAAGGAAAGTAGAAAAATGGAAACTAAATTGTTATTTACCTTAGAATTATTCAGATATTATAATAAATTAAAAAAAGAACATATAAAAGAAACATATAAATTAAAAACATATATTTAAAACAAATATAAAATATAAACAATTTTTAAATTAATATGAAAATGAAAAATATATAGTAAAAATAAAAAGATAATGAAGTTATTTTAAATATAAACAAAGAATTAAAAAAAGAACAGGGTGCGTCTGAGAAATTTTTTTTTTCATTACACTCTAAGAATATGATGTAAATACAAAAAAAATAAATAAAAATAAAAAACAACCAAATGAAAATAATAAAAAATATAAAATAAAAATACAAAAAACGCAAATGGTAGGTTATTATGAAGAATTACAAAAATTGAAAATAAACGTAAAAATTGAATTTATGAAAGAAAATACATAACTAACTAAACTGTAAAAAAATGAATAACTAAAGAAAAATTTAAATTAAAAGAAAATATTAAATATTTACTTATAGAATTTGCAGAGGTACTAAGTCTGTTACCTTCAAAAAAAAGAAAATGTAATGGCTCCGTTGTTTATATAAATAGTTGGCAAAAAGTTTACAAACATTCAGGGGAACATACAAATATTTGGAAGAATTTTTAGCTCAAGTGGAGATATTACACGATTTGGTTAATGAACAAGTTCGAGTAACATTCATTAATTACGTCTATAATTTCAAGTTAACTACGCAAGTAAGAAATGCACTAGGGAGATCGAACAGACCAACAACTTTTTCCGAATTTAAAAAATATCTTTAAGATGCCTACCCGAATACAAAGACGTTGCAGCAAGTAGTAACAAAAAACAATATCAGTGCTGAATTCAGGAAGAAGATTACTACTGAATTAAGTACATTTGAAATTGCTAATCTGGTCAACCCAACACAAGAAATGAAAGATGTAGTATACAAATTAAGCGATAGTGTAGCTTTGAAAACATTTTTACCAGGTTTAAATACGGAATACAAGCAGATTCTGTTAAGTAACGTACCAAAAACTGTAATAAATAATAAGAAACTACAATCTGATCACAGACCAATGAACGCTGTCACATTGTTAAAGGCCCCTCTCTATCCAGAAATGCCACTAGAGCATACTCCCTGTGCTCGAGGGCATTTTCAATATACCTCACAAGCGAGTGAAGCGCAGTTGCAACAGATCTGTCCCTTGTGTAGGCATGTTACGGTGCAGATTATAGGTCAGGTTCTATCGTACTGCCAAGATGCAAGTCGGTCAACGTTTCCAAAGTCTTCAAGAGAAATGAAGATAGGATGATTGGTCTGCAGTCCCTTCGGAATAAATACCACCCTGTACACGGTCCAGGACTCAGGAATGTAAGACCATGTCAAGCATGCCTTATTAATAACCATCAGCCAAGGGATCAACAAATCAGCATTGTTCTGAAGATCGGCAGGAATAATGCCATCCGGGTCAGGGGATTTGTAAGGGACAAAGTTATACAACGCCCACCTTTTTTTTGTATAAGACCATCACCCAGGGGATGGCCCCTACTCATGCAGTGCATTGTGCCGGTAATAGGAAAATAGGTTATTGGAAGGAGGACAGAGGGAGTAGTGCTTATGGACGTTAGATTTAAATATACTCATGTCGTAAGTGGCTGGAAATACTTTCGCCGGAAGATTATCTCACAACCGAACATTGCGACCAAAGAACGAATTCTCCCTATAATGCGTTGTGCGATTTACTGGACAATCAACTACAAAGGGATGCGCTTTACGAGAAATACGAGTACGCCGTAAATATATATGTTTCTTGGGAATTAATTCCTTAATTTCGTTAGAACACATTCCGTTATAGTACCGATAGAACAATGAAACACACGCCACATTGCGACGGTGCTCCAATGAATCGATAGAGTTGGCTACCCTACCGTCATTGATGAGCATCTTCGCCCTCTCCTGTACGCGGTCGAGAAGCTCCAAAATAGACTTCGATGCACCGGCCCATACTTGAGAGTAGTATTCCATTTTGGGTCGGATATAGGTCTTGTAAATATTAAGGAGAATTCTCATGCCCAGAACATCAAGAGCATCTGATTCCTCAATATCCACATTACCCATTGACACAATCTCCAAAAGGCTCGGTTTACGATCAAAAGAATATGAGTGACAAATGTTGCTGTCATCCGCAAAAGAGTAGATAGGATTAGAAGTGAGAAGAAGAAGGTCGTTAGAAAATATTAGATAAAGGAGAAAGAGCGAGCCTTGCGGTACCCCTGAGTTTACCCTGAACTCGACGGATGAGACCCCATCTATAACCACTCTTATAGAGCGATCTCTGAGAAAACTCGATATAAATCGAGAGAAGTGACTACGACACCAAAAGCATTAAGATTCGAAATGAGAGCCTCCTGCCAAACTCTATCAAACGCCTTTGAGATATCCAGAGCCACAACCTTACTCTCGCCAAAACCATGAATGGACTTGTTCCACTTCTCCGAGAACAACGCCAGCAGGTCAGCAGTTGAACGGCCCTTTCGGAAACCGTACTGACGATCGGTAAGTAAATCGTTGGACTCCAGATATCTCAAAAGGTGGTGATTAATCATACTCTCCATAACCTTGGAGAGTGCGGAACAAACTGCTATTGGACAGTAGTTCTCAGGGTTACTAGGCTCGCCCTCTTTGGGATTGGTGTTACATTAGCAACCTTCCAGCATGATGGAAAAATACCGGCGCGATATAACGCACTGGAAAGGTGTGCTAATGGACGCGTAAGCGTCAAAGAGCACTGCTTTAGGACCAGTACTGGTATGCCATCCGGCCCAGAAGACTTGTTAACGTTGAGATTTGCAAGGACCCTTCTTACAGCACGAGCTCGAAAGAATATACTAGGCATAGTTACTGATACTCTTTCAAGCTCGGGCAATGGTTGAACGCTCTCCGGCAAGTGAGAATCACTTACAAACATTTCGGCCAAAAGGTTTGCCTTTTCAACCGGGTTCGTGAATGTGTGGTTATTCTTTATAAGAGCAGGAACCGAACTAGCGTTGTTCCTCAGCCTTTTAACGAATGAATGAATGAATGAACGAATGACCAAAAGTAAGTATGTAAGAACTTACGCACGAAGGCGCTGCTCGCATAAAGCCTTTTCGCATCTAAGTACTGCGGCACATGAAGATCTCGCCTGTTTGCGAAGCAAGTCAGTGTGGGCACATTTGTTATTGCGCCAATTCCTGAATGCTTCCTCTCTGGATCTGACTGCCAATTTACACGTCAGATTAAATCAAGATTTGTTTCTGAGTTTAATCGAGAGCTTTTTGGATGGGTTGAAAATATCCATCTCTGGCCTTATATTCACCACCATTTCTGCCATGGCATCGACGTTTGTTTCAAGGAAATAAAGTTTCCAATTAAAGTGCCCAAAAAAAACGATCAGCTCAGCCCAACGAGCATCCTCGTAGTTAAAAATAGAGCGTTCCGTAGCCATGGGTGGAACCTCGCGAAGAGCGGTGGACGAGAATTAGGCAGAAACTGTGCAATGATCCGAATTTCCGAGAGGTGTAAGAACCTCAACTACATACTTTTCATGGTGTGTAGTGAGGAAAAGAACGAGGGTATTGTTCTGGTGCCCATCTACACACGATATATGTGTAGGTTCATTCACTAATTGCGCAAGGTGATTGTGCGCGGCAAATAACTCAACGCATTGGCCTTCTGGAGTTGTACGGCCTGAATGGTGTAACCAAGACAAATTATGAACATTGAAATCACCAGCAACAACAATTTCACTGTTCGGATAATTCGAAAGGATACTCGATATTGAGTCGGAAAGAGAGTCGAAGCCAGATATGGTAACCTCTCTTCCCACGTTTGGGCTTCTATACAAAAAACCCGAAGTGCAAAAGATGTGCCCTGATTCTGAACTTAACCCATAGACAGCTAAATTCCGCATCATACATGCCAAGAGGTTGCTGGCATTGGTACACAACTTCATTGCGTATGTACATAGCAAGACCCATATGAAAGTTAAAAAGGGACAGAGGGTGATACCCAGGGATATGAAAATCCTGTGGAGCAGCATTTTCAGAAGCCTGGGTCTCACATAAGGCGAAAACATCCGGCCTATGGAGACTAATGTGCGCATACATGTAGAAAAAGTTCGCCCGTAGCCCACGCACATTGGAGAAGTCAATCCGGAAGCGTCCTGCCATTACGTAAATTCAACCAAATAAAAGAAAAAATAAATATAGATTCACCACGAGTAAACAAAAATCAAACAAACCCCCTCCGGGTGCGTCCGACAAGGAAATGGGTTACTGCTGGTTGATTATTCAGCAGCCAGTGTTATACCTTCACCACTGAATAATCCAAAGGCAACCCCTCCAAGTGGTTCGCACCCAAAGGTTTGGAAAGGAATACTGAGGGGAAGGGAAAGCACTACTGCCGATGGTAGGACACATAATTAAATTCTCCCCTATGGATCAGTCTTTCATTTTGCCGATGTTTAATCTTGCCCGTATTCGAATTAGTTGTTGTCAGGAGTGTGTTTTGTTATTTGTTTCATTCCAATAATTTGTTTTGTTATTAATATCTTGTTGTTTTCGTTCTTATTGATGATGTTGTATTTTATTGTTCTATTTATATATTTTAATACTGTTATTGTAAGTTCCGTTAGGATTGTTGGTTATTTTTGTCTATGTTCCACAATTCTGTTTTGAGAAATTGTTTCGTTGAATTTTTGTTGGTTGAAAATTTTATGTTGTTTTGTTATTTTTTGTTGTTCCTCAATTCTTTATTACGAATTGTTTTGTCAAGAGTTGTTGCAATTATTGTTACGTTTTCTGTTTTTCTGGTGTGTTTTTAATAAAATTCTCTTAAATTATGTTGTTGTTATTATATTTGAAATCTTAATTATTTGTCAAGTGTTATAATTATGTGTTTTTATGTTATGATTTTTGTTGTTTAATTTTTGGTCTTCACTTGTGTTCTTGAATTTTTGTTGTTCTATTTTAGTTTTTTAATTTTTATTTTTATTGTTTGTAATTTAATTTAAAGAAAAGAATATATGTATTAGAAATGGCAATGAAACATTATGGACGGACAACAGAAACACGTATTGACGGCACAAACGATAGAACCTTAGCCCACTCTCCGTTGTTGGAACGTGGGACTCAGTATGATCGTGTGAGTTGTCCACGTTACGCTCCCCCATAGGAAGATTGCCTGCGTCCAGCAAGTCTCCTATACGCTCTTGGTCCAGCTTCCACATAGTTTCTGTATAAAACCAGCGATCGCCGGTGACGATACCAAGATTTTCCGCAGCCGGTTCGTCTCGTAGTGTCCTTCTACACTGCTGCAGAAGCATCTCCAAGATTTGCGTTTTTCGCTTCTTATCTGGTTTTTAAATCTATTCCATGAGGAGCAGTCGCCCCCTCTCATAGCCTCAATAAATAGCCGGTGACATTCCCTGCGGGTGTCGCCCAAATCGGCATTCCACCATAGTGGTTGCTTCCTACCCTTACAGACCCTTGGTCCACATGCCTCATTCGTTGCTCTTTCGAAAGCTTTCGTCAAAGTCTCAACAAAAGCCTCGATGTCGTGGCAACTATGTATGTTCGGAGGACCCAGAAGAGTTCGGGAAGGGATGTTGCGATGCTCAACCCAGTCCGTCTTCTTCCTGTTCTGAAAAAGCCTAGTCCCTGGCGACCTGACCGCAACGTCGAAATCAATATACAGATGGTCAGAGAACGAGCATTCCCTATAGACCCTACATTCTCCAACCCAATCTGAGCGCCTGTAACTGGCTAACGTCACTTCAAGGACCTCCCTTCTGTTCGAAACCACAAAGGTAGGTTCCCTGCCAATATTTACTAAACTACTACAAAGGATAAAATTAAAAGGTTATTCACCCTTGCGTTTGTGTCCGAGCTTCCCCAAGCAGTATGGTGTGCGTTGGCGTCAACCCAATAATAAGCGGCGTATTGTCCATTCTCGCCTCGGTAGTCAAACCACGAACATAACCTTGCCACTCGAGGGAGGATCGCCATGGTCGTGAGCCATATAATTGGAGACCATAAAAACAGTGTCAGATCCGGTCTCCAAGTCCGACACTACTGTATGCTCATCAATGTCTGATCCTACTTGACCCCGTAACATGTAGCAGCCTATAGTTCCCCGCAGATCCACAGATCCTGCCACCAAACTATCCAGGTTTCCTGAACTAGTGCCAGTTCCACCTCTCTCTCAAGCATGCGGAAAAGCAGCACAGTCGAAACAGCTTTGAAATGGTGAAGTTTAACCTGAGTCACCTTCACCATTATTGTCTTTTGGGATGACTGTGACGCTGACGTCGTCTTGGTCAGAGTGCAGGAGGGCGTCTTCGTCAACCACATCGTCAACTCAATCAAAAAGATCACCTAAGACTTATCCTTCGGAGCAGGATCTTTCTCTTCCCGAACCGGTTTTTCTCTGTCTCCCCGGTAGACCTGTAGAAAGATCGACTCAAACCCATTTTAAATATTTTCACTTTTCTTCCGTAACGGTGGCAAAGACTCATTGTTCAGCAGTAGCATTATCCTCATGGATGAGCCATCCGATGAAAAGAATCTGATAAGCATCCAATCATGTGAAGGGATATCAGGAATCCCACAACGTATGAGCTCCAGGATCTCCTTATTTTCGTATGTCTCGTCGGGACGTTTAGTCTCGGGCTGTTGGGTCTGCCTTTGCTCCTCTTCTTCCGAACGTTGCCCTTTGACGCCAGAGGGGGTTGCTTAGGCTGTTCGGCCAAATACGATTTGGTCTAGTTGAGGGATGCAAGTTCCTCAATTTATCCATGAAGTGCTCAGCAGCGCGTCGCTTCAGGAAGGCCCTTCTGGCGGGAGTTATGTGTCTTTGGGACGTGTTCTTATCTGAGAGCGCAGATCCAGAAATCGAAGACTTGTTTGCATTTTCTTCACTGGCAGAGGGTGGTGAAATTTGGGAAACCGAAGACTTGTTTGCGTTACCCTTGTTCTCAATAGGCACTGGGTTACCTGCCACCCTAGGATCCCAGTTGGCAGGACCTGAAGCAGGGGATTTCGCCAGTTCTTTATCGGTGCGGGCCAAGGCAGCTTTAGAGGTGCGTCTTAAGAAACCACGGGCACCTCTCTGCCACTACTCCCTTTCGAGGCAAAATTTGCGCAATTGGAAGGTTCAGGCTTCCACTTACTTCCTCCTGCTTTTGGTTCGATACCAAAATCATGCAGACTTGCCTGACCTGTTGTCTCCATTAGACTAACCTGAACCTGGGGAGCATTGGATTCACCACGACCCAAAGTCGTCGTCGTGGGAATAGTGTCTCCGGAGATTATGAGGCCCCCTACCGGATGCATAAGACTCGACTCTTTCTTACTCATATCGGGAGACAAAAAAGTTAATTTTATACATAACCGCTTTGTTAAGGAAACCGCCGTCCCTCTGGGAGGAGACAGACCACCAACCCACCCAATATGGAAACAGACGCTGGTGGATTTCGGACAATTAGATTATAGACAGAGGGATCCGAGGATTCAACGGACAGTATCTACTTGATGTCCAACCTTGACCAAGGATGGCAGAAATATCATCTAAAAGGCAACGTATGATAGCCGCCGCATAGGGAAAAACAAACAGACGCTATCAGAAAGGGGGTGGGCAGTTCTTAGTATCAGTTGTCACAAAATTACTATATACCAGACAAATCGTATTGGTGTGCTCTTTCTGAATCTGAATATCCGAAAAATATTTTAAATCAGCTTTAAATGTTCAAAATATGAAAAAAAAATATTTTTATATAGGAGGTGCCACGACCACTTATCGGATTCCACACACTTTTTGACTGATGACTTGTATTGAATATGACTCTATTTGAACCAAATTTAGGACGCTTACTGTTACTGTTATTGATATTTATATAGCCTATAGTTCCGTTCCTCCTAGAAGTACTGTCGATAGATTTCAAACAGACATACATACAAACACACATTCATTTTTATATTTAAGATTTTTTTATATCGATTTTTGTTTTATTAGGAAAAAAATTAAACTCTTAAAAATATAACAACATTAAAAAAAGATAAAACTTTTAAAAAAAGCCTTTTTTTCTGACAAGAATATATAGCTCAAAAAGTGGCCAATTTGTTACATGTTTACATATTCCATGATCTCTTATTTTTTATGGTTCCAAAAAAAAAAATAAAAAATAGAAATACGACTAAGAAGATACTAAAAAAATTTAGTATAACCCATATATTTGATGATAATGTTCCTCTATTCTCCAACTGAGAGGGGAGAGATTTCCAGCGAATCCTATTTGTTGTTACCTCGTTCCAGCTATAAGCGTCTACTTCTAGCTCAATCACTACTGTGAACCCCATTTATTTCTTTGTCGACATTTGCTCTTTTACCTGGCGTATTCTATGTCAATGCTGCCTTAGATATGGTGCTTGTCGACCTTAATGTGTGGCCAATCTAACCATATTTTTTTTCTTGATGTCTTCATGAACTGAGATTTGTAATTAATATTATGTTGGACTAGAAACATCGCACGATTCGTCTTAGGTATCTGTTTTGAATGTTTGGGGCTTGTTAATAGACATTCGTCTAAGACCCCACATCTTACATCCATAAAGCAAGACAAGTTAAATACAAGTATTTAAAAATTTTGGTTTTCATTGCATATCCGGCATTATTGATATGATTTGGTATGTCCGGTAACAAATACTGATGAAATCTTCGATTGCAGTGTTGTTGAGGGTTAGTTTAAGATTATTTTTTTTTTAATTCTCATTAGTTTCGTCTACTAGAGGATTGTCTTCCTTTTGATGTATCATTTACTTTTTACTCTTTATTATCGAATTTATGGGCAAACAGGCACAAATTATTAGTGTAGTCCAGATCATTAAATTTGGTAAATGGTGTTCATTGCATAAATTACCTTTCAATCGAATTTTAATTTAATTAATTAAATTTCATTTTCTTTTTAACTAATTATTTGATACAACCATGCAATCTCTGCAATAACTTTTCAACTACTCTGCTGCAGACATTCGGATAATTCGGATCTTTTTAAGGAATTCTTCTAATTATATCAAGCGTATTGGTTTCAATATCTTCTTCGCATAATTACCGAAAAATTTTGAAAATTTTGTCGAGGTAATTTTTCAGGAATTACTATACGACCTTTACTAACGCATTAGCTTATACGTTCATGAAGGTACAAAAAATTCGTTTTTTTACATGTAAGTCGAGATTTTGAAAAATGTGTCGTAGTTGAGAAAAACATAGAAAATAAATTTAATTAAGGTAAGTAATTAAATATACGTTTTAGTAACCTTTGAATTCTTTTAAACTAAATAATACAATTTTGTTTATTGCTTTAATAGCTTATTTTATTACTACGAGCATCTGAATAATTTTCAACTGCAGTTTATATCACTCTCAGTATTTTTTATTCCCAGCAGCATTCTTCCAATTACAAGACCTCAAATTGTGCTTCAAAAATAAAAAACTCGCAAGAAATAAAATATATATAAAAATTTTCATGCATTTGTAATAACCACATTTTAAGTAACTTAAATAAAAAAATAAAAATATAATAAAAAGATAGACGAACTTTTTCACTTTTTCAATTTTTGATGAAAAAAAGCAAAAAAAAAAGGAAAGAAACCACAATACAAAACCGAATGTTAAGGAATTCTCATATGCAACAGACATAAGAACAATACATTATAGAGATGCATATTCCAACACATACAAGTGCACGTACTAACGCACACACTTACACATACTTATTCATAACTGTAAGTGGTACTGTTATTTGTTTCTTTGTTTGAGTGTGTGTGTGAATGTATAAATGGAAGAATAGCTACAAACAGTATGCTGAGCTTTTGATAACTGACTAGTTGCCATTGTTGTTGCTGTTTATGTCGTTGTTGCCATTGTTGCGTTGTGTTGTTTCTTGCAACAATAACTAGTTTGCGGTACTATATGCTACGTGCGTTTGGTGGAAGTGAGAGGAAATTTACAGAAAAATGGGAATATAGAAAAGCCTGCAACTTTGATGTTTTATATTTATGCATACTGCCGTTTTGCCTTGTTATAGTCATATTTTTTTTTTTTATTGAGACATTTTTGCATCAGGCATGGACAAACTGGAATCGAATTCAGTTCAATTCAGATTTTTTAGTATCTAAAAAGGGCATGCTTTACGAAAGAGATGATTTTTACCCTTTTTAGCAGAAATTATGCTCAACAGAAAACTTTTAAAAATAATTTTCCTTAGGCCTTAAACATATTGTTACGAACAAATAAATACAACACTGCACTGTGAGATTTTGGTATATTACGTGTCACTCTATCAATTTGGCAGCACTGCCACATCGACCATCTTTACATTACATTTGAATTAGCGGGTATGGAAATAGAAGATGGCCGATATTTCTCTCAATTTATGTACCAGGTGTACCGGTATGAAGTGAAAGTAAAACACTAATTTTTAATGGGAAAGTAAAAACCATTTAATTCAAAGTATTGGCCATTGCTAGCCTTTTCAGAGCTTTTTATAAGAACAATCTATAAGAGTGATTATAGATGTGATCTTATCCGATGAGTTCGGGATAAATTTAGAGATACGGCAAGGCTCTGTTCTTTCTTCGACCATATTTATAACATATCTTAACGACTTTCTCTTTTTACTTTCACTCCTATTGGGGTGAAAAGGCGGAAGCGACTTTGCGAAAATCTCCGAGTGAGGTAGAGCAAACAGAGAGATTTTTAATGCGCGTAAGACCCAATATTTTTTTTTTACACACAGACATGATGGTGTGGTGTCATGTGTGGCAACGCATAATGTAGAAGTCAGATGCTCTTTATGTACTGGGCATGCGAAATCACTGTGACTTTTGGTGGAACGATCACATTTTTCGAGTGTCGAAGGTAGCATTTAGGTGTCTCGGTTTTTTAAGACGGTGTAAGAAATACTTCACTCCCTCTGACCTTTCTAATATTTATAAGACCTACATCCTACCTATGATGGAATACAACTCTCATGTAAAGGCCGGAGCTTCAAAGTCTATTTTGGGGCATCTCTACTCCTTACAGAAGGGGGCGAAGCTGAAACTTTGCTTTATTGACATTATGCAATGGTACCGCTCTGTACTGATGTAATAATAAAAATTATGAGATTTTGAATTTTGTTTCCTCAAAACATGATCTGAGCAGCATAGACGAGCAGTCGGTGAAGGAAGTCAGATTGATAATGTAGGACCATCCATATTATCTCAACTTCTTTTGGCTGGCCTTGAAAAACCGAAGAAATACCTCTGAGGATCTTCTTTCAAGACTAAACGTAGACGTGTTGATGACTTGGATCAATCCCAAGATTTTTAAGACAATATGTGAAGATGGTGACCATATGGTGTCTGTCAGATATGTTCTTGTTTTGCCTAGAATTGAGGGTAATTTTTTTAATTTTTTGACTGAAATATCTTTACTACAAAAGCGCTACATTTGTCTAGCAACACCAACACTAATGAATGATGAGTCTAGGGAATATGTGGCCATTTTTGGTTTGTATTGTTTATATTTCATGCCTGGATTCGGTGTTTTGAATGTTTGCTTCACTTTGGCTACCTCCTCGAAAAAAAAATTGCAATTAAGAGATTTTTTTGACAAAAATAATGGAAAAAGCGTTGTTTTACGAATTAAAGATTGCTTCTAAGAAGAAATGGAATTATTTGTAGAAAAAGCAAACCAGAACTTTGAAACACTACTGACGGAATTATCGCTCGTAACTTTTTCAGGAATCTTAAACAGAGTGCTGAAATTGCAAGATTATAAAGAAGGATTACAGGAAGTTGGCGAAAGGTCATTTTATTTAAGTCTATATACGTGATATTACATACCCTCTACTGTACACAAGATCCTTGTGTATGGGATGGAAGTTATACAATCATCTTTTATGCTATTTAGGCAACTTTATAATGAAGGAAGCTCCCCATAAAGCAAACTCCCAATCGAGTTAAGTGGTTTTTATAATGATAACTACAGAGTAGATGATTCTTCTGAACAAGAATTGAGTGATACTTAGTAGATTACTTTTTAATTTTGTTTTCATGTAATTTTCTCTGTATATAGTGATAAGAAATAAACATATTTTTTGATACATATTTAATTTAAGAGTTTAATTCATTTCTTAGAATATCTAGTAACACGAATTATATATATTGTTACTTTTTACCCCTTTTTAAAACGTTTGAGTTCTTCTTAATAGCATTAAATAAAATAAAAAATACCAATGTTGTTGTTTTACTTTATGCATTTACTTATTTCCACACTTTTACAGTATACAGTTATAACTATATAGTCTCCAACTTATTTAATATCCGCTTAATACACCAATTTACTCAATACGCGACTCTTAGCAACTTTACACTATGACTGCCGAACGTTAATTGAACTAACTAATGCATAAGACGCCACCTTTTATATATAACCAGAGTACAATAAAGCTTCAACTGATTGCGTTCTCCACACATGCATAATTCAATATTTTTAAAATGCTGGTGTCTATTGAGTGTCAAGTTATTTAAACCAAATTTAGAAACTTTAACTCTAACCTTTATCTACAAAAAACTTATTTAATTTGTATGAGAGGTACCATGCCCACTTATCCGATTCCGCCTACTTTTAAACTGATGGTTTGTACTATTTAAGAAGTTATTTACACCAAATTCAGAAACTTCTACTATTACTGTTTCATAGATATTCAAAAATCTATATTTACTTTGTATGGGATGTGCTACTCCCACTTATCCAATTCAGCCTAATTTTTGACTGATAATTTTTATTGACCACAAAATTATTTTGCCCAAATTTAGAGACTCCTACTATTACAATTTTAAATATATAATCATATAAGTACAAATTTAATATGGGCGTGGCACCGTCTAGTTGAGCAGTAGTGAAGCCACACACCAAATAAAACATTTCTACATATGTTTTTTATATCACAGTTTTAATAATATTTTCTAACTAAGACAAAGTTTAAATGCTGTAACAAATTTCGTTTTCATGTAAAATTTATTCATAAAAAAGGGGTTCACTCTAACGTCAATAACTCGCAAACCAATGGACTTACGGTTGGCGCATTTCAGAGAATATCAATTACAACGCATTTTATAATCTCTTTTATATATACAAATTGATATTGCTTCCGAATGTTTTGTTTTTACCAGGACATTCGTTTATTTCCGTTAATTTCAAATGTTGCATCCAAAATCGGTACGGTAGTATCGTTCAATACGCAAATGGTAACACTATTAATAACACAATTAATGTGGTGCGGCAGATACATTAACAGTTTTGACGCAATCCAATAAATTCTACAATAAAGCTTATAGCTAAGACAATTACTGTGCTAATTTAGTGTATCTTTTCTTTAGGTATTATTTTCGTAACAATATGTATTTTTTATAATTGATATTTTTTTCATTCTTGGTAAAACCTAGTTCTGAAAACAGTTAAAATTATTATAAACATTATTATTTACGGCGTTTGAATTAAAATAAGTAACCAAATAATATTGTCCAGTAAGCTTATACTGTATGACACACTGAGAGATGGCCATTTAAGCATTATATGTTGTGCCAAAGGTTTGCAATCAATGGCAGCAACTTGTTAGTGCATTATGTTGTTATTGTTATATCATGTTGCTTTATATGTAGCTGTTTTTATTACAACATTTTGTTGCATATCCTTGGGTAAATACAAGTTAAGTTATAAAAGTAACAAATTCCAATTTACGTTTTATTTTATAAATTCTATACGCCTTTATACACATATACATACACTGATAAAGATTCTTGTACAAAAATACAGGCGGTTGCATACAAAGTGAATATAACACAATTGTTATATAGCCCATCTTCGCCTTTCATACAGTTATGTTTGTGTGTTAGAAATAAAAATGTTCAGATGTTTTCAGTATTTTTTTCTTTCTATTTTTTATTATTATTTTTTTTCTTATGGTTGTAATTTTATTTCTACATTTTCTAAGTTATAATAATAAAGTGCATCATGCGTTTATCGTGGTTTTTTATTTTCTTTAATTTTTTATTACACCCTCTAATGCAACAATAATTTGAAACAAAAGTAGTTTACTATTGTGTGCAACGCAACCGCGTGAGAAGTGTAAAAAAGTGTTAAAAAATGAACAACTAAAACATATTTACTTCCAAATGTATGGTAAATAAAGTAGCTTGTAAATGAATGAGAAATTTAGTGAAAATATTGCATATGATTGCTTCCAGATCTACTACAAAAAAATCATAGCAAAATTAGGCGACGCCGCTCACCGGGAATTATATAAAAAGTAGAAGTCTATGATAAGCAAAGACCCCATAGCTCTACACCAGATACGCAAAGAGCGTTGTTTTCAGGCAACGACAGATGACAGCACCGTCTTTCATTTTAGACTTTCTAGAGTAGATCGATTACCTGCGTAGTTGAAAGACAATATACATACTAATGATTACAAAAACACTAAAACAACGTATGTGCTCCTAAGAGTATTATCGAAAAAAATCTAAAAAAAATATATAAAAGAAAACACTTTCATAACACGGTACGAATAAAAGTACGTAGCAAGTTATACTGTTTTTCTGATAGGCACTATCGAGCAGAACAAGGATATGTTTTTTGAATTTTCGAAACACCTCCAAAATCTTGAGTTACGGGTAAAAACCGAACTTGAATAACTTCATGAACTTATAAGCTCATAACTTTTCTGAATATAATCCAATTTTAGATTTCTTTTCGGATTTGAAATAGACCTGTTAAATGATATATTGTCGTTTAAGCCTTCTTATAGGAACTAAATGTATTTTTCAAGTAAACACATTTGTTACCCAATTTTTTCCACATTTTTCAATTCTAGATGCGTTTTTGCGCACTATTTTACATAGGAAGCGTAATATTTATGAATTAATTATGGAAATATATTAAGTTATAAATAAAATTAGACCTTTTCAGTTAAAGAAGGCTTTTATACTACTGTAACAAAATTAATACCTGTTGATAGCTATTTTAGTAGATCGATTACAAAAAGTGCTAATAAAAAAATTTTGGTAATAAAAAAAATTTACACCTAAAAGTAAAGAGTGAGATGATACTTACGTATGTACACATATACATCCCAAGTGGAATAAGATTAACTTGTCTCATTCAATCTACTACATCCATTTCTATTTTTATACTCATTGAAAGGGACGAAGAGTCTTGCGCCGGCAGATGCATTAGGTAGCAAAGTTTTTCACACCCATTACCAACTAATGTTATGAGGTGATACCATTGTTGAAAGTTGTCATATGGTCTGGAATTGAACTGCGAATCTCTTGGTTGGTAGACTGGTGTCTTACCTACCATGCCAGCGCAAGACAGTGAGATTATAAAGGACACGAAAAATAAAATGTGATGAAAGTGGTAGTTTTCAATGAAAATAAACAAGTCTTAATAATAGAGATAAACAAATCAGTTATTTGTAGTATTTCAGTGTCCACTTCATTTTTAAATTAATTTCTTTGTTTTTGAATAAAAAGATAAATACCAAATTAAAAATTAATTTCTTTATGTTTTTAAATAAAAAGATAAATATTTATTATTTTCATAACCCGGAATCCCGGGAAATTAAGTAAACTTTCACACTTTCCCGGAAAAAGCAAAATCTCCAAAAAAAAAAAACTCTAAATACAGTCCGTGCTGTTTTAAGTCAAGAAGGCGCTCTATACTACATATGATTCTAAATTAACCTATATTTTAAGAAAAATCGGTATACCATCATCGCTCGTCATTCATAAACTCAGACTTTGCAAGTTATCGGGTTCTCCAACTGTTGTTATTGATATAGGCGTAAAGTTCGTGTAGTAATTCGGGCATGTACAAAAAAAGAAAAGGTTCGAAAGTCTCAATGTCTTCCCAGCATGCCCTGCATTCAACGCGGGCAATCTCATATAGTTATGCTCTCAATCCAGATAAGGCGTACCACTCTTCTTATCTCGGACTTACTCAATTCTTCGTCCCATTTTTATCTAGGTTTTTTCATACAAATTATTGTGGCTCTTCCCAATGCTGGTTTTACCAAAGAGCCTCCTCTCTAACCAATTGTTTCAATTCCGCTAAAAATATGAATTAGTTTATTTAAAATGCTGCTTTGGAAAGTACTATGTATTAGAAAGTTCGATCAGTTAAATTTTTTGTCCACTGCTGTGTGAAATTTGTTTATGGTTTATGTTTGACATATAGGATTATGTCCATTATTAGTAAAATTCGTATATACATATATGAAATTTAGCACATAGTGGTTTTTAGGCCTAACTGCGATATAAGTATTTTAAATTTAAAGTAAATAGAACAATTGTTTTTTCATCATTTTGAAAAAATGCACACCAACCAGTAATTTGTTTCGACAAAAAACTTGTGGATTATCCTCTCTCAAAATGCGACAATTTTCCCCAACCAAAAGTGGGCTTCAATACCAACACCAATTTGATAGCGTTGCTCTACTGTAAGTGTATCCATAACGAAATGTTAAATCAAACTAAACAAAAAACAACTATCAGCTGTTTAATGAGTTGTCAAATAAAGCAGTATTGCCAACTCAAAGTTATCAACCTTTAAAAAAAAACCCGACAGAAGTTTGCAATATCATTCGATTTCAATTCCGCTCGATTTCTGTTAACAGAATACACGATTAAGTCCATAATTAGAAAATTTTTGTGTAAATCGGCAAAGATCGAAAAATATGAGAAAAGCTATGCAAAAATTTTGCAATTTTCACTTTGAGAACAGCAACTTTTTCATATTTTTTAAATTATTTTTTTTTTTAAATTCTTTCTTTTGAAAATTTTTTTAAAAACATGAATTCCTGCAGTTTCGCTGCTGTCTATTATAATAAAACACTCAAAAAAGAAAACTTAAATTATATTGTTATTTTTAACATATTTATGCATTAATTTCTTTTATATCTTTCTTTCATCCAGATTTACTCAAAATCAACATTTTCATTCTATTTCGTAACAATCCCTACAAAACAGTTACAAATAAGACGTCGAAATGATGGTATGGAATGAAAAAAACAACTAAAGATATTTTCACATTTAAAACGTTATCAAAACTTTTGTAATTTCTTAACAAAAAAAAAAAAAAAAATAAAAAATTCTTTTTGTCGCTTAAAAAACGAAAAGGAGAGAAATGAAGATGGAAAGTACTTTTTTCAAGTTTTCAAGAAATATGTATACATAAAAATACATTAAAAAATAATCTCACAACCAAAATAAAAACCATTCAAACTGTTACTCTCTGGTTATACTATTTTGATAGTTATTCTATAATTTCCTTCTCATAGTCATTCCATTCATTCATTCAGTTCGTTTACAATCGCTTAAAGCCAAAATCTTTATTGTCGTATCAACTACAAAACTTTAAATTCAGAATATTTTCTTTGCTCGCCAGTGTTGTGCGTTTTGTTTGGGTTTCAAATTTGCCTTCTTTTCTTTAGAGTGTTTTATTGTTTAGAAGCTATTTTTTTCAAGTTTCTTGTGCGATTAAAGTTAAAATCAAAAAGTTGCGATTTCTTTATTATTGTTTTTCGTTTTTTCTTCTTATATAAGTATATGGCTTTTTGACTTTTTATTTATTATTGACGTTTAAAACTATTTATATTAAAGAACAATTACCAGTTGTGTACTGATATGAGCCGAACTCAAGGCTCACTAAAGAACTTTTGCAAAAAAAATCAGAAGCCTCTGTAAATCGAAAGAAACAAAAAAAAAGTATGACTTTATTCTTTTAACGAAAGCTACTTTGTATGTACATATTAACTTCCTCAACTTGTAATGAAATATATATTTTTAAGAAAGGCTATCAGTGGTAGTTAATCACCACTTTTTGTTTGTTCACCAATATATACAGTATAGTATTACTTAAATAGTTGATATCAAGCAAATTCGAATTAAAATCGAGTTCTTGATAAACAGAATACCTAAAGTTAGTTATTTAATGCTTTCAGAGATGTATTTTTTGTTGTTAAACTAATTGTATTTCACCTAAAAAAATATACTTTGTTGCTGTAAAAATAGCTTAATCAATGTCGGTGCGTTTTCTCTGCGAGATTGTGTGATCTACCTGTCATCCATGACGTGACTAGTCTGGACAGGACGGTGGATAGACTTACAGACAGCTATAGGGAAGCCACCAATAAAGCCTGCAGAGGGAAAATCCCAAGAGGCCTCGGAGGTGGAGTTCTGAGATAGCGGTCTTGTGGTGCGAGCGCCGAAGGGTGTTTAACGAGGCTAAGTTGACGAATGACTGGGCTTTTTATAAGTCTAAACTACGGGAGTTTATCTTCTGATATTTTTGGACAGTCAGGCTACGATAAGGTCTCTCGCTAATGTCACCTCGACAACTATCCTAGTCCACGAATGCCGCAGGTTTCTTATGGAAATCTCGATTCATTCGAAGGTAACTCATATATGGGTTCCGGGACACAGGAATATGGTCGGGAATTGCATTGCTGACGAATTGGTCTGGATAGGTATTGAGCGCGATAATTTCGAACAAGGGCCTATCATTGGTGTCCCGATTGCCTCGGTTAAGCTAGATGTTCTCCGGTTAGTTTATGTCGATATCGCCAACTTCGACGAAAAGTGGACTACATGTCTTCCCTCCCTAGCGGCGGAGGTTTTTGAACTCCTAGTTTTTGTCATCTTTGACTGAACTCTCCAGGATAATTGCGAGATTTATTTTGGAGGCTATATGGTTTCCTATGGAAACTGTTCGATCCTTGGGTTGACATATATGCATGTGGCACGAGCGGAATGGTTTCATCAAGATATAAAATTCTTTGAGCGAAACTATAAAGGATTTTGGGATGAGCATATGATAGGAGACTACCGTTGGAGTGTCATAAGAGAAACGTAATTTAATTTAAACGTATGCTTTTTTTGGTTTTTCGTTTTTAATAATTATTTCAAAAGTTTGACGTCTAGAATTTTTAATGGTATTTTTACATAGCTAGAGGGGTGGCGAGGTGTAGTGGTTAGAGCGTACGCATAACAACACAACGACCCAGGTAATTGTGCTTTCGAATGTGTTTAATAAAGAGGCTTCAGCTTTCCTCCAGGCAATTTTATCTAAAAAATAAAGCTGAAGCCCCCCTGACTTTCCCGCGCATACCTCTGGCGATGATGACAAACATCAGACGAATGATCAGGAAAACGCGCCACCTACTGGGAAAAAACACAGTGCTAAAGTAAAGATCATCACCAATTAGCAAGGATCTTCACCAGTACGCGAAAATCATACGGAGGAAGCTACAGCGGACTAATCATCTACTAAACTGGAAAGATCAAATTGATTAAAGAAACTGAAACAAGGCCATAGATTCTTTGTGGAAAGTCAATATGCTCCCTAGAGGAGTGACGGAGAAAAAAACATAGCTAGAGGTTCTAAGCACCCGTATGCAAGTTTTAACTTATGAACAAAAATCGTGTAAACTAGTGTTATTAATTAAGTTTATTTTTACTAACACGAAATGACACATTTCTAATGAAGTGAAAAATACGCACATATATACATACGCATGTATGTACTTCGCTAACCCTATCTCAGTTATAATTTTTTACTCTTTTGCCCCATTTTATACGATTTCGCACCAAGTTTTAACATTTAAGATAGTTTATAAAATAAAATAAAATTGTAGCTTCTACTTGTTGTGATTTGTGTATCAGCCGCTTATCGCCCATTTTTTGGCGAAGCTTTAAGTTCGCCAAATATACAAAATTCTATATTTAGTATGAAAGGGAGGTGCTACGCCCTCTTATGCAAACTCCCTCAATTGTTGACTGGAGATGTGTACTGTCAACAAAATTGCTTTAACGAAATTTAGAAATACACTTTTTTATCAGTCTCAAGGTATAAAAAAATTAATAATAATTAATTTTTATAGTATAAATAATAATAATATATAGTTAAGTATAAATTAATAATAATTAATTTTTATAGGTTCATTTTAAAAAAAAAAAAATAGCATCATCTTTATTTACATATATTAAGGTCATTTAGTGAACAAATAAAAAAAGAAATACAAAAAAAAAAGAAAAGAAGTGTGTTGGTCACAAGAAGGGCCATTGATGGTCATATGAGAAAACATTTCAATAAATTAAAAAAAATTAATTCACTAAAATATTTATTTATTTAAATTGGAATATAATTACAAATTATATTTAATTCTCCAAAATTTAGATGATTAATTCTCTAAAAAATAAAAATTGCATCGGCTTTGATTATAAGGAGTCCGCTTGATAAAAAAGTAACAATAATGAAAAAAAATAAAAGGTGGGAGTGTGATGCAATTTACATATAAATAATAAAAAAATGCATATTTTAAGGGATGACAATTATAAATACCGTAAAACACGTGTTTTTTCAGAAAAAAATCAATTAAAAAATAAAAATCGGTGATTATTGTCTTCTTCAATGGCCACACAAGAATATATTGGTGTATTTTTGGAATTTTCATTGCTGCGTGATTGCCGATAAAGCTTTCACAGGATTGTTAATCAGGGTTGCATTTGATTGGGGTAAATAAGCACAATAATATTGTGAATTGCCTCATGAGCCAATAAATTGTATAATTGGCATATAAAAACACTAATTATTGGTGCATTACGACAATCGTGTGATCCCACTTTCACAAGCAGCAGTCCAAGCTGAAATGCAAATGCTCCGCTTATGTTAGTATAGAGCTTAAAATTAAGGATCTTAAATATTGTTTAAAGTGTCCCCTTTTCACTTTTCGATAAAGATTTGCCACAGTAATGATTTGACGTACAAAATTTTTACAAGAATACTCAAGTGACTCAATAAGAAGTATTCGAAATTTATTTGTTGTCATTGAAACTTTTGGATGTAAAAGTTCATGATTTTTGCCTTGGTGTATTGAATTGATTAGTCTTTCGATATTTCAAGCATTGTATTCTATTATTCTCTATTAAATTCAATGTTAACAATCACTAACTATAGAATAATTTGCTACAAATTTTCATTTAGAATTTCTACGACATTAAATTACCAGCATCATATAACATAAATAGAGAAACTCCTTCAAAGACACAAAATTGCAATTACATTTAAAATGATATTGAGCGAAATAAATGGCCGTAGCAAAGCAATCAATTGAATTTGAACTTCTAACGATAAGATGAGTTTATATATTTTTAGTAAATATAGCAGAAAGCAAAACGTTATGTTATTTAGAAATTGACTCATATAATTTTCAACTGCGATTTTTAAAATATTATTTTTGTTTTTTCTGGAGCTTCTCTAAAATTTCCTCAAGTGTTTGTTATATGTGTAGTCAATAAGTTAAACAATTTCATACATATTCGAAGAAAGTGTATCTTTTAAATGTTCTTTAAAAGGAATTTTTAGTGCGTTTCATAAAAAGGCGACTACTTTACTCTCTTTAATTTTTTAGTTTCCTTGGTTTCAAAACAAATGAAGTTTTTGAGTCCTTTTGTTTTTTAAAAATGTAAAAAAAATTTCAAAACGTTTGGAAATTATTTTTTAATTACTTTGGCAATTTATACTTACATTGGATATAAAGTTTGGCATTATATAGGCATTATATAGAACTTTAAGTTGCTATAAAACAACGATGGATTATTCCATGAATTTTATTTATCCGAAAGATAATCTTGTGGCATTATATCTTAAATATGATTTCTGGCATATGACCGCCACGACTGGCGCGGATGTAGTCCAATCTGGACGTCCAATTTTCGATGACTTTTTCCAACATTTGCGGCCGTATATCGGCAATAACGTGGCGAATGTTATCTTCCAAATGGTCAAGCGTTTGTGGCTTTACCGTATAGACCAATGACTTTACATAGCCCCACAGAAAGTAGTCTAGCGGTGTTAAATCACAAGATCTTGGAGGCCAATTCACAGATCCAAAACGTGAAATTAGGCGGTCACCAACGTGTCTTTAAATAAATCGATTGTGACACGAGCTGTGTGACATGGTGCGCTGTCCACATCTCCTGGACATCATGGTTATTCAATTCAGGAATGAAAAAGTTAGTAATCATGGCTCTATACCGATCACCATTGACTGTAACGTTCTGGCCACCATCGTTTTTTAAAAAGTATGGACTAATAATGCCACCAGCCCATAAAGCGCACCAAACAGTCAGTTTTTCTGGATGTAATGGTGTTTCCACATACACTTCACAACAAATGCGGCAGTTTTTTTTGTTGATGTAGCCATTCAACCAGAAGTGCGCTTCATCGCTAAACAAAATTCGCTTATGAAAATTGAAAAAAAAATTACTTGTGAAAAATGAAAATTTCACTATTTGCAAGCGTTGTTCAGACGTGAGTCTATTCATGATAAATTGCCAAACCAAACTGAGAATAAATCATTTGACAGCTGTTAAATCGGTCACCATCTTGAAAAGTAATGCCAACTTAAAGTTCTATACCTCTATAAAAAACACGCTTTACTTTAACAAATCTTTAGGTTTAAGAAGTCTGTCTATGCATTTGTGTCTAACAGTAAAAAAGAAATATGGATTCAATAAAATCTTATAAAAAAAAGAAATTGTCAGTCCTACGATTGAATAGAATTTTTATGTTTAAAATAAACTTTTTTAATAAAAAAAAAGAAAAATGTCAAAATAATTTGGTCATATGGTACTTTACCTCGTTAAAAGTGTTGAGGAAACAAATTACAGCTCAATGATTAAATAAATACATAAAAATTTCTTAATAGAAATCTGTATGTACTTATTTTCATATTTCATTTTTAATTTTGACTTTAACGATTAACTTAGGATCTTTGATTTTGCTGTTGGCACCTTTCAATATCCGAATGCTGGATTTATAAAAATTACCCTTACGAATTAACACTAGAAAGACGGGCAGAAGTCATTTTACCTATTTACATATTTAACTGCCACTATTTTATATTATTGATTTTTCAGAATTAATATTTCGTGACTTTTATTAAAATTGCATCAAATTTAATTAGAAAACATTAATATTTTATTTAAGTGTTTCAAACGAAAAAAAAATAGCACAACTACCTAGATATACGAATAGGGGTCATATGATCCATATGCATATTTGGCAACATTTCTTTTAACAGTTAAATTTCTGAATATTTGTCTTGAAAAAAAATCGTGAAATTGACGCGAAATCCTTATATTCGGCTGCTGCAAGTAAACAGTGGGCGTCAACTTTGCTCGTTTTTGCTATGGATTCTGGTCCTATGTTTTCATAAGGTCTTCGAATCGTGTGATCAGTTTAGCGCCATTTGCTGTCGAAAATGTGCTCGGGAATTGGACGGTGGTAAAGCTGCTTCCACAGGTTGGTGTAGTAGATGGTATTTGCCCAAAATATTTACAATATCCTTCGAAGAAAACGATTGATGAATACCTGAATAATGTTGGCATTGCGTGATGTCATATTCCAGAACGCCAATCTATAAATGAAGCCTGATTTTACTTAGGAATTGAATATGTTGGTCTTAATCCATTTTGTGATAGCAGCCAATTTCACGCTCTCATAAAAGTGTGTGTTAGCATTAACACACAAATAAAATAAATGTGAGTATATCTGTATAAAATGTATTATAAATTAACTGAGATAACATTTTGACGACCATAAGCAAGTATGTTTGCTTTGGGGCAGCTAGAATGTAGTTGAATGCAAGTCCCTAATTGTGCCCTAAGTAAAGTAACACAACTACTCCGTGATTGCTGTGAAATCTATCATTAAAAAAACTAATAATAATACATTTTTGAGATCTATTGTATTTTATTTTATATCTTATAAAAATGAATGTCTGTTGTACCTTCGTATGAATGTATATTTGGAATTTTACTGCACCGTTTTTCTTGACATTTTAACTTTATCTCTCTGTCTGAAGGGAATTATATACATTTCAAAAATTCCAACTAGGCGGTGGCAAGTAAAGTAAATATTTATTTGTCTATATGAGTCATTCTCAACCACTGTGCAGCGGCACAGTAAATTCGGATTTTCAGCAATAACTAACTTTAACTAACTTAAAAATATCAAGATTTTTAAATGCAAAAGACGATATAAGAGTAGTATTGTGATTTTTAAGACCAAATATTAATAAAATTATCGAAAACATCAAGCTAAAGTTTCGGATTAAAAGTACTTTTTGATATTAAATTGTAAATAATCCTTTAATAAATGTACTATTGTTTTTGTAGTTCATATTATTTTATTTCGCACACAGCAACGCCCTGCAAAATTAATGTTTACTATGTATTGCTGATGCCACGCCTAGCTTAAGAACGGTTCAAGTATAATTTTCTAAATGTAGTCTAAATGGCTACGTACTCTATACAAATCATCTTTAAAAAAATGGGTGGAATTTGAGAGGTAGGCGTGGCATCAACAATGCACAGTAAACATTAATTTTGTATATCTTGCAAACGGTAATAGTAGAAGTTTCGAAATTTGGTTCAAACAACGTCGTAAACAATAAACATCGAAAGTTTATAACTGGGCAAGATTTAATAAATATGCGTGGCACCTTCTATTTATACTAAATGTGGAATATTTTGATATGCGGAGAACAAAAATAAAAGCCGCATTATCTATCCACATAAGGCAAAAGCAGGAAATATTGTATAATGTAGTATTCCACAAAGCACACAGGGTAAAAGCTATCGGTATATACAGTATGCGACAAAACATATGCACGAGTTTGTACTCATATCTTTATAACTTAGAAAAGCTCATTCGAATTGTAATTTGATTTACTAATTTATAATGATATTATACTCCTTTTACTCAGAAAAGACTGAAACAAAGAAAGACAAATTTGTAACAGTAAAAATGTATGTTAAAGATACAAAGCCGCTATTTGGCATGCAATACAAAACAATACGAAACAACGAAAAAAATCGTTCAATAACAGAAACGATTCTTTCACATTAGAGGAATAATTAGAGTAAATTTTAAGGTCTTTATAATCGTGCCGAATCTATCAAACTCTGCCAACAATATTTTGCAATATTCTACAAAAATGGCTAACAATAATTAGCAATTAGACGGAAGAATAATTAATGATTATAATAAAGATGAATCAGTGACATCAATTGCTTACAAGTTTGGAGTTCAACACAGTATTATTTACCATACTATAAGCCGTTTCCGTTCATCAGGCTCATTTACAATCATACATAGGCCCCTGAAAACCAGCAAACGGAATGACCAGACGATACTCCGTTTAATAAAAGAGTATATCTTTATATTAGGAAGGTCTATAACAATCAACTAAAATTAAATGTTCGATTAAGAAGCATCCAAGCATGATCGGTAGACGATGATACTAATCATGTCGAAGAGCAAAATGACCTTTTATTACTTCCAAAAACAGATTGGTCAGAATTTAATTTACAAAGAAGCAAGTAAAATTAGGTAAACATGGAATTTCGTACTCTTGTGTAATGAATCTAAGTTTATGTGAGGCGTTGTTATGTATTGTTAAGCTGAATAAAAAGGACAACGTCTTAAAACTCGGTATACCAAAGACACCGTAAAACCTAAAGAAGGAAGTTTTTTAATTTAGAAATTAATTTCTGCCCATGTAATTGAGTCAATGCACTAAATAAAGGATGCAAGGACATCCTAAAATACATACCGATACCGCAAGCAGAGGAGAAAATGCTACTTGATTGGAGATATCAAAAGACAATAATCCAAAATGTACAGATGAGTGAGTGAGAGAGTGCCTTGTACTCAAACATATCAACGTTTTTAAATGTCTAGCGCAATCGCCAGATCTCAATCTGACAGAAAGTCTATGGGATATTGTAGATCTCAAAACAAGTCGCGATAATAGCAGAAATAAGGAAGAATTTTATTGACAAGTGAAAATTGCATTGAATGAAATTTCTGATGAAACATTAACGAATCTAATTGATTCCATAACATGAATATGTAAAGAACCTTAAAAAAATAAGCGCTAGGCAACTAAATATTAGAAAAATTAATATTTGAAGTGAATTTATTGAAAACGTGCTTATGTTTTGTCGCATTCATAAACTGTGTGCAACGCAAAAAATTATTTTTCTAAGTTAAATAGGTATTTTCTTAGCTTTTTTGTTCTATTTCTTAGTGAATTTAGATGATTAACTTTATAAATAAATACAAAAATATGAAATCCAAAAGTGTTTGCTTTTGTTATTGAGATATTCTGTATTAACCGGCCAGTTCGTTCATATGTTTTGTCGCACACTGTACACTTACTATATAAACAATGTGTATATTTTTGACTATTTTATACAGCTAAAAAATCGATTCTACAGTGTCTTTGTGGAAGAAACTATAGGCTATCTTTATAGACTATTGAACTAAACTCAGTAAAAGTCTGTTTATAACTTACAATTTTGCTGAATATTATATTAATAACCCTTTCTGACAGTAAAAAGCTAGAGAAAGCTCGGACTAGCACTTCTTTCTCATCCAAATTTTCTTTTCTTAAATCTTAGGTAGGAAGCCATGTTTAAAAATTAAATAAGGTTCAAACGGGTTTCATATAACTTGTTTTAAAAATTAAAAATGTTCTATGAAGGGTTAACCGGTCAACTAACTTAGCTTCTTTAAAAATGATAGTCAGTAACTTAGTAACTTTTTTAGGATATTAGATTCGTTTAAAAAATAACTAAAAACATATTTTTGCGTTTTTTGTTAACCAACAAAATCTTTTTAATATATTTAATACCTTAGATATTAAAATTAAAGTAATTTGCCATCTTGACTTACCATTAAATAATAAATAATAAACTTACCATTAAATAATAATAAATTAAATAAGAAATTTATGTGAGTTTTTTCAACAGCTTGATATTTTTAAAAAAAGCCATGTGCAATCAAAATCTTAAATATAAAAGAATGAATGTGTATTCGTATGTTTTTTGCAGTTTACAGACAGTTAAAGAGCTAAACCTATATACTCTTCAAAAATTCCAACTTTATGGAACGCCCATACAAATCAAATAATTATTTGTCTATATCTTCAATATGGTAGTAGTAAGAGTCTCTTAATTTGGTTCAAATAGTGTCTTAGTCAATGCTAATCACCAGTCAAATATTGAGCGGAATCAGATAAGTGGGCATGGTACATCCCACACAAAGTAAATATTGATTTTTTTATATGTTGAGTTAAAGACAAAGAAATCAATCATCAATCTAGATGTGGGCGGAATTGACAAGTGGGCATGGTACCTCCAATACAAGTATATCTAGAACGGTTGGAGTGAAAGTTTTGAATTAGTTCTAAACATGGTTTATAAATTTAGTGCAAATAACTTCGTGAACAACAGATATCATCAGTCAATAATTGGGCGAAATTGGATAAGTGGACGTGGCACTTTACACTCATACTAAATATAAAATTCCATCCTTATCTTTTCCCATAAAAAAAAAAAAAATGCGAGAGAGTAGATAAGTGGGTGTTGCACAAAGCTTACCGGATAAAAGCTATATCTATCTATCTACATAATGAATGTGCATTTGTTTGAAGACTCTATAGAGCAAAATGTAGAACTTATTCTCCTTAAATGTTTACAGTGTCCTTCTGGAAGGAACTTTAGGCTGTCTAAAATGGAAAAAAGCGTAAAACATTATAATTAAGATAATAGTTAAAATAGGTGTAGCGAAGTACGCCGGGCTTTAGCTAGTATAGTATGAAAGATAATAAACAAATAATAAAACAAAAAAAATTAATAAAACTAAAAACGAAATTAAATTACTCTTGTTTTATTGCCTTTCTTATGATTCCGTTAGCATTTTCTGTCTTAAACATTTACGAGTATAATGCATAAAAACTTATCCACATAAAAAATAAAATAAAATAAAATAAAAAGAAAAAATATAAAAAAATAAAGTAATGATTGTCATATTGATGCTGGCGATATTTCTGATACTGATATTGCTGCTGGTCGAAAAGTTCTATCCTGAAATTGCATTTAACAATTTTACAATTTTATGCTGCATTAACAGTTGTCCGTATTGAAAGCCATATAAGTTATAGCACAATATCACTTTAAGCAAAAACCCATAATCATTACGACTTTAAAAGCTTAAAGCAGACATTAAATAAACAATAGTTTTGTTGGTTGAATCCTGCCGCACTCTTATGAAGCGGCAGAATGCTTAATATTCATTTAGACCATCGAAATGGTTGAGGAAAAAAGCAAAAACGCAGCAAAGGAAAAAAATAGAATGTGAGTAAATAGAAAATGACAACGGCAACAAGAAAAACAACAACAAAAATAATCACAACAAGAACGACAACAATTAAATCACCTAAATAAAAACAACAAAAAAAACTTGGCTTTGGAAAACAAACAAAACAATCTGTCTTTACGACCACAGTGTCTTATTTTATGCGCTCTATAAAAAAGGCTTTTATTTCATGCAAATTCCAATTTTTTTATTCGACTTTTCTACTTGTTCGTCTCAGTTTTGTTTGCCGTTTCATTATTACATTTTTTTTTTTTAGTTTTCTTCCCAAAAATATTTACATATTCATCTAAACAAAACGCCAACTTCCGCAAATAGAACAAACAAAAATAACAACAACAAAAAAGGCCATCTAAAAATAAATAAAGGGCCAGAAGACCGTTCGAAATGGAAAAAATAGCGAACCAAATGACCGTGACCACAACGTTAGAGCCATAGCAGCCTCTATCAAAGCCACTATTACTATACGTCATATTCTTTTGTGAGCCAGCTTCACAAAACCAAATTAGATTCCAACCATAAAGAACAGTGATACACACTCATATTCATCTTTGCAAGCCACACAAACATTTACAATTTTGTCACTGGGTATAAAGAGGTAAAAAATTGGCGAATAAATATAGAAAACAAAAGAAACGATAAGACAATATGATAATGGTAAACTAGATTGACCACTACATTCTTTTGTTGCACTGTCGACAGCAAAAAAATATCGTAAATTTACCATCAATGTGAATAAATTTTAAAAATTAACGCCTGAGCCGTTCATGTGTTATCTTGTTTTATCTAAATATATTACCTTGATCAAAATCTGTTGTTGATAGCTTGACATTTGCAAAAGTTATGTAGCCAAGCGTACATCTATCTCTGTGTGTGTTGGCGATGTACAAACAAAAAAAAACTCAATTCGGAACAACAGGACCGCCAAACTGGGGTCATTCCGAGAACTTTTGATCCAGATAGTATGTTCTGTTCGGACTTAACCGTGAGGACTATTAGCAGTGTGGTGGTTTAACAAGCAATGAGGCAACACCCATAAGTTGTCAAAACATTAGATTTGCAGAAAACATTACCGCTGTTCGGGAAAGTATGCGGGAGAATTTGAGGCAATCGTTTTCACATCGCTTACAACAACTTGCCCTTTAACAGACCACAATTGTGATCAGACGCTAAAAAAAAGCCGGCTTACGAGCGAACCACTCTTGCATCAACCAAATGAACAGTCTACACCTAGTAATTGAAGAGTCCAATAAATATAATTTACCGATTTATCTAACCTTTGTTTGAGAGGGTTTTTGATGCTATCGATCGAAAATGACAGGCTCTTAAAGACGGGAACATAATATAGATAATAATAAGTACAAAATGCGCATATCACACGGTGGTAAGTTGAGCGAACCATTTAACACAATAAGAGATGTGAAGCACGGATGACTCCTCCTACAACTACATTTTGACAGTAGTAGGTGGAAGCAAGGGCGTAAAGTGGAAGCTAAGTGAAAAACTTAAAGTTCTCGACTATGCTGACGGCCTGATTCTGCTAGAAAATGCGAAGGATGACATGCAGAAGCAGACTTATCAACCATAGCAGAAAAGTGATGACGTGGTTTACGTGAGTCTTACCTTGCTGGCATACACCATGATGCACGAGGCACGGGTACCCTGCGTCCTCCAACGCCCACATCCACGATAATCACAAGCGAGTACCAAATTCAACGTCGCGTTGTTAATACACTAACCTTCCCACCTTGGTGAAGTGTTGGAAACCATCCTGCTGTGATATGAGTCACAGCACCCGATTGAGGAGATGCAACATTGCACCGAGCCTCACGCTCTGCCTGCTTTTTAGGTCTAAACTACAGCCACAACGAAGCTCCCAAAGTCAGACAGAAACCGAAGTTCCTAGGGCTCCCGACTCCCGTGGCACCAGAACACCTCTAGTATGGCTTTGTAGCACGTAAGTGGGTGAACTCACCCCCTTGCTACCTCCAGTTTCAACCCCATAACGGCCTTGAACTGGTCGCCGGTAATCATAGCAGATAAGTATGGTGTGCAAGTCAGGGATGCGAAAGTTAGTTAATTCTACCTTTTTAGCACTATTTCGAAATAAAAATACAGTAGCTCCACAATGGCTAATTTAGCACTATTTCAAACTATTCCCTAGTTTAGTCACCTAATACTAACCAAATAGCTAACGGAAAATATAACCACAAGATTTATAAGCTATTTATTATTGTCTTTCTTTTATCAATTAAATGGGCACTATTTTAAGTGATGCACTACAAAACTTAACTTTTTTTTTAATTAATAGTATCATAACTCGAAATAAGACTATTTAGGTTGACGAGAAACTATTAAGTTACTCATAATCGTCGCAACCAAAAATAGTACTTACATGTTAATGATGTCCAGGCGACTAAAGTAACATAAAAGCAGACATAACGGTAAAGAAAACAGTGATGAAAACGAAATTGTTTTGGCTGTTAGAGATTTATCCCCATATTCATAAAAAATAAAGCATATCTGTTTTAAAAACATTTTGTATCAAAAATTTTAAATAAAATACATCTCAAATTCTTTTTAAATTCTATGAATATGTGGCGAACTGGTTTACGGAAACAAACAATTTTGATAAATTTTATACTGTAGCAGTTTATGACTTATTATGCATATACAAATGAATTTTTATTTAAGTTTGTGGTTAATTTTTAATACAATAAAAAATATATAAAATAAATTGAGTAAAATCGGACTGAAAAAGTACACTTTTTGATGAAAGTTGGTATAATTTGGAAATCCCATTTCTAATCCCTGCTGCATGCGAATCAATGCAGATAAGACCAAATGCATAGTTAATAAATCTAATTACTGTCCAACATTTACGTTGTACAACAATTCTATCCAGACGGTGGACAAATTCTGCTGCATGTGGAGCATTATATCACCAGACGGGGACGGATGTAGGCATCATTCTACAAACTACGTAATATCTATATATAGTTTAAGTATTTTTTCTCGCAGAAACAAGATTCACATATACAACGAATGCATGAAAAGCATCTTTCTTCACCGTTCCGAGACTTGATCAGTTAATGGCATCATCAAACACAAAGTTCGAACTCTCACGAATCGATGTTTAAGCAAAATTTCACAAACAACAAATTTATACAAGTCGCTGGTGAAGACAAAATAAACTTCCAGATAAAGAAGCGAAAATACATATGGTCTGAATACACATCAAGTGAGCCATATATACCACTCATCATTCCGATTGGAATTTTTTTTGTTAAGTTGGTACATCTGTTGTTGATATTCCGGCTCAATCTTTGATATTTGCAAAAGCTACGTAGCCTTTAGAAATGGGTTTAAATTTGCAACAACGCACTTGTATTAAATTTAGAGTGAAGAACGGATATAATGGCGCGCGAACGTCGGGAATGTTGGCAAAGTGTTCCGGCAATGATTCTCTAAAGAAAACGGTTGTTTACCAGTGGCAAGAGTGGTTCAAAAGTGGTCGTGAGTCAATCATAGATGATGAACGCAGTGGCAGACCATCGACATCGAAAACCGACGAATACATTGATTAACTAAAAGAAATATTGGTCAATAACCACAAATTAACCATCAGAGGGGAGGACTTGAACATTGCTAATGGATCCGTCCAAGACAGTTTGGTTAATGATTTGGGTTTCCGTCGTGTAGCAGCAAAGTTGGTGCCAAATGACCTCAATTTTATGCAAAAAAGAGACCGTGTTGAGGTCGCAAAGGACATAATTTGCGAGGCTGAATCTGATCCCACATTTATCAAAAGGATCATTACTGGAGACGATATGTGGGTTTATGAGTACGTCATGCAATCCAGATATTAGGCACGTGAATGGCTGATAGAGCCAAAACCAAGACGGTGTAGTGCATCATGAATTTTTGCCAGAACGCCAGACGGTAAACAAAGAGTATTATTTGGGCGTTATAAGACGTTTGGGTGAAGCAAATCGCTGAAAGAAACCAGAACTGTGGACAGAAAACACGTGGATTTTGCACCGTGATAACGAATAACGATTATTCGAAATTTTTTGACGAAAAATCCAACAAATACCATCCACCAGCCACCGTGTGGATTACTTTGAAGAGGAGAATATAGATTTAGATGAATAGATTTTTCTGAATTTCGGGGAAATATTTATCAAGGTGGTACACCATGAAACATTAGAGTGGAATACTCAGGGTTTAAAGAAGATGGGAGGAGCAATGCAAAAAAACATATAGGCGCAATTGTCAATGGGACTAGAAAATCGTTGAATAATAATAATAATATTTTGGCTTGAATGGGACATTTCAGATACGAACCGACCAGCGAAGCTATAGGGGCAATTTTTACGATATTATATCCCATATATGCCACTGGCCTTTAAAACGACTCAAAAATGTCAATGATACCTGATAGACATGATTATTAGACGTACATATTTCCGCATAAAGTCAACCGTTTTCAGACATTCTTCAAAGTGTGTGGCGACTAATCTTTTTTTCAACTAATTTCATATCTATTTTCATTAGCGATAAAGTCGATTTTGTTACATTTGGTACGTTTTTGTGGCAATTTTTTTCTTTCAGCAACCCTGGTTGTAATATTCACGAAGATAATAATAAACAGCAACAGAATATAATAACCCTAACTCAATCATACCAGTGGTAGATACTTTATATAACACCTTGCGACAAAAAGAACGAAGTTAAATTCCTCGGAAGTTATACTACTTCTCTGAAAGGCGCTATCGAGTAAAACAATGATCTGCTTTTGGAACTTCCGAAACACCGTCAAAATTTTGAGAAAAAATCCGGTTTATCGGACTTTCATGCAGTTAGAAGCTAATAACTTAGCTAAATATTAACCAATTATAGGAGAAGAGAAACAGACCTCTTAAATTATATATATGTCGTTTAAGTAGTCTTGAAAAATTTGTATGTATTTCGCAAGTGAACACAGTTTTCATTGAATTTTGTCCATATTTTTTCAGTTTCATTTCCAAGGTATTTTTTTTTTTTGCGTACCGTGTAATAAAACACTGACACAGTAAATATTTCAGATTCTTTGGAAGGAGGTAAATATTTTAATGATATTTTTAAGAGGGAATAACAATAAGAAATAATATCAAAGAAATTTAAGAAGTACCACGGAAAATGGAAAAATTTGTAGAAAAGGCCCTACGAGAAATACTATTCTATAGCTTAGACGTTATAACTCGATAGAGCAATTGCCGGTAGAGGGATTGAGTTAGAGAAGCACATACCTATTAACCGATTATACTGTTGTGATTGCTTTGTGTTATTTTTCTATTGAAAGCAATGTTTGAAATCGCTTGTAGCGGGATTCCTGGAAAAACAAAAATTGTTTTCCCGTTTTTCCGGGAATGAAAAAAGTCCGGCCTTGAAACTCTCTATGTTTATTTTATCTGACCCCAGTTGCGCGTTCGAATTTCCCATTACTTGTACTATGACTTTGCAAGGTATGATGATATCACTGTTGAACGGCTGCTAAATAGATCTTCAACCGCTCTAGGAGCTTGTGTTTTTTGTTGAAGTATAGAACTGCAAAATGTTACATTTCTAGCTCCTGTTCTAAATCTAGTTGTTTAATCTAACAAAAATTCATTTGCTACAAAGACTATTAGATTAATAAATAATTCTCTTATAGTTAATGTTGTATTGCAACCAAGAACCATAATAAAACAGCCAATTATAATATAAAAAGTGACTGATATTCAAAACACTTAGCTGAATATAAAATATTATTATTTGTTACTGTTTTGGAAAGAATGTCAATTTAATAGAAAGATTGCTTTCTTAAAAGGTGCAAAAATATCTTGTAACAAAGCTTTAGCACAGACAGGCCGCATACATTTTTCGAAAGCGTAATAATTCCTTTAACTCTAAACTCACCCTTGTGAGGAAAACCACAAAAAACTTTTTTTGTGAAATAGTCCTTATTTTTCAGTATAAACTTTTGATTTTGATAAAATCAAATATCGGTTAGGATTTGTCTTTTCGGTGTCGCAAGCAAGTGTTGAATGATGAAATAAATTGTGTTATCTTTCTTAAAAGTGCATTTTTTATTGGATTTTTTACCACAATAATACAAAAATTTTATTCCTAAAATATTTTTTATCTACCATAGTTATTAAAAATGAGCCCCTTACTTTTGTCAAAGTTAGGCACCTACCTATAAGGGTTGTTTTAGGTACGTGCATTTAACTTTGAATAAAATCAGCAATAGCCAATCGAATTTTATGATTTAAGCTTTCTTTATTTTCAAAATTTTAAGCTTCACTCTGGTGCTTAACATTTAAAATTTTCATTTTGAAAAATTTGTTATGACTTTTGAAAAAAAAAAAAAAAAATTGTTGCTTATTTGTGAATAACTCAGAAACTGTTGAAATTACAAAAAAAAATGTTGTTCAAGTGATTTAAAGGAAATTTTTTTCCTAAACGTTTGGATGTATCTGCATTAAAATCGGCCAAGTCCTTTTCAAGTTATGATGAAATATATTGACATAACTACCATATATGGGGCAAAAAATTTGCTACGCCAATAAAAAAAATTCAGCCCGATGAAAAAAAACTGAAAAAAGGATTTGATTTCAGCGCATCAAAATCATTATATTTCATATAGTTTTATTTAAAAGCCAGAAAATTTTTAGTTTTGCGTAGACCAGTGTCATTTGATCATATCTGAATTTATAATCGTTGACGAGCAATTGCTTGGTTTTCAGAGAAGATGCAAGATTGAGCAATGTATTCCGTCTAAGCCTGAAAAATAGGGAATTAAATGTTAACAATAACTTTGCTCTTAAACGTGTTACACTTGAAAAATCCAATCGTATTTAACTAAACCAGTTCATGGTTTAGTTGTCTGTCATAAGCTTTATTTCACTATAATCGAGCTGTCTCCATGTATGGGCAGGTCTCTTAATGCGTCTTTGAAATTTAGGGTTTGAGTAAATGGCCAATCTGGTAATGTCGTCTGGCGGTTTCCTTTGTGTGCGGCCCCAATCCAAATAAACTATTTGCACCTATGAATATCAGTCTGAATTGGATTTAATGGGTTTTGTGTCATACATCAGCGTTACTACTTCTTTCAGGCCAAAATATATATAAAATTTCACGATGGCAACTGTTGACGAAGATCTGAATAAGTTAGCGTTAGATTCTAAGCTTTGTGTTAATCGACAGATAAGAGGAACATCACATGGGGCTTAGCGAAACAAATAACTGTCTTGTCTTGTCCAGTCGGCAATTCATGTCGTGAGATGAACCAACGGTTGTGGTATTTGTACATCCCAAATGCAGAAAGTGTGTTACATTTTCCATCTGTTGGTATCGGAGAACGAAAAGTTGTGTTGTTAATGCGTTGATGCTCATCGTTTTGATTTCTTTTCATTTACTCTCAGCCACACTCTTGCAGACATTGCTTCGACCATTCTTCGTAGATACAGCTGACAAAATGAATCGCTGTTTATGCAAATCTGATAGATATTTCCG